>CM060917.1:28400000-29650000 GCA_030737875.1 Allium sativum
TTGTGTGATTCATATAGTAATTCAAGTTTGTTAAAGATTTCTATAAATTTCTTATTAACACTAATCACCCCCCCCCTCTAGTGTTAATTTTGCCTTAAGATCCTTAATCCGAATTCCTTAACAATACAATCATCCAAATCAAACATGCATCCATAGCAATCCACAAGAAAATAAAAAATCTAGTCTTATCCTACCATGCAGGATACTATACAAAAGTGAATTAGTGACATTACATTTGAAAGTAAAAGCGATAACCAGAAAACCTTACAAAGTAAAGAGTTTTGTATACAATTTCCTTACGCTCTCCTCTATTTCCCAAATTCAGTCGCCCTCACTTTCACTCCATTGGCCCTTCATTAAATTCACCACCTTCATCCTTAGTTGTTCATATTATATACAATAACACGAACTGGTCTATGAGGTCTAGAAGCTTCTAGTTCAATCTTGATATCATCCAATTGATCTGGTATTATGATTATATTAGAGTCATGCATAAATTTTCGTTTTTGATAAACATGGAATACATTGTGTACTTCCGCCATCTTCTGAGGTAAGTCAATTTCATAAGAAAGGTTCTCAATGTTTTCTAAGATTGAAAATCGATACAGAAATCTCGGTGTCAACCATTGTAAAGGATTTTACTAACGTCTTCGAACCATTATTAGGCTTGCTACCGAAGAGGCAATCGAGTTTCGTATTGATTTAGAGCTTTGAGCGGAACCAACGAGTCTACTACCCAACCGAATGACCCCTTCGGAGATGAGAGAGTTGAAAGCACAACTTGTATATTTGGAAGGAAGAAGCTTTATTCATCCAAGTAGCTCGCCTTACAAAGTTGCTTCTTGTTTGTGAAAAATCCAGATGGAACATTAAGAATGTCCATTGACTATCGGAAGCTCAACAAAAGGACGACGAAGAATAAATATCTTCTGCCTCATATTATTGATTTATTCGATCGGCAAGGTGGAGTAAAGGTGTTTTCTCAGTTGGATTTGGCTATCAGTTTTCACCAACTAAGGATAGTGGAAGAGAGAATTCTATTGATAGCCTTTCGTACGTGATACAAATTGTACAAATGAATGGTTATGTCATTGACGAATGCACCTTCTTTTTTTGTGGATCTGATGAACCGAGTGTTTCGGGAGCATTTGGAAAATTTCGTGCTAGTTTTTATTTATTACATATTGTTGTGCTCGAAAGATGCGAAGGAGCACAAGTGCCACCCTCGGATTATTCGTGAGACTCCACGGAAGCATCACTTGGAGCCTAAATTTTCTAGGTGTTAGTTTTAGGAAGAGATAATGAAGTTTCTTGGTCACGTGTTTTCGGTTGAAGGACTATCGGTAGATCCTGCGAAGGTAGATGCTTTCATTAGTTGGAAGAAGCCTAAAAATGTCACGGAAGTCCGAAGCTTTCCTGGATTGACTAGATATTATTGAAGGTTTATTAAAGATTTCTCAAAAATTGTGCCGTCGCTTATTAAGCTGACTCGAATGGATATTAGGTTTGTATGGTTAGATACGACGAAGGAGTTTTTTGAAATCTGGAGCAGATGCTCCTATGTTATTAATGCCAAATTGAAACCATGACTTAGTTGTTTATATGGATGCTTAAGGAACAAGTTTAGGAGTTGTTCTTATGCAGAAGGGAAGGGTTGGCTGCTATAGCCTTTGCTTTGAAAATTTGGAGGCATTACTTATTTGGTGAAAGGTTCAATTTGTTCACGGATTGCAAGTCTTTGAGACACTTATTTTCTCAAAACGATTTGGATATGCGACAACAAAGATGGTTAGAGTTTTTGACTACTTTTAATTTCAGCATTGAGTATACTCCAGGGAAAGGAAAGAAAGTTGTTGACGCCCTTAGTCAAAAATACCAAGGCATGGTGTTAGCTCTATATATTGAGTGAAAAGAAGAACTTAGCATTTTTAGTTGCATGTAATATAAGGAGTCGGTCGACAGCAAGCCCTTACGGAAGCAGACTTATTGTTCGTGTTTAGATGTTCGACCAACTTTGATTGAGAAGATTACTTCTAGGCAGGAGGAAGATCTGTCTTTAGCTGAAAGGATCATGAAGCTCAGAGCTACAATGGAAGGCATTGACCCGGAAGGATACACCTTTTAGAAAAATGGATGGTTAAGAAAGAAAGGAAAGCTATGTGTTCCGAAGGTTTGTAATTTAAGGAAAGAAATGCTTGGGGAATGTCATCGTTCTAAGTTTATGATACACCCTGGTGGTACCAAGATATACCAAGACATGAAGAGATGTTTTTATTGGGAAGGCATGAAAAAGGATATCGGCTTGTGGGTGAAGCAGTGACAGAACTTCCAGCAAGTAAAAGCAGAACATAAGAAGCCTAGTGGTTTGCTTCATCCTTTGGACATTCTAATTTGGAAATGGAATTCAATATCCATGGACTTTGTTGATGGGTCGTCGAGAACAAAAAAGGGGAATGAAAGCATATGGATCATCGTGGATAGATCAATTAGAGTGCCAATTTAATCCCCTAAGTCTAGCAGGATCTAACACCCTGGATTTTCTATGACTATTAAAAGAACGAATTTAAGAATACTTAATTGTTAAGTGAGAATTAAGGGAAATGGGTTATGCCATTGCGTTTGTCTCGGAATTCTGCTTGGAATAGAGTCCAAGTTTTCATAAATCGGACTTTGTATGAGGAAGTTATGGCCCTCAGAAGTTTCAGAAATTTAAATAAATTAAAACAGCTCAGATTGAAATTCGAAATTCAAATTCAAACAGGGAAGCGGGCTGGGCCGGATTTCCCCCGCCCAAGGCCAGGTCGACCAGGGGTCGGCCTCCCCTACACAGGTCGACAAGGGGGTCGACCTGGGGGTCGACCTACCCCCCCGGGGCAGATCTGAAATCAGACGATTCTGACTTGTTGCTGAGTCTTTCCTGACCTGTTGCTGAGTCACTAGGGCATAGGTGGCAATTCTGGATAACTCTATCTAGTCTGGACGGTTGTGATTGCTCCTATGATAATCTAACGGCTTTGTGATTGCTCCTATGATAATCTAGGGCATAGGTGGCAATTCTCTTCTCTAACCTGTCTTTGTGAGTACAATTTCTTTCACAAAATAATTAATAATTTAATTATGATGAGCTATAATTTGGATTATGAGAACATGTTTGTTGAATCATGTGATGTTATTTAACTTTGTTATCGTCTGTTGGTGAACATATGGCAGTTTTGTTATCTTATGTTGGTAGATCTATTTCATATGTCCAATCACATACGTTTAACTTGATTTATTTTATGACATCAGTTTATATGCAAGTTTGGGATGTTAAATCATATGCTAGTTCGTATGTGAATCTTATGCAATTTTGGGATGTTAAATCATATACTAGTTTGTACATGAATCTTATGCAAGTCTGTTTCTATATATGCTAGTTTGTATGTGAATCTTATGCAAGTCTGTATGCGAATTATACATAAGTTTATATGTGAATCAAGTATATACATATGCTAGTTTATATGCAAAACATGTGATATTAGTTTACATGTTCAAATTCTTATGCAAGTTTATAGGAATCGATATGCAAGTTTAGGTGAAAACTATATCCCATATATGCAAGTTTAGGTGAAACCCAAATTCATATATGCAAGTTCACAATTTCATGTTTAGATCTATATTTATATCCATGATAGTTTATGCAAATTTATGTTCTATATGCCCATTGCCTATGCAAACTTATGTTATAATTCTTAGATCTATTTTATGTGTTATGCAACTTGTGATGCTGCTTTTCTTTTTATAAGTTAGACTATTTCCGAGTCTAACATATATCATATTAAAACGTACGAATAGCGTGGGGACAATGGGAAACTATTAATTTTGCAAATTGTGAGTTGGCATAAAATGGCTTTAAAGGCATATAAATAAATTGATACATTAATTGGTATAATTTATATACCTAAAAAGTATGGACATAATTTAGGTGACAATTATGGACATAGATTAATTTGGAAATTGTTGACAATTTGAATAGGGATAATTAATTCATATTGGGGTGAAATAATTATGTGTAATAATAAATGCCTAAGATATGAGGTTAGACTCGTTTGTGGTATAAGACTGCCCGGACCCGCCCGACAAATCCAGAAACCACAAAAGGTAGTCTAATGTGAGAGGTCGAAGGTATAAATTAAATGCGTAACAATTGTAAAGACACGAGGTTAGACTCGTTTGCGGTATAAGACTACCCGGACCCGCCCGGCAAATCCAGCAACCGCAAACGGTAGTCTAATGTGAGAGGTCTTACAAGGTTACTGTTATAATGAATTAAGTAACACTTAACCAAGATAAGCATGTGGTGGGACATGGGGGTTAAGTGGGTGACATGGGTGACATGTGAAATATGATTAGAAGCACTTAACCAAATTGAAACATGTAAGAGGACATGAATAAGAAGGGGTTAAGTGGGGAATCTTAGTGGGGACCAAGCATAGGTGAAAAGCTTGCGTCAAACATGGGGACCCTTTTCAAACCAGTAACCCATTAAGTATCTTTGTGAGCTCGAATTAGATCGAGGACGGGACACGCTTATTGTGTTTGATTGTAAGAGGTCAAAACGGGTTAACGGTGGCAACGCAAGTCCAACGGGGTCATGCGCGTGCGTGGGCCTGGGCTGGTAGGTAAGACGTTGTTGCATCGTGTAGATATAAGCCTTGCATCTTTAGTGGTATCGGGTTGCCACTTTGGGGAGTGATACATCCCACTATGGGATCAGCACGGGTATCTACGAGTTAGGGAGCCGATCGCATGGGGGTAGTGGGTACAACTAGCGGAGATAGGGGCAGCGGCACCTATGAAGACAGCTAGGGGTACACGAAACTACCATTATGATTATTATGTTCAGTAGAACGGATCAACTTTTAGGGTGACTAGTAATGGTGCAATATACTAATTATCCTATATTAATTAGGAGCGCGATTAGTGCCAGCTTATTTCCCTTGTTTGCTTTGTCATGCCCACTTGTTTCACAGTCATTCCTTGTTTTACCAGTTTATATCTTATCCTAATTACTTTAATAATTATATTGTTAAAGTTATTGGACTCGCCAGACATTATGTATGACCCCTTTTATTTTCACCTCTTTTCTTCCTTCCCCCCCAGGTTCTCAGGGTGGGACTAGTACTAGTGGAGCTTGCTTTGGATCTTTCTCTCTCTTTTGGAAGTGCTTGGATTGCTGAAAGTAAAGTTCAGCTCATCTCTTTTATGGCTACTTATGTTGGGGTTATGTTTTTTTTTAATTTATGTACTCAGAAAACAATTTGTCTAGATGGATATTAAGTGTACTTGGTTCTATCGTTGGTTTATGATGTTGTTGTAATCAAACTATTTCTCCGCTGCAACAAAAGTTGTTTTAAAATTTTCAAGTACCAATATATGTATCTGTCTTGTTATAATCTGTTCTATACAACAATAATACTCCATGAAAGTTAATGCATTCCCTTTGAGAGTGACATTAATGGACGTGGGGTGTTACACGTGGTATCAGAGCTGAAGGTTACCAGAACAGATATGAGATTTTGAAAAACTATTTTTCAAAAGCGTTTTTATAAAGAAATACTTTCAAAAATATGTTTTAAGGAGAGTATTTTCAAGAGAAAAGTTTGTTTTAAAAACATAACCCCCAAGAGCCATATATCTTTCCTTCGGTTCTCCATTTTGAATCTCTTCCTTTTTCTTTTTCAGCATGTCTGGGGAACCCGAGATACCCAAGGGCATACCGATACCAGGTTGGTTTAGAAGGTATCTGGAGGCTAGGGACACCGTCGTAGGTCCAACAAACGTCCCACCTCCCCCAGCTGCAGCAGCTCCTCCTCCTTCCCCTCCCCGTGTTGATACTTTTTCAAAGATATGCAAGGACTTTCGGGCAATGGGCGGGAAACCTTTTCACGGGTCAGAGACATTTGTTGAAGCTCGAAATTGGCTTAAGGAGGTGGAAGATTTATTTAGTATCTCCGAGATAGAAGATGGAAGGAAAGTCCAATTAGCTACTTGGTTAATGAAGGACGAAGCCTTGTTTTGGTGGGAGGTCATGAATGGAGAGCGTCCAGTAGAGACACGGATGGATTTCAGGCATAGGTTCGAGATGAAATTTCTCTCACGAGAAGAAGAGAATTTATACATGGAGAGGTTCTTAGCATTGAAGCAAGGAAATTTATCAGTAAAGGAGTACGTCAACAAGTTCAATCAGTTGGCGAGATTTGGCTTAGATTTGGTGAACACACCTGAGAAGAAGGCCCTAAAGTTCATTAAAGGTTTGAATGATCCGCTACACGGGTTGGCTATGACCCACATTCCTATGGGGGCTACCTTTGAGAAACTGGTTGACATGGCGCTTATGCATGAAGAGGAGAAAGGTGC
This sequence comes from Allium sativum, assembly GCA_030737875.1. Classification (NCBI taxonomy): domain Eukaryota; kingdom Viridiplantae; phylum Streptophyta; class Magnoliopsida; order Asparagales; family Amaryllidaceae; genus Allium; species Allium sativum. The sequence goes on from CM060917.1 coordinate 28,406,400, forward strand.
TAATGCTAATAAGGCACCGGAGAGGAAATGGGATCAAAAGAAATCACAACAGCAAAACAAGAAAGGTGGTAAGGATAACAATATCAAAGGAAAGAAAAGGTGCTTTAGTTGTGGGACACCAGGCCATCTGAGCAAGGACTGTAGGAAAAAGAAGAAGACTGGCTGTTTCCACTGTGGAGAGGCAGGACATCTAATTAAAGACTGCCCGAGGAAACAAGGCCAAGGGCAAAGGACAATTTCCACTTCTGGAGGGCAGATTCAGGCTCTCATGGCCCCAAGGCAGGCAAGAGGGTAGGTTCAGGCTCTCATGGCACCAGGACATGAGATAGGTAGAAACATTTCTGTTGAAAGTTTGGTTTTTCTGTTTGATCATCTTGTTCGTACTTTGTTTGATTCTAGCACTTCACACTCGTTTGTATCTGCTTCGTCAGTTGAAACACTGCACCTAAATACTAGTTAGTTACGGATCCCACAGTAGCCTCAAATCTTATTGGTGGCTCGGCTCATCTTTTAATGATTTGTTGGGATCTGAGCGTGTCTATCTTGAGCGTTGAGTTTGAATGCAACGCCTTCGTTCTTTGCTTCACGGGCTATGGGTTGATTCTAGGCATGGATTGGTTATCCAGTAATGGTGCCATCCTCGATTGTGAAAAGAGAGTAATTAGACTTATGACTCGCCTTGGCAACACTCTCAAAATCTCTTGTGATCCCATACATTCTGTTATGCTTTGCTACCTAGAATCTCTTGATGCATCTGTTGAAAACATGAAGTATGTTAGAGTAGTCCGTGAATACTCAGATGTATTTGAAGAGGTGAAGGCTTACCTCCGAAGCGGGAGATAGACTTCCGCATATACCTTGTTGATAATGCAAAACCCGTAGCTCTACCGATTAGACACATGGCTCCAACAGATAGAAAAGAGCTCAGCAAGCAAGTCAAGAGTTGCTTGAAAAGGGTTTTATAAGGCGGAATATTTCCGAATGGGGTGCTCTAATAGTATTCGCAACCAAAGCGGATGGATCACTTCGCCTATGCGTTGATTATAGGGAGTTAAACAAGCTGATCAAGAAAAATAGGCAGCTACTTCCAAGAATAGACGACTTGTTTGATCAGCTTGTAGGTGCGTCGGTTTTCTCCCAATTAGAACTGGCCACCGGGTTTCATCAGCTAAGAGTGGCTGAAGACAGCATTGATAAGACCGCGTTCAGAACCCCGAATGGTTTCTTCGAATGGCTTGTCATGCCTTTCGGCTTGACAAACGCAACCGCTTACTTCATTGACTTGATGAGCAAGGTGTTCAGGGAGTTCCTTAATAAGTTGTGGTGGTCTTCATAGACGACATTTTGATTTTCTCGAAGAATGAAGAAGAGCATGCTTTTCATTTAAGGGAAGTCATGGATACTCTTCGTGCACATCAGCTGAAAGCCAAATTCTCCAAATGCCATTTCTGTAGAAAAGAAGTGAGGTTTCTTGGACATGTGGTATCCAAAGTGGGGTTAGCTGTAGACCCCGCGAAAGTAGTTGCAGTGCAAGATTGGAAGGTTCCACAGAATGCAACCGAAGTCCGAAGCTTTCTCGGGCTAGCGGGTTTTTACCGAAAGTTCATTAAAGACTTTGCAAAAATCTCAGCTCCGCTCACAAGATTGACAAAGAAGAACCTAACTTTCGCTTGGAATTTGGATTGCGATATTGCTTTCCAACGTTTGAAAAGGGCTCTAACAACAGCCCCAATTCTGACATTGCCTGATAGGAGAAAAATGTTTACCGTATACACAGATGCATGCGGTACAGGGTTGGGCGCTGTCTTGATGCAAGAAGGCAAGGTAGTTTGTTATGGGGAAGGCAACTGAAGGTACATGAGAAGAACTACCCAACTCATGATTTGGAGCAAGCTGCCATTGTTTTCGCTCTAAAGTCATGGTATCATTACCTACTAGGAGAAAGGTTTGAATTGTTTACTGATCATAAACCATTAAAGTACCTTTTCTCACAGAAAGACCTTAACTTAAGACAAAAAAGGTGGATGGAATTTCTAGCCTCATATGATTTTGAGATTTCCTATACCCCTGGCAAGGGTAATGTGGTAGTAGACGCCTTGAGTAGGGAGAAGTTGACCTTGAGTCCTCTCTTTGTAGAAAGTCAAAGCTTGGAGTACATAGCAAACTTTAACTTTAGACCCTTCTCTGAAATCGTACCTGGTCTGTTAGCATTGCTAGAGGTGCAGCCTATCTTTTGGACTCAATAGGAACCGCGCAACGAGAAGACCCTCAGCTAGTTGATGTGATGGATAAGCTAGTTAGGGGTGGGACTTCTAGTCATCTCAATAGATACTCCAACGATGATAAGGGTTGGTTGAGACGGGATGGAAGGCTATTCGTCCCACGAGTAAGAGATTTAGTGAAGACGGTTCTCGAAGAAGCACACCATTCTAAGCTGACCATACACCCGGGCGGAGACAAGATGCATAAAGATATAAAAAGGGTTTTCTTTTAAATGGCATGAAGGGGGATGTAGCTGAGTTCGTCGCTAAGTGTTTGATATGCCAGCAAGTCAAATCGGAGCAGAAGAAGCCTGGTGGTCTGCTCCATCCTCTGGAGGTCCCACAGTCGAAGTGGGATAACATTTCTATGGACTTTCTTGATGGGTTGCCTAGGTCAAGAAGGGGCAATACCAGTATTTGGGTAATAGTGGACATGCTCACTAAAAGCGCTCACTTTATACTTGTTAAGAGTAGAAGGACTGCCTAACATCCATTTATCTTAAAGAGATAGTTCGACTCCATGGGATACCCTCCAGCATAGTGAGTGATAGAGATCTTATCTTTACGAGCGAGTTTTGGAAAAGTCTGCAAGAGGCTGTAGGAACACAATTATGCTTAAGCACGGCCTATCACCCCCAAACAGACGGCCAGACGGAAAGGGTGAACAAAGTATTGGAAGACCTCTTGAGATTGTGCATTCTTGACTTTGGAGGGACATGGGAGGATCATCTTCCTTTGGTGGAATTCACTTACAACAATAGCTACCAAGCCACCATAGGCATGGCGCCCATCGAAGCTTTATATGGGAGACCATGCCGATCACCTACTTGTTGGTGGGAGTCTACAGACAAGCTCGTACTTGTGCCAGACATAATTAGAGAAACCTCAGAAAAGGTGGACTTGATAAGAAGATGGATGAAGGCTGCACAAGATAGACAGAAATCCTACGCAGACAAAAGAAGAACCGATCTTGAGTTTGAGGTTGGAGATAAGGTGTTCCTTAAAGTATCTCCTTTAAGGAACGACATTCGCTTTAGGTCCGTAGGAAAGATAGCACCAAGATTTGTAGGACCATTTCCTATCATTGAAAGGATCGGGACGATGGCTTACAGAATAGAGCTACCCGAAAGACTGGTTGGAGTTCATAATGTTTTTCATGTTTCTCAACTACGAAAGTGCTTACATGAGTCTGCAGAAGTGGTGGAGCCAACTATACTAGAGGAAGTAGAAGTAGAACGAGAAGCAATTGTGAGAAGAGTTCCAACTCGTATCTTGGGTACGGAGGTCAAAAGGCTACACAACCGTGAAGTCAAGCTTGTTAAAGTTCAATGGAGTGACGCTGAGGAAGACGGGGGAAACTGAGAGGAAAATACGCACATCCTACCCTTTTCTTTTTTAGGGTACCTCCTTGATCTCTTTTTCCATAAGTTTATTCATGCTTATATCTATCTTTTAAGTATATCTCTTCGGTCCTACTCTTTATCCTTAGGTAGAAACAAATGGATGTAAACATGTATTTGAAACATGTTATGATTAATGGTTGAGAGTGGTTGCAAGTGGTTGCTCGTGGAAGCATGTACACACACATTAGGCACTAGATCGGCTCAATCACCTTCATATTGCATATAGATATACGTGCATATTTAAATTAATGGATGTATAATGGTTGTATTATCATACGGATGATGCATTTTGATGAATGGTTATGCACACATGTAAAAGTAATATGTATCATTAGGATTCTTTCGCATACATAATGGACGCATGACACTATCATGATTTGCATTAAGGATGTCAACTGAATCAGTGGACCGCCTGATTTTGCATTGGGTAAGAAACATGTACACACACTTTTTGCATACGTTCATACGGCATTAGAAATCTTGTAAGGACAATGGATGTCTGTGTTTGATGGTTGACTAGATGGATGATTGGATGTTAGGATATACATTCTCCTTAAACTTGGAGATTTCGGGGGTGAAATCCTTTAAGGAGGGGAGAATGTAACACCTTGAATTTTCTATGACTATTAAAAGAACGAATTTAAGAATACTTAATTGTTAAATGAGAATTAAGGGAAATGGGTTACGCCACTGCGTTCATCTCGGAATTCTGCTTGGAATAGAGTCCAAGTTTTCGTAAATCGGACTTCGTATGAGAAAGGTATGACCCTTAGAAGTTTCAGTAATTTAAATAAATTAAAACAGCTCAGATTAAAATTCGAAATTAAAATTCAAACAGGGAAGCAGGCTGGGCAGGATTTCCCCCGCCCAAGGCCAGGTCGACCAGGGGGTCGACCTCCCCTACACAGGTCGACCAGGGGGTCGACCTACCCCCCGGGGTAGATATGAAATCAGACGATTCTGACTTGTTGCTGAGTCTTTCCTGACCTGTTGCTGAGTCACTAGGGCATAGGTGGCAATTCTGGATAACTCTATCTAGTCTGGATGGTTGTGATTGCTCCTATGATAATCTAACGGCTTATGTTGAATTAAACTTCTATATAAGCACGCACAGACTCAAGACCTAAACCTAAACTAAATTAGTCTCTTTGCCTCCATGTTGCTGCTAGGATAATTCTTCTTCCTAAATCTTAGGGATTTGCAAGTCAGAATTCTAATACGAACGACGAACGAATTATTCTCTTCTCTAACCTATCTTTGTGAGTACAATTTTTATCACAAAATAATTAATAAATTATTTATGATGAGTTATATTGGATTATGAGAACATGTCTGTTGAATCATGTGATGTTATTTAACTTTGTCATCGTCTGTTGGTGAACATATGAAAGTTTTGTTATCTTATGTTGGTAGATCTATTTCATATGTCCAATCACATATGTTTAACTTGGTTTATTTTATGACATCAGTTTATATGCAAGTTTGGGATGTTAAATCATATGCTAGTTCGTATGTGAATCTTATGCAAGTTTGGGATGTTAAATCATATACTAGTTTGTATATGAATCTTATGCAAGTCTGTTTCTACATATGCTAGTTTGTATGTGAATCTTATGCAAGTCTGTATGCGAATTATACACAAGTTTATATGTGAATCAAGTATATACATATGCTAGTTTATATGCAAAACATGTGATATTAGTTTACATGTTTAAATTCATATGCAAGTTTGTAGGAATCGATATGCAAGTTTAGGTGAAAACTATATCCCATATATGCAAGTTTAGGTGAAACCCATATTCATATATGCAAGTTCACAATTTCATGTTTAGATCTATATTTAGATCTATGATAGTTTATGCAAATTTATGTTCTATATGCCCATTGCCTATGCAAGTTATTGGCTATGCAAACTTATTTTATAATTCTTAGATCTATTTTATGTGTTATGCAATTTGTGATGCTGCTTTTCTTTTTATAATTTAGACTATTTGCGAGTCTAACATATATCATATTAAAACGTACGAATAGCGTGGGGACAATGGGAAAATATTAATTTTGCAAATTGTGAGTTGGCATAAAATGGCTTTAAAGGCATATAAATAAATTGAGACATTAATTGGTATAATTTATATACCTAAAAAGCATGGACATAATTTAGGTGACAATTATGGACATAGGTTATTTTGGAAATTATTGACAATTTGAATAGGGATAATTAATTCATATTAGGGTGAAATAATTATGTGTAATAATAAACGCCTAAGACACGAGGTTAGACTCGTTTGTGGTATAAGACTGCCCGGACCCGCCCGGCAAATCCAGCAACCACAAACGGTAGTCTAATGTGAGAGGCCGAAGGCATAAATTAAATGCATAACAATTGTAAACCACGAGGTTAGACTCGTTTGCGGTATAAGACTGCCCGGACCCGCCCGACAAATCCAGAAACCACAATCGGTAGTCTAATTGAGAGGTCTTACAAGGTTATGGTTATAATGAATTAAGTAACACTTAACCAAGATAAGCATGTGGTGGGGCATGGTGGCTAAGTGGGTGTCATGGGTGACATGTGAAATACGATTAGAAGCACTTAACCAAATTGAAACATGTAAGACGACATGAATAAGAAGGGGTTAAGTCGGGAATCTTAGTGGGGACCAAGCATAGGCGGAAAGCTTCTGTCAAACATGGGGACCCTTTTCAAACCAGTAACCTATTAAGTATCTTTGTGAGCTCGAGTTAGATCGAGGACGGGAAACGCTTACTAGGTTTGATTGTAAGAGGTCAAAACGGGTTAACGGTGGCAACGCAAGTCCAACGGGGTCATGTGCGTGCATGGGCCCGGGCTGGTAGGTGAGACGTTGTTGCATCGTGTAGATTTAAGCCGTGCATCTTTAGTGGTATTGGGTTGCGACTTTGTGGGTGACACACCCCACTGTGGGACCAACACGGGTATCTATGAGTTAGGGAGCCGATCGCATGGGGGTAGTGGGTACAACTAGTAGAGATAGGGGCAGGCGGCACCTATGAAGACAGCTAGGGGTACACAAAACTATCATTATAATTATTATGTTCAGTAGAAGGGATCAACTTTTAGGGTGACTAGTAATAGTGTAGTATAGTAATTATCCTATAGTAATTAGGAGCGCGATTAACGCCAACTTATTTCCCTTGTTTGCTTTGTCATGCCCACTTGTTTCACAGTCATTCCTTGTTTTTTCAATTTATACCTTATCCTAATTACTTTAATAATTATATTGTTAAAGTTATTGGACTCGCCAGACTTTATGTCTGACCCCCTTTGTTTTCACCTCTTTTCTTCCTTTCCCCCCTCAGGTTCTCAGGGTGGGAATAGTACTAGTGGAACTTGATTTGGATCTTTCTCTCTCTTTTGGAAGTGCTTGGATTGCTGAAAGTAAAGTTCAACTCATCTCTTTTATGGCTACTTATGTTGGGGTTATGTTTTTTTTTAATTTATGTACTCAGAAAACAATTTTTCAAGATGGATATTAAGTGTACTTGGTTTTATCATTGGTTTATGATGTTGTTGTAATCAAACTATTTCTCTGCTGCAATAAAAGTTGTTTTAAAATTTTCAAGTACTAATATATGTATCTGTCTTGTTATATTCTGTTATATACAACAATAATACTCCATGAAAGTTAATGCATTCCCTTTGAGAGTGACATTAATGGACGTGGGGTGTTACACAGGACGACACCAATTTTAGCTAAGTTATTTGTAAGGAATATAGTAAGACATCATGGAATACCAAGTAGTGTTGCGAGCGACCGGGATCTAATATTTACTAGTGAATTTTGGAATAGCCTACGCGTTGGGAAAAAAATATATTAAGATGAGTAGTGTGTATCATCCACAGATGGGTGGTCAGACCGAAAGGATAAATAAGGTACTGAAGATCTGTTAAGAGCTTACATGTTGGATTTTAGAGAATCATGGAAAGACCATTTTGCATTATGTAGAATTTTCCTATAATAATAGTTTTCAGACTAGTATAGGAATAATGCTGGAAGACCGTGTAAATCTCCATCGTGTTGGTTAGAGACAGACAACATACTAGTTCTTGGTCCCGAATTATTAAGTAAAGCTACAGAGAAGATTGAGATCATATAAAAGAAGATAAAGGAAGCTCAACCGAGGCAGAAGAGTTATGTTGATAATAGACATAAGGAATTGCAATTCTCAGTTAGGGATAGAGTATTTAATAAGATATCATTGACGAAGGGCGTATTTCATTTTGAGAAAACCTAAAAGCTAGCACCAAGGTATGTTGGACCTTTCCCTGTATCAGAAAGCACTGGAAAGCTTGAATATATGGTACTGCTACCAGATAACTTTGTAGGAGTTCATAACGTATTCCACGTGTCACACTTAAAAAAATATGTATAGGATCCTAATGCTACCATGGAACAGAAGACGTTAGAAATGGTTGATGGTGGAACCTAACCCGTGGAGATTGAAGAAAGGAATGAAAGGAAATAAAAAAACAAGATGGTTAAACTAGTGGAGTATTGGCGAAATATTGCGCTTTGGAAATCGAAAGCAGAATTTGAGAATCTTACCCCAATTTATTTTTGATACAATCCTATTACTTTATAGATAGCATTGTTGCTTGATTGTTTATTGTATGATTGTTTAGTCCTTGTATAAATTTTGAGGAAAAAATTCCTTATTGGAGGGAGGATGTAACATCCCTAATTTTAGTAAGACATTATTCAATAATTTAATTTTGTGATTAAATTGGAATAATGTGTTGGATGAGGTAATGGTATTTGTGCTTAATGAATTAATTAGAAGGTTGGCCTTTGTAATCAAATAAACTAAATAAAACATGCATAAAAAAGGGAGACATGAGGAGGGAAAAATTGGAACTTTCGGCCCATGTATATATGTATCATGTTCTCCGATATTCATTCACAATCCTCATTTTAAAATCTAAACAAAAACTAAAGGAAACCAGGGAAAGGTCGACCATTACAAGTTAGGAGAAGAAGAAGATAAAGCTAGGAAGACTTAGGGCTTGGAATAATTCATCAACAAATCTCATCATCTCTACCCAACCAAGGTGAATAATATACTTACCCCTATGGTTTTGGTTATCTTGGTATAAGACGAAAGTGCATTGATAATTTATGGTTGATTTCATGTGTTCTTGATGTTACATGTTGTTAGAAATAACCCGTGTTTAGCATGCGATAATTGTTGGTTTCGTATGTTACTGTTATACATGAAAATGAATAAGTTATGGAGCGAAACCCTTAGTTAGAGATCGCCAGATAATAAAAAACTTTTGTATGATATGTGTTGGATGATTATGGAGATGTGTTTTAGATTTTTTGAATTGTTATGTTGGTATGATTTTTTTATGAATTTCCTAAGGGTTCATGCTTTAGGGAAGAACATACACTAATTCTCATATTTGAAGTATGTGATGATATGTCATGTATTTTGTACTTTATGTAATACAAAGTACTGGGAAATAATGTATACCTTATTCTGAATACTTTTTATATACCAATAGAATTTCAACAAGTAGTGTGGAGTTTGTAAAATGATATACTTTATAAAGAAATAAAACAGTTTTGCCTATTATTACTAACAATACCATTTCTAGATTCAGAATTACCTCCGGCAACAATCAGAACCACTTTCAGTGGCGTTGGATGCTTAAAATAGCACAAGTATGGTATATGAAGCATACAGGGTATTCGCTTTTTACCTTTCTATTTTAGGAACCTGTCTTGATACTTATAAATATTTTGGTTTTAAAGGTTAGCCGTTTGACAGGAGGCTTCAACCTCAGCTCTTTTGGCTAGGTTGGTATTTTCTATAAAAAGAACTATTTTATAAACCAAAGAATTTAAAATTGTGACTTCGAATGGAATACAGGCTATATGCCTCTAGGTCTTTTGTTGGAACTAGAAGGGATTCCCATCAAAGCCTATGCTTCTGAACTAAGGAAATCCTTGAAGTTGTTGCTTACTGATACATGCCTTTGTAAAATATTTTTCTGAAAATTACTTCCTTAGGAACTAAAGGGGAAGTTAAGGAACTTCTCCTAAACCAAATGTTTTAAGGATCCTCCTTTATGGGTGTAGGCTTTGGCGACAATGACAAGAGAACCTTTATCCAAATATTTTCTAAAAATTAAGGAATAGAGGTTCTACCTCTATTTCTTACCATCATTACGAGAAACAAGCATGCATTTTTGTTAGCAAGCACAAACGAAAGCGTTATCCTTTTGTAATAACTTTAATATAGGCTTCAATATCACTGTGGGAGTTGAAGAAGATTAGAGCAACACAAGTTTCGCATCCAATGTAATGTATGTTTTACCTTGCCTAGAATCCCTTGATATGTTATATGTTTGGTTGTTGCCACTGTTTGGACACTACATTTTTGTGGGGGAACAACGGGGGCATCCCAACGGTGGGTATTGTTACTCACTAGTTAAAATATAAATAATGTTATCTGGATCCGTCTCTTCTCGTACTACAGAGGATTTAGGAATGAGCCTTTGGTTTCGTGTTAGTAGGAAGAAACTATACGAAGCAGTGAGGGGACCAAAGGGGACGTTGGTTTCGTGTAGGTCGAACATGATACCAAAAAGCATTGGGATGGAATCAACAATAGAATAAGGTTTCGGTTCCATTGCTTAGCGAGGTGGTTCTTTGCAAAAGCACAGAAAAGGAGTAACATTGGGAAGCATAATAAATATGATGAATGTTGTTACTGTATGTTTGTATATGATGTTGTGATAATGGAACTAAAAATTATGGTGCAGGGGTGCAGGGTTAGTATGGTTTGTATATGATACAAATAAGAGGGAAATCCGTTCTATTAAGCGGTATGGCCTTGTTAGATGTCGATGGTGTTAGGTTATCGAGTTATTATTCATACCAGTGTTTTTGATTGACCCGTAGTTTTTGTTTTTCCCCTTAAACTCTCCGGTACTTAATTGAGTAGACCAAGGGTTAAGGTATTTTAGGTATCATCTATAAATAAGCTTCTGAAGGCAAGCAGGTGACGTCAACTATTCGTCGTGTTATGTTTTTCTCAATCTGTTGTGTGTGATTGATGAATGTATTGGCATGTTTTATGGATTCCATTATATATATATATATACTCTGATAACTCGAGGTGGCATCTTCATATGTCACTCTCAGTGTTATTTTGTAATAACTTATATTTCACTGAACGGGGTATACGCGAAGGTTAGTATGAATGAATTATTAATATCAATGAATGTTTTGTGAAATCTTTCATACTCCCATGTCATCTGATGTTGAGATTGAATAACATTCGATTTTCTATCACCAAAAGTTGAAACTAGAGATGACTATAACATCCATAACATTTAGCAACCGATCTTATAGAATAGGGTGTTACATTGTGATTGAATAACATTTGATTTGCTATCACTGAAAATTGAAACTAGAGATGAATGGATCATCTGCAATGTTTAGCTTCCGGCCTTAGAGAATGAGGTGTTACAAGTGGTCTTCCTACAACTCTGAATTTCTCTCTTGGGTTCTGGCAAATCTGAGCCAGTTGTAGTCTATAAATACAAGGTGAATAGGAAAGCTAAGGATCTTTCGGCTCTTTGTGAAATTTCTCCAATATTATCATTGTACGTAAGGTCACTCCGACTCGAAATCATGTAAACTTCAATAGTAGATTAATAAAGAGTTAAAAGTGGAAGTGGACGTGCTGAACCACTATAAATCATGTGTTTATATTTCTTTCTCATTTAAATTTCATATTTCTTTAAATTTATTCTCTACACAAACTATTTAGGGGTGTTGAGCCACCTTGGGTATCATATATATATATATATGCATATATGTATATATATATATATATATATGTATGTATATATATGGTCCACCCAGTAAAAACCATCAGTGGAGGGGGTGGCGTTAAATAAAAATGAACAAAAAAGATGGGGACAACGTCCTCCATCCTGGCCCAAAGTAAATATAGCAAGAGAAGCATAAAAAAAGTAATGAAGGCTCTTATAAATAGGATCCAACAAAGAAAGTAAATTAAATGAGCCACTACGGAGAAAAGCAAGGAGACAATGCCATGGCCCAGCATAAAGAGGGCCTCTGACAAAGCAGCGAGTTTCCTGGAGGAAATAGAAGCCGAATCTTGACCATCAACGAGAGTCAACGAAGAGCTCTGAATTCCCTGCTAGAAAACAAATGGAACAACAATAACCGAGCAAAAACAGGAAGTATACACCAGCAAACTAACAACAATAAATTGATAAAAAGGATTACATATCACGACAAAGCCCAAATGTGGAGGTTGGTGATGAAGGGATTTAGAAATCTATTAACATTGTCCAGTATATGGCCTTATCGTGAAAGCATTTTTAAAACAATGTGTAATTAATTTATGATTTTAACCTAGTCAAATCTCATGTCGTCAAAACGGAAGCTACTACGACATACTAAAGGTGACAGCAGATGTAAAGCAAGGAAAATTTGAAGGTGGATGGCACACACAGTTTTAACTTTCGAATTAGGCAACGGAATTTAAAATTTAGGACATTTTAGTGAGCCCGCTCGAGACCTTTAAAATGATTCCATATAAATTTAGTGCAAGTACCCGAGCCGAATAGATGGGCAATGGACTCCAGATCACCCTCCATACAACAACGTACATTAATCTTGATTGATGAGAGAATAAGCTCAAGGGGAAAGGCATTATGAAAAATCTTCCACATGAGAATAGAGATTTTGGGATGGATGCGGGGGTCCTAAATAAGTTTGAATTGGAGATGCGACAGTTTTCAAGAGCGAATGCCATTCTAAGACGTCTTTAGAGAGAAACCTTGCTTGCCCACTCGAAGTTTGTTATCATCAAGATTACATAAAAAGAAGCTTTGACTTTTTGCATGCGCTTCCAGGTTTCGCTGGCCGAGGCAGGAATACCATATAAGGCATGAGACTCATGACTATGATATTTGAAACGTAAGAAGTTGTCCCAGAGCAAATTACAACATAGTAAACACACCCATATTTTATAGTTGTACGCTCGATTTACATTGTGCATAGCTCGAACACCCTTGACTCCTTCTAATTTAATGCAACATATATGTTCATAAGAAAACCAGCAATGCTTATTCAAGCCCTAAAAGAAGTTGGGGAAATACAACGAAATTTGTTAAAGAATGATTCAGTAGGGGTGTAGACTAAAAAGATGTGAGTCTCTAAAGTTCCGAGGACGGAATTAACGAGGAAAAGTCGACCAATTGATGAGAGAAGAAAGGAATTCCATTTGGATATGAGTTTACAGGCTTTAATCAGGGGAGCATGGAAGTACAAATTGATTTTTTGCCCATGTAGAGTTGAATTCTCAAATAAGATATTGGGAGCATTATAAGGGAGAACCCAATGACTAGTTTAAGGGAGGCAGCTAGGTAACAAATGTCTAGGATGAACATATGAGGGAACTTTTAGCATTGTTGATTAGCTGATCCGAGCTGCTTTTGCAGGCATGGAGAAACTACATTAAATTCTGAATGGGTCTTAGATGATCACTAGCAAAAATAAGAATGTCATCGGGAAAAGATAGGGATAAAACAATAGGGGCACCATTTGTAAGAGAGAATGCCAAATTTTCCCGGCCCCCATTTGGTGTTAATGAAGAGATCAGAACTTCCCCGTGAAGGAAAGCCCGGATTAACTTTGAGAACACGACAAATCAGAACACAAACATAAGAACATTTCATTGCTTATTACAACAATTTCATCAGAATACAAGAATATATAGAGTATGAATAAATATTAAACATTTACTAAACATAAGAGATTTACAAGTTACAATGCAGCAGAAAATAATACAAAACACAACTAAAAAGAATATGCGGATATAGAGCTTTCCGAATATCATTCCAGCTGTAAATCAGGATCCTGTGAATATAAATCTGCAAAACCAAAACTACTAGCTGTCCACGTGGAAAATAGGGGAACCCAGAGTTTAGGTTAAAACAATAAACTCCAGGTCAGTCATGTTACTGGTGTGAGAACTAAAACAGTTATTAATCTTTATTTTAAAGTTCGGTAAATCAATGGACCACGCTGTATAACACGGAACGGGTTTCCTCCCAAGAATACTAGTGCATAAAACAAACAGCGCAATGCTAAATAAAGAACAATGAAGCTAAGACTCAGGTCCCATCAAACAATGCAACGCAAGCCGGAGGATAGAGTTTTTACCTTATAATAGCCAAAAATGTTTGGTACATAAAATTTCATCTTTTATTATTACTATAAGTGTATAGTGTCAAAATAATTTCAAATATAAATGTATCAATCATAGACGGCAAGAATGCCCCATCCTACTATGTCGCCATACTAGGCTCTATAATCAAAACTACAAATGTCACATATTGGAAGTTGGATTTCCATCTGTGAACCAAGGCAAGGGATCGTCCTTACCGCTTCAAGACAATCTAGCCTACCATGTCTCAGGACCCAGACTCAGGTGGGCCCTTGGATCGTCAGGGCCGGTCCACACGGAGCGGATTAAAATGCCTGAACAATGCGTTTCCCCGCCCTAGGGGTCTACACTGGTCATATCCCAACCAAACTATCGGCTCCGGAACGAGCGATATAACCGAGGCGCCTCGCAATCCATCATCCACATAAGTAAAATATCAGGGCTAGTAAAACGCTGACACCACTCCTAGCTAGAAAGAAATGCATGTCCTCTCTGAGGTCCTCTCCCGATTCTGGTTCACACCGAGGTGTGAGGCTCGCGAATTAACGCTACACAAAGCTATGCTATATTAAAGCCGTGCTTTGATAATCAGCCACAAGACTCTGCTTATCAACAGAAGCCTTGATCATTTGCATCTCAGCATGCCATACAGGCAATTCACGCTATGCAACCGATGTCTATCAATCACACAGAATGAAATCCGATGTCAGACACACATCCATTTACAAGTTCGTTCTGGGTCTGAACGAAACCGGAGGCACCTTATTCCTCGTCCCGTATGTCCAATACAGGAGAGAGGCCTTTGCATATCTGGTCGATCTCCAAGTACGTCTGGAACGATCACCACTTATTACCTCGTCTTGGGTGTACAACCCAATCAAGATATCAGTAATCATCCAAACGATGTGAAGACCTCCGGTCTTCAACCAACGTCTTCATCCTCGACATATCGTCGAATCAGTTATTCAGAATGGGATAAACCCGGTCTTTCTGAATAACTCGCGTATATAATAAACAAGTGCTATAAAAATACAGCATACGCCTCATTCCAATCCAGAATATTCCTTTATTCAAATATTCTTATACTTTGGGGAAGGTTCCCATTAACTTTATCAATGATAAATTCTTTAAATTTATTCTTTAATCTGCCTTTGGATATCAATTCAAACCATTTTAAGGTTTTCCAAGCTAGTTGGGATTAGCGAACCTTACCAAGTAATCGTTTGTTTAGTTTCCCAATCCCAACCTAGTCATTCCATGAAGTAAAACCGGTAATACTCATATCTAACATCACAGTGTTATAGGTAAATTCAATTACCATTTCACGTTCAAATCTAATTAAAGATTTAACTATTGCTTGGAGAAAAACTGGTGATACTCCATGCTTGATCATTTCTTTAATTTGATAATTTTGGTTATCAAATTCACCTTTCAATCTATTTAAAGATTCATTAAAACTCTAATTCAGTTTTAATTTCCAAAAATCATTACTTAATGATTATTCCAAGTTAAGAAATTAATCTTATCTTTAACTGGGTTAAAAAACTAATGTCATTTAAAACACAGCTCACGATAAACCCAAAATCACATTCCATTAACAATGGAAACTTCATGGAATACAGATCAATATATATAATCGATATGAACTTCCATATCCAACCGATAATATAAATGGAATAACAGCCAAGCCTTTTAAATTCCATATATATTAACAGTCTCCCTCTACAGAAGCTCACTTCGATTATTACCAAATCGAATTCCATTCAATTCCAATTTAATATGTTAAATTGGAAAACTTTACTTTGGAAAATCTCCTTTAAATCTTAACAAAAGATTTATGAATTCCAAATCACATTTCACTGTAAATCGGGTTAAAGAACGAATGTCATTAAAAACACATTTCACGATAAACCCAATTCACATTCCATTTTTTTCGATTATTGAATATAACTAGAAATTCTAATAATGTCAATTAAAAGATTTATTCTCTTCACATGGGGTTCAAGAACAGTTTTACTGAAGACACCGTTCACGACAGACCCCAAAATCCCATTTGATATTAAATAGAAGACTCTGAATAGAAAATATATCGGCTTATATTCAATATCAAATTCTGAAATCAACAAATATCGTATTGGAATAACATATATATATATCTTCCAAATTCCTCCATAATATCCGTATAACGACGAAATCCAATATCGAAATATTCCGAAGATAATTTCGATTCAAATCCTTTCCAATTCATATATTGGAAATTCTGGTTATTTTTCAAAACCATTTCAAATCCAATTTATTTTATTTTAAAATTATTGGATTTCATATCTAGTTAATAACTAGTTCATTTCGATAAAAATCTACTCTTATATTTTCGAATATGGTATTTTTCATCTAAATTCTTTCCAAATCATTTCTTTTAATTTTACACTAATTATTGATATTTTTAATAATTTTATCAAGGCCCGTACAGTCGACTTCCATAAACGGTCAATGAACTGCACTTACAACGACCTTTTCCAAATTTGATTTGGAAATAATTCCAAATCCAACCGTTAGATTTCAAATCTCTAATGTTCGCTAGAAAGTACTTTTCGATACGAACCAAACGGTTCCAGTTTTAGGAGAATGCGACGGTCGGGTCTCCCGTAATGTCCATTCGAAGTCAATGGTCGAAATTCGCGAACTGCCGCAGCGCGACGCATTCTATTCAGGCCATTATATATATATATATATATTTCATCGATTTCCATTTAAAACATATTTTATCAATCGTTTTAAATTCGTTTTCAAAACGATTTCAACTCCATATTCAATTTCTAATCAAAATTGAATATTCCATATCATCAATATATAAATGATAATATTTTCAAAACATTAGATTTTGAAATCAATTCCTTTTCAATATTCATTATAAAAATGAATAAAATCGATATAAATATCGTTCACGTCAAAATGGCGTTTATCTAATCAACACGGCTTTATATGTTTAAATATTTTCGTGTCCATCCTAAATCGGACATCAAAATCAAATTTTGATCTTTTACTGAGTATTATTTTAAAATATTCGTTATTTCAAAATATTCATTATTTTAAAATCTTCATTCTTTCTGAACTGGAATCAGATACAGTCAATCACCATATAATGTGATTTATATGGATTTCATACCACACATGTGTATAACAACAATAATAAACAATCAACCATCATCCAGAGTGCATTTTACACTGTGTAAGCATTAAATATAAATATTCAGCGCTTACACGGCTTGTCAACCAATCGGTTGACATACAACTAAATATTCGGATTAGTGTATGTCCAATATCATCCCAACACCCATGTGGGGTTTCAATCGACAAATAATGAATTTTATTTGTGAAGTTGGGCGATGTGTAAAATTTATCATCCCAACCCATATCAATAAACAAATCGCCCGATTTGTAAACGAATATTTATTTTATTCATATACACGTTAAAAATTATATTTTTAACGATAAAATATTTTATTCAACATATGAATATCCTATTCAGTTCATTTGTACAATAAGAACAATATTTTTATTGTTCTAACATATTTTAGAAAATTTTGGCGGCATAACGACATGATATCAAAATCGGGCAAGGTCTAGCATTACCCTTCTCCTGATATTGGCTCGCGCCATACACATATAACAATCCTAATCAATTCATTTCACCCAAACAACCAAATAATCTAATCAACTAAACCAAACAATCAAACAAGTCGTCCATGGTTTGTGGACGACGGGGAACATATCATATATGCAGTTATAAAATAAATAACTGTATAAGAAAATTATAGTGAGGAGTTCTCACCTTTGGGATCCACTCCTCCATTCCTATTTCTGAACGGTTCAGATTTCGTTTTGATTTCCGTCGGTTCCATAGCAATCTGTTTTCACGTTGTTTATAGTAAAATCACATTTTTATTTTAACGTTACAAATATAAAAATCATATTTTTATAACGCTCTTTATATAATCAAAATCTTATTTTCATTTCGCTCTCCAGATAATAAAGGTCATATTTTTATTCTATGTTTGCATATATTAAAATCGTATTTTTATTTTAATGTAATTCATATAAAAATCACATCTTTAGATCGCTATATATATAATAAAAATCAGATTTTTATTTCGCCACATATATAAAAATTCTATTTTTATCCTATTCAAAATATTATTTCATACATACGATAAAAATTGTATTTTTATCTAACTAAAAATAATACTTTTATATCACTATTTATATAATAAAAATCAAATCTTTTCTATTTTTAAAAATCTAGTCTTTTCGTTTCTAAAGGTCTAATTTTTATATAAAAAAAATCAAACTTTTTATAATTAAAAATCAAACTTCAACTTTTATATGTTATTCCTATAAATAAAAATCTCGTTTTTATATGATATTCATATAACTAAAATCTCATTTTTATATGATGTGGTCTACATAAAAAAATTACTTCTTTATGTAACTAAAAATCATAACTTTTTATAATTAAAAATCAAATCTTTCTTATATTAAAAATCAAAATTTTCCTACATTAAAAATCTAAATCTTCCTACATTAAAAATCCAAATTTAAATCAATTCCTATTGGCTATAAAAATAAATAAATACAAAGAAAAATATAAAATAAAATAAAGAAAATACTTACAGGTTTTTTTTCTTGCGAGGTGGGGGGGTTTCTGGTTCGCGGTGGCGTAGGTGGGGGGGGGGGGGGTCGAAGGTGACGGGCGCCGGTGGCGGAGGTCAGGGCCAGCGGCCTGGTGGTTGCGTCGGTCTTGGTTGAAAACGGGGGACTCGTTATTTCCTTCTTTCACATCTGGGATAGATGAGTGAGGGGCAGGGGGTGTTCGATCATCGGAGGGGGCGGAGGATACGGCGGAGGCGACGGGGTGGAGCGCGGCGTCGATCTGGGGGGAAGGGAGGCGATGAGATCTGGGGAGCAGGTTTTCTTTCTATGTGTTTTTTATTATTATTTTTTTCTAATGGCCGTAGACTTTGAATGAAGGGGGGATATATATAATTTATATAATTATTTTATTTTCAATTTCAAAAAATAAGTTTTTCGTTCGAACACCGATTGAGACCCAAAGACTGTCGTCCCTAGCTAATCACCCCCATTCCGAACACAATGGGATATGCTTCGTAATCCAGTTTGGCTATTTCAATCAGTTTCCGTCAAAAACAAAATATAAATCTATATATTGAATTTGAACGCACATTTTAATTTACCGGGGCCACATACTAACTCTAAAAATTCCCAAAAAAATATTTCTAGCTTCGCATTGACGATATGGTCCTACAAAAACTAATTTCATCAAATTTGGAGACCGTTTGTAAAATGGCCATTTTCTGGTCGATCCAAATTCACTGAAACAGCCAAAACACGTTTTCTTGTGGCACGGTCACATAGTGATTTCAAAAATTATGAATTTTGGAATCCAACAATAATTTGACATCCCGGATCCAACAAAAGTGGTTTCGTTGAAAACGGAGGTCGTTTGCAAAATTTTCATTTTTAAGGGCTATATTTTCCATAGCGATCATCCCGAATTTTCAACTGGGCATAACTTTTTATTCCCACGATGAAATTTTGATTTTTTGGATTCGTTGGAAAGATATTTTTAAATAGATTCAAATATTTTTGGTCTCACTAAAATCCAGTTTATTTTGAATCCTATACATTCATTTGAAATTTGAAATCGAATTTTCAAACTACCGCGCCATTTCCAATTCCTTTTATAATTAAAATAAAATATTTATATTCAAATGTCGATTCAAATAAATATATACGTTCTAATTATATTCAAAATAAATTTCTTGTTCTTATTATTTAAAATAAATCATTTTGAAATATTCAAAATTCATTAAAATAGCCAAAATAAATTTTTTAAATTGGTTCTGATTTTCCGGGCTGTTACAATCTCCCCCACTTATTTCGTCCTCGAAAAGGTATGGAGCTTAAAGTTGTTTAACTAATCAACTAAACTTTCATTATTTTAATTATGGCTTAAGTTCTTCCATATTTCAGTTTCTAAGATTTTTTCAAATTTTTCAAAAATTTCGCTAATACCCTAAATTTTCGAAAAATTTCGCCATAACCTCCTTTGTACGGAAGCAACGGGAAAATCCCCAAACCGCCACACAGGCCTCTCCAATCAAAAAGAAAAGAAACAGCCAAGGGGCTAGCCAATCGGCTCATAAAATCATCAAAAACCCCAAGAAATACAATAAACATGTACCTGTTTATCGGGCAAACAATTTTATTCCTCTGCTTAACTTTCTTGCTATGACTTGTTCAATGTATATACATGTACATATATGCAAATGCAATAAATTTCAATTCAGTTCCAATTTGGCTTGGTTTGGCTAAATTTACCTTTCATGTACATATTAGTTTTAACAATCTCATTAGTTAAACTAATAATCAAACAACACAAGCAACAATCAATTAGTTGATTAACATTTCAAATTCATAATTTTAGATATATGTACAAAAAAAATCATGTTTTTGATGCCAATTGACAACAATAAACCCTATCTAGTTTTGGTTCTCACACCAGTCTAATGGAAATATATAGATATCCCACTTTCGAAACTCGAACATAAATAAATGATGCTGACATGTCAATCACCAGTATCATCAGAGTCATCTCCGGGCGACTAGAGTGTGATTCTATATTCATCCAATATATTTGAGACTTCTAATACATGTGGATCAGACGTATATTAAAATCTCTATATACTTGATTGTCCAAATCAATTTAAAATAAATATTCATATACGAATAATAAAGTTTAATTATTCAAAACAAAACTTGTTTTCAATTTTATTTTAAAAATATCACTCTTTACACTCGTTCTAGGATACTACTGATCCTATCTCTAACGAGTCATTCTCATTGGATATTACTAATCCAATCTCTGATGAATTCTTCCGTTTGGTTTTAACATGTCTTGTTCTCCGAGCTCTGTAAACCAAAGCTCTGATACCAAATGAAGCTACCAGAACTTCCCCGTGAAGGAAAGCCCAGATTGAATTTGAGAGTACGACAAATCAGAATACAAACAGAAGAACATTTCATTGCTTATTACAACAATTTCATCAGAATACAAGAATATACAGAGTATGAATAAATATTACACATTTACTAAACATCAGAGATTTACAAGTTACAATGCAGCGGAAAATAATACAAAATACAACTGAAAAGAATATGCGGATATAGAGCTTTCCGAATATCATTCCATCTATAAACCAGGATCCTGTGAATATAAATCTGCAAAACCAAAAATACTAGCTGCCCATGTGGAAAATAGTGGAACCCAGAGTTTAGGTTAAAACAATAAACTCCAGGCCAGTCATGTGACTGGTGTGAGAACTAAAACAGTTATTAATCTTTACTTTAAAGTTCGGTAAATCAAGGGACCACGCCATATAACACGGAATGGGTTTCCTCTCAAGAATAATAGTGCATAAAACAAACAGCGTGACACTAAATAAAGAACAATGAAGCTATTATAAGACTCAGGTCCCATCACATAATGCAACGCAAGCCGGAGGATAGAGTTTTTACCTTATAATAGCCAAAAATTCTTGGTACGTGAAATTTCATTTTTTATTATTACTGTAAGTGTATAGTGTCAAAACAATTTCAAATATGAATGTATCAATCATAGATGGCATGAGTGCCCCATCCCACTTTGTCGCCTTACTAGGATCTATAATCAAAACCGCAAATGTCATGTATTGGAAGTTGGATTTCCATCTGTGAACCAAGGCAATGGATCGTCCTTACCAGTTTGAGACAATCTAGCCTACCATGTCTCAGGACCCAGATTCAGGTGGGCCCTTGGATCGTCAGGGCCGGTCCACACGGAGTGGATTAAAATACCTGAACAATGCGTTTCCCCGCCCTATGGGGCGTAAACTAGTCATATCCCGACCAAACTATCGGCCCCGGAATGACCGATACAACCGAGGCGCCTCGCAATCCATCATCCACATAAGTAAAATGTCAGGGCATGTAAAACGCTGATACCACTCCTAGCTAGAAAGAAACACATGTCCTCCCTGAGGTCCTCTCCCGTTTCTAGTTCACACCGGGGTATGAGACTCACGAATTAACGCTACAGAAAGCTATGCTATATTAAAGTCATGCTTTGATCATCAACCACAAGACTCTGCTTTTCAAGAAGCCTTGATCATTTGCATCTCAGCATGCCACACAGGCAATTCACGCTATGCAACCGACGTCTATCAATCACACAGAATGAAATCCGATGTCAGACACACATCCATTTACAAGTTCGTTCTGGGTCTGAACGAATCTGGAGTCACCTTATTCCTTGTCCCGTATGTCCAATACAGGGGAGAGGCTCTCGCATATCCAATTGACTCCAAGTATGTCTGGAACGATTACCACTTATTACCTCGTCTTAGGTGTACAGCCCAATCAAGACACCAGTAATCATCCAAACGATGTGAAGACCTACGGTCTTCAACCACTGTCTTCATCTTCGACATATCGTCGAATCAGTTATTCAGAATGGGATAAACCCAGTCTTTTTGAATAACTCGCGTATATAATAAACAAGTGCTACAAAAATACAACATACGCCTCATTCCAATCCAGAATATTCCTTTATTCAAATATTTTTATACTTTGGGAAAGGTTCCCATTAATTTTATCAAAGATAAATTCTTTAAATTTATTCTTTAATCTGCCTTTGGATATCAATTCAAACCATTTTAAGGTCTTCCAAACTAGTCGGGATTAGCGGACCTTACCAAAGTAATCGTTTGTTTAATTTCCCAATCCCAAACTATTCATCCCATGAAGTAAAACTGGTAATACTTCATATCCAACACCACAGTGTTACGGGTAAATTCAATTTCCATTTCACGCTCAAATCTAATTAAAGATTTAACTATCGCGAGGAGCAAAACTGGTGATACTCCATTCTCGATCATTTCTTGAATTTGATAATTTTAGTTATCAAATTCACCTTTCAATCTATTTAAAGATTCATTAAAAATCTAATTCAGTTTTAATTTCCAAAAATCATTACTTAATGATTATTCCAAGTTAAGAAATTAACCTTATCTTTAACTGGGTTAAAGAACTAATGTCACATAAAACACAGCTCACGATAAACCCAAAATCACATTCCGTTAACAATGGAAACTTCACAGAATACAGATCAATTTATATAATCGATATGAACTTCCATATCCAACCGATAATATAAATGGAATAATGGCCAAGCCTTTTAAATTTCATATATATTAACAGTCTTCCTCTACAGAAGCTCACTTCGATTATTACCAAATCGAATTCCATTCAATTCCAATTTAATATGTTAAATTGGAAAACTTTACTTTGGAAAATCTCCTTTAAATCTTAACAAAAGATTTATGAATTCCAAATCACATTTCACTGTAAATCAGGTTAAAGAACGAATGTCATTAAAAACACAGTTCACGATAAACCCAATTCACATTCCATTTTATTCCGATTATTGAATATAACTGGAAATTCTAATAATCTTAATTAAATGATTTATTCTCTTCATATAGGGTTCAAGAACAGTGTTACTGAAGACACCACTCACAACAAACCCCAAAATCCCATTTGATATTAAATAGACGACTCTGAACAGAAAATATATCGACTTATATTCAATATCAAATTCTAAATCAACAAATATCGTATTGAAATAACGATATATATATCTTCCAAATTCCTCCATAATATCCGTATAATCACGGAATCCAATATCGAAATACTACGAAGATAATTTCGATTCAAATCCTTTCCAATTCATATATTGGAAATTCTGGTTATTTTTAAAAACCATTTCAAATCCAGTTTATTATATTTAAAATTATTAGATTTCATATCTAGTTAATAACTAGTTCATTTCGATAAAAATCTATTCTTATCTTTTAAAATATGGGATTTTTCATCCCAATTATTTCCAAATCATTTCTTATGATTTTACACTAATTATTGATATTTTTAATAATTTTATAAAGTCCCGTACAGTCGATTTCCATAAACGGTCATCGAATTGCACTTACAGCAACCTATTCCAAATTTGATTTGGACATAATTCCAAATCCAACTGTTAGATTTCAAATCTCTAATGTTCGTTAGAAAACTCTTTTCGATACGAACCCAATGATTCCAGTTTTAGGAGAATCCGATGGTCGGATCTCCCGTAATGTCCATTCGAAGTCAATGGTCGAAATTCGCGAATTGCCGTGGCGTGGCGCGTTCTATTCAGGCCATTATATATATAATATATATATTGTATATATATTTCGTCGATTTCCGTTTAAAATGTATTTTATAAATCATTTTAAATTCGTTTTCAAAATGATTTCAACTTCATATTCAATTTCAAATCAAAATTGAATATTCCATATCGTCGATATATAAATGATAATATTTTCAAAACATTAGATTTTGAAGTCAATTGCTTTTCTATATTCATTATAAAATGAATAAAATCGATACAAGTATCGTTCACGTTAAAATGGTGTTGATCAAATCAACATGGCTTTATATATTTAAATATTTTCGTGTCCATCCCAAATCGGACATCAAAATCAAATTTTGAACTTTTACTGAATACTATTTTAAAATATCATTATTTTGAAATAATCGTTATTCTAAAATATTCATTCTTTCTGAACTGGAATCAGACACAGTCAATCACCATATAATGTGATTTATATGGATATCATACCACATATGTGTATAACAACAATAATAAAAAATCAACCATCATCTAGAGTGCATTCTACACTGTATAAGCATTAAATATAAATATTCAGCGCTTACACAGCTTGTCAACCAATCGATTGACATACAACTAAATATTGGGATTAATGTATGTCCAATATCATCCCAACACCCGTGTGGGGTTTCAATCAACAAATAATGAATTTTATTTGTGCAGTTGGGTGATGTGTAAAATTTATCATCCCAATCCATATCAGTAAAATGGGTGTTCACAAACAAATCGTCCGATTTGTAAATGAATATTTATTTTATTCATATACACATTAAAAATTATATTTTTAACAATAAAATATTTTATCCAACATATGAATATCCTATTCAGTTCATTTATACAAGAAGAACGATATTTGTATTGTTTTAACATATTTTAGAAAATTTTGGCAGCATAACAGCGCGATATCAAAATCGGGTAAGGTCTAGCATTACCCCACTCCTGATATTGGCTCGCGCCATACACACATAACAATTCTAATCAATTCAATTCACCCAAACAACCAAATTCAACCAAATAATCTAATCAACCAAACCAAACAATCAAACAAGTCGTCCATGGTCTGTGGACGACAGGAAACAGTTCATATATGCAGTTATAAAATAAATAACTATATAAGAAAATTATAGTAAGGTGTTCTCACCTTTGGGATCCACTCCTCCATTCTCTATTCCTGAACGGTTCGGATTTCATTTTGATTTCCATCGGTTCCATAGTAATCTGTTTTCACACTGTTCATAGTAAAATCACATTTTTATTTAACGTTACAAATATAAAAATCATATTTTTATAACTGTCTTTATATAATCAAAATCTTATTTTCATTTCGCTCTCTAGATAACAAATATCATATTTTTATTCTATGTTTGCATATATAAAAATTGTATTTTTATTTTAATGTAATTCATATAAAAATCACATCTTTAGATTCTATATATATAATAAAAATCAGATTTTTTTTTCGCTACATATATAAAAATTCTATTTTTATCCTATTCAAAATATTATACATACATACGATAAAAATTATATTTTTATCTAACTAAAAATAATACTTTTATATCACTATTTATATAATAAAAATCAAATTTTTTCTATTTTTAAAAATCTAGTCTTTTCGTTTCTAAAGATCTAATTTTTATATTTAAAAAAATCAAACTTTTTATAATTGAAAATCAAACTTTCACTTTCACTTTAATATGCTATTCCTATAAATAAAAATCACGTTTTTATATGATATTCATATAACTAAAATCTCATTTTTATGTGATGTGGTCTACATAAAAAAATTACTTCTTTCTATAACTAAAAATCATAACTTTTTATAATTAAAAATCAAATCTTTCTTATATTAAAAACCATAGTTTTCCTACATTAAAAATCTAAGTCTTCCTACATTAAAAATCTGAATATAAATCAATTCCTATTGGCTATAAAAATAAATAAATAAAAAGAAAAATATAAAATAAAATAAAGAAAATACTTATAGGTTTTTTTTCTTGCGAGAGGGGGGGGTTTCTGGTTCACGGTGGCGCAAGTGGGGGACGTCGGAGGTGACGGGCGCCAGTGGTGGCGGAGGTCAGGGCCAACGGCCTGGTGGTTACGTCGGTCTTGGATGAAAAAGGGGGACTCGCGGTTTCCTTCTTTCACATCTGGGATGGAGGATCAAAGTGGGGAGGGGGAGGTGTTTGATCATCGGAGGGGGCGGAGGAAACGGCGGAGGCGACGGGGTGGAATGCGACATCGATCTGGGGGGGGGGGGGGGCGACGAGATCTAGGGAGCGGTTTTCTTTCTGTGTTTTTTTATTTTTATTTTCTAGTGGTCGTTGGCTTTGAATGAAGGGGGGAATATATATAATTATTTTATTTTCAATTTCAAAAAATAAATTTTTCGTTCAAACACCACTCGAGACCCAATGACTATCGTCCCTAGCTAGTTACCCCCATTCCGAACCCAATGGGATATGTTTCGTAATCCAGTTTGGCTATTTCGACCAGTTTCCGTCAAAATCAAAATATAAATCTATATATTGAATTTGAACGCACATTTTAATTTACCGGGGCCACATAGTAACTCTAAAAATTCCCGAAAATTATTTCTAGCTTTGTATTGACGATACGGTCCTAACAAAACTAATTTCGTCAAATTTGGAGACCATTTGAAAAATGGCCATTTTTTGGTTGATCCAAATTGACTGAAACAGCTAAAACATGTTTTCTTGTGCCACACTCACATATTTATTTCAAAAATTATGAATTTTGGAATCCAGCAATAATTTGACATCGCGGATCCAACAAAAGTGGTTTCGTCGAAAACGGAGGTCATTTACAAAATTTCCATTTTTAAGGGCTATATTTTACATAGCGACTATCCAGAATTTTCAACTAGGCATAACATTTTTTTCCTGCTATGAAATTTTGATTTTTCGGGTTCATAAGAAAGATATTTTCAAATAGATTCAAATATTTTTGGTTTCACTAATATCCGGTTTATTTTGAATCCTGTACATTCATTTGAAATTTGAAATCAAAATTTTAAACTACCACGCCATTTCCAATTCCTTTTATAATTAAAATAAAATATTTATATTCAAACTTCAATTCAAATAAATATATACGTTCTAATTCTATTCAAAATAAATTTCTTGTCCTTATTATTTAAAATAAATCATTTTAAATATTCAAAATTCATTAAAATCGCCAAAATAAAAAATTTAAATTGGTTCTGATTTTCCGGGTTGTTACAGTTGAAGAACCTGGTTAAGGGCTTCAGCAGCAATGATGAATAAAGCCATAGAAAGAAAATCACCCCCAACGAACAATTCTTCCAGAGAAAAAGTAAATTTTCAGGGTCCCGTTAACAAGAAGGGTGTAACAACCCGGATTTTTGGAAGTGGGTTGTAATAGCTCAGAAAACTTTTAGCATTTAGAAAATGAATTTAATTAAGATTTAATGTTAAAATAAATATTTACGGCTGGATTTCAAATTAGAATTTGGACTTTTATCCAATGTTTACCGAGCTTAAGTGTAAAAACTCTTTAAATTTCATATGGATTTGCATTCATTTGAATTTATTTTTAATATAGAATTCTTTTCGTGGATTATATCAAATGGGAACGTTCGTCTAATAAATGTGATTTACACTATTAACTAATTCGTGTTTTATTTGAAGATTCGAAAATGAATTTTGGAAATAAATCCAATTTGAAATATAAATCTCGTACTTTGATTTGAGGAAAATCTAATATAGGCGATATAAATTGATTCAAAATAGTTTCAATATGGTTAATACAAGAAAACAAGGAAATGAATTGCATACGCATAGGTACCTCATTCATGCTAGTTTGATTTAACTGTTTAATATATTTTCTTGATTGAATTTGGTTTTAAATTAAGATATAGACATGTATTTGGAACCCTGAATATGCTAGTGTTGTGGTGTATACTTAGAGGAATTTAATGGTATCTCTACTTGAATAATACAACAATTTAAGTAATTATTACCACTTGTTAAAGCTAGCTATAAGGGGTTGCCATCTGTTCAGCTGATTCTGGAGTCTTCTGCGCGTGTCCTCTGTCTTTTGTTTCACCGACTTTCCCCTTCTTTATATTGGGGCTACAGCTGTTGTTTGGGGGGAGGATTCTTTTTGGGCTGCTGCTGTTTTCCCCAATGGGGAATTTAGGTCCTCAAATTAAATCGATACCTCCCCTACTTGCAGAAAGGGCTACCGAAATGGCCGCCACCGTCGTCCCTCCGCTTCACTATCCGTTCGCCTTCCTCCGCAACCCCCTCATCGAAGTCCGTCACCAACCACCGCGCCAATCGAAGCCGCAGCCACCCTGAAGGAGCGTTCACTTTGTCGAAGTGTAGCCACCGCCGAAGCTTTCAACTGTCGGTGCCATCGCAAATCGAAGTTGTGCTCCTCTCCAGCTCTTCACGCCCCACCGCGTCGAATTACTATGACCATGGCACCTCTCTGGGTTGCAGCGCCGCTTTCTAGTGTAGATGAAGCTGCTGCTCTACGCCTCCTTCGGCTATTAGAGGTGAGTAATGCTCAAGATTATCTTGCTTTCAAGAAAAATTAAGTTGATACTTCACTAGTATGATTTTTGTTTTACCTGATTTATACTATTTTGGGTTTGTCGTGCATTGCATACCACTCCAAAGGTGTTAGTCTGAAACGTTTGGGGTACATTGAGCACTGGTTGTTTATGCCACCTTGTTGTGTTTTGTGTATTGGCTCGTCATTAAGCCGATGGCCCGCAGTTTGATTGTGCCCTTTCAGACTTTGATACTGTATAGGAAATGCCTCACTGGTCCATACATCACCAAATGATGTATGCTCGTGGGAGATAAGTAATAATACGCTGTATTACTAAACTTAAAGGATAGATAGGCTACATTATGCTGTTGAAGTTATATAGATAACTACTTAAATCATCCAGCTACCTTCGGTTTACTTCTGTTAAAAGTTTACATTTGAGTTGGGTAGATATCACACGTGCATATAATATATTTATGACAGTACTTTTATGAATTTGTCTCAAATTCACGTATTGGTTTCAGAAACTCTCCAACTCATTCTGGTTTTACGGATTTGTTTTCCATTGAAGCAAACTAAATGAGTCCATATTTTAATATGTAAATAAAGAAGATATACCTTTAATTGATTTTGGGCTTGATAATTTATGAACTCTATTGCCAAAATTTTATTTTTGATTTCGAATGTTTCTGTATTTTGTGTATGTATGATGATTCATACAGATCATAAAGAACTCGAAAACTCATGTTAATTTCAGGCTTGGTGTACTATGTAAACATTCATGCGATAGAGTTGAGGTGCAATATGTTTTATAATTAACAGACGAAAAATGAATTTTGGTTATGCATGTCACACAAAAAGCTGCTATTTGATATACTTAGGCCATGATTGAGACTGCTTTAATGAAGATCATTGGCAAGCAAGTTCTGTGGTACTCTCAATAACTTGTTAAACGTATTTCATGGTATGTGGTATTGGATGTTACAAAATGCTTGCTACTGCATTTTGATTTTTTGGGGCTATGCATGGGTTCCTTGTTTGTTATGTTACAGCTTGACTAACATTAAAGTTTCAAACATTAGTCATTACTTAGTTAATGCTGCCAGTAGATGAACACCCTCTTAGTGCACTACGCTGATGGCTAGTATGCATGCATCCAGATGGTTCTAGAAGAGTTCACAACATACAAGTCTAAATTGCTAGTTCTGGTATACACTGTATTTGCCTAATCCATACATGTTGTGTGGGTATAAAAGTAAGGGATTTGCTAAATTTGAGGAGTACTAGTATTGTCATCTTACACCTTTGCATGCTGAGTTTTCCTATATATATCATACCTCATATATTGTGTTTGCTACCAAAGTTATTGTGTTTACACGCCAGTATTCTTATTCACTATGGCGTATACTTTAGCAGTGTCATAAGTTATGATATTTGCTATCCAAGCTATTGTACTAGGAAAACTTGTTTCGATTTGTTTTATTAATTGGTGGTCATTTGATGGACCATGAAAATGCTTTAGATAATTAACACATGCTCGTTTCTTGCACAGTGCTGCCATTAATGCTGTTAGTGTGGGCGAATTTTTTTTACAGCCTTATATGCATATTAGCTGATCACTGAATGCACTTTTAATGTTGCAATTCCTATTGTAAATGTGAAAATGAGATGAGAAATACTTGAAATGGGATGTGTTCATCAAAACTGTAGCTGCACCGTACTTGCTAATTTACATATAATATTAATTCATTGTTTTATGGCACATTAATGCTTAGGCATTTCATGTTTTATGGCACATTAATGCTTAGGCGTTTCATGTTTTATGGCATATTAATGCCAACATGTTTGTGCCTTTTCGTGTAGCATGTAAAGTAGTCACGTTCTTTCCTTGTGAATGCTTTCAACTGTTCTATCTTCATAAATGTGCAGTTATGCACAATATTTTATACTTAAGTGAAAAATTCTTTTTGTATTAATCTTATTGTGCTACATTTATTCAAATCTTATTGTGCTGCATTTATTCACTTTGCTTTTTCACGTCAATGGCATTTTGCTGTTTCACTTACTTAAGGCTTTAATTGTTTTTGTCCTTTTCTCTGAAATTTTATGCACATGCAAGTAGCCAAATATTTGCTATTAATTTTGGATCTAGGCACATGTTTTCTTTAGTTTATATTAAGTTATAATTATTTTAAATTATACTAATGTTCCCGACTTACAGTGTGTGAACCGTTAAGTGGGAATGTGCGGTATGGGAGCGCAGCGGAAGCGTGGTGGGCCCATAACCCACAGGTCCCAGGATCGGAACCTGGCTCTCGCGTGAAGACGCATGTGCGCAAAGCTCAACAAAAGATGAAATTTATTAAAAGAAATTTATGTGTAAATTTACTTTCTTTTCCGCTATATAAATATTGTAAGACTCTGATATTTTAAAAAATAAAATAAAATAAATATTTTGTTCCAGATATTGTGTACTGTGATTCTGTGTTCCATCTTTAAACCCTGTAAGCCAATAACAATCCGCCTCTTTGAACACTTCAAGTTGGCTTAATCACCGACTTGGAGCGGTCAAAATGGCGGGCTGTTACATTTGGTATCAGAGCCAGGGTTTTTCTAAAGCTTGGCTTATTGGGTTTAAAAACTCATTAGAGATAGGGTGGAATACCCTAGAATGAGCGGAATTGATATAGAATCACTCTTGAGAGAGCGCGTTTTGGGGCTTTGAAAAAAAAATTCTTCGAATTTGACAAAACGGGATTCGAGCGTTGCCCGATTTAAAAATGGTAGTTAAACAAGAACTGAATCAATTTTGAAATTGGCTCGTATCGGTATTTGAAGTAAAGTAAGAATACCCGTAATGATAAATAAATAATACAAACCACTAAAAATAAATTCATTTTTTTTCTTTGATAGATATATGCTTTGAATCGAATACAATTTCCATTGAGATATTCTGTATGATGAGGATTTTGAGTAAACGGATCAGTAATACCAAGCAGTATGGGACGTTTGGTGATACTTTTCTGGTTACTCTCTTGACTTCTCATATGGAATATTCGGTTGTTTTTGTATTTCCAGTTCTAAAATATACCGGTAACATAATGTGGTGCAAAAGCATGTGTTACTGTTTGAAAGTATACTTCAATTACTGAAGTGTTTTCTAAGTCGACATGCTTTCATGACGATACTTTTTGTCCTCTTTCACGGCTATTGTGATTTGGTTTATTTTGCCATATTGTTTTATATTCGATATTTATTATGAGTGTCATATTGATTTATATATGATACTCTAACTTGACTAATTCTATCATATTGTTTTCATATATGATAAAGTTGAATATCAGTTTTTGTTTATGATTATCATTTTGTCTTTATATGTGATGATTTATTTATTCTAGTCATAGTTGAATTTTTAAAGTGTTTTGACGTTTTAAACACTTTGAACTTCATGGCATATATATATATATTATAAAATAACATTCGGAAAAAATACTTTAATTTTGGGATTGGGATAGATTGGACTCTGTTGTACCAATGGGCCAAAACTCCATCTTGGTCGACCTGATTCAGGTTCGCTACCTGAATCATGGTGGTTTTAAATTTCGCCCACCTACCACCAAAGGTCAAACGGTCTGCTACATTGGGCAATTTTGTTGTTTTGGTTGGGATTCCCGATCGGCGGGTCACGGACTACATCAGATGGAGGCGTGGGTGTGCCACGTGTAGTGCCGTGAACGGGTAGCATACGGCCTTCGCCTTAGACCGTCTTGGTTATCCTGGGTTGATCACCAGGTGTCGTTATGGCGCTATGAGTGGATTGCGGTGCGGATGTCTCGATGCGCGCTCGAGCTCTACCACTGTGATTTTACAATACTAGCGTCTGTTTATTTGGTATTTATGAGTCAAGTTACATTTATCCCATAATCCCTCATATTTTATTATTACATTATTATAATTGATTATATTATCATATTGTTTTTATATATGATAATTGTTACGAGTATCATATTGATTTTATATATGATACTCTGATTTGATTATATTATCATATTGTTTTTACATATGATAATTGTTACGAGTATCGTATTGATTTTATATATGATACTCTGATTTGATTATATTATCATATTGTTTTTATATATGATAATTGTTACGAGTATCGTATTGATTTTATATATGATACTCTGATTTGATTATATTATCATATTGTTTTTATATATGATAATTGTTATGAGTATCGTATTGATTTTATATATGATACTCTGATTTGATTATATTATCATATTGATTTATATATGATAATTGTTATGAGTATCGTATTGATTTATATACGGTACTCTGATTTGATTTTATTATCATATTGATTTATATATGATAATTGTTGTATTGATTTATACTCTGATTTGATTTACAAATGATAAATGCCATGAAGATTTTATCGACTTGATTGATTATCCTAAGATATTTACAAGTATCGCATTGATTTATATATGATACTTTGTTTTGATTCATTTTATCATATTGATTTATATATGATAATTGTTATGAGTATCGTATTGATTTATATATGATACTCTGATTTGATTATATTATCATATTGATTTTATATTTGATAATTGTTATGAGTATCGTATTGATTTATATATGATACTCTGATTTGATTATATTGTCATATTGATTTTATATTTGATAATTGTTAAGAGTATCGTATTGATTTATATATGGTACTCTGATTTGGATTATCATATTGATTTATATATGATAATTGTTATATTGATTGATACTCTGATTTGATTTACTTTATCATATTGTTTACATATGGTAAATGCCAAGAAAATTATATTATGCGATACCCTAACGTGATTTATTTATCATATTGATTCATATATGACACTCTAAATTGTAACATTTTGGTATATTGTTTTATATATAAGAATATGTTATGGGTATCGTAGTGATTTACGATACTCTGACTTGATCATATATAATATTACGAGTACCGTATTGATTTATATATGATTACAAATGAAGATTACAGTATATTATACTCTAACTTGATAAGTTATCATATTGATGATACCCCAACTTGATTTATGTTATCATATTGTAAATGCCACAATGATTTTATTGGCCCCTCACTAATTTATTTCATCATATTATTCTTATATATGATAAAGTGAGGATTTTACAGGCTTTGACTTAATTTATTATCATATTATTGTGAATGGACTCGTATTGATTTATATACGATAAATTTATATTGAAAAACAGGGAGTAGGTACCCTAAATTGTGTATTTTACTTAGATAACTAAATTGCGAGGATGCAATTTCATTAAGGGGGGGAGTCTGTAACAACCCGGATTTTTGGAAGTGGGTTGTAATAGCTCAGAAAACTTTTAGCATTTAGAAAATGAATTTAATTAAGATTTAATGTTAAAATAAATATTTACGGCTGGATTTCAAATTAGAATTTGGACTTTTATCCAATGTTTACCGAGCTTAAGTGTAAAAACTCTTTAAATTTCATATGGATTTGCATTCATTTGAATTTATTTTTAATATAGAATTCTTTTCGTGGATTATATCAAATGGGAACGTTCGTCTAATAAATGTGATTTACACTATTAACTAATTCGTGTTTTATTTGAAGATTCGAAAATGAATTTTGGAAATAAATCCAATTTGAAATATAAATCTCGTACTTTGATTTGAGGAAAATCTAATATAGGCGATATAAATTGATTCAAAATAGTTTCAATATGGTTAATACAAGAAAACAAGGAAATGAATTGCATACGCATAGGTACCTCATTCATGCTAGTTTGATTTAACTGTTTAATATATTTTCTTGATTGAATTTGGTTTTAAATTAAGATATAGACATTTATTTGGAACCCTGAATATGCTAGTGTTGTGGTGTATACTTAGAGGAATTTAATGGTATCTCTACTTGAATAATACAACAATTTAAGTAATTATTACCACTTGTTAAAGCTAGCTATAAGGGGTTGCCATCTGTTCAGCTGATTCTGGAGTCTTCTACGCGTGTCCTCTGTCTTTTGTTTCACCGACTTTCCCCTTCTTTATATTGGGGCTACAGCTGTTGTTTGGGGGGAGGATTCTTTTTGGGCTGCTGCTGTTTTCCCCAATGGGGAATTTAGGTCCTCAAATTAAATCGATACCTCCCCTACTTGCAGAAAGGGTACCGAAATGGCCGCCACCGTCGTCCCTCCGCTTCACTATCCGTTCGCCTTCCTCCGCAACCCCCTCATCGAAGTCCGTCACCAACCACCGCGCCAATCGAAGCCGCAGCCACCCTGAAGGAGCATTCACTTTGTCGAAGTGTAGCCACCGCCGAAGCTTTCAACTGTCGGTGCCATCGCAAATCGAAGTTGTGCTCCTCTCCAGCTCTTCACGCCCCACCGCGTCGAATTACTATAACCATGGCACCTCTCTGGTTTGCAGCGCCGCTTTCTAGTGTAGATGAAGCTGCTACTCTATGCCTCCTTCGGCTATTAGAGGTGAGTAATGCTCAAGATTATCTTGCTTTCAAGAAAAATTAAGCTGATACTTCACTAGTATGATTTTTGTTTTACCTAATTTATACTATTTTGGGTTTGTCATGCATTGCATACCACTCCAAAGGTGTTAGTCTGAAACGTTTGGGGTACATTGAGCACTGGTTGTTTATGCCACCTTGTTGTGTTTTGTGTATTGGCTCGTCATTAAGCCGATGGCCCGCAGTTTGATTGTGCCCTTTCAGACTTTGATACTGTATAGGAAATGCCTCACTGGTCCATACATCACCAAATGATGTATGCTTGTGGGAGATAAGTAATAATACGCTGTATTACTAAACTTAAAGGATAGATAGGCTACATTATGCTGTTGAAGTTATATAGATAACTACTTAAATCATCCAGCTACCTTCGGTTTACTTCTGTTAAAAGTTTACATTTGAGTTGGGTAGATATCACACGTGCATATAATATATTTATGACAGTACTTTTATGAATTTGTCTCAAATTCACGTATTGGTTTCAGAAACTCTCCAACTCATTCTGGTTTTACGGATTTGTTTTCCATTGAACCAAACTAAATGAGTCCATATTTTAATATGTAAATAAAGAAGATATACCTTTAATTGATTTTGGGCTTGATAATTTATGAACTCTATTGCCAAAATTTTATTTTTGATTTCGAATGTTTCTGTATTTTGTGTATGTATGATGATTCATACAGATCATAAAGAACTCGAAAACTCATGTTAATTTCAGGCTTGGTGTACTATGTAAACATTCATGCGATAGAGTTGAGGTGCAATATGTTTTATAATTAACAGACGAAAAATGAATTTTGGTTATGCATGTCACACAAAAAGCTGCTATTTGATATACTTAGGCCATGATTGAGACTGCTTTAATGAAGATCATTGGCAAGCAAGTTCTGTGGTACTCTCAATAACTTGTTAAACGTATTTCATGGTATGTGGTATTGGATGTTACAAAATGCTTGCTACTGCATTTTGATTTTTTGGGGCTATGCATGGGTTCCTTGTTTGTTATGTTACAGCTTGACTGACATTAAAGTTTCAAACATTAGTCATTACTTAGTTAATGCTGCCAGTAGATGAACACCCTCTTAGTGCACTACGCTGATAGCTAGTATGCATGCATCCAGATGGTTCTAGAAGAGTTCACAACATACAAGTCTAAATTGCTAGTTCTGGTATACACTGTATTTGCCTAATCCATACATGTTGTGTGGGTATAAAAGTAAGGGATTTGCTAAATTTGGGGAGTACTAGTATTGTCATCTTACACCTTTGCATGCTGAGTTTTCCTATATATATCATACCTCATATATTGTGTTTGCTACCAAAGTTATTGTGTTTACACGCCAGTATTCTTATTCACTATGGCGTATACTTTAGCAGTGTCATAAGTTATGATATTTGCTATCCAAGCTATTGTACTAGGAAAACTTGTTTCGATTTGTTTTATTAATTGGTGGTCATTTGATGGACCATGAAAATGCTTTAGATAATTAACACATGCTCGTTTCTAGCACAGTGCTGCCATTAATGCTGTTAGTGTGGGCGAATTTTTTTACAGCCTTATATGCATATTAGCTGATCACTGAATGCACTTTTAATGTTGCAATTCCTATTGTAAATGTGAAAATGAGATGAGAAATACTTGAAATGGGATGTGTTCATCAAAACTGTAGCTGCACCGTACTTGCTAATTTACATATAATATTAATTCATTGTTTTATGGCACATTAATGCTTAGGCATTTCATGTTTTATGGCACATTAATGCTTAGGCGTTTCTTGTTTTATGGCATATTAATGCCACCATGTTTGTGCCTTTTCGTGTAGCATGTAAAGTAGTCACGTTCTTTCCTTGTGAATGCTTTCAACTGTTCTATCTTCATAAATGTGCAGTTATGCACAATATTTTATACTTAAGTGAAAAATTCTTTTTGTATTAATCTTATTGTGCTACATTTATTCAAATCTTATTGTGCTGCATTTATTCACTTTGCTTTTTCACGTCAATGGCATTTTGCTGTTTCACTTACTTAAGGCTTTAATTGGTTTTGTCCTTTTCTCTGAAATTTTATGCACATGCAAGTAGCCAAATCTTTGCTATTAATTTTGGATCTAGGCACATGTTTTCTTTAGTTTATATTAAGTTATAATTATTTTAAATTATACTAATGTTCCCGACTTACAGTGTGTGAACCGTTAAGTGGGAATGTGCGGTATGGGAGCGCAGCGGAAGCGTGGTGGGCCCATAACCCACAGGTCCCAGGATCGGAACCTGGCTCTCGCGTGAAGACGCATGTGCGCAAAGCTCAACAAAAGATGAAATTTATTAAAAGAAATTTATGTGTAAATTTACTTTCTTTTCCGCTGTATAAATATTGTAAGACTCTGATATTTTAAAAAATAAAATAAAATAAATATTTTGTTCCAGATATTGTGTACTGTGATTCTGTGTTCCATCTTTAAACCCTGTAAGCCAATAACAATCCGCCTCTTTGAACACTTCAAGTTGGCTTAATCACCGACTTGGAGTGGTCAAAATGGCGGGCTGTTACATTTGGTATCAGTGCCAGGGTTTTTCTATAGCTTGGCTTATTGGGTTTAAAAACTCATTAGAGATAGGGTGGAATACCCTAGAATGAGCGGAATTGATATAGAATCACTCTTGAGAGAGCGCGTTTTGGGGCTTTGAAAAAAAAATTCTTCGAATTTGACAAAACGTGGGGAGAGTTAAGCCACCAAAAAAACCTGAATGACCAAGATGAGATCAGATCCTATGATATCCCAACAAGAATGGTGGAAGAATCCATTAAAAACCATTTGGACCTGCCACACTATTTTTATCTGTTTGAAAGACAATATATTTTATTTTCTTTAGAGAGGGAATACTGCAAGTATAAAAGAATCCGAGTCTTGAAGGGTGCACGGTATATGGGACAAAATGCAGGATCAACGAAAGAGGAAGATGGGACACTTTAAGAAGCTTTAAAGAAGTTAGATATAATGTCCTCTGTATCATAGCCAAAGGGAGCCTATGACCCATAAGGCTTCCTAATTTTGTGAATAGTTAACTTGTTTTTTTTTGGGTTCACCATAAGTGAAAGAATTTAAAGTTAGAGTCTCTATGGATGGTTCATTTGATAATAGCTTTTTATTTGCAGTAAATTTCTTCCAACCGAAGAGCATTGTTGAAGGATACCTTGTCTTGAGTCCATTTCTCCTTATCATCTATGGATGGATCAACATCGAAAAGAGCATCCTTAATAATAAGATGCTTTTCAGCATTCATGACCCTATCAAAGATGTTTGAAAATGTTATTTTTGTTCCAAGAGCGGAGACAATTCCTAAAATTTTTGAGTTTTGCAACAAAAGATTGGAGGGGATTACCATTCAAAAGAAACACCCAAGAAGATCTGATGTTGTCAAATAAGAATGGTGCTTGATCCATATGTTTTGGAATCTAAAAGTTTAGGACTGGAATCAGTGCCAGATGAGAGACGAAGAAGAATAGAAGAGTGATCAGAGTTAGTGAGATGGATGTGGTCTACAACATAGGAGAATGGATTGGCGAAACTCCCTTGATTACCAAATACTCTTTCAAGTCTAGGAGAAATTCGGGCCTTCCCTTCACTGTTATTACTCCAAGTGAAGGTGGGACCACAGAATGGTATTTCCACTATACCTGCTAACATTATAGAATTATTAAAGTCTTATATAGCATGAATATTAATGATAAGATCATATTAATTCTCATCATGGTTAGTTATAATAGTGAAATCGCCACCAATGACCTACAAATTGTAGTTGAGAGAAAACGGAGAGGAAATTGTAGACGACATACCCAACCTATCCGATAGTAAGCATTTAGCATAAATTTAAGTGAACAATTATGAAGAGAATTGAGGAACAATTTTGATTGAGAAAGACAGAGCCTGATCGGAATTACAAACTAGGTTAGCATCCCAATTAAATTTCCAAAGAATCCAGCCAAAGCAATTGGATAAACCTCCATAAAATCCTAATTTATGAATAAGAACGAGGAGTGATGGCTATCAATCAAAGGCTCTTGAATTAATAACATGAAGATATTATGTTTTTTATATAAACATTTGAGATGATTGATTATGGGATCGTTGCCAATCCCCCAAATATACCAAAATAAAATATTAATCGTGGTTATAAGAGGGAGAGGCAGCTTTTTGATAACTTTGCAATAACTGAAGGAGTTTTAGGCTTACATTATGGGAAACTAATTTTCCCATGAAAGGCAAGGGGAGATGAAGTCAGGGTCTTGGTAGGGACCGAAATCGATTGGATATCAATGCAACAAGATATTATGGTCGAGTCCAGTGTAGGACCAGTCTGAGATCCAAATCCTGAAGATGTTGGACCATAAACGGAGTATGAGATAAACTATCAGAAGGGGATAACAATAGAGATTCATAACATGCAACACCTGCTTCCCAGTCATCATTGGAGAGTGAAGTGGAGAGAATATCACCTGCATGATCGAGTGTGGATAAGTTATTGAGTGGCTAAAAAGCACAGACTAAATTTGGCGTTATACGCCAAGAGGTGGGTGGTTCATCATCAAAGAGAAGACCGTCCTCCTCATAATTGAAATCCAAATTAGGATATTCAACCATAGGAGCTTTAGGGAAAGGTGATGGTTGCTCCAAAATAAGCCTCTTGTGGGGACTACCACAAAGGCGCTTAATAGAAAGAAAGCTCACATGAGGTTTCTGGTCTGAGGTGGAAGGAAACGGTCGGAAGCGAGGCGATAGATGGTTATAAGTGGAAGGAGGAAAGGTTATAGTTAGAGGTTTAGAGGCTAAGATGGGAGCTGATGGGAGGGCGGGTGGTGCTGAAGGCTACTGGGGAAAGCAGGAGGGAGACGGGATGGACCACGACCACATTAGTGCTGTAACAATAATAGAAAACAGAGAAGGCCTCAAAAGAGCCATAGAGCTTGGCGTGTGATCAGAAAGCTTAGACCTAGTATACAACTGACGATTACAGTTCAGTGGGTATTGAAAGTCCTCTTGGCTAAAATCAAAGTACGAAGGTTATGAACTGAACAAAGGGTTTACCAGCTAGCTTCAAACATTAGTGAATTGACATGAGCCTCTCAATGTAGTTAACCGACTCTTGCAAACCAGAAGCATTGCTAGCCTGGACAATTGAAAACAACAACGAAGGGATTGAAAATGGGGTGATAGCTTCACGGTATTCACTAAAATGGTCAGCTTCCATGCGTGCGGGAGATGACGCCATGTCAGAAGGCAACTAAGCAAGGTCAGCGAGTACTGAAGCAGACAAAATGATTATTTGATCCATAATTGTAGCATGAGTACCAACATTTGGAGTGGATAGGGTAATGTATGGTGAATGCACAGACTATACATGCATGGTAGAATACATTTGTACATACTAATTACTAGAATTGGCCACACCTTCAGAAAGTATATGTATGGCATCACTAAGAGGCATAACTGACGAGGAAGAAAATTGAGCAATAGATGGATACATAGTCGTTATAGAGGTAGGTAATATAGGTGTTAAAGTGGTGGACACCAATGAACCTAGAAATTTAACACTAGAAGGTATATTTTGTGAAAGCATAACATTCAGGGGGTCGAGTGTATCATTTCTTTTGAGAAAAAGATCTATCATCGATCACTAATGGGAAATCTTTTTTGGATTGAGATAAGCCTACATGAGAGGATGAAACCAAAAATCGAGCATCGACATTCAAACATGTCGTTTAAGCCGTTGTTGCTGCGGTTGACACACTATTGGGAGCAGAAATATTGGATGTGGAATCAGTGGACTGTTGGGGCTACAATTTAAATTAGTCTCCAAATTGTGATTAATAAAAACTTCTTTGCACTCCAGATTCTGACTGTGCCTAGGTTTTCAACATTTCGAAAAATATGTGGGGATATTCGCATAATCAATGTACCGCTAGAAATTCATTCTATTTTGACTAACAAATATTCTCTTAGGAGCTGGGTGCTAAGTCCGTCTCCATGCAAACTCTAGCAAGACTTTATGGTTAATAATAGCTCAGTCCGCTTTGAGTGGGTTTTCAATTTGCTTGCAAAGTGCTTGAAGTGACTCTTGATCATATAAGTGAGATGGAAGGAAAGGAAAATATACCCAAATAAGAAATCACGGACCATCAAGAAGCGGTTAAAAACCAATTGTCCATTTAAAAACTAACATCTAAGCATTAAGTATAGTGAGGTGCTCCCTTAACCATAAACGAAGATAATCTTCCTCATTAAAAAATTGCATAAGGATGTGTTTTGCATCTATAAAACCGATTTTAGCTTGGCAAATAAGAGAAAAATTTGTGAATACCTTTCGAATTTTTCCATAGGGGGACGAGTGGTAAGAAATAGGACAAAAAGATCATAT
The DNA here is from genome assembly GCA_030737875.1 of Allium sativum. NCBI lineage: Eukaryota > Viridiplantae > Streptophyta > Magnoliopsida > Asparagales > Amaryllidaceae > Allium > Allium sativum. Next base: position 28,448,158 of record CM060917.1, read on the forward strand.
AAAGAGGACATATGAATCAATCAATTTGTTCATGTTTGAAAATTATACCAGGTTCCTCTTTGAAGAGGCACTTTGGTCTAGTAGGCTGAGCCTGATTTAGGACTATAGAGGAAATAATTTTAAAGGTAGCTCTATAGGAGGATGCCACCTTATCTAATCGAATAGGCGGAACTGAGGCCAGAGCTGAAGCCGGAGCCATACTTGGTGCATGCAATTCGAAGGCAACAATGCTGGGGAGAGGGGGAATGCATCCACATGGAAATTGGACATGCGTGTGTTGTGGGGTCAAAGAGGCAACCGTGACATCAGTATCGGGAAATCTGAATAGAAGGATGGTTGGAGCAACACAATGGGAGGAGGGTTGAACTCAGGCAGATATGGTTAAGCAAGAGATAAAGGCAGTAGCGACAATTAAGGAGGCAAAGTGATGTGACAGTGAAGGGGAGGGGCTGAAGTATGAGATTTGGAGGATGGAGGGTGAAGTGTCAAATGTTGGAGATAACAGAGGGGGAGGTAGAAGTGAGGGTTCAGGAAGCTGGACACGAGGTAAAGCAACCATGGGGCGGCGGAGGAGGATAGAATGGATCACGGAGGTAGTAGGTGTAGAAGCGAGGGATAGTGAAGGCAGATCTAAGAGCATGTCAGAACTTAGAGACTACGAGTGGGTACAAAACACGTAAAGAGAGATATCATGTCAGATAATTGTCCCTATTGTTACTATTGAAGCTTTTTGATCGAAACGATTTTTTTTTTTGGATTTTTTCAAGGGAGAAACCGACACTGCCGTAAAACTCCCCTTGTGCACCTAACCCGATTCGCGGGTCATTAGGCTTATGCACATGGTAAGCCCCCTTATTTGAACTAAAGTGCGTGAGGTGGCAATCGAACCCTCTCCCTCTTGCTGGGAGCTAGGAACCCCCTTATTTGCACCTCATTTGTGGCCAAGTATTTATAATTAAATAAGTTAGTGGTGGGAGAGAGAATTAGTGGGAGGAGAGAGAAACGAGAATGTGTGGTGGAAATCAGAGAGGCTAAAGGGGTGCTACACTATTTGGGGTGTCATTGAATACTCCTCATATATATATATATATATTGGTAATATATAAATAATCAATAACTATAATTCTGGCTATTTGTATCAAGTCCTTATGGAAAGATTAAAATTATATTTTATTTAGTAGACATATATGCATAGCCAGTCAATATATGATGGTAATAATAGCTATAAGAATATCATTTAAGTAACAATATAGTAATGTATATACATAAATAATATACATTTATACAAAAGTAACACATCATATATGTATAAATTAAACACTTACCTAAAGAAAATGCCCTTAATTCCACTTTTCAATGATGAGTTTTCCTCGCTTGTAAAACTATTTCAATTATGTAAAAATGATAGTCATGGAACCGTATAACCTTTGATGTCAGATAACTGTTGATTTTAGTTTCACTGAACTTTAGGAGATGTAGTTAGCCAACATAGGATGAAAATGGAAGCCAAAAAAGTTTCATATGCATTAAGGTTGAGGCCTTTTATATTAGAAGGAATAAAGGGAAATATGGATTATACATGTTACCATTTCTCTCTAAAACCGAGTATCCATCTAATATACCCTTACTGTATTTTTTAGCCTTCTTTTACATCTTTTTGGTAGAAAACTTGTAGCTCTTTTCATGGGCTTTGAAGCCATTTTAAGTCAAAGTAAATTTATTTTTTAATTAAATCAAGTTTAATTCCTTATCAGTACACTATAAGAAAAACCGAGATTAGCGACAGATTTTTAGCAGCGGAAAATTCCGTCGCTAATTAGCTGTGGATTTCTGAGCGCTTTGTAAGAGAAAATATTTTGGATTTTATATGACAGCTTATTATAAATTATTACCGTCGAATACTAATTCTGTCGCTAAATCAATGGAAATTGCAGCTCTTTACCGTCATATAATATTTGACGCTAAATTCCGTTGCTAATAGAGTCGGATTGCCGTCGACATAATTTTGAAGCTATTTTCCTGTAGTTTTCCAAGAGATTTGAAACGAACTTTTTATTTATTTATTAAATGTTTTAAATTTGTGTTATTACTTAGTAATTAATTAGTAAATTTAAATTTTAAATAATTAATGTTAATAATACATTAGTAATAAATAATAAATAATAACTATTAGAAGTAAATAAAATTCAATAGTTAATGCTGATTATTTTTTTTGAAAATTAATGCTGATTAATTATTAAATACTATATAATATAAATATGAGGTAATAGTAATTAATAAAATACATTATTGTTCGATGTAAAATTTAATTATCAATGATTAATAAGTAATCTTCAATAAGTAATCTTTAATATATTATTTTATCAATCAATAATATAAATTAAGAGGTAATAATAATTAATAATATATATTAATAATATATATTAATAAGTAATCTTTAATTATCAATGATTAATAAGCAACTTTTAATAATCAAGAAGTAAAATTTATTACTAATACTTATAATTCAATAATTATAACTGATAATTATGTTTAATACGTATTCATTCAAAAAATTAAAACTTTTGTATATTCTAAAATAAATATAAACTTTTAAAGTTTTCATAATTTTGAGACAAATATAAAATTTTGTAAAATATTCAAAATTTAAAAATTAGAAATTTTATAAATATTAAAGAGTTCCAAAATTCAAAGAATACAAACATTACCATACTCGTTATTACTTCCATGCCCATTTACAGGCTCTCAAATGTAATTATCTTCTCTCGTACATAATACGTGTTGAATATGTTTTCAATTATGTTGAATTAGTCAATAATTACACATTAAACATTATGTATTTTTGAAAAACTGATTTTTCTTGAACATATTTTTAATATCAATGGTCACGAGTCGATTTTAACTTTTAGTAATTAAAATTACTATTATAATAAAGAATTAGTAATTAAAAATAATTAATTGGAATGTTAAAAATTCCTACTAATAATTAGTAGTTAATAATCAGTTAGTAACTATCAATTATTTAATAAATCAAAATAAATAAATAATAATTATTGTTAAATTATAGTAACTAATAATTAATATTTAATATTTTTTACAATGACTAATAATTAAATAAATAACAATTAAAGTTAAAATAATAATAGAAAACAATAATACTAATACTCAATAATTAATTAAAATAATAATAGATCAAATAACTAATACTAAATACATAATACTTAAGTAATAATAGCAAAATATTAATATATAATAACTAATAACCATATTAAAAAGTTGTAATTAATTTAAAATATAAAATAATCCTTTTAATAATTAGTAATTAATAATTTAAAACTAATTAATTTGTGTTCCAAACAAAATTTTTGGATAGCTCATTCACTTTATGTAGCTGTAAGGTACGTTTTTTCGATTGTTGAACGTTCTAATCAAATCAGGGTTTTAACTTTAAATTTCACTTGGCTCCAAAACCAAATTTTGGCTCCAGTTCCTCAAAATTTTGGCTCGTACCCAAAATTTCCCTTTTCCGTTGACTTGTATTCCTCCACTCATTTTCGTCTTTTACAGTATCTTCTGGAAACGGCGAAAAGAAAACACAAAACATGGCAGACAAAGCTTCAAACTGCCGAAGCTAAACAATGGGGGTTTTCATGCCCATCTTCGATGGTAAACTTCTCCGGGATCTCTTCATTCCAGATCATTTCCGCCCTTCTCCCATCTTGCGACGGGTTCACGGATCCAATACTAATTCTGTTCTAGGGTTACATTGCCTCCTTCCGAGTCTACTCAGGTAACTATTTTAGATCTGAATAAATTTATGATTTTTGAGTCAGGATCTATGTTTGGCGACCGATTAAGACCTTGAATGTATGATTTATTAGCTGACTGATCGACTGATTAAACTTTTTCTTGCTATTTCATACCAACTCCTTTTATCTAACTAGTTCATACCCTCTTTCTGTTATTTTAGCCTTCCTTGCTTCTAACTTTTGCTTACCCCTATGTTATCAGGCAAATCTATTGAGTTTGGCATCATTTGTATGAGTTTGCTCGATGCTGCTAAATCAAATTATCTTTGTTTCTACATGTTTTTGGATTTGGCAAGTGTTGTCTTGGTTTGGTTATCATCTTTCATTTCGGTGAGTATTTTGTTGGTATTTCTAGTTTATGTCCACTGTATTAGATCTGGTATCGGTTGTCCATTCCTTTGCTTAGTCTTGGTTTGGCTTCCTACATCTAATGATCTTCTGACATTTCTATGTGATCTTAGTTAATACAAGTAAGCTTTTATGCATTTTGATTGTAGAAACACACCTTGCTGTATCATATTTATCTAGTGCTGTGAGTATCAGAGTGTAGTTTTAAGATTTTATTTCTTTGCTGTTGTATTTGAGATTAAGTTTATCCAGTGCATTTTCAGTAAGCTTTTATGCTAGTATGAAGTTCCATTTTGAACATGATATCTATTGCTGCTCTGTATCATTAAGTTTATCAGATAAACATAATATTATCTAGTGCATTTTGAACATATATCAGATAAACATTACTAGATAAATATATATTATCTAGTGCATTTTGAGCATATATTATACAAGCTGTTATATTACTAGACAAATTCTTTCATGAACAATTTGTGTTCTTGATACCATTTCGAGTTCAACAGAGTTCAGCTCACGTTAATCTTGTTTCTACTGTTATTTACTTGCAATTTGGTTTGTTATTTTGTAGAACATAAAGAGGCCAGGTCAGAATTCAAAGATTGGTTGAAAGAGTATAACTGTGTTTTGATAATTGTGTTTTGATAACTGGGAAAAAAAGAGTATTTTAAACTGGTTCGGCTTGAAGTTGTCAACTGGGAATGAAAAATGGTTCGACTTGAAGTTTAATCATTTTGAAAAATGTTTAACAGTGTAAAATGGTGTAAAATCATTTTAAACTGGTAACAAAACATTTTGAAGTTTAACAGTGTAACAACGTAAACATCGACTTGAAGTTTAATAGTGTAAAATCATTTTAAAACTGGTTCGGCTTTTGTTATAATTTCACATCGATTAAGTACTTTGCCATTTCATCTTTATTGATAATACCAGTAGGTTATATACTTATATCCCGATAACTATTTGAGGAATACTTATACCATGGAATTATATAATTGTAAACCGATATATAGTGGATTATAACCTCCAGTGTTATAATTTGGGCAGGTGCAGACTAAGGTCTGTATTTGTAGAAGTTAATAGACTGCTGAGACCAGAAGGGAAACTTATAGTAGGATACAATGCAGAAACGGTGGCTGAGATAGAAAACATGGCACAATCTTTACACTGGGAAGTAGAAAGTGAGTATGACATACTCGAAAGATAATGGAGGGTTTGCAGATTTGCATTTTCAGATTTTTTTTAAAAAAAACCATTTGTGTATGTATATGTTCCCAACTGTAGTGATTTTATCTAAAGAGAGCAAAACAAAAAACTCAGGATAATGTTAGCACCACTGAATATTTTGTTGTTTATAATTCAGCTTGGTGTATGAATTGAGGAAGAATTATAGACGTTCTTTTTTGAATGTGAATATGGATGTTCTTTTTTGAATGTGATTATATATATCTTTTCTTGGAAACCTATCTTTGTTTTTTTGATATGCTATTTCAGTGTTCATAGTTGAATGATGTTAGTTCAATATATGTGTGTATATATATATATTTATTTATAGGTAGACCAGAAGGGGAATAGCGGCGGATTACCAATAAAAAAAGTGAGGTTAAGTTTACTTCAATTTATTTTCCGTCGCTAATCCCTTGGCAATTAGTAAGGGTTTACCAACGCCTTTTATAAATAATAATTTATTATAAATTACTTATCCGTCGGTAAATAAATTAAAATTAAATTAATAAATAAAATTATATTTTAATTATAAAAATAGTAAAATGATGGAAAACTGTCGGAAAACTCATGCTATATTACGTCGCAAAATCTGACACAAATACCGTCATGGTTTTTACCGGCCAAATCATTTTGTTGGAAATCCGTCGCTAATGCCTGTTTAACGATGGACTAGAAGCGGATTTTGCCGCTGCTAATTGCGATTTTTCTTGTAGTGGTATCTTATATCGATCGACATATCTGTAACCATTATAAATATATACAGCAATACTTATTACTGAAACCATATTCAAAATTAATAACTAAAATTACATAGATATATATCATTTTAATTAATTTATTACAATATAAACTAATTATATCATTTGATCTAAAAAGAATTCATCATTTTTGTTGTGTCTCTTTAAATGAAAATTCAAACAGCAATTAACATCGAACTATTCAAATATTAATGTTTACACATCACTTAGAAGAGATGTGACATTACAAACAAACTTGTCACTCATTTAGTTTTTAAATAAAGCCTAACTTTTACTTTACTAAGCATTATCCAAATGTGACTTTTATTTTACATTAACTCTCTTCGTCCAAACTCTATTAGTTCAGACCTAAGGAATTTGGTAATGGTCAAAACTCCAAAATTGTTCATATTTAACTCTACTAGTCCAAATAAAAAAAATCATTGGTTCAATAATAACAATTATTGTTAATCAAAGTACTCTGGCTATAGATTTTGACTTTGAGTTGGCCATAGCATAACCTCTTATAATCAAGGAGAAGAATCCTCACTTGAATAGTGCTTCACTTCTAACATTTTCACTCGACCCAACTATATTCACTCAATTGGCATCAAGCCATGATTTGACTATAATTAAAGCAAAGCTTTCATATTGAAGATTCATAATTTTCTTAAGTCAAGAGAACTGTGTGAGTCAATGACTTTGATATTTTTTGTTTGATCATATTTATGTTAACTAGTAGAAAACTTTAAAGTAAGTCTTTCTATAGTTATCCAATAATTATCAATATGTAACCTGTAGATTCTCCAATAATCACGAGTAATACACTGCCCAACATTTCAAAGATGCTACATACTCTAGTCATAATGGACACATCATTATTCAATCTCATTGAATTTAAATATGAATATTTAAAATGGTATATGCATATTCATTGTGATAATTTACTCATGGTTACAACACTTTGTAACGAGTATTATCTGATAGGTTTTCTACTAAATATATTTTTAATCCAATTTATTAATTAATTTAACACATTGTATCAAGTATATTATAAAGGAAAATACCATTTATTTTGAATACAGCCAGTCAATAGTTAGATATATGTAATAAATTACTTAACTATCTATATGGTACACCTCTAACTTTATTGGTCACTCACTTACATTTAAATTCAAATATGGAATCTCATTCTTAAGTTTCCTATTGGATTCTTGTAAACCGATCGGTTTAGTCTCCTACTAGACAAGTATGCTATTATGTTTAAATTATCTGCTCTATCAACCAAATCTCTTGGATACTGGTAAACTACATTTATCATATAAAACAATTCAAAGTATGTCCACTAATCACCTTTAGCACAATTATATATTTGTTCATTTGTATTGATATAAATTGCACTTTTATTGCGGCGGTATCTACGACAATATACTTAGAGTTTTATTAAATCCACAACAATATTTCATTTAGAACATTTCAAAATTGATGATTCTTAACTTGAAATGGTTATTGACATAATATACTCAATATCACTTACAAAGTTTTAAGTCGGAAAAATTCCATCACTAAAACATTAACCTGCAGCTGCCACGATGCCAACCCCCTTTTTTGTTCATTTGTCAAGCCCAAATCTTCAAATATTTCTTCATAATACGTCAACCAGGTATCGGCATCAGCAACATCTTCCATTCCAAGGAATGGTCTTCCTCTCAAGCTAGCATAATCCCTACTCAGTTTCGCATAGCTGTTTCCAACTTGCACTCCGGGATTAATTCCTCTGGGACCAGTATCAATTCAAATTTGCAATTGAATAAACGTTCGGAACAAGGTCCCCAAATCTATCGGTAGTGTGCCAGCACCTTGATTCTCATTTGCCCATCGGCCCTGACCTTCGCTAGCATTAGGTTGAGCATTACCATTTGTTGTGGTACTTCCGCCACTAATATTAAACCTTGCACTCCTCTTCATCTCTTACTTCCGTTTTATATAAATACTTTAGTTAGATACCGGAGGGTGACCTTAAGACTGTAGGGAATATACATATGTGTATAATAAAACACAAATACTCCATTGTATCATTATCCCAACCCTTAATATTTTTCTTTGTTCTTTGGGTTTTAATTAGAAAAACCTTATTGAAAAAAGGTTATTTAAGCTTATATAAACCTATGCTCTAATATTAAAATTGTAACAACCCGTTCTCTAAGACCGAAAGTTAAATGCTACAGATGTTGCACTCATCTCTATTTTCAACTTTCGGTGATAGGAAACTGAATTTTATTAAATTCGAACATCATATTACACGGAAGTATGAAAAAATTCACAAAACATTCGATAATAACAATTCATTGATACAGCCCTTTGCATATAGCCCGTCCAGAGAAATTATAATTTATTACAATCAAACACCGGGAGAGACATATGAAGATGCCCCCTCGGATGATCTGAGTATACATTATTGTATTCATAAAACATGCCGATACATCTATATATCATACAACAAACTAAGAAAATATAACACATTGAAACACCTAAATAGCTATCATCTTTTGCTTACCTCTGGAAGCTTATTCATAGAGATACCTGAAAGACCCTAACCCTTGGTCTACTTAATTGAGTAACTAAAAGTTTAAGGGGGAAAACATAAATTACAGGTTAGTCAAAAAGACTAGTATGAGTAATAATTTGATAACCCAACACCATCAATATCTAACGAGGCCATGCCGCATAGCAAAATGAGTTTCCCTCTCGTTAGTATCATATAGGAAACCATACTAACCCCACATCCCTGCACTGTAATGGTTAGTTCGATTATCACAATAACACATATAAACATGCAACAATAACATTCATCATATTTATCATGAAAAACACAATGGATCCCCTCTTCCAATGTTCCTCCTTTTATGTTTTTTCACAAAGAACTGCTTTGCTAGGAAACAGATTCGAAACCTCGTTCTATTGCTAATTCCCTTCCAGCGCTTCGTGGTATCATATTCCACCAATATGGAATATACACCCCTTCAGTCCCCTCGGTGGTTCACATAGTTCCTCCCTACTAACACGAACCTGAAGAATCTTTGATAATTACTCTGTGTTGCATAAAGAAACGGATCTAGATAACATTATTAACACTTTATTTTAACGGGTGAGTACCAATTCCCATCCCTAGGATACTTAGTTGTTTCCCTATAAATGCAATGTCTAAACAATGACAACAACCAAACTCACAATATTTTCAGGGATTTTAAGCAAAGTCCAACATACACTACATTGGATATGACACATGTTTCATTTTCAATCTACTTCGACTCCTGCAATGATATCGAATCCTATATTCAAGTTATTCTAAAAGGGCCAACCTGTTTGGCTTTGTTTCTTAACAAAACCCAATGGTGGTCTCCATGCAACAACAACAATAAATAGTTGCAGGACCTCAATTCATTCATTTAGAAAATATTTAGATAAAAGTTTACTTATCGTTATCGCCAACACTGACAGCAAAGAAGGCAGAGCCTCAAAACATTTGATTTAGGGAAAGTTCCTTAACGACCTCTTCAGTGCCTAGTGAAGTAGTTAAGAAAAAATGGTTTTACGAAGGCATGTCAGCATAAGAAACGACTTCAAGGATTTCCTTAGTTTTTGAAGAATAGGCTTTTGGGAAGTCCCATTCGTTTACAACGAAAGACCTAGAGGCATATAGCCTGTGTTCCTTTCGAAGTCACTATTTAAATTCTTTCTTTTATAAAATATTTCTTTGTTGAAAATATCCTTTCGACATGTCCAAAAGAGTCATGGTGAAAGCCTTATATGGAATGACCATCTTTCAAAACTAAAATATTTATAAGTATCAGGATCCAGTCCTGTATCCAAAAGTTAAAAGTCAGAAGCACTGAATGCTTCATATACCATACTTGAGATATTTCAAGCATCCAACGCAACTGAAGAGTGGTTGCGATTGTTGTCGGATGCACTCCGAATCTAGGAATGGCACTGATAGTAATAATGGGAAAACCAATTTATTTATTTATAAGAATATCTTTTTATCAGCTAAACAAATTTGTCCGGACTCTATTGGCTTACAAAAATTATTCAAATTAAAGTATACATAAATTTTCAGTACTTTGAACTACATAAAATACAAATTACTTAGACATATCATCTTATACGCTAAAACTAAAAATTAGCACATAATCTTTCCTAAAGCATGCGCCTTTAGGAAATTCATAACAAATTCATACCATCATAACAATTCATCAAATCTAAAACCTGTTTCCGTAATCATTCAACACACATTATATAAGGTTACACATTATTTAAAGATCTCTAAGGGTTTCTCCCTGCAATTTATTCAATTTTATGTATAACAAGTTCATACAAAACCAAATATATTCACCAAACTAAACATGGAAAACTCATTACAACACATAACTCAAGGAACAATATGAAATCAACATAACAATTAACACACTTTAAGATTATACCAAGATAACAGAAAGCATATGGGTAAGTATATTATTCATCTTAGTTGGATAAATATGATAAGATATGTTGATGAAATATTCCAAGCTCTACGTTTTACTAGCTTTATCTTCTTCTTCTCCTAACTTTCAATGGACGACCTAATAAAGGTTTTCTTCCAGTTTTAGTTTAGATTGCAACCTGAGGATTATGATTCGGTGAACATGATATATATATATATAAACATGGGTCAAAATTTCGAATATTTTCCTTTTCATGTCTCCCTTTCTTATACACATTTTATTTGGTTATAAAGGCCAACCCCCTAATTAATTTATTAAACACAAATCCTATTACCTCATCCATCACATTATTCCAATTTAATCACATAACTAATTTTTTGAATAATGTCTTACTAAAACTAGGGATGTTACCCCATCCACATGGGTCCGAAGTGGGAAGGGCCTTATGACATTCAATGAAAATTTAAAAACAAAGCTTTAAGGTTAACGACAATTGATGGTGACTGACTTCCAACGGCATGGAATGCCAAACATCTTCGACATTATTTCACTTAAGCTTTTATTTCTAATTATGTTTGTAAATAGAACTTTGCTTTCAAACAATGTAATAAAGCGCGACTCATCGATTGCCTCTTCACCATAGACAAAAGCTCTTTCCATGCTCTGTGGTTGTTTGTATTTACATGGATAAGCGCTGTGATTTGACTAGCTTACGCCAACAATCGAATGAAAGGTTTAACTAATCACCTAATGGCATAATTTAGTTTGTGATGGCCTGGTTATGCCATGGCTGCTTTGTTCAACGCTCATGCTTTGTCATGGTATTTTTTGTTTTTGGTCCGTTGTATGAAAGTTAGTTCATTGGGATGTTTCTATGCGTGATCGATCCTGGTCACACTTAAATGCAATGTTGCTTGCTCTTTTGTCAAGATGTCTTCAAGTCAATGTAGTTTTTGCTATGTGTCTTGGATTATTCTTATTGCGTTTAGGTGTTTTTTCTTCCGTAGAGGTCTTCCAAGTAGTTGAAGTACTATTTAGTACTCTATATTGGTTTCAAGTAGCTTCTGCCAAGCCTAGCTTTGTTTTGTGCTTATTCGTTAGATACCTCAGCATGGAGACTTTTGGGTCATTTTGCAGTTGTTGAGGATGAACCGCTCTCATGTCATTTCTACTTTGCAATAGGGTAGGTGCGTTTGTTGTGCTATACGCCATGCCTTGTCAATTCAGACGATGAAAGATGTTATTCTTGCACCATTGTGATACAGTGCATTGAAACTGTGAACTTTGTAATTGCGTTTTACCTTTTTTTTCATATTCTATAACGTTACTATAGTTGTAGTATAAAATGTTTTAGCTTAGCTATAACTATTCACTCCCTGCATGGAGTTTGAGGTCAATTTGTAACTACGAGTAAATATTTCTTGTAACATGTAATATATATATATATAATAAATCAAAGTAAAATAGAAATATTAAGGAGATACAATAGTTATATTAGAAACAAAAAGGGACTGATACAATAAGTACATTTCATTGTTGATTGATGTCTTAGGAAATTGTGACCATTAGGTTCATAAGTGACATTAATTATAATCAATAGAAATGAATGGCATTTAAGGGGTTAATTAGCGCCTTAGGAAAATATGACCTTTATGGTCAAAAATGGCAATAACCATATTAAATAGAAATAAATGAAATAAAAAGAAGATTTATGGATATTGGTAGACATTTTAAATACTAAGTCCAATAAGGAAATAAGTAAATAAATATCCTAGGATAGGAAGGATATAACTTTCCTTATTTTATATTAGTTAATCAAGAACTAATAACTAAAAGTTAGAATTGAACTTAGTAGGTTAATGATGCGTGGTCAGTTACCTTATTCGACAGAAGTCTGCACTTTCCAACAGTAGAGTATATGTCCAACTGATGTGAGATATCATTAACCATAGGACCCCGTGACGATAGTTAGTTCGTGTATGTGGAATATTTCTGTAAAAAGAAACAAAACAGGAATAACTCAATAACATGGTCCGCTTTGGGATCAAGGTCTTAAGTGGTTAGATCCACCTACAAAAAGGTATTAAGCAATCGTGTAGCCCACCTCCCATGAATGAAAGCATTAAAGGCTAATTGGGTACGAGCTCAATAATCTTCACGAATAATCTACTTCCTTAGATCTTAAGTGGCTTGGATCGTGGGGTCCACCTGAGAATAGGTCTTAAAAGGTCCGGTGTGGCATTTCCATAGAGCTACCTATCCTACAGAAAGTATTAAGCGACTAGGAGATTATCCAATAAGGTCAGCTAGATGTTAACGAGGGTGTCCACCACAAGAGGGTTTTAAATGGTGCGCTACATCTACTAACCAAGTGGTCTTAAGCGACTGCTTACTATCTCTCTCCTTATGCAGGGCATTGGTCTATATGCATGAATAACGGAAGCCTTAAGTAGTAGGACCTATAGCTAGTGTCCTCTAGTTTATATTAGCATTGACTAAACCATCGAGTGACATTAAGTAACCAATATGCCCGTCTAGGATCTTAAGTGATCAAGAGGATCTACCCTTAGCTATCATTTGATAGTAAGGTCTTAAGTGGCTATATATATGTACATAAATGACTAAGCTCCGTAAGATTAGCAAGTAGTTGAGAGGCCACCTCTTAGTTTTGGTAATTGATTAAATGATGGTTTAAAAGCTTCATAAATATATGCGTAAATGTTCTATCTCAATATCATTATCATTGCAGATGCTACCTTGGGTATGGTAGTCAAAGTCATGCGTCAATGTTTACAAGGCTAGTTTAGAATTACTAGCCATGGTAGACATATGTCTTTTGTTGAACCAAACGGGGTACATTGTGTATTGTTAACTGTGTTATAGTTTTCATGTTCACCAGAAGTTGTTGATCTGACTCCCTTTCCTCAGTACAATCTCCCTGATTTTCTCGAGAGGGTCTGTTCTTACAGGTGTTTAAGTTTGGTTATCGTTTATTGTTCTCTCTCATGCTCGGTATTGACATGGTGACTCACTCTTATGAGGTAGTTACCCGAGTTGATACTAGTCTATCCTATTTTTTTCGCTATGAGTTATTTTATCGTACTCCAATTATGCTCATGCTCTTTTATTTGCAGGTAACAGATTTACACGCTCCATGCTTGGATCGGTTTAAGTTTCGCGAAATTTGGTCTTAGAAAATTGTGGGGTGTTACATTTGGTATCAGAGCATAGGTTAGACGATCAAAGGAATTAGTTAAACTAGGGCTCACAGAGAACATATTCGATTTTCCTTACAATTTTCTTCGTCTTTCTTACTCGACTTTAAAATATTTCGACGATGAAATAGTCATGTGCCTATTTATATAGAATGGGTATTAAGAGGCTAAGAGTTGAAATATGTTGAGTTTAGGTTTCTAGCCAGTTCTGTCTTACTCCACAATACGTTAGCGATTTTGTTGTAAAGAGCATGAGGATGGCATGTGGTGGATCCCATGGATTCGAGTTTAGAGACTGGATAAAAATCTAGCTACAACTGAGATAGTCGCGATTTCTGGTTTTTGGTCTCGTTTAGTGGTTCCAATCAATGACCTTTTCTTGGTTTGAAACGGGATGTTAATATGTCATATCCATTCGGAGATATAATTATGAGGTATATTCATTCGATGCTTCGTTAAAATTGCGGATACGCTTTTGTTGAAAACATTCATTTGGGTCCTTAGTCTTATATTCAACGGAATTTCCATTTTTAAAACTATTTAGAAAAATAAAACGGATTTTGAATTTTTTGAAAATATGGTTTCAGAAAATAATTTTCTTAAAATATGGTTTTAAAAAGCTATTCGTGTTTCAGAATTTTTCGGCCTTTGTGAAATCTTAATAAATAAACATTTGGTAAAAAAAGGGAATAAGAAATGACCAGAAATATGTCTCAAAACTTAAAAATAATTAACACTAATTCCTTGTGATTTTTAGTACCCATTTTTAAATATATTGGATGATTTATCGAAGTTATCACAATTAGTCTTCGATATTTTTAGATTCCGACATTTTGGAACGCAAAAAGGTTTTCTAGTTAGTAATAAAAACTGGAATATAAATAATAGTAATAATAAATTGCATTTATAATATGAAAGTAATAAATCCATTCGAAAAGTTTTAAGTTTTCATTGAAAAAGGCTAAGGAAAATCTTTTATCCTAATTTTGAGGTATTTGATTTGTGAATCGTTTATTTGGTTGTCAGCTAAATAAGGGGAAAATCCATTTTAATTAAATTACAGATTACTAATAGAATTATTTTGGAAATTCGTTCGTTGTGTGGTCGCAGCCTTTTTTTGAGACTACTTCGAATTTTTGGAGATGGTTAAGAGATTGAATACGGTCTTTGATACCACCATTGTAACCACCCGCCTGGAGTGGGCCTAAATTTTGACCCAGAAATGGCCCATCAAAACTTAGAGCCACTCTAAATGGGTCATCGACGCCTATAAGGAAATCACATTTGCACAGAGTAACATAATAATGTAACGAGATGAAATCTCACACAGCGGAACAAGAAAATATAATAATAAAGTAAGATGTACCATTTATTCAAAAATCACTGACCCAAATACAAAATTTTAAGTACATTTGTTTATAGTGATACATCATTATTATTCATTATCCAGAGTTTCCAACAATAAGAGAGCGATAATATCTAATAGTAATATAATAGTCATGTTGCCTTCTTCAGGCTCCATCACCGTTTCATTCGTCAAGCTGCCACCCCGCATACTAACCGGTTGTATATGTTAAGGAGAGGGGTCAAAACATAAAGTTCCGGTGACTAAAAATAATATGTGCTTAAAGACTATACTCTGGATTTGGTAGGTTATATATTTCAAAGTTTGTCTACGAAACATACAAGCACACACATACAAATGAATATTTTAATTAATGAGGCGGATATCCGAGTCAATCGCCTAAGACCTTTATTAATGCATTTAGGGTGGATCAACGATCACTTAAGACCCAACGAGGTGTGTAACAGCCCGCATTTTACATATTGGAAGATTGTAAAATGTATTTTTTTATTCCCTGAGGGTTAGATCATTCTCATACTTTAATATGTTGCTTATGAGGATGTGAGACATGTCCATAATTTTTACCAGTTTTGTTTGTGACCATTTTGCCTATGTTAGTCTTGTACAGGGTATAACTTTTGACTCTGGTCGAATTAGGTGGTGAGACTTGTGCCATTGGAAAGGAAATGATGATTTCCTTTCCATAGAGTGGTTACATCAAAGATTTGGCTCAGCGGTTTGGGAGGAATCGTTGTTTTAAGGTTTAACAGTTGGTTGTTTAGGTTTGTGAAGCCTTAATGGGCTGATTTGGAGAGGCACATTAGTGGGATAGTGGAAGGGTATAAATAAGGGGTGGGAGGTATGGGAAATGGTTTAGTTTCTCTAGTCTCTCATTTGGTGGCCTATGTTCATCCTTCCTCTAACACCTTTCCACCATTAAAATCAAAACATAAAGAAAGGAAATCGAAGATCTACACCATTTGAGGTTAGATCTACATCATTCGAAGGGAGGGTTCATTGGGTCAAGGAGTTTGGTTTGAATTGTTTGCGGTCCGGAATCTTAATACATTGATTTTTGCTTGTTTTGAAGAATTGGTGAGTGATTTGCATCGCTTACATGGATTCAATGAAGTATATGAATGTTTGATCATCCTTTTCACCAAATTCAAGCATTTTCCCATAGATTTATACCTTGGTAAGTCCATTTTCATATGAATCGCCTTAGGATCTATTTTAGCAAGTTTAAATCGTTAATTCCTATGCCATTTCATATGTTTATGCAAGTTAGATCCGCAATTTAGTCCTTACGTTCATTTATCATGATTTGGAGTGATTTGCATAATTTGTGATGAAAATTGTCGTTTTCATGTCGCTAATGAACTCATATCATGTTTGTGGTCACATTTGATGAATTGGACAAGTTGGTTTCATCGAATTTATCATTTGGCGAAGTTTTAGTCGAAATTGGAGTTGCATTGGGGTGGTGCAGGTTTTGGGTCGGTCATGGTTGGGTTGGTCGGCCGTAATATTGTCTTGGGGAACCAGTCAGGAAATGGGTCGGTTTCATACCCTGGTCAGTCGGTCACAACTGGGTTGGGTCAGTCTCGAAGACTGGATCGGACGGGCCATGTTCAGAAGATTGGGTCGGTCGTTCAAGTGTGGAGCTAAGGGATTGATGTGGTGGCTTCGGGTCGGGTCGGTCCTATGTGAGTGGTTAGGTCAGTCTTGACTGGGTCGATCGAGTCTTGAAGCCAGGAAGGAACCGGGTTGGTCCTATCTAAGGGGGTTGGGTTGGTCGAGTCTTAAAGCCAGGAAGGAACCGTGTCCGTCCTATCTAACGTGGTTGGGTCAGTCTTGACGGGGTCGGTCATTATGGTGTGGTCGTGCATAACAGGGTCCTTTCTGAAAATTTTATTTTTTGGGTACGATCCAGATTTGAGCAAAAGGGCCTCGAATTTTTTTTTTGGGCAAACCCCCGAACCTTAACCGCGGCGCACTGATGTAATTTGGCTCAGTGAGGTTGTGACTTCGAAGGAAATTCAAGTAGGAAGGTTCGGAGTGTTGAAAAGTGCTTGTTGATCGGTGTAGAACAGCAAATGAGGTGACAACCCAAAGGTTGTGAGTTGGTGAATAATGGTTGCTTGAGAAGGTCGCTTGAGCTATGAAAAGTCATCGGGTTGGATGACTAGAGATGCGAAGGCCAAGAGATTATCGTTGTCGTAAGTTCTAGCAGGCTCAAAGCAAGGGTACGATGGGGGTACCTAAAAACCGGTTATAGGTCAAGTACCTTGGGTATCATTGAGAGGCCTAGTTGTCAAGGTTGGACATGCATACGTATCGTTGAAAGGTGTATGGAGTTTATGCTAGAACTGGGGTTACCATTAGCCCTTGACATATGGCAAGGTTGGCCGTCATACGATTAACGTGGTTTCAAAGCAGGTTTGGCGGTGATAGCTAGAGTCAGTCATGGATGTTTGATTGTTTGGAAGCTCTGTTTGTACTGTCTCATGTAGATTGTCCAACATCGAAGGAGATGTTCCATGGGTTCCTATCTGATGGTGGTTTAGGCCTCTAGGGCTTGTGCTTGAGGGATGTTGAATTCGATTAGGATGGTTTACATAAGATATATAATCTGGATATCATGAGTGTTTACCATGATTGGATTAGTGTTCTGGTTTCCACGGATTAATGGTTGAATTGTTTAATGTAAAGGCTATCACTGTCCGATGTGGGGAAGACGGGAGTTGAGTACTTCTCTGGTGTTTGGTAGATTGGTTTGTTAATCTACCTATACTCATAAACTTTATTGATGAAGTTTGTTAGTTCTTTCATTGCTCACCAAGACTGTTGTCTGACTCAGGGTTTTATGTTTCCCTCTTATTACCTTGGGTTGTTCATCCATTTTTGGATGGACAGACTAAGTGACAAGTGATTGCTTAGTGTGGACGATGTAGTTGTTCGGAGGCGAGTAGGAGGCTGGTGTACTATCTTTCTACTATATAGTATTCGGATTTCCGCTGTTTGTTATTCTCCGAGCGCTATAGTGAGGAAATTTGTATAAACACTATTTCCAAGTGTATGGATATTACTTTCTAGTTGTTATAAAGTCTAGTGTTTTCTGCTTCACTATTACTACATGCTGTATATATTCTATTATATTTTATCCTTGCGTTGTGAGTTACGATAGGTTCCAATATTGTTGTTTACCTATGATGATCGTCTACAACCGCCTGGTGCACCATTTAGCGCATAATTCCTCTTATATAGTGCAGGGGTTGTGGGCGGTCATCACATTTGAAATCAGTGTTATGATTAACAATTTTAGCCAAAGTTCAAATACGTAATCACGGATGAGAGACGTATTTATAAATTTCAGTTGGATGTATACTATATGATATTATATAGTATAGTAGCGGTTGTACTTCTTTAGCAGCTTGCCTTGTATGTGGCCAATCATTCTAATTTGCAGATTTAGAATGAGTCGACGAACCACAAGACATACTTTTAGGGAAGGGGTTGTGCCTGGAGGGGTAATGGAGGTATACCAGACTACCCAACCATGTTTGAAGCTATGATGGAGGTAGTCATGCGAAGGGTACCCGCTCCAGTGGTAACAATGGTAAATGTAGGTGTGCAAGTTCCTAGGGTTGTGGATTTTGCAAAGTTGTGCAAGGATTATGCATCTCTAGAAGGGAATTCATTTAAAGGAACTGAGCCAGCTGAAAAGTTCAGAGGTGGATGGATTCTTGTGTTCGTATTTTTGGAGACTTGGGTTTGGAAGATGCAACTGAGAGAAAGATTGCGTCAAGGCAGTTGCAAGGCAGGGCCATGGAATGGTGGAATTTAGTTACACTTGAGAATTCCGAAGAGGAGATTTCATGGGAGCAATTCCAAACTAAGTTTGAAGCAAAGTTTATCTCCACTGCTCAGAAGTCAGCCTTATTCCAGAAGTTCGTAGAGCTGAAACTGAATGGTCGCTCTGTGCTTGATTATATTTCAGATTTCGAGGCCTTGTCCAGATATACTCGTTCATACATTGATACACCCTATCAGAAGAATGAGAAGTTTGTTATGGGACTGGATACCTACATAGAAATACCATTGGTGGAACATCCTGACGATCTATTTGAGAAGATTGTGGAAAAGTTGTTTGCCATGAGAGGTTGTTTCCTAAGGAAGAAAATGTTGTTGCTGCAACCAAGAAAGTACAGAAACCGGTGCAGGGTGGTAATAACAAGAAGAGGAAGCAGCAACAATAGAAAGGAAAGGATGGCCAAAAGAAGCCTAAGAGTGAGGTGGTTTGATTTAACTACCAACAGAAGGGTCATTACTCGAATGAGTGCAAAAGTCCTAAAGCTGAGAAAAAGTGCTTCAAGTATGGAAAGCCTAGGCATGAGAAGAATGATTGTCCAGAATCGGCTAAGGGCAAGTAGGTTGTGAAGGCATATGCTTTGGAAACTATGCCATCTGCTTCAAGAGCTCCTACTGCAGAGGAAAAGGGAAAGGATGTCGTCGTTCAAGGTACTCTTTCAATTAATGGTGTTTCAGTTCGTGTGTTGTTCGACACTGGAGCATCAAATTTTTTCATTTTCAATGACCTTGTGTGCCATTTAGGTTAGGAACCCGAGATTTGTGATAGACCATTGATCATGACTAATCCCTAATCTGGTTGTGGGTCCGTCCAGTTTGTACATGTTGTGTCATGGTCTAGTGTTGTCGAGTCATGGTTACTTTTTTGTATGTGATTGCTTTGTTCTTAACTTCGCTGGGTTTGGGATCATCTTGGGCATGGATTGGCTCTAGAGGTATGCGGCCAGAGTGAATTGTGAGAAGCTAGAGGTGAGAGTCGTGGATGTGGAAGGGTGAAAAGTGTTGATTAGGTGTAAGCCCAAATATGGTGTCTTCGTAAGCTATCTATATTTGCTTGTGATTCCACAGGAAGACTTGTCATCTTCGTTGATCGCTAATGAGTATGAGGATGTCTTTGACGAGGTCAAAGGGTTACCGCCGCATCGAGAGATCGAGTTTAGGATCGATTTGGTCGAAGGTGCTAGAGCAATCATTATACCTCTTAGGAGGATGGAGCCTAAGGAACAGCGAGAGTTGGAGGTGCAAGTTCGTGACCATCTAGGAAAGGGATTCATTCGGAGAAGTGTTTCCGAATATGGTGCACCGGTCGTGTTTGCAACCAAGGCAGATGGCTCATTGAGATTGTGTGTGGACAATCATGAGCTGAACAAGGTGACTAAGAAGAACAAGTATCTGTTTCCAAGGATTGATGAATTATTCGATCAGCTTCACGAAGCCGAACTGTTTTCTTAGATGGATTTGGCAACGAGATTTCACCAGTTAAGCGTGGCAAAGGATAGTGTGCCGAAAACTGCTTTTAGGACACCATCCGGTTTCTTCAAATGGTTAATGATGCCATTCGGATTGACTAACGCGCCAACGTACTTTGTGGATCTTATGAATAGAGTTTTCAGAGATCAGTTGAACAAATTCGTGCTTGTGTTCGTGGATGATATTCTAGTTTACTCCCGGAATGAGGAAGAACACAAGACGCACTTGAGATTTATGTTGGAAATCTTGCAAAAGAATCAGCTGAGAGCTAAGTTTTCGAAGTGTCACTCCTGGAAGAGTGAAGTGAGGTTCCTAGGCCATGTAGTTTTTGGAAATGGGATAGCGGTTGACCCAACTAAAGTAACAGCAATCCAGGACTATGATAGACATAAGAATGCAACGGATGTGAGAAGTTTCCTTGGACTAGCTGGTTATTACCGATGGTTTATCAAGAATTTCTCAAAGATAGCTGCACTGTTGATAGGATTGACAAAGAAGAACCAATTGTTCACATGGGATGCGAAGTGTGAATAAGTGTTTGGAATCCTGAAAGAAAGACCGATGAGTGATCCTGTGTCGACCATTCCAAGTGGGAATGAAGAGATGGTTGTGTATACCGATGCATGTGGCACTGGACTTTGAGCAGTACTAATGCAAAAGGATAAGGTTGTAGCCTACACGAGTCGACATCTGAAGCCGCATGAGAGAAGTTACCCAACTCATGATTTAGAGTTGGCGACGATTGTGTTTGCTCTGAAGATGTGGTGATATTACCTGTTGGGAGTTCGATTTGAGTTGTTCACGGATCACAAGTCGTTGAAGTATCTTTTCTCCCAAAAGGATTTGAATCTTTAGTAGCAACGATGGCTAGAGTTTCTGACATCATATGATTTCGGTATAGCCTATACTCCTGGTAAAGATAATGTAGTGGTAGATATGTTGAGTCAAAGACACGCAAGTTTGGGGGCGATGTTTTTGAAATGGAAGAGCCTCGAGTATTTGGCAAGATTCGGTTTCAGGCTACAGTGTGAATTGGAACCTGAAATGTTGGCATGCTTATCGATAAGACCTACTCTTATCGAAAGGATTGGCGAGTGCCAAAAGAAAGATGCAAATCTTGTCGAGTTTATCCAGAAACTGGAACCAGAGAACAAAGAGTTCGAAGTCGATCGAGATGTTGGCTTCAAAAGCAAGGATGATTAGTTGTTCCTGATATCGACGGATTGAGAGATGAGGTTCTGAGGGAATGTCATCACTCAAAGTTGACGATTCATCCCGATGGTAATAAGATGTATCAGGACATGAAGCGAGTCTACTACTGGAAGGGGATGAAGTGAGATATTGGAAAGTTCATTTCCAAATGCATGAACAGTCAGTTGGTGAAAGCTGAACAGAAGAAGCTGAGTGGCTTGCTTCAACCATTAGAAGTTCCTACATAGAAGTGGGAGAAGAAATTGATGGATTTTATCGATGGACTACCTAGAACCGGGGAAGGAAACGAAGGGATTTGGGTCATCGTGGATCGCTTGACCAAAAGTGCAAGTTTCGTTCCTGTCAAGTTGACTAGGACGACATCGAAATTGGCTAAACTTTATGTGAAATGGATAATTCGATTCCATGGCACCTCAAAGAGTATAGTAAGTGATCGAGATCCATTGTTCATGAGTGGATTCTAGAAAAGTTTGCAAGAAGCTTTGGGAACCGAGTTGTGCTTAAGTACGGCTTACCATCCCCAAACTGATGGTCAAACCGAGAGGGTTAACTGAGTTCTGGAAGATCTCCTAAGAGCTCGTGTTTTAGATTTTGGGGGATAATGGGAAGACCATCTATATCTATTTGAGTTTGCATACAATAATAGCAACCAGTCGAGCAATGGGATGGCACCATACGAGGCGATGTATGTTAGACCGTGCAATTCTCCAACGTGTTGGCTAAAAACTGGAGATAAGTTGATACTTGGGCCTGAGATGATTAGAGAGACCTCGGATTGTATCGAGATCGTTCGACAACGAATGAAGGCGGCCCAAGATCGTTAGAAGAGATATGACGATAAATGTCGAAAAGATATGAAATTCAATGTTGGTGATATGGTTTTCGTCAAGGTTTCACCGTTGAAGCATATGGTTAGATTCAGAAATAAAGGAAAGTTAGCTCTTAGGTTCGTTGGACAATTTCTGATAGTCGAGCGAATAGGAAAGCTCGCGTATAGATTGGAGTTACCAGAAAAGATGTCGAGTGTGCATAATGTCTTCCATGTGTAATTTCTATGGAAGTTCGTGCATGATTCAGATGTGGTGGTATCTCCTGAGCAGTATGAAGACCTAGAAGTAGAAACCACAGTTGCGAAACCTCGTAAGCTGCTTCGTGTTGTGGGAAATGACACGAAACAACTTCGAAGGAAGAGGGTTAAGTTAGTCAAGGTACAACGGAGTTAAGATTGCGACGATTGTACATGGGAGAGGAAGAGAGCATGAGGGCGAGTCATCCAGAACTCTTCGTCGGTAGGACCCTTTGATATTTTATAATCGTTGTATCCTGTTGTTGTTTAATAGAATTCCGTGTGCTAGGATAAGGCTATGGATGCATGGCTTGATGGTTGCTAGTTTGGATGATAGAATTGGCTTCTCATGGATGATAGGCATGTAGAATTATTGTGGTTGCTTGTGTTTGCTTTGAATTTCGGGGACAAAATTCTTAAGGAGGGAGGGTGGGGGGAGAGAATGTAATAGCTCGCATTTTACGTATCGGAAGATCATAAAATATTTTTATTTTATTCCCTAAGGGTTGGATCATATTTTAATATGTTGCTTATAGGGATGTGAGACATGTCCATAATTTTTACCAATTTTGTTTGTGACTATTTTTCCCCCGTTAGTCTTGTACATGGTATAACTTTTGACTCAGATCGAATCAGGTGTTGAGACCTGTGCCATTGGAAAGGAAATGATGATTGCCTTTCCGTAGAGTGATTACATTAAAGATTTGGCTCAGCAGTTTGGGAGGAATAGCTGTTTTAAGGTTTAACAGTTGGTTGTTCAGGTTTTTGAAGCCTTAATGGGCTGATTTGGAGAGGCCCATTAGTGGGCTAGTGGAAGGGTATAAATAGGGGGTGGGAGGTATGAGAAATGGTTTAGTTTCTCCATTCTCTCATTTGGTGGCCTATGTTCCTCCTTCCTCTAACACCTTTCCACCATTAAAATCAAAACCTAAAGGAAGGAAATTGAAGATCTACACCATTTGAGGCTAGATCTATATCATTTGAAGGGAGGGTTCATCGAATCAAGGAGTTTGGTTCGAACTGTTTGCTTTCTGGAATCTTAATACATTGATTATTGCTTGTTTTGAAGAATCGGTGAGTGATTTTCATCTCTCACATGGATTCAATTAAGTATATGAATGTTTGATCATGTTTTTCACCAAATTCAAGCATTTTCCCATAGATCTATACCTTGGTAAGTCCATTTTCATATGAATCACCCTAGGATCTATTTTAGCAAGTTTAAATCGGTAATTCCTATGCCATTTCATATGTTTATGCAAGTTAGATCCACAATTTAGTCCTTACGTATTTATCATGATTTTGGAGTGATTTGCATAATTTGTGATGAAAATCATCGTTTTCATGTCGCTAGTGAATTCATATCATGTTTGTGGTCATATTTGATGAGTTGGACAAGTTGGTTTCATCGAATTTATCATTTGGCGAAGTTTTGGTCGAAATTGGAGTAGCATTGGGGTGGTGCAGGTTTCATATCCTGGTCGGTCGGTCACAACTAGGTCGGGTCAGTCTCTATGACTGGGTCAGCCTGGCCATGTTCATAAGATTGGGTCGGTCGTTTAGGTGTGGAATTGAGGGATTGATGTGGTGGTTATGGGTCGGGTCGGTCCTATGTGAGTGGTCGGGTCGGTCGAGTCTTGAAGCTAGGAAGGAACCAGGTCGGTCTTATCTAAGGGGGCCGGTCATGTCTTGAAGCCAAGAAAGAACCGGATTGGTCCTATCTAAGGTGGTCGGGTCAATCTTGACTGGGTCGGTCATTATGGTGTGGTCGTGCATAACAGGGTCATTTCTGAAAAATTTATTTGTCGGGTAAGATCCAGATTTGAGAAAAAGGGTATGGAATTTTTTTTTTGGGCAACCCCTAAACCTTAGTCGCATTGCAGTGATATAATTTGGCTTAGTGAGGTTGTGACTTCAAAGTAAATTCAAGTAGGAAGGTTAGAAATATTGAAAAGTGTTCGTTGATCAGTGTAGAAAAGAGAATGAGGAGACAACTCAAAGGTTGTGAGTTAGTGGATAATGGTTGCTTGAGAAGGTTGCTTGAGCTATGAAAAGTCATCGGGTTGGATGACTAGAGATGTGAAGGCCGAGAGATCATCTTTGTCGTAAGTTCGAGTAGGCTCAAAGCATGTCTACGATAGGGGCACCTAATAGATCGGTCGCAGGTCTAGTACCTTGGGTATTGTTGAAAGACCTAGTTGTCAAGGTTGGGCATGCATACGTATCGTTGTAAAACGTATGGAGTTTATGCTAGAACTAGGGTTACCATTAGTAGGGGTGAGCAATATTCGGTTCAAACCGAATTAAGCGGTCCATTATGGTCGGTTCGGTTTCAAAACTAATCGGTTTGAATTCGGTTTGTGAAAAATATATTTTTTGGTAATTGGTTTAACCGAATTAACCGAACTTGTAATTTATTATCTAATTTTATGATATTGTAGTACTTTAAATAATTAGTTTTGCTATATAATACGGAGGCATTTGTTCCTAACAGATCAAATCTTATCATAAACATAAAACTTACTATATAAACTTTTTCCAAACATGAATTTATGGTTTACTTGAGTGAATGAATCACTTGAATTGTGATACATCCTTTAAGTTCGGTTAAATCGGTTACCGACCGAATTAACCGAAATAAATTTGGTTCGGTTTGGAAAACTTTCGGTTTCAATTCAGTTTGAGGTTTTTTACGTCCAAACCAACCGAACCGACCGAACGCTCACCCTAATCATTAGCCCTTGACATATGACAAGGTTGGTAGTTATACGATTAACGATGGTTTTAAAGCTGGATTGGCGATGATAGCCAAAGTCAGTCATGGATGTTTGATTGTTTGGATGCTCTGTTTGTACCATCTCATGTAGATTGTCCAACATCGAAGGAGATGTTCCTTGGGTACTTGTTTGATATTGGTTTTGGCCTCTGGGGCTTGTGCTTGAGGGATGTTAAATTCGATTAAGATGGTTTACATGAGATATATAATCTTGATATCATGAGTGCTTTACCGTGATTGAATGGGTGTTCTGGTTTCCATGGATGAATGGTTGAATTGTTTAATGTAAAGGCTATCACTGTCCGATGAGGGGAAGTCGGGAGTTGAGTTCTTCTCTGATGTTTGGTAGATTAGTTTGTTAATCTACCTATTCTCATAAACTTTATAGATGAAGTTTGTTAGCTGTTTTATCGCTCACTAAGACTGTTGTCTGACTCAGGGTTTTATGTTTCCCTCTTATTACCTTGGGTGGCTGGTGATTGCTTAGTGTGAACGATGTAGCTGTTCGGAGGCGAGCAGGAGGTTGGCGTACTGTCTTTCTACTATATTGTATTTGGATTTCTGTTGTTTTTTATTCTAGGAGTGCTGTAGTGAGGCAATTTGTATAAACATTATTTCTAAGTGTATGAATATTACTTTCTAGTTGTTATGAAAATCTAGTGTTTTTTGCTTCACTATTACTACCTGTTGTATATGTTCCTTGCGTTGTGAGTTACGACAGGACGATGTTGCAGTTTACCAATGATGATCATCCACATCTTCCTGGCATACCTTTCAGCGTATAATTCCTCTTGTATAGTGCAGGGGTTGTGGGCGGTCGTAACAAGGTGGACATTCTCGGTCACTTAAGGCGCATTCTAATATATTCGTTAAGGGTGGATTCTCATGATCTCTTATGACTCTATGGCAGACCCTAGCCACTTTAG
The DNA here is from genome assembly GCA_030737875.1 of Allium sativum. Taxonomy (NCBI): domain Eukaryota; kingdom Viridiplantae; phylum Streptophyta; class Magnoliopsida; order Asparagales; family Amaryllidaceae; genus Allium; species Allium sativum. The sequence continues at coordinate 28,474,643 of CM060917.1, forward strand.
ACCCCGTCCTAGCACGTCAACGTCCTAACTAGATATATTCTCACAAGTAATATAAGAAGTAGTACCTCGCCGCTTAGTACCAGTTTAGGGTAGGCTCGCATATAGGCATTTAAGACCCCTACGGCGGACAGCTCATGTTACAACTAAACTGATATTGCGGTAATAGACCTATGCCGCTTAAGATTTCCCTTAGACGGTTTGGTTAACTAAATTGCATGCTATGCCCCACGTATACTAAACATGTCCCTAGGTTGGTCCTTACAAAGCTCCTAGAGGAAGTGGACATTCTGATAAACTACCCTACTCCGTTATTTCCATGACTAAACCACTTTTTAGAGGAGGACCCATAGACTACTTCAAATCTAATAAGGGAGGGTCTCATGACTTTGGTCCAAATCCAAGGAAAAAACCTTCAGAATCATCCTAGTCCTAACCACCAAAGAACCAAACTAGACAAGAAGAAATTCAGCCACTTAAGACCTTCTCAAGGTGGTAGTAAGCCTATCTGTTTACACAAATAATAGGTATATATAATACACCAGACATCTAAAATTAAACCATCTACATGTAGATGCTGGATATGCCGAACGGTTCTGTAACACCCCGAATTTTTAATGATAATAAAGAGGATAAATTAAAGAATAATTAATTTAATATACAGAATTAATGAAACGGGTTATGCCATTGTGTTCGTCTCGGAATTCTTCTTGAGATAGAGTCCGAGTTTACGTAAAACGGATAACGTATGAAGAAGTTATGGACGATAGAAGTTCAGCAGAAAATGCGAAAATTTCCGGCGCACTTGACAAGTATGCCCATGTATTTTTACACTGGCGCACCTGTAAAGTGCACCCATAATAGTTTTTTAGGGTATTTGGGCCTTTGCCCAAGTGGGAGGCGACCCGCGACCTGATTTACCCTAGGGCATATGAGGCAATCGGTTCCAGATGGTTCTGCAGCTATAAATATATGGCCATTTCACATATTTCTTCATTAGAAGTCATGCCAGCTAAACTATGCTAGATTCTGAACTGAACTAGGGTTTCTTGTCTTCTTCTAGCAACTAAAGCATATCAAATTATGAGATTCAAGCATAGACTCAGCACCTTTTCTATCATTTTAGCAATCCAATCACAGTGAATTCTAGTTGCTTTTAGGTTTAGATAAATAATAGTGAAAATATGAAAGACTGTGATAGACTGTGATGTGGATACAATTGTAGACTTTAAATCTATATTATTGGTAGATCTCATGCTATATCATGATAGAATTATTTCTTTGGTTCTAATTCAATTGTTCTACTATGTTATCATTATGGATCTTGAGTTGTAACTTTTATGATATGCTATGATGCAGATTTATGTAGATCTATTCTATGTGATCTAAAATTTTCATGTTATATATATCTTATGTTGTCTAAAATTTTCACCTTTAATTCATGTTAGATCTATCCTATGTGATTTAAAATTGTCACCTTATGATTTATGTTAGATCTATCCTATGTGATTTAAAATTGTCACTTTATGATCTTTTTTTATGATAGATCCACTTTACGATCATGTTTTATGCTAGATCCACTTTATGATCATGTGTTATGCTAGATCTATTATATGATCATATCTTATGCTATGATAGATCTATCTCTCGAGATCCAATTCAATTGTGATTGTCCTAGTATGTTATTTTTGTTTCATTTGGATAGATCAAATCATTTATGTGAACAATGAACATATGCCACCTTGAATTGATTAGGATTGGGTCCATACATTTATATTAATTGTAACCTCTATGATGTGAATTGGGTAGACCTATTTATAAACCTGTAGATCTAAACCTTTATTTATGATTAGATCTAATTTAATCTATTAGATCTAGAGCAAGTGGACATTTTTATGTAGATCTAAAGCAATATTTATGTTAGATCCCGTTATGATGATGATTACATGTTCATGACAATATGTATGTTCACCTTGATATGATGTTAATTACATGTCCATTCACTTTGTTATCGTACTAGTATGTTTATGCCAATATATGTTGAAACTATCACCGCTATCGTATTCCCTTTTTCATTGTTATGTCTTGACTACTTATTAGCCTAGATGCCGCCAAAATACGTGCGAATATGTTAGTGAAGGAAACGGGGGAAAGTGATTTATAATTGGCATGTAATCTTTAAATGAATTAATATGTAATTCATATTATTGGGCAAAATAGGTATAGACACGTATAAAAGGAAATGATTAATTAATTTGTAAATTAATTAAAAATGGCATAATTTAAATACGAACATTTATAGACATGTAATTCAAATTATTGGACATAATAGGTAATGACACCTATAAAAGGAAAGGATTAATTAATTGGTAAATTAATTAAAAATGGAGTGTCTAGTAATTACATTTAGGAATTGTTATTGTACTTATGACACAAGGTTAGGTTGCATTAGTGATGTAAGTCTGCCCGGACCCGATCGGCATATCCAGCAGCCACTAATGGTAAACCTAATGTGGGAGGTCTAAGTACGTAAATACGAATCGAGCTACGAAACGAGGTTAGGCCCAACTGTGGAATAAGTCTGCCCGGACCCGACTGGCATATCTAGCATCCACAGGTTGTAGGCCTAATGTGGGAGGCCTGGCCCACTCTGAAACCATAAATGGACATGGTAAAGAATTGGACTACTTAACCTAAGTTAATCCATAGAGATTGTATGAACTTAAATTGAAGTTGGGGGTTAAGTAAACTTGGTTGAACAAAAGGGGTGGGTTAAGTAAATATTGGGTAGATGGGTAATATTATTATATATAGGCCCACAAACTTAACCGTTAAATAAACATGCTTGAATCAGTGGGAGGGTTAAATAAATCTTGGGTAGGTGGGTAATATTAGTGTATATAGGCCCAACAAACTTAACCTGATAAGGTTATGTAATTAAAGACACCAAGTGGTATACATAACCAAGGGAAATAATAAAGTTATGTAATTAAAGACACCTTTTAGGGTAAGCATAACTTATAGAAATGGTAAAGTTATGTATTAAAGACGCCTATAGGCAAGCATAACCGGTAGAAAGATTGAGGGTTATGTATTAAAGACACCTATAGGTAAGCATAACTGACATAAGGCTATGTAATTGAAGACACTTAAGGGTATACATAGTCAGTGAAAAACCTAGTGGAGGATACAAGATAAAGGGGAGAGCTTGTATCATATTGTGTGGGACCAATATCAAGTATATACTCCGAGCTAGGTCGGAGAAGGGGCACGCTTACTGGTCTGATTATAAGAGATCCAAACAAGGAGGACGGTGTGGGCAGCACAAATCGACCGGGGACACGTGCGTGCATGGGCCGGGTAGAGGGGGCTAAGATGACCGTGACACCTATAGATATGGTTGTGCACATTGTTACGACGACGAGTTGCCACTTTAGGAAGTGATACCTCCTACTGTGGGGACAGCACAAGGTATCTACGATGGTTAAGGAGCCGATCGATCAGGGTAGTAATTAGGATACATTTGGACGTATACCTAAATAGTTGGAGGGATCATCTCTTTCTGGATATACTAGTAACAGTGCAGAGAAATAATTATTGAGGCATGTACACTTTATCTTGCTTACCTTGTCACACCTGCCATTTATGTAGTGATCTCCTTTATCCACTTTATATGCCTATCATGTTAATTTTATTTATCTACTGGCTAAAAGTAACTAGACTCGCCAGATTTATTATCTGATCCTTTTTGTTTCTCCTTCTTTCTTCCATTCCCCCTAATTTCTCAAGGGAGGGAAATATCAGGCTTAGTCAGGATTCTGCTATCATCTTGCTTGGAGCTTCTAGATGTATTGCTCAAGGTTCTATCTTTGCTACTATGGCTTATGATCTGGGGATTATGCTTTCTTTATTATTGTACTCTGATATTTAAAGTATAAGGCAGAAGTTTTAATAATGAACAGAGTTTATGTATTTTCAGACATATGGTATAACCATGCTTTATGATTAATAAAAGATGTTTTTATTCCGATGCAAAATTTTTATATCTATCTTTTAATATTTCTGTTCTGTTTACTAAAACGCTTCATGAAACTTAATGAATTCCCTTTGTGAGTGACATTAACGTACGTGGCGTGTCAGACTTGGTATCAGAGCTGAAGGTTACCAGATTGGATAAAATTTTGAAAATTATTTTCAAAAAGGTTTTAAAAGAAAGCATTTTCAAAAGAAAATCCTGTTTTAAAAAACATATTCCCCAAAGCCATATGTAATATCTCTCAATTCTCCGCTTGATTCCTTTTTTCCTTTTTTGTCTGAGGAACCGGTTCTTCTCCAAAGGCATCCCCATTCCGACATGATGTTATAGGCATGTTTTACACATGTAGAAAGGCAATGAAGTGCCTAACCTCCATCCGTAGCCGTAGTGGTTTCTCTTGCAGTTAATTTTCTCGAGCTTCGTAAGGATTTCCGTGCGATGGAGGCAACTTTCGAAAGACTTGTTAGCATTTTACACAAATGTGGGTAAAAAGGAGTATAAGGAAGTTAGGGCTAAGGAGCACATCCCAAGGATGTGAAAAAGGTATGGCCCAAGAAAGGACAACAACAATAGAAGAAGGGCGGAAAAAAATGACAAGGCTAAGGGGAAGTGCCATAGTTGTGGGCGAGAGGGTCACTTGGCCAAGGACTGTAAGAAAAGGAAGAATGCTTGTTTCGTTTGTGGAGAGGTTGGATACTATTCTGGGGGAGTGCCCAAGGAAGCAAGGGCAATGTCAAAGGATAGGAACCTCTGGAGTGCAAGTGAATGCACTCGTGGCTAGTGCACCAGATAGAGGTAGGAAAGTTTCCACGAAAGGTTTTAATTTCTCTTTCCAATCAACTAGTTAGAACTCTTTTCGATTTTGGCGCATTTGCATTCGTTCATATCTAGTTCTGTAGTTGAATCTCTGCACTTAATTACTAGTATGGTAGTGGATCCTGTTGTTGTCTCAAACCCCATTGGTGGTTCGGCTCATTTATCCGTGATTTGTTGGGGTTTGAGAATATCTGTGTTAGGCGTCGAGTTTGAGTGCGACGCACATCTTGTTTCATGGGCTAGGGGTTGATTCTAGGGATCGGTTGACTTACCACATATGGTGCCATTCTGGGCAGTGAGAGTAGGGCTGTCAATTTCCTACACGACCCGTGACCCGACCCGAAACCCACACGGAAATTAGCAGGTTAACCCGACTCGTTTAATTAGCGGGTCATTTTCAGTTCAACCCGAATTTGACCCGTTTATAAACGGGTGGGTTTAGGGTTGACCCGTTAACCCGATTTTGACCCGCCAAACCCGATTATATGTTGTATCTCTTCCATATTGTTAGTCTTTTATGTATACTATTAGTGTTAATCTTTTATGTAAGCAGTAATCAGTATGCTCGTATATGTAAGCTGTTATATTTTACTAATTTATTCTTGTATGTTGTTAGTTATATTTTACTTATAACAACTATATCTCTTCCATACTGGTAGTCTTTGATTTATGCAGTATGGAAATATATACTTATATATTGAAAATGATTTTTGGATATGGTATTTCATGCTTTACATATGTGTTGTATGTGGGTGACTTTGCAACTTGTTGCATGTTGGTGATTACATAACAGTATGCATGTTGGTGATTTGGCTCTTTCGTTGCTTATATTAGTAGGTAATGTCTATCAATGGGTCAAACAGGTAAACCTGACCCAACACGACCCATTTAGTTAAACGGGTTACGCGGGTCGGGTTAGGGTTGGGAAAATATGACCGTTTAATAAACGGGTTGACCCGACCCGTTTATAAATCAACCCGAACCCGACTTGACACGACCCGAACCTAACCCGACACGACCCATTGACAGCCCTAAGTGAGAGGAGGGTCGTTAAGCTTCCAACTTGTCATGGGGGGACCCTCGAAATTTCTCGTGACCTACAAGGGTCTGTCATGCTTAGTTTCCTAGAGTCTCTTTAGGCGTCTACCGATGATCTGCGATCGGCACCAGTAGTCCGGGAGTATCCTGATGTCTTAGACGAGGTTCGGGGATTACCCTCGAGGCGCGAGATTGATTTCCGTATATACCTGGTGGAAAATGCAAAACCGGTTGCATTACCTGTGCGCCATATGGCTCCTAAAAGAAAAGAGGAAACTTGATAAGCAAGTGGCGGGGCTACTTGAGAAGAGGTTTGATAGGTGAATCATATCAGGATGGGAAACCTATTGAAGACAGTCCTTGAGGAAGCCCATCATTCCAAGATGACTATTCATCCAAGTGGCGATAAAATGTATAGTGTTCGAGGTAATGGAGCCAAACTTGCGAAAGGAAGTGAAAATAAAGAAGGAAGCAATGATTGGATGAGTTCCAACTTGCATACTTGGATCGGGGGTTAAGAAGCTACGCAAACGAGAAGTCAAGTTGGTGAAGGTCCAGTGGGGAGACAATCAAGAAGATGCAACTTGGGAGACCGAAGACAAGATTTTTATGCTTCGTACCCTTTCCTTTTCAAGGGAATGTTCTTAACTTCTCTTCCAAAAGCTTTTATTCGCATTTGCTTCTATCATCTGAGTATATCCTATCAATCGAATCTTCGACCTTTAGATAGAATCATATGGATGTAAACATGTGTTTGAAACATGTTATGTTCGATGGATGCAAGTGGATGCAAGTGTTTGCTAGTGGTTGTTTGCAGATGCATATACACACACATTAGGCACTAAGATCGGCTCAATCACTCTCATACTGCATATGGATGTGTGCGTGCATTTTCTTTTCTTTTATGGATGGAAATGGATGAAATAGCACATGGATGTTGCATTTGGACGAATGAGTGTGCACGTATGTAGAGCTTATATGTTATAATAGGCTTATTTGCATACATATTAGATTCATGGCACTAACATACATTGCATTAAGGAGGCCAACTGAATCAGTGGACCACCTGATTTTCGCATTAGTTTTGGGATATATACACACACATTTTTGCATATTTTCATGAACGCATTAGAAATCCTTAAGGACAATGGATCCAGTGATTGATGGTTGTGTAGATGGATGATGGACAGTAGGATATGCATTCTTCTCAACTTAGAGATTTCGGGGACGAAATCCTTTGAGTAGGGGAGAATGTAACACCCCGAATTTTTAATGACATTAAAGAGGATAAATTAAAGAATAATTAATTTAATATTCAGAATTAAGTTAAGTAGGTTATGCCATTGCGTTCATCTCGGAATTCAGCTTGAGATAGAGTCCGAGTTTGCGTAAAACGGATAAAGTATGAAAAAGTTATGGACGATAGAAGTTCGACAGAAAAAGCGGAAATTTCCGGCGCACCTGACAAGTGCGCCCATGTATTTTTACACTGGCACACCTATAAAGTGCACCCATAATAGTTTTTTTTGGGTATTTGGGCCTTTGCCCAAGTGGGAGGCGACCTGCGGCCTGATTTACCATAGGGCTTATGTGGCAATCGGTTCCAGATGGTTCTACAGCTATAAATATATGGTCATTTCACATATTTCTTCATTAGAAGTCATGGCGGCCAAACTATGCCAGATTCTGAACTAAACTAGGGTTTCTTATCTTCTTTTAGCAGCTAAAGCATATCAAATTCTGAGATTCAAGCATAGACTCAGCACCTTTTCTATCATTTTAGCAATTCGATCATAGTGAGTTCTAGTTGCTTTTAGGTTTAGATAAATAATAGTGAAAATATGAAAGACTGTGATGTGGATACGATTGTAGACTTTAAATCTATGTTATTGGTAGATCTAATGCTATATTATGATAGATCTATTTCTTTGGATCCAATTCAACTATTCTACTATGTTATCACTATGGGTCTTGGGTTGTAACTTCTATGATATGCTATGATGCGGATGTATGTAGATCTATTCTATGTGATCTAAAATTTTCATGTTAGATCTATCCTATGTGATCTAAAATTTTCACCTTATGATTCATGTTAGATCTATCCTATGTGATTTAAAATTATCACCTTATGATTTATGTTAGATCTATCCTATGTGATTTAAAATTATCACTTTATGATCATGTTTTATGCTAGATCCACATTATGATCATGTTTTATGCTAGATCCACTTTATAATCATGTTTTATGCTAGATTCGTTTTATGATCATATCTTATGGTATGATAGATCTATCTCTTGAGATCAAATTCAATTGTGATTGTCCTAGTATGTTATTTTTGTTTCATTTGGATAGATCAAATCATTTATGTGAACAATGAACATATGCCACCTTGAATTGATTAGGATTGGGTCCATACATTTATATTAATTGTAACCTCTATGATGTGGATTTGGGTAGACCTATTTATACACCTATAGATCTAAACCTTTATTTATGATTAGATCTAATTTAATCTATTAGATCTAGAGCAAGTGGACATTTTATGTAGATCTAAAGAAATATTTTTGTTAGATCCCGTTATGATGATGATTACATGTTCATGACAATATGTATGTTCACCTTGATATGATGTTAATTACATGTCCATTCACTTTGTTATCCTACTAGTATGTTTATGCCAATATATGTTGAAACTATCATCGCTATCGTATTCTCTTTTTCATTGCTATGGCTAGACTACTTATTAGCCTAGATGCCGCCAAAATACATGCGAATATGTTAGTGAAGGAAACGAGGGAAAGTGATTTATAATTGGCATGTAATCTTTAAATGAATTAATATGTAATTCATATTATTGGGAAAAATAGGTATTGACACCTATAAAAGGAAATGATTAATTAATTAGTAAATTAATTAAAATGGCATAATTTAAATACGAACATTTATGGACATGTAATTCAAATTATTGGGCAAAATAGGTAATGACACCTATAAAAGGAAATGATTAATTAATTGGTAAATTAATTAAAAATGGAGTGTCTATTAATTACAATTAGGAATTGTAATTGTACTTATGACACGAGGTTAGGTTGCATTAGTGGTGGAAGTCTACCCGGACCCGACTGGCATATCCATCAGCCACTAATGGTAAACCTAATGTGGGAGGTCTAACTATGTAAATACGAATCGAGCTATGACACGAGGTTAGGCCCAACTTTGGAATAAGTCTGTCCGGACCCGACCGACATATCCAGCATCCACATATTGTAGGCCTAATGTGGGAGGCCTGGCCCACTCTGAAACCATAAATGGACATGGTAAAGAATTGGACTACTTAACCTAAGTTAATCAATAGAGATTGTATGAACTTAAATATAAGTTGGGGGTTAAGTAAACTTGGTAGAACAAAAGGGGTGGGTTAAGTAAATCTTGGGTAGGTGGGTAATATTATTATATATAGGTCCACAAACTTAACTGTTAAATAAACATGTTTGAATCAGTGGGAGGGTTAAGTAAATCTTGGGTAGGTGGGTAATATTAGTATATATAGGCCCAACAAACTTAACCTGATAAGGTTATGTAATTAAAGACACCAAATGGTATACATAACCAAGGGAAATAATAAAGTTATGTAATTAAAGACACCTTTTAGGGTTATGTATTAAAGACACCTATAGGTAAGCATAATCGGTAGAAAGATTGAGGGTTATGTATTAAAGACACCTATAGGTAAGCATAACCGGTAGAAAGATTGAGGGTTATGTATTAAAGACACCTATAGGTAAGCATAACTGACATAGGGCTATGTAATTAAAGACACCTAAGGGTGTACATAGTCAGTGAAAACCTAGTGGGGTATACAAGACAAAGGGGAGAGCTTGTATCATGTTGTGTGGTATCCGTTTCACCCAGTAACCCAGAGTTGGTATCAAGTATATACTCTGAGCTAGGTCGGAGAAGGGGCACACTTACTGGACTGCGTGGGCGGTGTGGGCGGCGCAAACCGATCGGGGACATGTGCGTGCATGGGCCGGGTAGAGGGGGTTAAGACGACCGTGACACCTGTAGATATGGTTGTGCACATTGTTACGACGACGGGTTTCCACTTTAGGAAGTGATACCTCCTACTGTGGAGCCAGCACAAGGTATCTACGAGGTTTAGGGAGCCGATCGATCAGGGTAGTAATTAGGATACATTTGGACGTATACCTAAATAGTTGGAGGGATCATCTCTTTCTGGATATACTAGTAACAGTGCAGATAAATCATTAGTGAGGCATGTACGCTTTATCTTGCTTATCTTGTCACATCTGCCATTTATGTAGTGATCTCCCTTATCCACTTTATATGCCTATCATGTTACTTTTATTTATCTACTGGCTAAAAGTAACTAGACTCGCCAGACTTATTGTCTGACCCTTTTTGTTACTCCTTCTTTCTTCTGCCCCCCTAAGTTCTTAAGGGAGGGAATTCTCAGGCTTAGTCAGGATTCTGCTATCATCTTGCTTGGAGCTTCTAGATGTATTTCTCAAGGTTCTATCTTTGCTACTATGGCTTATGATCTGGGGATTATGCTTTCTTTATTATTGTACTCTGATATTTAAAGTACAAGACAAAAGTTTTAATGATGAACAGAGTTTATGTATTTTCAGACATATGGTGTAATCATGCTTTATGATTAATAAAAGTTGTTTTTATTCCCTTGCAAAAATTTTATATCTGTCTTGTAATGTTTCTGTTCTGTTCACTAAAACGCTTCATGAAACTTAATGCATTCCCTTTGTGAGTAACATTAACGGACGTGGGGTGTCACATGTTCTAGGCAAGCTTCTACTACAAGCGGGCTTAACTTCATGTCATAGTGTACTAAGTTAAATGGCTCATGGCACTCAGACCTCTCATATCAGTCTAATTCTCTGTGGTTGCTGGATTTGCCGGTTGGTTCCGAGCAGAAATCAACCACAAATGATGACTAACCTCATGCTTGTATGTCATTATTTAATATATAAATAAGTCATTCATACACACACGCAAACCACAATTCATATGCAGACATTTCAATTTTCTAACCATTTTCTAACGTATTTATTACGCTGTTAATACGTTGATTACACTATAAATATATAATTTAATACGTGTTATAAACGCTGATCTCCGTTCGAATTAGGAAACATTTTAACAGTGTAAATTGTCAATCATGGTCACATAAAAGGTATACAAGACCAATTCCCATACTAAATTACTTAATTCATGGCATAATCAATAACAAGCAGCAAATGGGAAAATAACAACATAACTATTCAAACCTGTATCCTTGGTTTGTTAGAATAATTTAGGTAATGAAAGAGAAACAAAGTGTTAAATGCATACTTATATGCATATTAAGAATATATATATACATATATACACACACACACATGTATATATCAAAATATACATATATACGTAAACCTTTATTTAAATGAAATTTACCCTTTTTCTATGTTGCACATAAAAACATTAATATTTTATTATTTCAAATATGAATACGTTCAAATTATCCATTTTAGAATGGAAATCTAAACCTATTCAAATAATAAAACGAAACCAAATCTTAATCTTTTTATGTCACAAACATTTTTTAAATAAAAATAGGTGAATCCAATTTAACAAAAGTAAAATCACCAAACTATTCCTCAAATATAATCCAAACAATTTACAAACCTAAAATACTGATTGACAACTTTGCCACATATACAAAATAGTAGATTAGGGGTTTTTGCATTATGATGTTATCGTGAAACCAAACCTCCTTAGGCATACAAATTAATATGAAATCTACATAATGTAGAATTTAGCCTAAACAAGTATTATTTCCACTCACAAAGTTTTGGGTAAAGGAGATAATACTGATTTGATTGCTGAAATCTCTACTACAATAATATATATAAGTGATCATATAGATTTGAATCTCATATATAAATTATAGAAATTCCAGATATAATCTAAATAGAAATAGATCAGGGATAGAAAAAGAAACCTATTCCAACCTAATTTCTAGAATATCAGCTGCAGAGTGAAGGCAAAGAGAATGAGAGGGTTTAGAGAACTGTGAGGTGAGTTAAGTGATATTTATAGGTATGCAAATAAATAAGAACCATTAGATTAACATAGATTTAATCTAGGCTATTCATTTTCTATAAAACCAACCAAAACACCATCCCAAACCGGCTTCATTGGGCCCTAACCGCACCAAGCGGTAGACACCCTCCCTAGGAGTGAGATCGACCAGTGATCGACAGTCCTCTGGGGGGGGTTGACATCGCGGCCTCCAAAACGGCTAGTGACCTATGTTGATTGCTGAAAAGATTGTTTTATTAAACATTTCTTATTATACTAATTCCTTTCCATTTAATCAATATTTTTGTCCCCTATTATATGTATATATAAACACATAATTTTGAATTTAATGGAATATTCTAGTCAACCATTAATCAGATATTTTTATTTCATATATTTATCCTTTCAATTCGAATTTCAAATTCCGTGTATATATATTTACATACAACATTTTTAAATGTGAATCCTTCATACAGACTCTTTTTTTAACATATTATATATGGAAATGGATCAAAATCTCTCCATGAATACAACTATGATATTCAAGTAGCCAAATTCCTAATTTTATAAAATTCCATTTTTCAACTAATTAATATATTATTATTTTATTTTAGATTAGATTATCTTAAGTCTGTTTAAGTATATTTTACGAGGTGTTATAACCATGATGAGGATAACTGTTTTTCAGATCGCGTCAAATCTTAAAAGATGGCGCGAGATGATTAATACTTTAATCCGGCCTAATAAGGTCATGGTTCAACCTTTTCCCAAAGCCCATTTGACATTTTAACGTTTAGCGTTACACCTAGAGTGGTCAACTAGTTGATGATTTTTGGTACAACTTGAACCTAGGAATCAACTATAAAAGTTGCGACCAAATCCCCCCCTTAACTTCTTTCTTTCGTCCTTCCTTCCTCATCTAGCTGAACCATATTCTTATCCTTCTCTCTTTCTTTGTCGTCGCCTCATCTTCTCCTTTTCCATGCTAGTTTGCGCATTAGATCTTTCCCCTCTAGCACTCCAAGATCTAAGTCAAATTCCTTCTCTCTGATCATTTCTTATCCCATAACACCTATGAGCGCTGTCTGTTCTTACTCGGACAATTTTAAATCTCATCCTTAGTGATAAAGATCATTTGGTTAGATCAGAATGCATAAGGTCTAACCGCCGTAGGGCTAAGAAAATATGTCGTGGTAGTTGGACTTGCACCGGTCCTTTATTTCTAGATATTTGTTTAGGATTGTTGTTTGTGCTACATCCGCTTTTATCATGTCTTGTTGGAATAGATTTTGATAGAGGCGATCTTTGTTTTGGAGATGAAGATTAAGCTGTCTTTGGATGGTTTTTCTGATGATAATCTCGATGAGATTTTGGAGGCATCGATGTTGTACGTGGACTTGAATAGTCTTTAATCTGACCGACTTTGGAGATTTTTGCCGTAGATATCTTTTTCTTAATGTCGATTTTTGTGTTCGGAGATCTATGTCAAAACTACCCATGTCGATGTATGAATCATTTATCACATTATTCCATAGATCAGAAGTTATGATTAGATTTGTCTCATGATGCGAAAATCAATCTTTTGCTTGATCGATGGCATAACCATCATTTAGTGTTGCATCGTATTTGATTCAACTTGTTGTCCTTGTGTGCTATTTCACGGAGTTATTTTTTGTATCTTCACCAATCCATTTTATCATTTGATGATGTTAGGTGAATCATCGTGAAGTGCAGCTTTGTGGTTGGTTTCTTTTGTCATCGCAAATTCTCTCTTAGAAGAGATAGTGATGTGGGAACCTCCAACAATGGCAACAGTGTTTGTAACTCGAGATTGAGCCTTTTGCTATCATGATATGATTAATGAAAGGTCATAAAAGTTTTTGAGTTCCACTTGCGAAGTAAGACATCTCGTTGTTTATATACATTGTTTTGGGAGTTCGGTGTTGTTGTTTTGTTGTCATCTTTATGTTTTCCTTTTCCAGCATTTTTATCTTTGTTGTTGTTGTTAGTTGTAAATGTTAGTGTTGTTTAAATCGCACGACTTCTTTTTATGAGATTTCTATGTTTGGAAATATTTATGTCATTCACGCATGCCTATTTGAATGAAATTTCATTTTCTTAACTAATTAACAGTTATTTTAGAGCTCAAAAGAATAAAATTATGTATTGGATAAATTTTAACGAATGACAGGTTTTGCATTGTTTTCGTCATGGGTACAGTTAATCACATGTTCCTTGTTAAGCTAAGAATTTATTGCGTTCTTTTGTGCATGATTTCATTTTTCGCATTTTTGCGTGACTGACTTCCTTTTTCGCCAACTTGTGACTTGAATCATTTAAGTTTCAGCAAAATATATTTTGAAACTTTTTGTAAACGTTGTTTGAAAAAAAAGATTTTACATTTTTATTGATTTATTTTCATTTATTTCGGTTTATGCGAATATGCACAGTTTGTGCATATTTAAACGTCTGTTTTACATTAAAATAAATGATTTCAATGGCAAAAAGCGCACGTTTCCAAAATTTTAGTTTTCGTGCGAATCTCATATGGAAAGTGAAACTGTGTTAAAAAATCAAAATTTATAAATAGAATTTTAAAGTAGAAACTTATTTTTGTGATTTTTTTTATTTTTGGTCACATGAAAGGTGTAAGGAAGATTTTTGGATGGCTTGTGTGCACGTTTTAGTGGTGCAGTAGGAACGACGATGCGATATAAACGATAACGACAACAATGGAAAGGCTATTTTAGTCTTGGAAACATTCTTTTCATACCTTGTAGACGGTGCGCGCGAGTTGTCAATAAACTAATTTTACATTTTAGAGCTTGTTTTAAGCCTACTTTATATCCTACAGATGGAAAATTTTGGATTATTTTGAGGGAACTAGGTTAAAATTTCCATTGTAAGGCAGGAAGTGGAATATTTATAAGCAAAGAGAACGTTAAATTTTTTCATTTTGATTTCCTTTTTCCGGCTTTGGAGAAAATTAATAGGTAACGATTAGAGGCATTGGCATTTTGGATGGTAGGATTTGGATGTAAAATTTGTTGCTTCACACTTCTATTCGTAGTTGTGTGAGGGTTATGGATGAAAAAGGTTTTCAAAATTTGCATTCATATATAAATGTCAGTATATTAAAAATGTTTTGCACCATGTTTTTGAAAGTGTTTTAGAATTTTAATACATACGTATAGGAGAATCGATTTAGAATCACCGTGCATACATGTTTTGTGGTTGAAATGCATTATGTACACTGTGCACATGCACACTTGGTTGTAAAGTGATGTACACTAATTGGTTGTGTAGGATGGGACATGTAGGTGTCAGAATTTCGAGATGAAATTCCTTTTAAGGGGTGAATAATGTAACTAAGCAAAACTTTGACAATAAATAAATTAATTTTTTCTTCATAAATAGGAATTTCAACAAATGATGGAATTTGACCACTAAACTTTAACTGTTACATTCGTCTCGGAATTCTGATCAATTATCATGTTTGGAGTTTCGTGAACGGAGTCTGTATGAAAAAGTTACGGATGAAATACGAAAAATGGATTGAAATAATAAAACAGAATAAATATAAAATTTATAACCTTTTGTAACGTGCCTTCTCTCGGCGAAATTGCTCAAGAGCGGTCGACCGCTTCAAGCAAATTTAGCCCAGTAACGGCTAGGATTATATAGGTTTTTAATATATAAATTATTCTACAAATGGACGGATGTTAATTAAATTAAATTCAACGGTCCGGGATCTTTCTAACACCTATAAATAAAGGGTTAGGCCCCCATTCTTTTCCATATATTTCTGAGAGTAATAGCAAAGCTCTACCATTTCCTTTTCTTTTCATACAAATTCTAAAACAAATATAGGTTCATATACAATAAAAATCAAACATAAACAGTATAGATTTGAAAGGGATAACCAAATTCAAGGGGAAAAGAATATGGATTGGCGTTTAGGTTCTTCTTCATCAGATTTCTCCCTTCTTTTCTTATTTTTTTTTTACAAATCTACAAATCTGAAAGTATCCCCTTTTTAGAATAACTGTAGATCTGTAAGAATTTAGGAACTGTAGGCCTAAAAGACTCAGATTTGAATGCTTTCAGGTGAGTGAGAAAATTATATACAAAGTATACAATAACCTGATTAGTTTATTTGTATTAAATTTGAAAGGTATGCCTAGTATTTCTTAGTTCTGTTTATAATTTTTTTAAACATGAAATAATGTCTATCAGATCTGTTTGTGAATATTGTTAAATCTAGAAGAATAAAATTGTGGTTTGAATAATATTATTATTTTGTAGGCTTACTTGATTGTTCATATTATTTCCTACAATTGTCTTCAAAATATTGTGGTTACTGCAAACATCGTAGATTAGGAAATCAATCCCATAAATCACTATTAAGATGTAGTTATTCCAGATCTGTAGTTTCAGTGTTAAATTGTAATTCATGTAAATTTGGTTAAAAAGATATAAGCCTATTTGTGTTCATCTTTGTTTGGGTTTTAGCTTAGTTATTGCAAGTATGCATTTTTGCTCTTTCTCAATAAAAAGACATCATTTGAAATCTATAAGAAACGTGTTCAAAACAAAAAGGAAATGGTTATGTAAATTCACGTACAAATATTGATTTTTATATATACATATACATACATACATATATATATATTTGTGCGTAGTCTACATCAACCATTCCACAAACATACATATTATATATTTCTGGTGATTTGAAATATGTTTATTCCTCTTTTAAATATTCAGGCATAATTTACAATAATTGCAGTTGATAGCTTTTTTGTAAGATATAGAATCTTATTACGAAATTGAACGCAAAAAGGAATGTTTTGTTGCTAGCTTAAAATAGAACTTTTAATTTAATAATAGTAATAAAAGAACAATAAATACGTTAACTGCGCGAAGGCATATATATACACACACACACATTATCCATCCAAATCTTCGTAAACGACAAAATATATGTTATAATTAATGTTGATGTCAAAAGTTGGTCTAGTGACAATCAACCCCCAACGTGTGTTGGACACACACGAATAATAATCACAGAGATGCAATAAAAAGTAAATAAACAAAGGGGAGACAATATTTTATAGTGGTTCGACTTATATCGATGCCTACTTCCATTTATAATCTTTGTTTATACTGTCGATTACAGGTTACAGTAGTTTTTCAGTGGAAGAAAGTAAAAATTACACGTAATCCTTGTGTTATTTGAAGTGCATGGTTGGATGTTTCCAGTATACCAAGCGTAGGTTGGAAGTGAAGAATTCAATCTGCGAACTCAATATGCCTTTTCCATTTTTAGCAATGGTGTATTTAAAGGTGAAGAGAGTGGGTTGAGTTGTGTGCCACGTAGCTTGCCTCTTTTTTGGAGCTTGGACACGTGAAGCTCGATCTGGCTGAGTAGTTACGGCGGGGGGACCCAGTCTACTGTTGATGAATAGTTCTCCTCGGAAATTGTTGTCAACGTGGAGCTTGATATTTGGAGTACAAAAAGGAGAGCTAGTCAAAAGCTTATTTGAATCAACAACCTTGGGAGTAGGTCTTCGTCTGATAGCTCATAACTCTCAAGATACTTCTGGTGAGACCAGAGACTTTAGGCTTAACGTTGTATTATGGGATCAGCTAGATATACTAACAAATGGCTCGGTCGGTTGATCAGGTGATGGCTCGGCCGACTAGTTTATTGTTGTTATGGCTTGGGTTGGCTTATGGTTGGTCGACCCATGATAACAAACATCCCATAAAGCCTAGTATGGGCCGATATCTGGTTATGGCTCCTTCTATTGGTTAGAAAAAATTTAACCAAAAAGTTGGTCAACACTTTGCCCCTCAAAATACATCTTCTTGAGGAAAGGATATGCATTTTGGTTCCTGCAGAAGGCATTGATATGAAGTCCTATATGCGAAGCCATGATGAGATGGACCAGAAAACCGACGATCGACAATGGTTGTATTGAGGCCAGAAGTTCGACGACCGCTGAGGATTGCATTAAGGCCGGAAAACGATAATCATTTACGACCACATTAAGGTCGGACACTTGCGAATAAGTCAACCATTCCAAGTTTATCTTTAATAACCACAGAAGAGCCGGGGTTCCTCCAACTAAATGATTCCTGAAAAGGATGGGGTACGAGCGTTGAACATGCTCGGTTTCTTTTGGAAAGACTATATAGTCTAAGGGACGAGCATAAGCCATGCTCGTTTTGTAAAATTGGTGAGTATCAGCCATATTCGGCTTTGTGAATTGGCGAGTTTAACCATGCTCGGTTTAAAGAATTGGCGAGTATCGACCATACTCGGCTTAAGGAGTTATCGAGTATTAACCATACTCGGTTTTGTCTGGTGATACGGTGTAGTCGGTTGTTCCAGGATTTCCGAGGCCGGATTTTGACCATGTTTAGTGAGTGATAAGAAGGTTTAAGTATAAAACATGTTCTTGAATTGGTAGTTTTTTTTACTAGTCAAATCCTGACAAGGTTCGATGAGGTTTGGTGAGTGATAATCGCACTCGGCTTGAAGAGTTGGCGAGTGTTAACCATACTCGGCTTAACCATACTCATCTTGTGGAGTTGGTTAGATATGATGGCGGGCATCGACCGTGGTTTAGAAATGACGGCTAGCACTGACCATATTTGAGTTGGAGAGTGTCACTTATGCTCGGCATGAGTCATCCAAACATAATCTAAGTTCGAAAAGGAAAGTGTATTGCTGCTATGGAGCTATTATAGGAAAACGAAAATAAACTCTAAGTGGGTGATAACTGAATCCAGAGCACGCCTTGGAGCTAAATCCTAACAACGTACGTGTGTACTTCAACATAACCACATTATTGAAATAAAAGTACATTTCTTATATCCTAAGAAATGAGAAAATTTTAAATCTTGTTAACTAATGATGATGCCGCGGTTGCTGGGATCAGGGTCCTTTCCGTTTCAAGGAGCTCGATGACCGACCTGAGGATCTTAGGATGAAGATCGTGGTGGCATGGCCTGTGTAGGTTTATTGACGTACTCGGGTAGTTCTCCATGCTTAACCCTATCCTCGATGAGATCGCACAAATGCCTTCACTCATTGGTTCTGTGGCCCGCCATGTTGTGGTACATGCAATGCTTTCCATAGTCAAGTTCTTTTTGACTCGGCTCCCTTCGAGGAGGTCTTGGGAAAGGTAGAGATCCTCGTACGTCAAGATAGATGTTGAGTAGGGAGGAATTGAGCTGGGTGTACTGATCATACTTGTTCTCTCTCCGGAGGCGTGCGTTGTGATCATTCTTTTCCAAGACTTTTCCTTTTCCTTTGTTCTGTCTACTGATGTGGGATGGACCCCCATCCTTGGTGGCAAGCACCTTGAGGCTCTCTATTTCAATGCTGACATCTTCTTGTCGAAGGAATCTATCGGCCTTGGCATATAAGTCTTCAATGTCCTTGGGAAGGTCTTTGGTTAAAGAGATCCTGAATTCCAATCGGTTTTGAACACCTGCAATGGCGGCCATAAGCACCATCGATGGCTCAGGTCGATCGACTAATGCTATGGTCGCGTTGATTGTTTCTAGGAAGGATCAGACGGTCTCGCCGGACCGCTGCTTGATGGAGGTAAGGAACATGATGCTCTTTAGTCGGGAGATGTGAACTCTGAACTGCTCGATGAAGCGGGTGACCAACATATTCTAGCTGCTAATCAACTCAACCGTTAGCTGCCGGAACCACATGCCAGCTATGTCGGTTAGGAAGAGAGGGAAGCACTTGGCCATGACATTGGTTGATGCAGAGAGTACTTCCATGTGACGCATGCATCGCATGAGGTGAATGGTTGGGTCAGTCCGACTATTGTAGGGCTCCAGGACCGGTTGACGTCAGGAGGATTTCGGGGGTTCTTGATTTCCCGTGTGAACGAACTACGATGGATGTCATCCACATCCTACTGAGAAGATGTGCCCCGAATGAAGCGTCTGATGAAGATTACAAGCTGGCTTCCATCTCCGAGGAGTCGTTGCCATGAATCCAGCTCTGCATTAGGGACGTGGGTGAGAATCCGAGTGCTGGGATCCGACGAAAGCATGCTCGGAAGGCTAACGGTCAGTCAGCCCTGATCTCCGAGAGTTGAGTGAAGGTGAGGGTGTATCCTAGCCTCGGGACATGGCTCAGCTGCTGCTAAGTTGCTTGGTTATTATTGGACTGAACCATATTTTCTCCTGTTGGGAGTAATGGGCTCAAGCGAGTGGTACCCATCTGGGGCTCGACATTGCCCCTGCTCGGAGCTATATTAGAAGGATTTATGGTAGTGTTTCCCTTCATCGCATAAGGGACAGGTATGGTAGAGTGGTCATGGTGACACAGAGGGATGCCGTACCAGCTCTTCGTTGGAGGAGAGGCGACATAAGACGGGTTTGTAGCAAGACGTTGGGTCAAACTGGATGTAACGACGCTCTTGGTTCTGGTCGACCCACCGGTTGGACTTGTTCTAGAGCTATTTGTCTAGGGAGTTATGTCATTCCCTGCACTGGAGGCAGGCTGGTCGACTAGTCTTGAGCCAGGATTAACCTGAGAATTCGCAGCTACCAAAGCTGGAAGTGATTCCCCTAGCTGTGGCCGACTAGGAAGTGAAGTTGAGCCAGGAGGGAGCAAAGGCGTGGATCGGTCTGGGGCTTGTATTTCCGTAGACCGAAGATAAGTTGTTGCCCCAACATCACCCTGTGAAGGAGATGATACTGAAATGCGAGATCCCTTTTCCATCCGAGCGAGGAGGTCGTTCATCAACCCCCTCCCCCCCACTAATGTTTGAGAAGTTCACCCAGAGATGCCATCTTATTCCCGAATTCAGACAAGATTTTATCCAAGTCGTCCCTGGTAAGGTATTGGGATGTATCTTCGTGTGAGGAAGCCTCATGGCTCGCCTCCATTGCTGTTATTCCTACTACAATGGCAGGTAAAGGATGAGAAGTTGAAGCATCCTTCTTGTGCTTGATTGCCATGATCGGCTTAGAAATTGCTAAATGTGGTCGCAGGTTTGACCTCTTCTCGGCGCACCAAAGTGTTGACGTCAAAAGTTGGTCTAGTAACGATCAACCCCAATGTGTGTTGGACACACACAAATAATAATCGCAGAGATGCAATAAAATGTAAATAAACAAAGAGACAAAATATTTTATAGTGGTTTGGCTTATATCGATGCCTACGTCCACTTGTAATCTTTATTCACATTGTCGATTACTGGTTACAGTAGTTTTTCAGTGGAAGAAAGTAAAGATTACACAAAATCCTTGTGTTGTTTGAAGTGCACGGTTGGATGTTTCCAGTATACCGAGCATAAGTTAGAAGTGGAGAATTCAATTTGTGAACTCAACATGACTTTTCCATTTTCAATGACAGTGTATTTATAGGTGAAGAGAGTGGGCTAAGTTATGCGCCACGTGGCTTGCCTCTTTTTCAAAGCTTGGACATGTGGAGCTCGATCCAACTGAGTAGTTGCGACGGGGGGACTCGGTCTGCTATTGATGAATGGTCCTCCTTGGAAATCGCTTTCAACGTGGAGCTTGATATTTGGAGTATAAAAAGAAGAGCTGGTCAAAAGCTTATTTGAATCATCCACCTTGGGAGTAGGTCTTCGTCTGATAGCGCAGAACTCTCAAGATACTTCTGATGAGACCCGATACTTTAGGCTTAATGTGGTATTATGGGATCAACTCGATATACTGACAAATGGCTCGGTCGATTGATCAGATGATGGCCCAGCTGACTAGTTTGATGTTGTTATGGCTTGGGGTCGACTTATGGTTGGTCGACCCATGGTAACAAACATCCCATAAAGACTAGTATGGGCCGATATCTGGCTATGTGTAACACCCTACTCCCGCTATGGTCACTCACTATAGGGAATGCCATGCATCGGTGGAGTATTTTAGTGAATATAGAACAGAAAAATTACAACAAGACAGATATAAATAGTACTTGAAATTTTAAAACATCATCTCATAACAGCGGAAGTAAAACATGTCTGGTTACATCATAAAGTCAAGTACAATATCCATCAAATAAATTTATACATAATCCCATTCTCAACAATAGCCATGACAAAAGAAAAGATAACTGGATAACTGGAGCTTTACATCTACCCAAGCTCCTAAAGACTGGAACAGCAATCCGATCAAACTCCACTACTGCTAGGATCCACCGTAGGACCTGAGGGTTGGGAAAAAGATAAAAACAACGGGGTCAGACATAAGTCTGAGTGAGTCCTATAACTTTAACAATACAATCATTAAAGTAACCAGAGAAGACATAAGTTTGACATATGGTAATGTCTGGGGATGAATGGCTATACCAAGCAGTTTGGTAGACCTAGGATAAACTAAGATAACCGCAAGGACGCATCTACCCACCCAAGGGTAATTACTACACTGCACCACACCAGTCATCCCTACTTAAAGGTTGATCCCTACCAAGGACTTAGAAAATTTTCCCAGTAGTTCTTGTACCCCTAACTGACTACATAGGTGCCGTCTGCCCCTATCTCCACTAGGTGTACCCACTACTCCCAAGCGATCGGCTCCCTACCGTAGATACCCGTGCCGGCCCCACAGTGGGGTGTATCACTCCCCAAAGTGGCAACCCGATACAACAAGCGGTGCACGGCTTATATCTACACGATGCAACAACGTCTTACCTACCAGCCCGGGTCCACACACGCATATGAAACCCGTTGGACTTGCGTTGCCACCGCTACCCCGTTTGGCCTCTTATAGTCAAGCCCAGTACGCGTGTCCCGTCCTCGACATGGGTCGAGCCCAATAAGATACATATGGGTTACTGGTTGAAATGGGCCCCCACAAGCTACCCACCTAAGCTTGTCACTTATCTAGTGTATCCCACTTAACCCTTTAATCATGTTTAATTACATGTTTCCACTTGGTTAAGTATTCTAATCGTATTTTCTATTGCCACCCAAGGCAACACACTAGATTTCCACATGCCACCCAAGGCACCCACTTAACCCCTCATGCCCCACTACATGCTTATCTGGTTAAGTGTTTCTTAATTAATTAAGAACGTAACCCTTGTAAAGACCTCTCACATTAGACCGTCTTTTATGGCAGCTGGATTTGCCGGTCGGTTCCGGGCAGCCTTACGCCATAACAGGGTCTAACCTCGTGTCTTTACACTTGTCACGTATTTAATTTATGCCTAAGACCTCTCACATTGGGCCAATCATTTGTAGCCGCTGGATTTGCCGGTCGGTTCCGGGCAGTCTTATGCTACAAAAGGGTCCAACCTCGTGTCTTAGTCGATTAATTACACCTAATTAATCACCCCCATAATTAATTATCCCTAATTAATTACACATTTTTCATAACATGGGTAGACCTAACTCAATAGGTAAATTCCCATGGGGTAGACCTAACTCAATAGGTAAATTCCCACTTATGTTAATTTATTTTTATGGTATGCTTAATCATACCCAATCACACTTTTATTAACATATTTATTCACCCCATCGTTACCCACGTAAATCGTTCTCTTTCCATGACATAATAAAGGAAAGATCCATCGCAAATATCATGGGTTTACCCAAATCTTTAGCACATATCTTTGTCATGGGTTAAGAGGATGTCAACTTGCATATATGAGCATATATTAACCCAACTACAATTTACCCAAACATGCATATCATCATACACATATCTTGCATAACATGTTGAACTTGCATATAAGCATTCTCATAACTTGCATAACATGTTAAACTTGCATTTAAGCATATACATAACTAGCATAAGCATTCACATACTTGCATAAGCATGCATAACTTGCATATCATGTTAAACTTGCATTTAAGCATACACATAACTTGCATAAGCATTCACATACTTGCATGAGCATTCACATACTTACATGAGCATTCACATACTTGCATAAGCATGCATAACTTGCATATCATGTTAAACTTGCATTTAAGCATATACATAACTTGCATATGAACTTCCATAACATCATACACATAGCATTACACACATAACTTGCATATGAACTTGCATAACTCACTTGTTTAAACATGCATAAAACCACTTATTACATATGCATAAACATAAGAAGACATAGAGTAGCATATCATTATGAATGATTCAAACTCTATAATCCGCATTCAAGACCATAAGTCTCATTACACCCAATCTACTTACTTTAACAATTGATGTTAAAGTGATAGAAACTCACCAAACCCAATATTAGCAAACTTATGAAGTGGAATTAGTTGCTAAATATGAAGAAGATAATGATTAGAGATTGATTAGCTTGCAACTTCCTTCATGAATTAGTGGAGGCTCCCTCTAAGATTTAATTTGGCGGCATGAGGCCATCATCTCTATTTTTGGTAAGGATTAGGGGGGTTTAGGGTGTATTTATAGATTAGGTGAGTGTTTTAGGCCCTTAGATTAACCCTAGATTAGATTAGGACCCTTAGATTTCGGAAATCTCTAGAACCAGCCCTCCAAGCCAGCCTAAAGCCCAACCTGGTGCACCCAGGTTCACTGGACGCCACGCCCCTATCGACAGGCAAGTCGACAGGCAAGTCGACACCCCTGTCGACAGCCCTGTCGACATGGTCAGGGCGGGATTTTTCCCGCCTGACCTCACTTGTTCCAATTTAAAATCTGAATTTTAAAATCTTAAATCTGTTTTTAGTTTTGAATTTTCTGCAAACTTCATCGGGCCATAACTGGGCCATACGGACTCCGATTTTCGAAAACTCGGACTCTATTTTGCGTATTTTTCCGAGACGAATGCAATAACGCAGCCCGTTTCCCCTAATTCCCACATCTGAGATTATTCATCCTGTAATTAGTGAATTTTAGTATTAACCCAAAATACGGGGTGTTACATTCTCCCCTCCTTAAAGGATTTCGTCCCCGAAATCTCTAAGCTAAGGAGAATGAATATCCTACCATCCAAACAACCATCTACTCAATCCATCAAACACGGGCATCCATTGTCCTTAGAACAATTTCTAATGATGTATGAGCATATGCAAAGAGTGTGTGTATATGTTCCCTATCTAATGTATGAACATATGCAAACCATGATAGTGCCATGCATCCATTATGTATGCGAAAGAACCCTATCGACACATACAATATCTACATGAGTGCACAATCATTCACCAAAATGCATCATCCATATGATAACACAATCATTAGACATCCATAAATATAGCTTCCTACACACAATTTTATGCAATATGCAATATGAAGTGATTGAGCCGATCTAGTGCCTAGAGTGTGTGTATATGCATCCACGAGCAACCACTAGCAACCACTTGCATCCACATGCATCCACCAAACATAACATGTCTCAAACACATGTTTCAACCATAGGTTTACCCTATCTAAAGGTCAAAGGTACTAATGAGAGGACATACTAAAGATAAGATAAATACTAGACAAACGATAAAGGAGAAGCTAAAAGACTTACCCTAAAAAAGGAACGGGTACAATGAACGCATCTTTACTTCCGTTTCCCAAGTTGCGTTGCCCTCGTCTTCTCCCCATTGCACTTTGACTAGATGAACCTCTCGATTCCTCAATTTCCTAGTCTCTGACCCAAGGATGTGGGTAGGAGCTCGTCGAATAGTCGCATCACGCTCTACTTCCACTTCTTTAAGCAAGCTCGGCTCTACCACCTCTGCGGTCTCATGTAAGCACTTCCTCAAATGAGATATGTGGAATACATCATGTACACCACTAAGTCTGTCGGGCAACTCCACTCTATATGCCATCCGTCCAACCCTTTCCTTAATAGGAAACGGCCCTACGAACCTTGGTGCTAACTTCCCAACAGATCCAAAACGAACCACATTTCGTAACGGAGACACCTTGATAAAGACCATGTCCCCAACTTCAAACTCAAGGTCCGTCCTTCTCTTGTCCGCATAAGATTTTTGCCTATCCTGCGCTGCTTTCATCCTTCTTCGAATCAAGTCAATTTTCTCAGAAGTCTCCCTAATCATATCAGGCCCAAGCAAGATCTTATCCGTAGATTCCCGCCAACATGTAGGTGATCGACAAGGCCTTCCATAGAGAGCTTCGAAAGGAGCCATACCAATACTGGACTGAAAGCTGTTATTATATGCGAACTCCACCAATGGAAGATGCTCTTCCCATGAACCTCCAAAATCTAAGATACACAGCCTCAAAAGGTCTTCTAGGACACGATTCACCCTCTCAGTCTGGCCGTCCGTCTGAGGATGGTATGTGGTGCTCAGACACAATTGAGTTCCCACTGCTTCCTGCAAACTTCTCCAGAACTCGCTAGTGAAGATAGGGTCTCGATCACTCACTATACTAGAGGGTACCCCATGCAATCGAACTATCTCTCGAAGATATACTGAAGCTAGCCATGGGGCAGTCCTCTTGCTCTTCACAGGTATGAAATGGGCGCTCTTAGTAAGTCTGTCTACCACCACCCAAATTCCTGTATTACCCTTTCTCGATCTGGGTAACCCGTCAATAAAATCCATCGAGACGCTATCCCACTTCATTGCGGAACTTCCAACGGGTGTAGCAACCCACCAGGTTTCTTTTGCTCCGCTTTCACCTGTTGACATACCAAGCATCGAGCTACATATTCGGCCACATCTTTCTTCATACCGGCCCAGAAGAAAACCCTCTTCATATCTTGGTACATCTTGTCCCCACCGGGATGAATGGTCATCCTAGAACGGTGTGCATCATCAAGAATAACCTTCCTCAACCCTTCATCTTGCGGTACACAAAGTCTACCGTCTCTACGCAAGCACCCCCTATCGTCTAGGGTGTACCTACTCAAATGGCTGGACGACTCCCCCCTTATGAGCTTCTCTATCAACTCAACCAACTGTGGGTCGTCCCTCTGGGCTTCCCCAATCCGCCCCAGAAGAGTAGGTCGGACCTCCAAGGATGCTAGCAAACCGGGTATATAATCAATGGAAGGTCTGAAATCAAACATCGAGATAAATTCCAAGCTTCGTCGTTCCACGAACAATGGACTCAATGACAACCTCTTTCTATTCAAGGCGTCTGCCACCACGTTACCCTTGCCAGGGGTATACGCTATCTCGAAATCATAGGATGCTAAGAACTCCATCCACCTTTGCTGTCTTAAGTTTAAATCCTTCTGAGAGAATAAGTACTTCAATGATTTATGGTCAGTGAACAACTCGAATCTCTCACCAAGAAGATAATGGCGCCAGATCTTAAGCGCAAAAACTATAGCAGCCAACTCTAAATCATGGGTAGGGTAATTTTTCTCATGTGGCCTTAACTGCCTTCCACCATAGGCTATTACCCTTCCCTCTTGCATTAAGACTGCGCCAAGTCCTGTCCCACAGGCATCGGTATAGACAACAAATGGCTTGCTCCCATCTGGCAACACTAAAACTGGAGCTGTGGTTAAAGCTCTCTTTAACCGTCGGAACGCATCATCACAATCTACGTCCCATGCGAAAACAAGATTCTTCTTCGTTAAGCGGGTTAATGGGGCTGATATTTTCGCGAAGTCTTTAATAAACTTCCTATAATAACCCGCCAAGCCCAAGAAACTTCTTACTTCGGTAGCATTTCTAGGAACCTTCCAATCTTGGACTGATACTACCTTCGCGGGATCCACAGCTATCCCCTCCTTGGAGGCCACGTGCCCCAAGAACCGCACTTCCCTCCTCCAGAAGTGACATTTAGAGAATTTAGCCTTAAGGCTATGTGCTTGAAGAGTCTTCAATACCTCCTCAAGATGTAAGGCATGCTCTTCTTCACTCTTAGAAAATACTAAGATATCATCCACAAAGACCACCACGAACTTATTAAGGAACTCCTTGAACACCCTACTCATCAAGTCAACAAAGTATGCAGGGGCGTTCGTCAACCCAAATGGCATCACCAGCCACTCATAGAAACCATTTGGAGTCCTAAAGGCAGTCTTGTCTATGCTATCCTCAGCCACCCTCAACTGATGAAACCCCGTGGCTAAGTCCAATTGAGAAAATACTGAAGCGCCAACCAACTGATCGAAAAGATCATCAATCCTCGGCAATGGGTGTCTATTCTTCTTTGTGAGCTTGTTGAGTTCCCTATAGTCTACACAAAGTCTGAGGGACCCATCCGCCTTTGTGGCAAAAACTACTGGAGCACCCCACTCCGATATACTTCGTCTTATGAACCCCTTCTCAAGCAACTCGCCTACTTGCTTATGGAGTTCCCTCCTCTCACGAGGAGCCATGTGGCGCACTGGTAAAGATACCGGTTTAGCATTATCCACCAGATATATTCGGAAGTCAATCTCCCGCTTCGGAGGTAAGCCCTTCACCTTCTCAAACACATCCGGATATTCCCGGACCACTCTAACAGATTGCAAACTCTCGACCGAAGCGTCAAGCGATTCAAGATAACTTAGCATAACAGAATCCCTGGGATTACAAGAAATCTCGAGAGTGTTACCCAAGCGGGTCATGAGCCTAACAACTCTCCTTTCGCAATCAAGAACGGCACCATTACTGGATAACCAGTCCATGCCCAAAATCAACCCATAGC
Organism: Allium sativum; assembly: GCA_030737875.1. NCBI lineage: Eukaryota > Viridiplantae > Streptophyta > Magnoliopsida > Asparagales > Amaryllidaceae > Allium > Allium sativum. Next base: position 28,503,202 of record CM060917.1, read on the forward strand.
CCGTGAAGCCCAACACAAAAGCATCACATCTAAACTCAATGCTAAGTATAGAAATCTTCAAACCCAAACATATCATGGACAAATAAGTGGAGCCCCCAATTGGGTTTGAAACAACCAAGGGATCATCTACCAGACTGGTGTCTAAGTGCAGTGACTCAACTAATGATGATGAGATAAAAGAATGCGATGCGCCTGAATCAAACAATGTACGGACAGGATGATCAAATAGAAAAACCAGACTTTCCACGGAAATAATTCTACCTCTCTCCTGAATCGGTGGAACCGCGAGAGCCTGTACTTGCCCCTTAGCCTGACTCGGTGCCATAAGAGCTTGCACCTGTCCTCCTGAGGTAGACCCCGTCCTTTGCCCCTTCTTGGGACAGTCTTTCACTAGATGCCCTGCTTCGCCACAGTGGAAGCAGCCAGTCTTCTTCTTTTTGCGACAATCCTTGCTTAGGTGACCAGGTGTCCCACAATTGAAACACTTCTTCTTTTTGCCCTTGCCACCGTTGCCTTTCCCACCTTTGTTTTGCTGTTGTTGCTGAGGTCTCTTTTGATCTCCCCTCTTCTCGGGCGCTTGACTAGCATTGGGACCCTTCCCTTCTTCATGCATGAGTGCCATGTCAACTAGCTTCTCGAAGGTGGGCCCCATAGGGATATGAGTCATAGCCAACCCATGCATCGGTTCATTCAAGCCTTTCACGAACCTCAAAGCCTTCTTCTCCGGTGTATTCACCATGTCTAGGCCAAACCTTGCCAATTGATTAAACTTGTTAACGTACTCCTTTACTGAGAGATTTCCTTTCTTTAAAGTCAAGAATCTTTCCATATACAAGTTTTCCTCCGCCCTTGAGAGAAACTTTGCCACAAATCTTTGCCTAAAATCCGCCCAAGAGTCAACAGGGCGTTCTCCATTAGTGACCTCCCACCAGAATGAGGCCTCTCCCTTCATTAACCAAGCGGCTAACTTGACTTTCTTTCCTTCTTCCATCTCAAAGATATCTATCAACTCTTCCACCTCCTTAAGCCAATCTCTAGCCTCCACAACAGATCCTTGAAAAGGTTTCCCTCCCATAGCTTTAAACTCCTTGCAAGTCTTAGCAAAAGTATCCGTGCGAGGAGGAGGGGGAGGAGGAAGATCGGGTGCTACGGTTGGTGGAGGAACATTTGCTGGACCCACAGTGGTGGCCCTAGCCTCCATCAATCTCCTATACCATACTGGTACCGTCACACCCTCCGGTAAGTTAAGATCCTCAGCCATGCTGAAACGAAAAAGGAAAGATTCAAAACGGAGAATTCGAAGGATATAGATATGGCTATTGGGGATTATGCTTTTCTTTCAAAAACTTTTCTCTTTAAAGACATGTTTTTGAAAATATCTCTTCCAAAAATGTTTTTAGAAAAATAATTTTCCAAAAATTTTATCTGTTCCGGTAACCTTTGCTCTGATACCACGTGTAACACCCCACTCCCGCTATGGTCACTCACTATAGGGAATGCCATGCATCGGTGGAGTATTTTAGTGAATATAGAACAAAAAAATTACAACAAGACAGATATAAATAGTACTTGAAATTTTAAAACATCATCTCATAACAGCGGAAGTAAAACATGTCTGGTTACATCATAAAGTCAAGTACAATATCCATCAAATAAATTTATACATAATCCCATTCTCAACAATAGCCATGACAAAAGAAAAGATAACTGGATAACTGGAGCTTTACATCTACCCAAGCTCCTAAAGACTGGAACAGCAATCCGATCAAACTCCACTACTGCTAGGATCCACCGTAGGACCTGAGGGTTGGGAAAAAGATAAAAACAACGGGGTCAGACATAAGTCTGAGTGAGTCCTATAACTTTAACAATACAATCATTAAAGTAACCAGAGAAGACATAAGTTTGACATATGGTAATGTTTGGGGATGAATGGCTATACCAAGCAGTTTGGTAGACCTAGGATAAACTAAGATAACCGTAAGGACGCATCTACCCACCCAAGGGTAATTACTACACTGCACCACACCAGTCATCCCTACTTAAAGGTTGATCCCTACCAAGGACTTAGAAAATTTTCCCAGTAGTTCTTGTACCCCTAGCTGACTACATAGGTGCCGTCTGCCCCTATCTCCACTAGGTGTACCCACTACTCCCAAGCGATCGGCTCCCTACCGTAGATACCCGTGCCGGCCCCACAGTGGGGTGTATCACTCCCCAAAGTGGCAACCCGATACAACAAGCGGTGCACGGCTTATATCTACACGATGCAACAATGTCTTACCTACCAGCCCGGGTCCACACACGCATATGAAACCCGTTGGACTTGCGTTGCCACCGCTACCCCGTTTGGCCTCTTATAGTCAAGCCCAGTACGCGTGTCCCGTCCTCGACATGGGTCGAGCCCAATAAGATACATATGGGTTACTGGTTGAAATGGGCCCCCACAAGCTACCCACCTAAGCTTGTCACTTATCTAGTGTATCCCACTTAACCCTTTAATCATGTTTAATTACATGTTTCCACTTGGTTAAGTATTCTAATCGTATTTTCTATTGCCACCCAAGGCAACACACTAGATTTCCACATGCCACCCAAGGCACCCACTTAACCCCTCATGCCCCACTACATGCTTATCTGGTTAAGTGTTTCTTAATTAATTAAGAACGTAACCCTTGTAAAGACCTCTCACATTAGACCGTCTTTTATGGCAGCTGGATTTGCCGGTCGGTTCCGGGCAGCCTTACGCCATAACAGGGTCTAACCTCGTGTCTTTACACTTGTCACGTATTTAATTTATGCCTAAGACCTCTCACATTGGGCCAATCATTTGTAGCCGCTGGATTTGCCGGTCGGTTCCGGGCAGTCTTATGCTACAAAAGGGTCCAACCTCGTGTCTTAGTCGATTAATTACACCTAATTAATCACCCCCATAATTAATTATCCCTAATTAATTACACATTTTTCATAACATGGGTAGACCTAACTCAATAGGTAAATTCCCATGGGGTAGACCTAACTCAATAGGTAAATTCCCACTTATGTTAATTTATTTTTATGGTATGCTTAATCATACCCAATCACACTTTTATTAACATATTTATTCACCCCATCGTTACCCACGTAAATCGTTCTCTTTCCATGACATAATAAAGGAAAGATCCATCGCAAATATCATGGGTTTACCCAAATCTTTAGCACATATCTTTGTCATGGGTTAAGAGGATGTCAACTTGCATATATGAGCATATATTAACCCAACTACAATTTACCCAAACATGCATATCATCATACACATATCTTGCATAACATGTTGAACTTGCATATAAGCATTCTCATAACTTGCATAACATGTTAAACTTGCATTTAAGCATATACATAACTAGCATAAGCATTCACATACTTGCATAAGCATGCATAACTTGCATATCATGTTAAACTTGCATTTAAGCATACACATAACTTGCATAAGCATTCACATACTTGCATGAGCATTCACATACTTACATGAGCATTCACATACTTGCATAAGCATGCATAACTTGCATATCATGTTAAACTTGCATTTAAGCATATACATAACTTGCATATGAACTTCCATAACATCATACACATAGCATTACACACATAACTTGCATATGAACTTGCATAACTCACTTGTTTAAACATGCATAAAACCACTTATTACATATGCATAAACATAAGAAGACATAGAGTAGCATATCATTATGAATGATTCAAACTCTATAATCCGCATTCAAGACCATAAGTCTCATTACACCCAATCTACTTACTTTAACAATTGATGTTAAAGTGATAGAAACTCACCAAACCCAATATTAGCAAACTTATGAAGTGGAATTAGTTGCTAAATATGAAGAAGATAATGATTAGAGATTGATTAGCTTGCAACTTCCTTCATGAATTAGTGGAGGCTCCCTCTAAGATTTAATTTGGCGGCATGAGGCCATCATCTCTATTTTTGGTAAGGATTAGGGGGGGGTTTAGGGTGTATTTATAGATTAGGTGAGTGTTTTAGGCCCTTAGATTAACCCTAGATTAGATTAGGACCCTTAGATTTCGGAAATCTCTAGAACCAGCCCTCCAAGCCAGCCTAAAGCCCAACCTGGTGCACCCAGGTTCACTGGACGCCACGCCCCTATCGACAGGCAAGTCGACAGCCCTGTCGACATGGTCAGGGCGGGATTTTTCCCGCCTGACCTCACTTGTTCCAATTTAAAATCTGAATTTTAAATTCTTAAATCTGTTTTTAGTTTTGAATTTTCTGCAAACTTCATCGGGCCATAACTGGGCCATACGGACTCCGATTTTCGAAAACTCGGACTCTATTTTGCGTATTTTTCCGAGACGAATGCAATAACGCAGCCCGTTTCCCCTAATTCCCACGTATGAGATTATTTATCCTGTAATTAGTGAATTTTAGTATTAACCCAAAATACGGGGTGTTACACTATGGCTCCTTTTACTAGTTGGAACGGCTTTTGCCAAAAAGTTGTCAATAATTAATATTTGTGTGTTTGAATGGTTTCCATTTTATGGAATTATACATGGAAATGTTATACATATTCAAAGGAAATATATATATATATATTAAGACTGTTGTAGTAATTAATGTAATTGAACTGTTATAAATAAGGTCATAAAGAAATAATAACTATTGTAATCGTCGTTGATTGGGAAAAATAAAATAAATTAGGTAAGTTAGGCCTAAATGGTTACAATTTGAAACAAGGAATAGGAATAATAATTGTAACTCCAAGTAAATATTTCTTGTAACATAATACACACATATACATATACATATATACGTTGGCGTCAAAAGTTGGTCACAAGTGATAGTCAACCCCCAAATCGTGCTAATGATACACGAGTGATGATTATGGAATACAGAAATATAGAGAAAACAGGGAACACAAAAGACTTTTTATAGTGGTTCGGAAAAAGACGGTGTCTACGTCCACTTTATATGTATTGATTTTTCTTTGATTACAAGTACAAAGCTTTTTCTGTTTTAAGGAAGAAGAAGAGATGGCTATTTTTGAGTTAGCCGTGAGAGAAGCTTAGAGTAGAAAGCTGGGAGTGCTCTAGAATCTGGAGTTTAGGAGAGCTTTCTCTTCCTATTTGAGCTCTGAGGTATTTATAGGGGAAATAATGGGCTGTGCGGGCCGCCACGTGGATTTCCTCTTTGTCAGAGCTCGGACATGTGGAGCTTGATCATTGGTAGCAATTGTGGTGGTAAGACCTATTCCACTGCTCATTAATAGTATCCTAGGAAATAGCGGCTTACGTGGCACTTGAGATGAGGTGTAGCAAAAGTAGAGCTTTGCCCGGATATGGTTGACCGCCTTTATTGCCTTGAAAGTCGGACTGAGCATTTGAATGGCTTAGCTAGATATTTCCATGCAGATCCAAGATACCTGGTCGATGCGCCTTTTGTTGGAGCGAGATATCCGATCGACTAGGAGAGAGAATATTTTGGAGTGAACGAGTTATCGACGGAATGGAAATGGCTTGGGCTGGCGCCTGAAGAAGGCCTGTTTGGGCCGAGCTTTGGATGTCCGCGCATTGCTGAAGGGCGCATTTCTGGATATTGGGTTCGATCTGATCCATGGTAGTCTTTTACCAAAAAGATGGTTAACACTTTGCCCCTCAGAATGCATCTTTTTCGGTAGAGGGAGATTTGTTCTGAAATATGATCCGAAGCACAATTGCTCGGATAGCTACAATCACCCCGGACCATATTAAGGCCAGAAGTCCGACGGCCTCGATGATTGTATTAAGACCAGAAAATCGATGACCGAAGAAGGTCGTATTAAGGTAAAAAAACTGACAACCATTGGGTACCGTATTAAGGCCGAGATGATGATCGCTGACTTCAGTCGTGAGATTTAGTACGTGCAAAGATTAAGTGAACCATCCTCGGTCTAGAAAGGATTCAATTTTGATGGGTCAAATATTCGACCTATTATCACGGACGAGCATTTATTACACTTGGCTTTGAGAGAGGGCGAGTATTAACAATACTCGGCTTACAAAGGTGGTGAGCATTATCCATACTCGGCTTATGGAGGCGGTGAACATTAACCATGCTTGGCTTATGGAGGTTGCGAACATTGACCATGCTTGGATTACGGAAATGGCGAGTATTTACCATACTCGGCTTACAGAAGTGGTGAGTATTAATCATACTCGGCTTATGGCAAGTTTTTTTTGTGCTCGACTCATGTAAAATTATTTGAAAAATTCTTAGATGGGGCATGTATAGTCCATACTCAATTTAAGGAGATCTAATCGTACTCGGCTCAAGGAGTAGGTTTTCAAAGATGATGGCAAGCTTTCACGCTGACCATATCTGGGAAGGGCGAGTGCTAGTCATGCTCGGCTTAAACATAATCCATGTTTGCAAACGAAAACTCACAGTAGGTAAAGAATTATTACCAAAAAATGAAATTAAATCCTAAGTGAACATTTGTTGATTCTAGAGCATGACTATGAGATAAATCCTAACCCCGTACATGTGTACATCAGAGTGTTCCTTTTATTGAAATAGAAGTACATCGAAAAAGAAATCTAAATTTAATTAATGATAATGCCGTGGGTGCTAGTCTCAGGGCCTTTCCGTTTCTAGGGACTCGAGGACTGACCTGAGGAGCTTGGGCAGAAGATCGCAGTGGCAAGGCTGGGGCGCTTTTCTTAACATATTTGGGAAGTTCTCCTCGCCTGATTCGATCCTCGATGAGGTCGCGCAGATGCCGGCATTCATTGGTTTTATGTCCAACTATGTTATGGAATATGCAGTGCTTGCCGGAATCGAGCTCCATCTGCGTTGGTTCTCGTCGTTGTGGTCTTAGAAGGGATAGGGACCCTCATATGTCAAGGTAGATGTCGAGCAGAGAATAGTTGAGCTCGGTGTATTGTTCATATTTACCTTCTCTCCGAGGTCGTACATTGCGGTCGTTCCTTTCTGGGGCCTTTCCTCTTCCTTTATTCTAGCTATTGGTGTTGGATGGACTTTTTGCTTAAGGGAGAGGACCTCGAGGCTCTCCATCTCAATACTGGTATCCTCTTGTCGGAGGAATCATTCGGCCTCTAAATAGAAATCTTCAATATCCTTGGGGGGATCTCTAGTCAAAGAGATTGAAAATTCTGATCGATTCTGAACTCCTGCGATGGCGGCCATAAGCACCACCGATGGCTCAGGTCGGTCGACTGATGCTATGGCCATGTTGAATCTTTCGAGGAAGGATCGAAGCATTTCTCTTGATCGCTGCTTGATTGTGGATAGGAACATAACACTCTTTGGTCGGGAGATATGTACTCTGAATTGTTCGATGAAACGGGTGACAAGCATGTTCCAACTGCCGATTGACTCCGTTGTTAGCAGCCGAAACCACATGTCGTCTATATCTGTAAGGAAGAGTGGGAAGCACTTAGCCATGACGTTGGTCGATGCACCGAGTACTTCCATATGTCTCATGTTTCGCATGAGATGGATGGTCGGGTCAGTCCGTCCATTATACGGTTCGATTGCCAGAAACTTGAAGTTCGGAGGGTTTCGGGAGTTTCTGATTTCTCTGGTGAAGGGGTTGCGATGGACATTATCTATATCTTGCTGAGAAGAGGTACCCCGAGTGAAATGTCAGATGATACTTGCAAGCTAGCTTCCATCTTCGAGGAGTCGTTGCCATGAATTAAGCATGCATTTGGAAGAACATCGATACGAGGATCTGGCAAAAGCATGCTCGGAAGGGCGGGCGTTGGCTGGGCTCAGCCTTCGAGAGTTGAGTGAAGGTGAGAGTGAGGATGAACTCCGACTAGTGGTTCTATGCCGAATGTCCCCTCTTGAACCTGATGAGTATTGGATCGGGTTGTACCCATGACAGAGGGTCCAGGTTGATCCATCATGGCATGTGATGTTCGGAGCTCGTGGCTGCCCCGGTCGGGGTGAGGTTAGAAGGGTCTACGGTGGCGTTTTCTTCTTCCACGGTGAGGACCAGTATGGAAGAGTGGTCTCTCTGGTTCGAAGGGAAGGTCGCGCTACCTCTTCGTTAAAGGGGAAGAGTGGTTATATTGGTCTACGGTAAGATTTGGGGTCGTAATGAGAATGGCATTGATTCTGACGGGCCGGTAGTCGTTCAACTGGTATGGGGGGTCAGGCTATTTCCAAGAGTGGAGGCAAAGTGGTCGAACGACGTAGGTCTTGATAGAGAGCCTCCTACGAATCTGTAGCTACAACGACACTGGTTGATGGAAGCGATACTCCTGGCTGTGATTGGTCAGGAGGTGGAGCTGAGCCAGGATGAAATAAAGGTGGAATCTGTTCAATGTCTTGATTCTGTGCAGACCGAAGATTAGTCGTTGCCCCAGTCTCGGTCGGTGGAGGAATTGATGTTGAAGCATTTAATCTTATCTCCACCCAACCGAAAAGGTGATCCATAAGCTGTTGCTGTCGTTCGAGGAGTTTACCCAGGGATGTCATATGGCCTCTGAATTCAGCCGAAACCTTGTCCATGTTGTCCCAAGTAACACATTGGGACACATCTTCATATGAGGAGGCTTCCATACTTGCCTCTGCAGCGTTTGTTTCGGCTGCATCTGCATTTGTGGGTCGAGAAAATGTTGCATCTTTCTTTCGCTTGTTCGCCATGAATTGAAACTTGCAGAAGGTCGAAGGGTATGTCGGTGTGTCTTGAGCCCTTACCTGGCGCGCCAAAGTGTTGACATCAAAAGTTAGTCACAAGTGACAGTCAACCCCCAATCATGCAAATGATACATGAGTGATGATTATGGAATGCAAAAATATAGAGAAAACATGGAACATACAAGACTTTTTATAGTGGTTCGGTAAAAGACGGTGCCTACATCCACTTTATATGTATTTATTTTTCTTTGATTACAAGTACAAAGCTTTTTATGTTTTAAGGAAGAAGAAGAGATAGTTATTTTTGAGTTAGCCGTGAGAGAAGCTTAGAGGAGAAAGATGGGAGTGCTTTAGAATTTGGAGTTCAGGAGAGGTCTCCCTTCCTCTTTGAGCTCTGAGGTATTTATAGGGGAAATAATCGGCTAAGCGGGTCGCTACGTGGCCTTTCTCTTTTTCGGAGCTCGGACACGTAGAGCTTGATCATTGGTAGCAATTGCGGCCATAAGACCCATTCCACTTCTCATTAATAGTATCCTCGGAAATAGCCGCTTACATGGCACTCGAGAAGAGGTGTATCAAAAGTAGAGCTCTATCCGGATATGGTTGACCGCCGTTATTGCCTTGAAAGTCGAACTGAGCATTTGAATGGCTCAACTGGATATTTCCATGCGGATCCGAGATACCCGGTCGATGCGCATTTTATGGGAGCGAGATATCCGGTTGACTAGGAGAGCGAATATTCTGGAGTGAACAAGTTATCGGAAGGAAGGAAATGGCTCGGGCTGGCGCCTGAAGAAGGCCTGTTTGGGCCGAGCTTTGGCTGTCTGCGCATTGCTGAAGGGCTCGTTTCTGGATATTGGGCTTCGATCTGATCCATGGTAATCTTTTACCAAAAAGATGGTTAACAGTATATATATATGTACAAAATAAATCAAATCAAAGTAAAATAGAAATATTAAGGAGTTACAATCGTTAGATTAGAAACAAAAAGGGACTGATACAATAAGTACATTTCAGTGTTAATTAATGTCTTAAGAAATTGTGATCATTAAGTTCGTAAGTGACATTAATAATAATCAATGAAAATGAATGGCATTTAATGGGGTTAATTAGCGCCTTAGGAAAATATGACCATTATGATCATAAATGATAGTAACCTTGTTAAATAGAAATAAATGAAATAAAAAGTGAGTTAACGGGTATTGGTTGTCATTTAAATACTAAGTCCAATAAGGAAACAAGTAAAAATATACCCTAAGATAGGAAGGATATAACTATCCTTATTTATATTAGTTAATCAAGAACTAATAGTTAAAAGTTAGAATTGTACTTAGTAGGTTAATAATGCAGGGTCAGTTGCCTTATTCGACAGAAGTCTGCACTTTCCAGCAGTTGAATATATGTTCAACTAATTAAGATATCATTAACGATAAGAACCCATGATGATAGTTAGTTTGTGTACGTGGAATATTTCCGTAAAGAGAAACTAAACATGAATAACTCAATAACGTGGCTTGCTTTGGGATCAAGGTCTTAAGTGGTCAGATCCACCTATAAAAAGGTATTAAGCGATCGTGTAACTTGTGACACACTACGTCCATTAATGTCACTCCTTAAGAGAATGCATTAAGTTTCATGAAGTGTTATAGGTAACAGAAACAAAAATATTACAAGATAGATATAAAATAACAGGGGAATTTAAAAATTTATTAAGCTTAAAAATCTGTGGTTCAAAGCATAGTTACATCATGAGTCTGAAATACATAAAACCCAGTACGTTTACTTAAAACTTCTGTCATGTATTAAAATCATCAGAGCTCAATAAATAAAGAAGCATAATCCCTAACATATAGCCATAGTAGAGAAGATATGAAATCAAATAGTACATCTAAGCAGCTTCAAGCAAAATGAAAGAAGAATTCTGATCAAGCCTGAGTATTCCCACCCTGAGAACCTAGAGGGAAACGGAACTGAAAGAAGAGGAAACAAAATGGGTCAGACATAAGGTCTGGCGAGTCCAGTTACTTTTAGCATATAAATAAGTAAAAGCATCAGGATAAGCATATAAGTTGGGGAGAGATAACAGTGTCATATGGCAGGTATAACAAGGTAAACAGGATAAACTGAACAGAATAGGTATTACGCTTCTCTAATACTTTTCTCTGCACCAATACTAGTATCATATAAACAAGATGATCCCTAACAAGTATAAGACGGTAGACTTAGGCATACTTCTAGTGAGAGATTTTACCCCATACAATAACAGGCAGCCCAACTAAACTTACCGGTGTTACCCTTAAGGATAATAACAGGCTCCTAAACAAGCGAGACTAGACGTACCCTAATTACTACACCAATCAATCGGCTCCCTAACTCCGTAGATACCCTGTGCTAGCCCCACAGCAGGATGTATCACTTCCTAAAGTGGTAAGCCTTCGTTTTCAAGATGTGCACAACCATATCTACTGATGCTACATCGTCTTATCTTCCCGAGCAGGCGGACCCATACACGCACATGAGCCTGATGGAATGCGCTCTCAAACACCTTTTCCCAAGTGACCTCTTATAATTAGCTCAGTAAGCGTGCCCCGACTCCGGCCTAGTTTGGAGTACTTGTTTAATACTTATATGGGTTATTGACTGAAACGGATCCCACACACCAGATGATACAAGCTTCCCCCTAGGCTTGCATTCCCACTACTAGGATTTCAACAGGTTATGCCTACTAATGTAACAAGATTGCACAACCCCACAGGTTAAGTTTATGGGCATATATATGTAAATATTACCTACCTCTCTAAGATTTACTTAACCCTCCCACTGATTCAAGCAAGTTTACTTAACCCGTACTCAAGTTAACATGCTCATGTAATCTCTATGGATTCAAAAAAGTTAAGTATTACAAGTTCATCACCATTCATTCATTTATGGTTATAATGCGCTAGACCTCCCACATTAAGTCTACCACTTATGGATGCTGGATATGTCGGCCGGGTCTGTGCATATTTCTTCCACAAGTCGGACTTAACCTCATGTCTTAGAATGTTATGTGTTTATGCACTTAGACCCCTCACATTAGATCTACCATTTGTGGATGCTGGATATGCCAGTCGAGTCCGGGTGGGCTTCTACCACAAGTGTAATCTAACCTTGTGCTTAAGCGTCATTACAATTTGTAATTACTGTAAATCTAGGAATTTTCATTATTAACCAATTTTCATGTTCATTGTGCCCAAATCCCCATCCGATCTACGATACAAGTTATGCCCAAATTTAGATCAAGATCTAGATTATGCCCCAAATCCAAATTCTGGCTCAAGGTACAAATTATGCCCAAAATTCCCAATCATGTTTTACAATAAGAATTATGCCCCAAATTAATCATTCCCAACTTCGTGCGTTCGCATATTTCAGCAATAGGCCTTGGCTTGAAAGTAGCGTGACTATAAAAACAAAAAGGAAAAAATGGGAAGAAGAGAACAAGAATAGGCATAGCAAATAAAAAATGGCATATGATGATAGAATTGGTCATACTAGCAGAATAGGCATAGTGACATGATTAGGCAAACTAACATAATAGGCATAAGCATGATGAATAGAATAGGGATATCATAAACAGGCATGATGAGATCTAAATAGCGAATTAGATATACAATTAATAACAGATTTAGTATGGTTTCAGATTATTAATAGGCATAGGCTTAGATCCACACTTGTAGGCATGTAAAGATTACATTTTAGGTGTTTATATCTAAAATTAACATAGACTCACCGTGATTGGATCTAAGAAATAGAAGAATTATTGCAGATGTTGTAGCATAAATCTCTAAATTCGTATATCTTGTTTGTTGAAGAAGAAGTAGGATAGATCAAACCATGTTTGAGCAACACTTCCTCATTGTCGCCATTGAATTAGATAAATAAAACAATGGGATTAAGGTTCTATTTATAGCCTAGGGTCAATGAATCTGGTTAGAAAACAAGTCCACGTACGCAGAACTGAATCTGCCTTGGATCTGGGGGGTGTCGACATGCCATTGAATTAGATGAATAAAACAATGTGATTAAGGTTCTCTTTATAGCCTAGGGTCAACAAATTTGGTCAGAAAACAAGTCCACATACGCAGAACTGAATTTGCCTCAGATTTGGGGGGTGTCGACATGGGTGTCGACACCCCTGTTGTGGTGTCGACCCATGGGTCGACACCCCTAGGGTGGGGTCAACTCCCAACGGTCCGAACTCCCGCTCTGTCCCGCGTCGTTTGATTTTGAATTCTGAAATGGTTTTAATTTGTATTGTATATATACATATATATATAATTCTCTTATGCGTATACAAACTTCAAAACTTAATATCTTCTTCATACGATGTTCGTTTTACACAAACTTGGTGTCTATCTTATGTAGAATTTCGAGATGAACACAATGGCGCAATCCATTTTACTTAATTACCAGTATTTAATAAATATTCTTTTGTTTATCATCTTAATGTGTTATGAAATTACGGGGTGTTACATTCTCCCCTACTCAAAGTATTTCGTCCTCGAAATCTCCAAGTTAAGAAGAATGTATATCCTAACATCCATCATCCATCTACTCATCCACTAATCACAGGTATCCATTGTCCTTAAAGACTTCTAATGCTTATATGAACATATGCAAAGGTGTGTGTGTATGTCCCTATACTAATGCGAAAGATCAGGTGGTCTACTAATTCAGTCGATCTCCTTAATGCACTGTATGTCAGTGCCATGCATCCAACATGTATGCAAATAATCCTATTATAACATGAAAGTTCTATATGTGTGCGCAATCATTCATCCAAATGCAATATAAACATGATGATACACCCATTCTCATCCATAAAAAGAATAAAAATGCACACAGATCCATATGTAGTATGAGAGTGATTGAGCCGATATAGTGCCTAATGTGTATGTATATGCATCCACGAGCAACCACTTGCATCCATCAAACATAACATGTCTCAAACACATGTTTACATCCATGGGATTCCTACCTAAAGGTCGAAAATTTGATCGATAGGATATACTTAATTGATAGAAACAAGCATGAATAAAATTTTTGGAAAGGATGTTAAGGACATACCCTTGAAAAGTAAAGGGCATGAAGCGCAAATCTTGTCTTCAGTCTCCCAAGTTGCATTCTCTTGGTTATCTCCCCATGAACTTTCATCAACTTGACTTCTCGGTTGCGTAGCTTCTTAACTTTTGATCCAAGAATAAGGGTAGGAACTTGTCGAACTGTCGCCTCCCGTTCCACCTTTAATTCCTCAAGCATACTCGGCTCAACTACTTCTGCGGTATCATGCAAGCACTTCCGTAAATGAGAAACGTGGAAAACATCATGAACGCCGGACAATCTCTCTGGTAGCTTTACTCTATAGGCCATTTGGCAAATCCTTTCTGTTAAGGGAAATGATCCACCTCAAACCCAATGTCAGTCCTTCTCTTATCTGCGTAGCACTTCTGCCTGTCCTGAGCTATCTTCATACGCCTGCGAATAAGATCAATCTTTTCTGAAGTTTCTCTAACCATATCTAGCCCAAGTAGAAGCCTTTCTATAGATTCCCACCAATAAGTCGATGATCTACAGGGTCGTCCGTATAATGCTTCGAAAGGTGCCATGCCAATACTAGCTTGATAACTGTTGTTGTAGGCGAAATCTACTAAAGGAAGATGATCTTCCCAAGTCCCTCCGAAGTCTAGGATACACAACCTTAAAAGATCCTCAAGAACTCTATTCACCTTTTCTGTCTATACATCAGTCTGAGGGTGATAAAGCGGTGCTAAAAAACAACTATGTGCCTAATGATTCTTGCAAGCTCCTCCAAAATTCACAGGTGAAAATGGGGTCACGATCACTTATGATACTGGAAGGTATTCCATGAAGATGGACTATCTCACGAACGTAAACCGCTTCCAACCATGCTGTCGTCCTCTTACTCTTAACAGGAATGAAATGAGCGCTCTTAGTAAGCCTGTCCACTATAACCCAAATACTGGTGTTGCATTTCCTCGATCTAGGCAAACCATCAATGAAATCCATCGAGACACTCTCCCACTTCCACTGTGGGACCTCCAAAGGATGAAGTAAACCACCGGGCTTCCTTTGCTCTGCCTTAACTTGCTGGCAAACCAAACACCAAGAAACAAACTTTGCCACATCTTTCTTCATACCATCCCAAAAGAAAACCCTCTTTATATCCCTATACATCTTATCACCGCCTGGATGAATAGTCATCCTAGAATGATGGGCTTCCTTAAGGACTGTCTTCAACAAACTCCCAACTCGGGGAACACAAAGCCTTCCATCTCGTCGCAACCACCGTCAATCATCTGTGGAATATCTACTGAGGTGACTGGAAGTCTCCCCTCTACTGAGCCTATCCAAGATGTCTGAAATCTGTGGATCCTCTCGCTGTGAAGTTCCTATCTGCTCCAAAAGAGTAGGTTGCACCTCTAGTGATGCCAATAAACCAGGTATAAACTCGGTGGAGGGTCTAAAATCAAAAGTCGATATAAACTCTAAGCTTTTCCTCCCCACAAACAGAAGACTACATGTCATTCTCTGCGTATTCAATGCGTCTGCCACCACATTACCCTTGCCAGGGATATAAGGAAATCATAGGATGCTAGGAACTCCATCCATCTTTCTTGCCTTAAATTGAGATTCTTCTGCGAGAAAAAGTACTTGAGAGATCTATGATCGGTGTATAACTCGAACTTCTCTCCAAGTAGATAATGGAGCCAAGTCTTAAGCGCAAATACTACAGAAGCAAACTCTAAGTCATGGGTAGGGTATTTCTTCTCATGGACTCTTAGCTGTCTACCTCCATAACATACTACCCTTCCCTCTTGCATCAGAACTGCGCCAAGCTCTGTACCACATGCATCAGTGTATACTGTGAACACCCTGTTCCCGTCAGGCAAGGTCAAGACTGAGGCTGTTGTCAGAGCCCTCTTCAATGGCTAGAAAGCATCGTCACAATCTATATCCCATGAAAATGTTAGATTCTTCTTTGTCAGTCTGGTGAGTGGGGCCGATATCTTTGCGAAGTGCTTAATGAACTTCCTATAATAGCCCGCTAATCCAAGAAAACTTCTCACCTCCGTTGCATTCTTTGGGATCTGCCAATCTTGAACTACATCTACCTTCACGGGATCTACTGCTATCCCATCTTTAGAGACCATAAGCCCTAAAAATCTCACTTCTTTTCTCCAAAAATGACATTTGGAGAATTTTTCGTTAAGCTAGTGCGCACGGAGAGTTTTCAAAACCTCCCTTAAATGTCGGGCATGCTCTTCCTCACTCTTCGAGAAAACCAAGATGTCATCAGTAAAGACCACAATGAACTTATTTAGAAACTCCCGAAACACCCTACTCATCAGATCAACTAAATAGGCGGGTGCATTCGTTAACCCAAAAGGCATAACGAGCCACTCGAAGAAACCATCTGGAGTTCTAAAAGCAGTCTTGTCTATACTATCCTCGACCACCTCAATTGATGAAACCCCGTGGCCAAGTCTAACTGAGAGAAAACAGATGCACCAACAAGCTGGTCAAACATATCATCTATCCTTGGAAGTGGGTGCATATTCTTTGTGGTGAGTTTATACAACTCCCTATAGACGACACACAATCGAAGCGAACCATCCGCCTTAGTTGCAAATACTACTGGAGCACCCCATTCAGACATTCTTCACCTAATAAACCCTTTCTCAAGTAGCTCCCCTACTTACTTGTTGAGCTCCCTCCTTTCTGTTGGAGCCATATGGCTCACAGGCAATGCAACTGGCTTTGCATTGTCTACCAAGCATATACGGAAATCAATCTCGCGCCTCAGAGGTAAGCCCCAAACCTCCTAAAAAACATTACGATACTCACAGATTACTAGTACAGATCGTAAAAATCATTGATAGATGCATCAAGCGACTCTAGGAAACTAAGCATGACATACCCCTTAGGGTCACAAGAAATCTCGAGGGTCCTCCCATGGCAAGCCAAAAGTATAATGACCCTCCTCTCACAATCCAGAATGTCACCATACATGGCTAGCCAATCCATCCCAAAAATCAAACCATAGCCCATGAAACCAAGCACGTATACATCGCACTCAAACTCGATGCCTAACACGGATATTCTCAAACCCTGACAAATCATAGATAAATGAGACATACCACCAACAGGGTTTGAGACAACTACGAGATCCAAAATCATACTAGTACTAAGGTGCAAAAACTCAACCACAGAATCAGATATAAATGAATGCAAAGCACCCGAATCAAAAAAATTCTAATAGGATGATTGGAAAGAGAAATCAAACCTTCAACGGAAACTTTCCTACCTCTGTCTGGTGCATTGGCCACGAGAGCTTGCACATGCCCTCCTGAAGATCCTTCCCTTTGAATTTGTCCTTGCTTCTCCAGACGCTCCTTAGAAAAGTGTCCGACCTCTCCATAATTGAAACAAGCATTCTTCTTTATTTTGCAGTCCTTGATCAAGTGACCCTCGCGTCTGCAATTATGACACTTCCTCTTATCTCTAGCATTGTCATCCTTTCTGCCCTTCTTTTGTTGTTATTGTCCTTTCTTGGGCCACAGTTTCTTATTTTGTATTTCCTCTGCCTTGGCTTCTTTCTTTTCACCTTTATCTTCTTCATGCATCAATTCCATATCCACGAGTTTCTCAAAAGTTGCTCCCATAGAAATATGAGATATAGCCAACCCATGGAGGGGTTCATTCAACCCTCTAGCAAACCTCCAAGCTTTCTTGTGTGGGGTATCACTAGCTCCAAACCAAACCTCGTCAATTGGTTAAACTTGTTAACATACTCTTTCACAGACATGGCTCCTTGTTTAAGTGCCAAAAACCTTTCCATTTGCATACTTTACTCGGCTTGAGAAAGAAACTTCACTTCGAATCTCTGACAGAAATCATCCCAAGTCTCCACTAGACGTCCTGCTTGCATCACTTCCCACCAGAATGAAGCCTCATCTTTCACCTGCCAAACGCCAACTGAATCTTCCTACGATCGTCAATTTCAAAAATTCCAAACAAATCCTCCGTCTCTTTAAGCCAATTCCTTGCTTCTATAAAAGTCTCAGGTCCTCAGAATAGCTTTCTTCCCATAGAACATAAATCTTTGCATATCTTAGAGAAATTATCATCACACTGAGGGGGAGGAGGAATAGTGGGTGCAGCTGGGGGAAGAACGTTTGCTTGACCACCGGCAGGCGCCGCGGCCTCAAGATACCAACGGAACTAACCCGGTATCGTAACGCCCTCAGGAATATTAGGTTCCCCAGACATGCTAAAAAGAAAAGGAAAAAGGGATTCACATAGGGAATCGAAAGATATTACATATGGTTTTGGGGAATATGATTTTAAAAACAGACTTTTCTTTTTGAAAAATGCTTTCTTTTAAAACCTTTTTGAAAACAATTTTCAAAATCTATTATTCGTTCTGGTAAACTTTAGCTTTGATACCAAGTGTGACACCCCATGTCCGTTAATGTCACTCTTTAAGAGAATGCATCAAGTTTTGTGAAGCGTTATAGGTAAACAGAAACAGAAATATTACAAGATAGATATAAAATAATAGCAGAATTTAAAACTTTATTAACCAGAAAACATCGTGGTTCAAAACATAGTTACATCATCAGTCTGAAATAAATAAAACCCAATACATCAAATCAAAACTTCTGCCTTGTACTAAAATCATCAGAGTACAATAAACAAAGAAGCATAATCCCTAAGATATAGCCATAGTAGAGAAGATATGAAATCAAGCAATACATCTAAGCAACTTCAAGTAGAATGAAAGAAGAATCATGATCGACCCTGAGTATTCCCACCCTAAGAACCTTGGGGGAAACGGAAGAGAAAGAAGAGGGAACAAAATGGGTCAGACATAAGGTATGATGAGTCCAGTTACTTTTAGCATATAAATAAGTAAAAGCATCATGACAGCCATATAAGTTGGGGAGAGTTAACAGTGTCATATGGCAAGTATAACAAGGTAAACATGATAAACTAAACAGAATAGGCATTACGCTTCTCTAATACTTTTCTCTGCACCAATAATAGTATTACATGAACAAGATGATCCTAAACAAGTACAAGATAGTAAACTTAGGCGTACTTCTAGTGAGAGGTTTTACCCCATACAATAACAAGCAGCCCAACTGAACTTACCAGTGTTACCCCTAAGGATAATAACGGGCACCTAAACAAGCGAGACTAGATGTACCCTAATTACCACCCCAATCAATTAACACCCTAACCCCGTAGATACCCTGTGCTGGCCCCACAGTAGGATGTATCACTTCCTAAAGAGGCAACCATTCGTTTCTAGGATGTGCACAACCATATCTATTGATGCCACAATGTCTTATCTTCCCGAGCAGGTGGACCCATGCACGCATATGAACCTAATGGAACATGCCGTCAGACACCTTTTCCCAAGTGGCCTCTTATAATCAGCTCAGTAAGCATGCCCCGTCTCTAACCTAGTTCGGAGTACTCATTTGATACCTATATGGATACTGACTGAAACAGATCCCACACACCAGATGATACAAGCTTCCCCCTAGGCTTGCATCCCCACTACTAGGATTTCAACAGGTTATGCCTACCAGTGTAACAAAATTGAAAAACCCCACGAGTTAAGTTTGTGCGCCTATATATATCAATATCACCCACCTCCCCAAGATTTACTTAAACCTCCCACTGATTCATGCAAGTTTACTTAACCCCTACTCAATTTAACACGTTCATGCAATCCGTATGGATTTAAACAGGTTAAGTATTACAAGTTCATCACCATTCTTTCATTTATGGTTATAATGCGCTAGACCTCCCACATTAAGTCTACCACTTGTGGATGCTGGATATGCCGGTAGAGTCTGGGCAGACTTCTCCCACAAGTCGGACTTAACCTCGTGCAGTAGCTTGTTACATCTTTATGCACTTAGACCCCTCACATTAGATCTACCACTTGTGGATGCTGGATATGTCGGCCGGGTCCGGGCAGGCTTCTACCACAAGTGTAATCTAACCTCGTGCTTAAGCGCTGTTACAGTTTGTAATTACTGTAAATCTAGGCATTTTCATTATTAACCAATTTTCATGTTCATTATGCCCGAATCCCCGCCCGATCTACGATACAAGTTATGCCCAAATTTAGATCAAGATCTAGATTATGCCCCTAAATCCCAAGTTTTTGCTCCAGGTACAAATTATGCCCAAAATTCCCAATCATGTTTTAAAACAAGAATTATGCCCCAAATTAATCATTCCCAATTTTGCGCGTTCGCGTATTTCAGCGTTAGGCCAAGGCTCGAAGGTAGCCTGGCTATAAAAAACAAAAAGGGAAGAAGGGAACAAGAATAGGCATAGCAAATAAAAACCGGCATATGATGATAGAATTGGTCATGCTAACAGAATATGCATAGTGACATGATTAGGCAAACCAACATAATAGGCATAAGGGCATAATGACATGATTAGGCAAACTAACATAATAGGCATAAGGTGACATGATGAACAAAATAGGGATATCATAAACATGCATGATGAGATCTAAACAACGAATTAGATATACAATTAATAGCAGACATGGTATGGTTTTAGATTATTAATGGGCATAAGTTTAGATCCACACTTGTAGGCATTTCAAGATTATATTTTAGGTATTTATATCTTAAATTAACATAGACTCACTATGATTGTACATAAGAAACAGAATAATGATTGCAGACGTTGTAGCACAGACCTCTAAATTCGTATATCTTGTTTGTTGAAGAAGTAGGACAGATCAAACTATGTTGGAGAAGCACCTCGTTGTCGCCATTGAATTATATGAATAAAAAATGGGATTAAGGTTCTATTTATAGCCTAGGGTCAACGAATTTGGTGAGAAAACATGTCCACAAAAGCAGAACTGAATCTGCCTCAGATCTAGGTGGTGTCGACATGGGTGTCGACACCCCTAGTGTGGGGTCGACCCCCAACGGTCTGAACTCTCGCCCTGTCTCGCGTTGTATGATTTTGAATTCAAAAATGGTTTTTTTTTTTTTGTGTCTATATATATATAATGCTCTTGTGCGTATGTAAAATTCAAACCTTAATATCTTCTTCACTCGTTTTATGCAAACTTAGTGTCTTAAGCAGAATTCCGAGATGAATGCAATGGCGCAGTCCATTATACTTAATTCCTAATATTTAATTAAGTATTCTTTAGTTTATCATCTTAATGTGTTATAAAATTATGGGGTGTTACAAACCCACCTCCTATGAATGAAAGCATTAAAGGCTAATTGGGTACGAGCTCGATAATCTTCACGAATAGTCCGCTTCCTTGGATATTAAGTGGCTTGGATCAAGGCGTCCATTAGGGAATAGGTCTTAAAAGGTCCGATATGGTATTTCCAAAGGGTTAGTTGTAACAACCCGGATTTTTAGCTGTTTAATTTTGAACATTTAAAATTGTTCTAATTGTTGTATTAGAAGTATAAATGGAAATTATTAGTCTTTTAATCGATTTATTTATTCTTTAAAATAGCCTTTTTGCAAACAACCTTTGCTTTGGCTAAATCAGTCCTATCGTGTTTGGAATATTAAGTTAGCATATAGTTTTTAATTTCGATTTGATTTGACATCGTATAGGATTTTTATAAATTGGAGACATCAAGCGTTCGTGAAACGTTAAATACCATTATATAACAAAATTAATTAAATTATGGTCGCTGTCAAAAGAAAATATCTGAATCTATGCGCATCCTTTCAAAGTCCTTTGAACAGCTTTGGAAAATCTTGCCAAGTTCGTTCGTATCTACGTAGTAAATATGCTGTTATTTTCAAACATTTTGGTTGAGATAACATTTCGAATTTTACAACTGTGAATATGTTTGAGTCAAAAATCTCTGGCAAGATCAGATAAAATCTTTACCAATCTCAATAGAATCTCACAAGAGCCTATTATAGATGGCTTAACTTTATAAAATAAATGTGTTGTCCCTCAAATTCTTTACAAGTTGCGTTGGAATCCTTGCACGACCGTATGAAAACTTTGACAAATTTAAACAAAAGCATGGCAAATCTTGGCAATATCCTGCATTGAGATATGACACGATATGGTTTTGCACTCAAGCTTTTGACCTAACTCGACTAAAAAATATATATGTATAATAAAACAAACATGTTTACATCTTATCTATTCGACCAAAGCATATGGTCGTACAAGCTTATCATGTCAAAATGAAGGTAGAAACTGTTCTCATTTTAAATGCTGCACATGTAGTGGGACAGGTTGTCCTTTTCCTTCAAACATTGCGGCTTGATCATCTCTAACTCCGTTCACATTGTAAACCCTTTTCATTCATTCGCTATAAAACCAGGCCGACAGTCAGACTAAAATACCCAATTCTATTCCTTCGCATGTCCTGTTCCTGCTTCTAGTTCCTCCACTAAACAATGAAAATCGGCCACTGCAGATTCAAGTAAGAATCGAATTAAATCTCTAAAATCACAATACTTGTATTTTTGGGTTGCTGCTTTCATTTCGTATCTATGCTATTGGTGCGATCCATTTATTCTTGAACTCAAAAATACGACAGTCTGCTAGGGTTGAGAAGCTCGACAAAATTTGTGAGTTCAAATTAAAGACTCGTGTGGAAATTAGGATCTAGCGTGAAGTTTTGTGGTTGATTATGAATAAGAAAGTTCTCCAGTATTTTAGGGGTTTCGTGGACTTCCTGAAATCAAGACCAGTAAAGAAGGAGCGCTAGTTCGAACTGGAGATGGTGACTAACCTGGTTGTAGTGCTGTCGCGAATGGGGGAAGTCGATGTCAGATTTTGGGTAAGGGACACCGGTTGTCATTGAACAAGGTGGGGGCACGCTTTGTGTTGGTCGGTTATGCGTAGGGGAGGTCTGAGCGTCGTTCAGACTGGTGATATAAAGCCTGGTCATAAGGAGGAGGAGGTTCATAGTAGGGTGTTGGTGAGTTATATCCGGTTGTGAAGGTTTTGGGTAACGAAGTCGAATAGTGGGGGGATGGAGTTGTGGATTAAGGGAGCTTGCGTTTTGAATATATGAAGAAGAAGAGCTTGAATATGTGATTAATGTGGATTAAGGAGTAGGGAGTTTAAACATTTGGGGTTGTTTCAGTGGAAGGGTTCGAATACTTTGAGTGGGTTCTGTGTTATGGTTAAGCGACAGTATGGGTTGAAGAATTGTTTGTATATAGGCATATGGAAGTCTGTTTTATGCCTGGGTCAGCAAGGTATATTGGAAAGAAAGGAGATTACGAATGGTTGACATAATTTAATCTTGAAGGTTGGTTAAAGAATCGGTTTTGGCAGTAAATATAGGAAAGGAGATTTAACAAGGAAGAAGAGTATTAAGCCGGCTATAATTTACTTTCATTAACCATGGTTAAAGCTGGGGATGTATGTCTTCTGTACATACACAGTGAACCTCGGTTGTTATCCTCACATGTAGTCACTTTAATAGTGGAGATAACATTATTTACACTTCAACCAATTTGGGGTCTTGTTGAGTACAGACTCAACAAATGTTGAAGGGGAGGATGGACGTCCGCTAATGTCATGATTTCTTGGTGAAGAATGGGTTTGTAATGATAATGCTAGGAGGATGGAGCTTTGAAAGCTGTTGTTAATGGGAAGGTGATGTAGCAGTCATCGAAGGCAAAGGAACGAAGAATTTTTTGTTAAGCGCCATGTTATCTCAAACAAAGGAATCAAGGTTAATAAACCATAACTTAGGATTTTAATTATATTAAATAAAAATCGTATAAATGTTATATTTTACCCATATGTTAATAGAAACCAATAAAAATCGGTCACATTGGAATTATAGTGACGAGGTCTTCGTGTGAACTGATATGGCAGAAAATAGTGCTATTGGAATTTCGTGACCAAATCCAATGTCTGTTTGATTTTTAAATGGAATCAAAGCAAAATCGACAACTGCAAACGAGGTGAGTAAACTCACTAACTCTACCTCTTTTATATTTTTATATAAACGAGTTTTAAATTCATTTATAGTAATTTTATACTGTGTGATGGTTGTTTGGATGAATGGTTGATAAAAATGGTTGAAATGGTTGACATATTCATATCGTTGATCGATTATTAGTTCTGATATTTCATATTGATGTGAAATAATATTATTGATGTTAATTAACATCTGTGGATGAAGGGAAACAGGTTGGAGGGATCCAACTGGATCCCTCAACATTATATCATTGTGTTTGCATTGATTGTGACATATGTTGAGATATATTAATTGTGATTGATCTTGTTGTGTTTAAATATCACTGGCCCTATAATTTTGGTATTTAAATACCGTAAAATATTATCGAATATAGAAAATGAAATCTGTTATTAAAAAGGGAATATATTTTTCCAAAAATTGAAATGTAATTTCGAATGGATTTAAAAAGGTAAAAAAAAACTTGTTTATTAAAACAAGAAGTTAATTTTAAACGAGTTTATAAATTAAGTGAATTATTGATCGTTGGATAACTTGAAATATAAATTCATTTTTGAATTTATACGAAAAAGTGGAAATCGTTTTTGAAACCAATATCTGAATGAGATTCGAACTTAGCAAATTATAAAGGAAATTATAAGCGAGATTAATAATGAGATTTTCTATAAACAATTGTAAATAGAAGTTATAAATCGAATTTGGATTTGATATGGTAAAATCGTTTAAAGCAGATATTTTGCAAATGGAAGCATCTATAAAAGAAAATCTGGGTTGGAAATGTGAGCTCAAATTTGAATGATAAGGGGAATGGAAATCCTTTTCGAAAGGAAACGTTGGATTTTATTCCAAACTCCGGAATATTGCTTTGATTAGGTCGAATTTTATTATAATGGTTTAGTTCAGGAAGGACATTTGAATTCTATTTAGTATAAAACTATAATTTTAATGAAATATATTAAGAAGTGAATTTTTCAATATTTATAGCAATGGAAATACAATTCCATGTTTTGAAATAGTTGAAGATTTATTTTAAATTAGAATTATTAAACAATTCTGGATTCCTATTAAGGGAAGATACTGATATTTGAAAATGAATGACGATTGAAAGCAATTGTTTTGCGAATGGAAATAATCATAAGGGAACTTGAGTTAACCTGGAATGATAAGATTTATTCTGAAGTTCGGAATATTAATCGAATATAGAGTATTCGAATGAGAGTTATTTATTGGAATTCGATTATATCAAATTTAGGGAAGTAGTTGTTTTTACTTTTCGTTTGAATCAAATTTAATTAATTATCTAATTAATTATTAAAATTAATAATTACATGTTATATTTTATATAACAAATATTTGGAAACAACAATTATAACGCTGCCGTTATAATAAAGGTTTTATAAATCTAAACATCGATTTTAATGCTACCATTATAATAAATATTTTTTTAAACCAAATATTTGGAAACAGCGATTATAACGCTACCGTTATAATCAATATTTTCTGTAAAAGAAATGGAACCTTAGATTGAATCGCGTTAAAATAAATGTTTTATAAATCAAATATTTGGAAACAGCGATTATAATGCTACCGTTATAATTAATATTTTTCCGTAAAAGAAATGGAACCTTAGATTGAATCTGAGTCGCGGAAGCAATGTTTTGTTTGAAGTTGTGAGCTTTGACTATTTCAAAGTTGAGAATGTTGTTCAATTAAGGTCTGAGAGTTAATTATACCCCAACTTAATTGACTTCATGATTGATGGAGAAATGGTTAAGGTTCGATAGTGAATATGGATTAGCAATATGGTTAGTTAATAAATGATTAACGGTTGGAGTTATAATAACGATGTATTATAACATCGCGTTAATTTAAAGGATTTTGAAATGTTTCCCCAGATAAAATGTGAGATATTTTCTATGCATAGAAAATGAAATGAATTGGTTAACAAGGAATTAATAAATGGAATATGGAAATATTTTCCGATATTAATAAGGTTTATTTTCTGCATATAGAAAATAAGGATTCGTGAATACATAGAAATGTTTTTTCTAATTGGAATAAGAGATATTTTTCTCGAATAAAGGAATTATGATGTTGGAAATGTTTTCCAAGAATCGAGGAAGACAATTGAATTTGGAAAGAATTTGGAAGATGGAAAATGGGAATTTATAATATAATAATGAATTAATATAAAAAGGGGCCAGTGTTGTTTGATGCTTGATCGGTAGAATTTCCAATTGGAAATAGGACCGTCGATTATATGGATGTTTCTTTGATAGTTAAATCACCGACTATCAAAGTTTTATTTTATTTTATACCTCCTTTGTCAATACGGAGAGACCGAGATCAGGTTATTACCTGAAAACCACTCTGTATTGGCATAAGCGTTACAAATCAACTTATGCTAAAGATGATTGAAGACGGAGTAAAATGCAAGGGCTGTTCTATTAATCCTAGGTAGAAATTTCCCAAGATGGATTGATGGAATAGTGCCTTTGGTTTGTCCAGTCCCAGGACAACATATATGGAAGGATTTGATGATGTGACATTCAAAATAGAAGATGGCAAGATGTTCCAAAAGGAAATTGTGACCTCAAGCCTCATCAATCGGGAAATGACAGAAATTGGGCAGGCAACATTGCCATGTGGGTCATTCCCATTAGGGTTATTATCACCTGATCTAGAGAAAATCCATTTGCTTCTTGTTCTATTCGCTGCTATATGCTTTCGGTAACAGTTGTTGATCACAACCATTGGTGATAATATGCTCGATACACTCAAGTTAAATGAGTGGTCATCCATGTGTGGGCTGGGTTGCAAGACGTTCTTGTTGAACCCAGTGTATTCCCCTCTAGAGATACACTATCGGAAGGTGGTTCCATACCTTGTCATGTTGGAAATCCAATCTCCAATAAGCGCCTTGCGGTTTTTGATTTCATGTTATATATGGAGCGTGAGATGCAAGCGTTCCGTTAGATTCTATTTATTTGTTGTAGACACTATTATAATATCATAGATTTTGATTTCAAAATATTTTGGGTTATCGTAAGGTAAAAACCATCCGTGTTTATGTGTAGATTAGTCTTACGATTATCTTTTCTTTTGAAAGGATTTTTAAAAGTTAAACAAATTGTTGGAGTTTACTCACACCAGTCCCATGACTGACCCAGAGTTTATTTTGTTTGTTTTCCCTAAACTCTTGGGTGCCCAAATTTGTACGGACAGTCAAGTAGTCGGGATTTTATAGATTCATCTGGAGAAGATTGAAGCAGGAGGCTTCGACAATTAGTTATGACTATCATATATTCCGCTGCGTACTTTGTTGTATCTGGAAGCAGGTGTTTATAACTGTTCCTGGAATAACTGTTGTGCTTTGATAATGGTATGTATACACTGTTACTAATTAGTATTTCAAAAGTTATGTTATATAATATATTTTATTCATTCCGCTGTGAGATTTGTGTTCTTCATTTTTCTTCTATTCTAACTTTTCTTTCTTTCTACTTCTAATCCTCTAACTTCTTTCTATTAACGATTCGTATTTCTATGCAATTTGGGTTGGATGTGTGGTATAAATAGACATCTCAAAGGGTACGGAAATTCGGGCCATTACATTAACTATCATACGACAAGTATTAAGTGACTAGGAGATTATCTAATAATGCCAACTAGATAGTAACGAGGAGGTCCACCACATGAGGGTCTTAAATGGCCTGCTACATCTACCTAACCGAGTGGTCTTAAGCGGCTGTTTACTATCTCCCGCCTTATGTAGGACATGGGTTTATATGCGTGAATGACGGAGGCCTTAATTAGTAGGACGTGTATCTAGTGTCCTCTAGTTTATATTAGCGTTGAGTAAATCATCGAGAGGCATTAAGTGACCAATAGGTTCGCCTAGGGTCTTAAGTGAACAAGAGGATCCACCCTTAGCCATCATTTGATAGTGAGTCCATAAGTGGCTATATATATACATAAATGATTAAACTTTGTATGATTAGTGAGTACTTGAGAACCCACATCTTAGTTTTGGTAATTGGTTAAATAATGCTTTAATGGCTTCACAAATATACGTGTAAACGTTATATCTTAGTATCATTATCGTTGGGAATGCTACCTTGGGTTGTTAGGGATGAGAATCATGGATCTTAAGGCAAAACTAATACTAGATGGGGGTGAATAGTGTTTTGAATATATTATGGAAAACTTAAACAATTAACGATTACTTAAATAACTATATGAAATACAAATTGAATATCATAATAGAAACAATCACAGATGCAGATATAAACAGAAATAAAATGCTGAAAAGGAAAGAACACACCGGATTTTATACTGGTTCGGCTTACTCCTACATCCAGTCCCATGCAAAGATGGATTGCACAGAGTTTTATTAAATCCAATATCAATCTTTCAACACCCTTTATTTCACAGCTACAAGATTAACACCGATCCTACAACCTTGATTGCACGACTACAAGG
The DNA here is from genome assembly GCA_030737875.1 of Allium sativum. Taxonomy (NCBI): domain Eukaryota; kingdom Viridiplantae; phylum Streptophyta; class Magnoliopsida; order Asparagales; family Amaryllidaceae; genus Allium; species Allium sativum. Next base: position 28,531,384 of record CM060917.1, read on the forward strand.
TTCACACCGACTCCACACCCTTTATTTCACGACTACAAGGTTCACACCACTCCCTTTCCTTGATTTATAGGATACAAGGAACACACCTTTTCCTTAACAATTACAAATAGCCTAGAACCCTTGAATAGCACTTCCAAACAAGAGTATTTAATAGAGATTGAGAAGAGAAAGAGAATGATATAATTTGTATTGAAATCGACAGAGTATAAGTGTAGAAATCAAGAAATTAAAGTATAATAATGGTGGTAAGAGAAGGGATGAAGAAGGAGAAGAAAAGTTGGTTAAAATTTCGAAAATATCCCTTTATATAGAGTCCCATAGGTTGCAACAGTTCTAAAACATTTCAAATAATGAGAAGGTACTTCTTTTGAAATTTAAAATTGTAACAATTATATTTCGACATGTACAATATTGTATGTCGACATATACATGATTTGAAAAATTTTAAGTCATGTTTAAATTATTTAAATTGATATATTTATATTGGAAATTCTTGAACCAAAACTAGTTATTTAAAATACATTTTCTAAAGTATAAAAACATATTAATCATATGATATAAAATTATATATATTTAAATGATATATACCTATATTATAATTATAAACATGTATATAATATAAATATAAAACTTTATAATATATATAAACTATATAACAAACACACACACACACACATACACATATATATATATATATATATGAAAAACATAAGTAAGAATAATTTGAAATTATTTAGAAAGGAATTTGCAAATAATATGATTTGAAAACAGAATTTGAAAATAGAATTTGAAAGTGCTAACCGGAATTTTACATATTATCTAGACTCTATTACTTAGATATTCTTGAGCTCTTGAAATCTTGATATCCTGGTTCTCATGAGTCTTGAACCTTGAAATCTTGAGTCTCTTAAACTCTCAACTATACAATCTTCAATATACATTTCCTGCATGTAATTCCTATATATACATATGTATATATACACACACGCACACATATATACATACATACATATATATATATATATTCGGGATAAAGATGTTAGTATATATATTTTATAATCAATAATGTTAATAATTGAAACAAAGCTGTTGTCATCAAAATTCCATTCTCCAATAATCTCCCCCTTTTTTATGTTGACCATTGGTTTATAAAATATTCATACCTATATACCTGTTGATCTGATTTCTTGAATACTCCTCCTTTCTCCATGCATTCCTTCTAACTCCCCCTTAAACTATACATATCTTATATACTATTTTATAACTTCTTCGCCCCTTGTCATCAACAAAAACTAAACTATACTAATACTATATTAAACTAACTAATTAATCTATACTCCCCTAAATCTATGCTAAAATAATTCTAATTCTAACTTACTTATTTTATATACTTAACTCTATTAAGATTATAATACTAAATTTGTACTATTGTATAACTAAAATAGAAACTAATGAGAACAAACATTGTATAAACTATGTAATCCAAACAAAGTTTACAAACAAGTCAAACAACATATACAAAGCATCCAAATAAAGTATTTACGAGTACACGTATTTACAACAAATTTACAAATATACGTTTTGCAGCTTTGTACGAAAATCTAAACGTTTAATGCTTTTAGACAATTGGAGATTTGTGAATTGGGAAATGGGGATAATGAAGACAAAATTCCCCATTTTGTTCAGTCACATTTCCATCTATGTCAAAGCATACTTCGCCAATGCAAATAACGTTGTCGTGTTCATCCATATATTCATTTAACCCTTCTTCTTCCTCTTCTTCTTCCATGACTTCTTCTTCTTCCTCCTCTTCCTCTTCTTTTATTTGATTATCATCTTCGATAATGATTGGATTAGTGTGGTTATCCGTAACAAACCATTGCAAATTTCTCATCATCTTCCCTTTTTTCTCGTGCTCCTTGTTCATTCTTATTTGTAGAACTTGAATTTTAGTAAGCATTTGCAATACATCCTTCATTGATTCCTCCAATTTCATGACTCTCGCAAGCGTAATTCGTTGATATGGACCTTCAAGTGGTCTGGGAAATGAAATGAGGGTGTTTTGATTGATATTATTAGAGGAGGCCATTGTTTTAATTGTTTAAGAATTTTTCTAGAAAGAAAATGAAGATAAAAAGAAGGAATTTCGAAATAATGAGTTTAAATATAGGTTGTAACTAACTTTTGGTAGGAATTAATTTTAAAAATCTGGCTATTATATGTCGACATGTATAAATATGTATGTCGACATATATGCATTTTTATTTTTATTTTTCTGATTTTTATATTATATCACATATATTAATATATTTAGTTACTTTGTTTTGCTCAAGGAACAAATGCCTAACTGTCTTCTAAATTTAGTAAATGTTGCTTCGTTCAAAGGTTTGGTTAATATATCAGCTATTTGTTTTTCTATTTCTATGAAATCTAGTGAAATTTTCTCTTTACTTATGTTGTCTCTTAGAAAATGATGTCTTATATCTATTTGTTTGGTTATCGAATGATGAGTTGGATTTTTAGATATATTTATAGCACTTGTATTATCACAATATATTGGTGATTGATTTATATTTAATCCAAAATATTTTAGAGTTTGTTGCATATATATGACTTGTGAACAAGCCAAAGGAGCAGATATATATTATGCTTCGGTTGTAGACATGGATATTATATTTTGCTTTTTACTAAACCAAGAGACTAGAGAATGACCTAAAAAGTGACAAGTTCCACTAGTACTCTTGCGATCTGATTTACGTCTAGCATAGTCAGCGTCACAATACGATATTAAATCAAACGAATCATTTTTAGGATAAAATAATCCAAAATCTAATGTATGTTTTACATATCACAGAATATGTTTTACGGCTTTCAATTGAGTTTCCTTAGGTTGAGACCGATATCTTGCACAGAGACATACACTATGCATTATACATGGCTTACTAGTGGTTATATATAATAACCATCCTATCATTCCTCTATATAAGTTTTGATCGATGTCTTTTGACGTATCGTCCTTACTTAGGGAAATATTAGTTGCCATAGGTGTTGGTCTTCCACTGGTTCTAGTTAAATTGTATTTATTCATTAAATCTTTTACGTATTTTTTTTATTAATAAATATTCCATTTTCTCGTTGTTTTATTTGTAATCCATAAGAAAAATGGAAGCTCACATATATGACTCTTCTCGAATTCTTGGGTCATAATATCTGAAAATTCTTTATTCATTGATTCAAATATTATATTATCAACATATATTTGTACTAACTGAATATCAATTTTATTTCTTTTATTAAACATTGTATTATCTACTTTACCAATTTTAAAATTTGATTGCAATAAATACATTCTTAGTCGATCATACCATGCTCTAGGAGCTTATTTTAATCCATATAATACTTTCTTTAATTTATATACGTGATTTGGAAGTTTTTCATCTTCAAAGAGAGGAGATTGCTCTACATATACATCTTCTTTAACATATCCATTCAAAAAAGAACTTTTAACATACATTTGAAATAATTTGAAATTATTATGATTAGCGAAGGCTAGTAAAATTCTAATTGTTTCTTGCTACACTAGCGAAGGTTTCATCATAATCTATTCCTTATTCCTGACTATATCCTTGTGCAACTAGTCGAGCTTTATTTCTTACGACCTCACCGAGTTCATTCATTTTATTCTTATAAGACCACTTAGTCCTAATTATAGTTTTATCCTCTCGTCTACGAACAAGTTCTCATACATCATTCCTGATAAACTAATTTAATTTCTCTTGCATAGCAAGGATCCATGAATCATCGGATGATGCTTCCTTTGGATTTTTTAGGTTCTATATTTGATATAAATGTTGAATTACTCATATTATTTAATTGGTTTCTAGTCCTAACGAAAGATTCAATATCTTCTAAGATATTTTCTATGGAGTGATCTCTTAGAAGTCTAATTCTTTTATTTGGTTGGTGAATTTCATTATTTACTTCATCAATCTCATTTTCGCGTTCATCTTCAATATTTTGTGTTGAATTCTTATAATTCTCGTCATAAGATACATTTAAAGTTTCTTCTATAGCATTGTTTCTAAAATTAAAAATTCTATATGCCTTACTTCTCTTTGAATATCCAATAAATATTCCTATATCAGATTTAAAGTCACATTTGTCTAAATTTTCTTTGGTGTTAAGAATAAAACATTTACTTCCAAATATTTTAAAATACGAGACCGTTGGTCTCTTATTATATAAAAGTTCGTATGGTGTTTTATGAGTTAAGGGTCTTATTAAATTTCTGTTAGCTGTTGCAACTGTCTCAGCCCAAAAATTTCTTGGTAAGTTACTATCAGATAACATGGTTCTCGCACACTCTTGAATTGGTCCATTCTTACGTTCAACTACTCCATTTTATTGAGGGAATCTAGGGAAAGAAAAACTATGGGTTATCCCATTTTTATTACAATTTTTTTAAATTTTTGTTTTCGAATTCTCCACCATGATCACTACGTATTGTTTTAATTTTTAAAGATAGTCAATTTTGAATTCTTTTAGCAAAGGTTTTAAACTAATCAAAAGCATAACTTTTACTTTTAAGAAACAAAGTCTTGGTACATCTAGAAAAATCATCGGTTATTATGCAAATATATCTATTGTGATTTATCGATTGAGTTTGGGATGGATCGAATAGATCCATGTGAATTAACTCTAATAGTTTTGAAGTTGTAATTTCTTCTTTTGATTTAAATGAACTACTCTTCAATTTTCCGAATTGACAAGCATTGCGAAATTATTTACTTTAAACTTCATTTTAGGTAAACCTCTAATTAAGTCTAATTTTGAGATTCTAAAAATATGTTTGAAATTCATATGACTGAATCTCTTATGCTAGATCCAAGGGCCACTTGTATTGTCCATAAGACATAAATTATCATCAGAAATTTTCATATTTAGTATAAATATTTTTTTCTTCCTATCTCCTTTGAATATTATTTCTGATTTTTTTTCATCTATAAAGCATTTATCTTTTTCAAAATTGATTTTGTAGCCTTTATCGCATAGTTGACTTATACTTAGTAAGTAATGTCTTAAGTTTCAAACTAATAAAACATCAGAAATAGTAGGAGTTTTAGAATTACCGACATTGTAGATGCCAACCACATATCTTTTAGAATTATCACCGAAATTGACCATTCCTTCATCTTCATATACTAGATTATTCACTAATCCTGGATTTCCTATCATATGTCTTGAACATCCACTATCCAATATCCATTTGCCCTTTTTGATTTCCATCATTTGACCATCAAGATTTGAATTTTCAACAGCCATGTAACATACATTTTCCCTAGTAGAGCAATAATTCAGTAGATCACTTGATTTTTCAACAGGATGTAATGCAGGCTCATTTAATGCTGATGCAATGCATGAAATTAAACTAGTGTTATAAATCATTTCAAAATTTTCCATTTAATAGTTCCAAAATTCTGATTATGAACTTTTGAAAACATATGCTCTAATACCAATTATTAGGGATGAGAATCACAGATCTTAAGGCAAAACTAACACTGGAGAGGGGATGAATAGTGTTTTCAAGAGATTACGGAAAACTTAAACAATTAATGATTACTTAAATAACTATATCAAACACAGAATGAATATCACAATAGAAACAATCACAGATGCAGATAGAAACAGAAATAAAATGTAGAAAAGGAAAGAACATATCAGATTTTATACTTGTTCGGATTACTCCTACGTTCAGTCCCACGCACTGGATTGCGTAGAGTTTTATTAATACTAGTATCAATCGTACAACAACCTTGATTTCACGGATGCAAGGTTAACACTGATTCCAAACCCTTGATTTCACGGGTACAAGGTTTACATCGATTCCACACCCTTGATTTCACGGCTACAAGGTTAAAACAGCTCCTTTTCCTTGATTTACAGGCTACAAGGAACACCCCTTTCCCTTAACAATTACAAACAGCCCTAGGACCCTTGAATAACACTTCCAAACAGAGAGTATTTGATAGAGATTGAGAAGAGAAAGAGAATGATATAATTTTGTATTGAAATCGGCAGAGTATAAGTGTAGAAATCAACAAATTAAAGTATAATAATGGTGGTAAGAGAAGGGATGAAGAAGGAGAAGAAAAGTTGGTTAAAATTTTGAAAATGGTCCCTTTTGTATAGAGTCCCAAAGGTTGCAACAATTCTGAAATGTTTCAAAAATGAAAAGACACTTCTTTTGAAAATTATAATTGTAACAGTTATATGTTGACATGTACAATATTGTATGTCGACATATACATGATTTTTAAAATTTTAAATCACGTTTAAACTATTTAAATCAATATATATATTCTGGAAGTTCTTAAATCAAAACTAGTTGTTTAAAATACATTTTCTAAAGTATGAAAACATACTAATCATATCATATAAAATTGTACATATGTTTAAATGATATATAACTGTATTATAATTATAAACATATACATAATGTAAATATAAAACTTTATAATATATATAAACTATATTACAAATATATATATATATATATATATGAAAATCATAAGTAAGAATAATTTGAATTTATTTAAAATGGAGTTTGAAAATAATATGATTTGGAAACAGAATTTGAAAACCGAATTTGAAAATAGAATTTGAAAATAGAATTTGAAAGTGCTAACCGAAGTTTTACATATTAACTAAACTCTATTACATAGATAAAATTGAGCACTTGAAATCTTGATATCCCGGTTCTCATGAGTCTTGAATCTTGAACTCTTGAATCTCTTAAACTCTTAATTGTACGGTCTTCAATATATATTTCCAACATGTAATTCTTGCATACTCATATATATTCTGGATAAAGATGGTAGTATATGTTTTATGATTAATAATGTTAATAATTGAAACAAAGCCACTGTCATTAAAATTCCATTCTCCAACATGGGTATGGTAGTCAAAGTCGTGCGTCAATGTTTACAAGTTTATGTTAGAATTATTAGCTTTGGTAGGCATATGTCTTTGGTAAAACCAAACGGGATACATCTGTGTATTGCAAACTGTGTTATACTCTTCCTGTTATTGTTTTTACCCTTTCCTAATTACAATCTCCCAGGTTTTCTCGATAGGGTCTGGTTCTTACAGGTGTTTAAGTTTGGTTAATGGTTCTCGTTCTGTCTCATGCTCGGTATTGACATGGTGACTCACTCTTATAAGGTAGTTATTCGAGTTGATACTAGTCTATCCTAGTTTGTTTTCGTTGTGAGTTATTTTATCGTGCTCTAATTATGCTCATGTTCCTTTATTTGCAGGTACTACATTTACACATTCCATGCTTGGATGAGTTTGAGTTTCGATTTTTGTCGAAATTCGGGTTCAGAAAACTATCGGGTGCTACAGATCACTTTAAAAACCGGTCGGATTTGCCAAAAAATACCTAAAGACATCCACTTGCTCACTATTGGATGAGCATACTCGATTCCACGACTAGTCGAGCATGGGTTAGCCAAATTCAGGCGTAATTCAAACACTCATTTGGCGATCCTCACCTTAAGACTAGAGTGAAGGAACAAAGCCAAAGCGAATGTGACACAACCATATGCATCATTAACTCTAACTCTCAGCAACTTGAGAAAGAGTATAAAATATTAGGTTAGCGTGTATTGCGCACCAAGACTTAAGACCTCTTAACCTATAACTGTACCTAAATAATGTCAGGAGAATATAAAACTCTAGGACAAGACGTCCAATTACTCAAACTTAACCTTACTGAGACTAGGGGCATAAGTGTAGACTTGGAATTTAACTTCAAACACACACCCGATATGATGTGTGACTCGAATTTAATTAGAGGCATATCCACCGCCTCCAGACTAATTTTTAAATGTATCTTAATAAACTCGTGAGTACATTGAATGGAAAACAAAAATACTTCAACATTTACAGGAAATAAAACTACTTTATTCACAACTGCAGGCCTGCACAAGCATCAAGACAAAAAGCGAGGATCGCACTCGCACAGACTTCAGCCAACAACAAAAATTACAACTACAGGCTGCTCATTTTCCTCGGTTTTATTGTCAGTCTTTCGCTTCTTCCATTTCTTCAGGTCAGATTCCTCTATATGTTTGCACTTGGAGCCTTTCACACTTCCAGACTCGTCATCGTTTCTGGGTTTATCCTTTTCGAATATCCTCTTGGTTCTTGGTCGCTTCCATGAATCGACTTTACTTCATCAGTAGTCACATCCGGCTTGTCTTTCTTTGACTTTTGATTAATAGCCGTGGAAGGAAAAATCACTTGTAAGGGATCTAAAGCAATAACCTTTGACTCTATTTTTATGGCAAGAAGCTTACATTTATGCAGATCCTCCATATTCATTCCATCGGTCATCCTGGACACTTCTGTGTAGATGACGTCTTCCTCATCCTTAAGTTGGGACCCTTTGCCATCTGGGCCTTTTAGAGCATCGAGTATCCCCTCTTCTCTTCGGTAAGGGGAACCTAGAGCTCATCGGAAGGTTTTAGACTACATGCCAAGAGGCATCTTGACCTATTAGGTACCCGTAGAAGGAAGAGTGATAACAATTAGTTATTTTGGAAATACAGGCATTCTGACAGATGCCTTCTTAGATGCCCTATAATCGATAAGGACTCACTCAAACTGCGGAGAAGATAGATATAAACTTTCCATGGAATCACTACAAGTGGTGAGTTCGGGAGTGTCAAGAACTTCGATTATAGGAGTTAGTGGCTTGAAAGGCTTTGGGGCTTCGATGTTAGGACTATATCCTTCAATGGTTTCAAAACTCTAATGAATGGTAGATGACCCAGAGCCCTCTTCAATCATAGTCTTGCCTTTACCTTAAATCCTAGTGGCATCATCCTACTCCTTCAGTAATCTCTTCTCTTCCTCTAGAATCTCGTCCTCATTGTTCCTAACAAATCACTCTATAAGCTCCTCCTCATTGACAGACCCATCCTCTGAGGCATGCCTCTCCTCTTCAACAAGTTCATTCCAGGCATCAACTAGAGTCTATGGGTAGTGATTAACCTAACATAAGTCACGATATCTGAGGACTCGAGCATGGAAACAAAAAATGAGAGGGTTGAATTCCTTCTCTTCCTTTCTACCCCCCTTCGGCTGATCACTCAAGTCCTTCAAGTCTATGTCATATTGAATGTATGGGTTGAAGGTTGACTCTACAATTGTATGCGCAATTTCCTCCGCCTTGTTTACTCTTTCCTTGACATCAGTCAGTTGAGCCGTTAACTCTTCATTCTTCTTTCTAAGGGTGCTCTTTTCTACCTTCAGGATGATGGTGCTGAGCTTAAAATCCAGATTTTATTAAGTCACAACCTTCAATTCATCCTAAATGGATTTTGTTCTTAGTCTAACCGCATAAATCTCTTTATAAAAGTGGTCTTTGAAGTTATTACGTTGTTTCTTATAGGATTCAACAGCCTGCTCAACATCCTTCAATGTAGCTAGATTTTCAATAAGCTCTTTGTCCTTGTAGGCCAAAGAACTTATGTCATAATCCCATTCTAGTTTAATATTGGCAATGTCAAGCTCTAGGGATAGGATAATCTCATATAATATCTTTGCATACTTGGAGGTCTCTTTTTATTGCCAACATATGTCTTTGATTTCTTTCTTGAGCCACTCTTCAATATTCTCGGGAATGGTATGGAGAGAAGGTAAAAAGTGCATTCTTCCAAAGTAATATTGCATGGATTGATCCTTAAACTCTTTCTTCGGCTCTTCCACCGATGGCTCTAGCACAACAGGTCTCCAATCGTGAGTGTTTTGGAATTATGTTTGCTGAAGACTAGTATCGGCTTTTCCTTCCCCTTATCTTTGTGATCCAAATGCTTTTCAGGTGAGGTTGGGTAGAGGAACTTTTTAGAGGGATTTGGACCTTGACAACTAACGTCAGCTTCCGCGACTGTCGTTTTGGCTTATAGGCCTGTTAGTTCATGGCGGAGCAGGAAATGAGAGCGAGAGTGGCATTTACAGTATTGATAACACCTTTCTCTCTCCCTTCTCCCTCTATTGTGGTCCTCTCCGTGTTCCTGCTCATGATCTGAAGAATATTTAGGCAAAATATCACTCTTCGATAAACTAAGGCCAAGTCGCCTGCAATTATATGACATCGACATTGTATCTGCAAACAAGAATAAGTTTAAATCAGAACCAAGACGTAACGACCCAGGGTTTTTGCGACCTTGAGTACTCGACATAAATTAAATGTCGGCTACTCAAGCATCGTAAAATACCGGATAGTCCATGAAAGAAATTAGAGGGTGAGAATAGATAAGATAGAAACCTAGAATAGAAGAAGAAGAAGAACACAACATCAGAGTAACACAAACCTCACAGCGGAACGAATAACATATAATATATATCATAACTTTGAAATATAAATCTGTACTTGAATATAGATATCATTTCCAAAGTACATCACTTACAACACAGTGGAAATAAACAATAGTTATATGATCCTGAAGCCTCCTGCTCCAATTCTTCGAGTATCTGTAAATCCTGACTACTTGACTGTCCGTACAAAATTGGGCACCCAAGAGTTCAGGGAAAACAAAACAAAATAAACTCTGGGTCAGTCATGGGACTGGTATGAGTAAAACAGTTTAAAACAGTTTGAACAAGTAAACGATATCTCATAAGACTACGCCGTATACGGAACGGGTTTTTCCCTTATGCGAATCCAAAATATCTTTATATCAAAAACCTTTTGATATTATAATAATGTCTATCAACCACAATACAATAATCATCTAGCAGAAACACTTTCATCTCACGTTATACATATATAGTATACAATAAAAACCACAAGCACGTATTGGGTAATGGATTTCCAACTATGATAAGGTATGGAACCATCTTTCGCTAGTGTACCTCTAGAGAGGAATACACTGGGTTCAACAAGAACATCTTAGAACCCGGCCACACATGACCGACCACTCATTTTGCTTGAGTGTATCGAATGTATATCACCAACGGTTGGGATCAGCAACCGTTTCCCGAATGGGATAGCATCGACAATAGATTTTTAGAAGTAAATGAAACTCTAGATCATGTGATTATACACACTAATAGGTGCGACCTACATGTAACGGCAAGAAATTTCGCTCGATCTGAATCGGTCGTTAAACCGACTAAGACCGTTCGAAACCCCTGATCGTTTTGAGAACAGGACAAATTGGAATGCAAACAGAAGAACATTTCATTGTTATTACAACAATTCCATCAGATACAAGAATATACATAGTATAAATGAATAAAATACATTCGAATAATATCAGAAATTTAAATTACATTTAAATACATCACAACGGAAAATAATACAAAAGCACAACTAGAAATAATGCAAGGATACAGAGCTTTCCGAGCATCGTTCCAGCTGTAAATCAGGATCCTGTGAATATAAATCTGCAAAACCAAAAACTACTAGCTGTCCGTGTGGAAAATAGGGGCACCCAGAGTTCAGGTTAAAACAATAAACTCCAGGTCAGTCATGTGACTGGTGTGAGAACTAAAAAGTTATCAATTTTTATTTTAAAGTTCGGTAAATCAAGGGACGACGCCGTATGACACGGAACGGGTTTCCTCCTAAGAATACCAGTGCATAAAACAAATAGCGCAATGCTAAATAAAGAAAAATGAAGCTGTTATAAGACCCAGGTCCCATCACACAATGCAACGCAAGTCGGAGGATAGGGTTTTTACCTTATAACAGCCAAAGCATTCTTGATACGTTAAAAACACATTATTTGATACTATTATAAGTGTATAGTGTCAAAACAGTTTCAATCATAAATATAAATCATAGACGGCATGGGTGCCCCATCCCACTATGTCGCCCTACTAGGCTCTACAAATAAAACCGAAATACACGTATTGGAAATTGGATTTCCGTCATGAGTCGAGGCAAGGGGCAAGCTCCTCTCCGTTAAATGTCTCGGGACCGCACACAGCAATCCCTGGAACCTCCAAGGCTGGTCCTCTCTTACTTTTGAGGATTGGAAATTCCTGAACACACATTTCCCGGTCCTTACAGACCTATATCCGAGGCGCCTCGCATTCCAACAACCACATAGGTGAAAAGTAGATATAAATGTCAGGACTGGTAGGTCACTGAAACCACCATAGCTAGAAAGAAACGTCGTGCACTCCTTGGGTCTTTCTCCCATTTTTAACTCATACCGGGGTGTGAGGCTCGCGAATTCACGTTATACACAAAGCTACGTCACACAGACCATGCTTTGATCATCAACCACAAGACTTTGCTTTTCAACAGGAGCCTTGATTGATTGCCACTTACGCGTACCACACTGGCAATTCACTCCATGCGACTGATGTCCATCGATATACAACCTCTGAGCTCGTACGTCTCAGAGAAGGGCGTTAAGCAAGAGAATAAATTCTCCGCCGCCAAACAGATGTATATTTAATAGAGATCAATCAACATAGAATAAAATACAATGTTAGACACACAATCCATTTACAAGTTCGTTCTGGGTCTGAACGAAACTGGAGGCACTTTCCTCGCATATCCATCCATCTCCAAGTACGTCTAGACGATCACCAACTGTTTCTCTCATCTTGGGTGTACAGCCCAATCGAGATCATCAATAATCACCCAAACGATGTGAAGACTTCCGGTCTTCAACCACCGTCTTCATCTTTGACATCTCGTCGAATCGGTTATTCAGAATGGGATAAACCCGGTCTTTCTGAATAACCCACGTATATGATAAACAAATGTTACACAAACACAACAAATGCCTCATTCCAATTCAGAATATTCTTTTATTCACGAAATCACATTCTTAGGGAATAGGTTCCCATTAATTTTATCAAAGATAAATTCTTCTAAATTTATTCTTTAATCTTCCTATGGATATCATTTCCAACCGTATTATGGTTTTCCAAACTAGTCGAGATTAGCGAACCACACCGAAGTAATTATTTATTTTATTTCCCAATCCCAACCTATTAATCCCATGGAGCAAAACTGGTAATACTCCATATCTAACACCACGGTGTTATCGGTAAAATTAATTACCATTTCACGTTCAAATCTAATTAAAGATTTAACTATCGCTTTGAAGTAAAACTGGTGATACTCCATTCTCGATCACTTTCCAATTTTGATAATTTAAATTATCAATTAAACTACAGATTCATTAAAACTTCACTTAGTTTTAATCTTCTCAAAAATCAATATTCTGTCTTTAACTGGGTTAAAGAACCAATGTCATTTAAAACACGATTCACGATAAACCCAAAATCACACTCTATTGTTAATCGGGTTAAAGAACAGGTGTTGTTCAAAACACCGCTCACGATAAACCCAAAAACCAATTCAAATTCAATTCCAATTAAATATTATTTAATTGATACACTTCATTAAATCTAAGTAGAAAGATTTAATCTTTTTCTCTATTGGGCTTAAGAACAGTGTTAATGAAGACACCATTCACGACAAACCCAAATCACATTTGATATTAAATACAAGGCTCTGAATAGAAAATATACCGGCTTATATTCAATATCAAACCCTGAAACCAACAAATATTGTATTGGAAATAACGATATAAAATATATCTTTCAAATTCCCATAACAATATCTGTATAGTCACGAAATCCAACATCGAAATATTCCGAAGATAATTTCGATTCAACTCCAATCCAATTCACATATTGGGAATATTGATTAATTTTAAAATCACTTTCAAATTCAATTTATTTATTTCAAAAATAAATTGATTTTAATTCTAGTTCGAAACTAGTTCATTTCGACAAAAATATTTTTTTATCCTTTCAAATGGGGAATTTTTCATCCCAGCTCTTTCCAATTCACATATTATGATTTTACACTAGTTATTGATATTTTTATTAATTTTATCAAGGCCCGTACAGTCGATTTCCATCAACGGCCATCGAACTGCACTTACAACGACCTTTTCCAAATTTGATTTGGACATAATTCCAAATCCAACCATTAGATGTCAAATTTCTAATATTCATTGGAAAGCTATTTTCGATACGAACCCAACGGTTCCGGTTTTAGGAGAATCCGACGGTCGGATCTCCCGTAACGTCAATTCGAAGTCAATGGTCGAAATTCACGAACTGTCGCGGCGCGGCGCGTTCTATTCAGGCCATTATATATATATATATATATATATATATATATATATATATATATATATATATTTCGTCGATTTCCTTTTTAAAACGTACTTTATAAATCGTTTTAAATTCATTTTCGAAACCATTTCAACTCTATATTCAATTTCAAATCAAAATTGAATATTTCATGTCATTACTATATACACGTTATATTTTGAAATCACTTCTTTTTCTATAATCCCTATAAAACGAATATAATCGATATAAATATCGCTCACGTCAAAATAGCGCAAATCTAATCAACACGGCTTTATATATTCCAATAAATTTGTTATTCTATACAACAAATGAATATTTATTCTATTCAACACATGAATCTATATTTCTTTCAACACATGACTAATCTCAACACATGAGTACTGTCAACACACGACTATTTTTGTTATGAAAAATATTTTATAAAATTATGGTACCTATCGCTTGATTTTCAATTAGACACCAACCGCAAAGTAGTTCTAATTTTAAATATGATAAAGATGTAAATTTTATTGTTAAAATATTTTACTCAACACATAAATAGTTTCAACACATGAACATCGTCAACACATGACTATTTATATATTCAACACATGAACTTTCTTTTATAATATTCATTATTTTCCCAATTGGAATGAGGCCCAATCAATTACCATATAACGTTAATTATATGGGTTCCATACAACACATGTATATAATAGCAACGATAAACATTCAACCATCATCCAAAGTGCACCACACAACTGCATAAGCGTCAAATACAAATAATTAATGCTTACACAGCCTGTCGACCAATCGATCGACATACAATTAAATAATTGGGATTAGTGTACGCCAAATATCCTCCCAACACCCGTGTGGGGTTTCAAACTACAAACACTGAATATTCTTTGTGTAGTTGGGCGATGTGTAAAATTTATCGACCCAATCAATATCCTTCAAATATGTGTACATAAACAAACCGCCTGGTTTGCGAATGAATATTTATTTATTCACATTCACGATATTCATATTCACGTTAAAAATTATATTTTTAACGATAATTAATTTATTTCAACACATGAATCTATATTATCGATTTCACAACAACATCACAAACAAATTTCACAACACATCAAACAAGCATACAAGCCGTCCATGGTCTGTGGACGACGGGTGTCGGGTGCTGCTAAGCACCGTCAGCATCCTAGTATATATATAACTAGAAAAAGAAATTTAAAGTGAGAAGTTCTCACCAAAGCTATCCCAACTCCACGACACTTCTGTTGTAGGAGATCATCACTATTCTCGCCTTTTGTCACTTTCGTTGCCCGTAGCCACTACATATATAAAAATCACATTTTTATATTGTTGCTATGTATATAAGAATCATATTTTTACACCGCTACTATATAGATAAAAAATCTATTTTTACATCGCTACTATATAGATAAAAATTCCATTTTTACACCGCTACTATATAGATAAAAATTCTATTTTTACATCGCTACTATATAGATAAAAATTCTATTTTTACAACGATGTTCATATAATAAAGATTATATTTTTATCACGCTATTCCCTACATAAAGATTTCGCCTTTTTATTTCATCACTATAAAAATCACATTTTTACTTCATTATATATATATATAATAAAAATCAGATTTTTATTTCGTTACATATATAAAGATGATATTTTTACTATCTTACCCATATAAAAATTATATTTTTATACTCCTACAATATAAAAGATTATATTTTTATACTTCACATATGCTATTATTTTTATAATATAAAAATTATATTTTTAACCTTTCTATATTATAAAAATTATATCTTTTCTAAATTAAAAATCTCACCTTTCTATATAAATAAAAATCGTATTTTTATTCTCTAACAATCCCTCCCTTTCATTGCTAAAAATCAATCCTTTTCATTGCTCTGAATTTATATAAATGAAATTGAATTTACAAAGAAATATAAGGTTATTTAAAAATAGAAAAGAGGGGAAGAACTTATTATCGATCCACGACGAGGGAGAAGGAGGATTCACGTCGGAATCGGGCAGAGGAAGGGCTGGCAGGGTTGGAGGTGGCCTTGGGAGGTGGTGGCGATGGCGGTGGGTTGCGGTGCAGGTGAAGGGGGTTCAGGTGCGTGGGGTTTGGGGTCTAGGCGGAGAGAGAACGCGAGGGCAAGCGGTAGAAGGAGGAAGGAGGAGGGAGAAGGAGAAGGAGGAGGGGATGCGCCACTTGGGGGGGCACGCGATGAAGTGGCGGCGGCGATGGATCCCCCCCCGGTCGCCCCTTTTTTCTTTTTCCTTTTTTATTTATTGCTTTCGATTGTGAACGGTGGAAGAGAGAGATAAAAGGGGGCCAATATATATCAATATATTTTTATTTTCTTTTAATCCAAAAAGTAGCTTTTATTTTCGAACTCGAAATCAAGCCCACCGCCTGTCATCCATAGCTAGTTACCCCCATTTCGAACACAATGGGATATGTATCGCAGGCTGATTCGATCAGTTTTCGTCAAAATCAACATATAACTCTATATATTGAATTTGAACGCGCATTTCAATTTACCGGGGTCACATACGAACTCTAAAAATTCCAGAAAAATATTTTCTAGCTTCGTATTGACGATACGGTCCTAACAAAACTAATTTCATCAAATTCTGAGACCATTAGAAAAATGGGCATTTTCCAGTCGACTAAAATCAACTGAAACTGGTCAAACGCCTTTTCCTTTGCCACGCTCACATATTGATTCGAAAAATTATGAAATTTGAAACCTAGCAATAACTTTACATCCCGGATCCAACAAAAGTGGTTTCGTCGAAATCCGAGGTCGTTTGCAAAATTCCCATTTTTAAGGGCCTGAATTCCATAGTGACTATTCATAATTTTCAATTGGACATATCTTTTGATCCCCGCTATGAAATTTTGATTTTTCGGATTCGTTGGAAAGATATTCTCAAATAGATCCTAATATTTTTGGTTTCACTAAAATACGGTTTATTTTGAACCCGGTACATTCAATTGAAGTTTGAAATCGAATTATCGAACTACCGCGCCATTTTCAATTCCTTTTATATATATAAATAAATTTTATATTCTAACGACGACATATATAAATATACGTTCTAATTCTATTCAAAATAAATTTCTCATTGTTATTATTTAAAATAATTCATTTTAAATATCCAAAATTCGCTATATTTGCCAAAATAAAAATTTTAAACTGGCTCGCATTTTCGGGTTGTTACATTCTCCCCCACTTAAAACTTTTCGTCCCCGAAAAGGAACGAAGCCGAAAGTTGTTTAACTAATCAACTCAACTTCCATTGTTTTCTTTACGGCTTAAGTTCTTCAACTTTTCAATTTCTAAGAACTTTTCAAAATTTTCAAAAATTTGGCTAACACCCTAAATTTTCGAAAAATTTCGCCATAACCTCCCCTGCACCGGGAGCACCGGGAAAATCCCGAAATTGCCATACAGGCCCTCTGATCTCAAAAATAAAAAGAAAAAGCCAATCGGCTCATAAAATTATCATAACCCAACCAAAACAGTAAATTATAGTAAACATTTACCTATTTGTCGGGCAAACAAATTTTATTCTTCTGCTTTAGCCTCCTTGCTATGACCTGTTCAATGTAATTACATGTATATGCAAGCAAATGCGACTAATTTTCAGTACAATTCAATATTTGATTCTATTAGGCTAAATGGTTCAAAATTATTAAACAAACAAACAACACAACACAACACAACCATCAATCAATAAGTGAATTAGAGTTTCAAATCCATAATTTTGATATATATATACAGAAAATCATGTTTTTGATGTCAATTCACAACAATAAATCTATCTAAATAAGTTTTGGTTCTCACACCAGTCTAATGGAAATATATAGAAATCACACCTTCGAAACACGAACATAAATACTGATGATGTGGCCACATCACCAGAATTATCCTCGGGTGTCTAGAATGTGATTTTATATCTATCCAGTATATTAAAACTTCGAATATACGTTCATGACGCGTATATGCAAAATCTGTACATATTGGATTGTCCAAATTCAATATAAATAAATATTCAAATACGTTTAAAACGATCTAAATTTCAAAACAAAATTTGTTTTCATTTGAAAAATATACTCTTCACACTCGTTCTAGGATACTACTGATCCCATCTCTAATGAGTCATTCTAATTGGATATTACTGATCCAATATCTGATGAATTCTTTCGTATGGTTCTAATGTGTCTTGTTCTCGAGCTCTGTAAACCAAAGCTCTGATACCAACTGTAACGGCAAGGAATTTCGCTTGATCCGAATCGATCGTTAAACCGACTAAGACCATTCGAAACCCCTGATCGTTTTGAGAACAGGACAAATTGGAACGCAAACAGAAGAACATTGCATTGTTATTACAACAATTCCATCAGATACAAGAATATACAGAGTATAAATGAATAAAATACATTCGAATAATATCATAAATTTAAATTACATTTAAATACATCGCAACGGAAAATAATACAAAAGCACAACTAGAAATAATGCACGGATAAAGAGCTTTCCGAGCATCGTTCCAGCAGTAAATCAGGATCCTGTGAATATAAATCTGCAAAACCAAAAACTACTAGCTGCCCATGTGGAAAATAGGGGCACCCAGAGTTTAGGTTAAAACAAAAAACTCCAGGTCAGTCATGTGACTTGTGTGAGAACTAAAACAGTTATTAATTTTTATTTTAAAGTTCGGTAAATCAAGGGACCTCGCCGTATGACACGGAACGGGTTTCCTCCCAAGAATACCAGTGCATAAAACAAACAGCGCAATGCTAAATAAAGAAAAATGAAATTGTTATAAGACCCAGGTCCCATCACACAATGCAACGCAAGCCGGAGGATAGGGTTTTTACCTTATAATAGCCAAAGCATGCTTGATACGTTAAAAACACATTATTTGATACTATTATAAGTGTATAGTGTCAAAACATTTTCAATCATAAATATAAATCATAGACGGCAAGAGTGCCTCGTCCCACTATGTCGCCCTACTAGGCTCTACAAATAAAACCGAAATACACGTATTGGAAATTGGATTTCTGTCATGAGTCGAGGCAAGGGGCAAGCTCCTCTCCGTTCGAGACACTCTAACAAATGTCTCGGGACCGCACACAGCCATCCCTGGATCCTCCAAGGCCGGTCCTCTCTTACTTTTGAGGATTGGCAATTCCTGAACACACGTTTCCCGGTCCTTACAGACCTATATCCGAGGCGCCTCACATTCCAACAACCACATAGGTGAAAAGTAGATATAAATGTCAGGGCTGGTAGGTCACTGACACCACCATAGCTAGAAAGAAACGTCGTGCACTCCTTGGGTCCTTCTCCCGTTTTTGACTCATACCGGGGTGTGAGGCTCGCGAATTCACGTTATACACAAAGCTACGTCACACAGACCATGCTTTGATCATCAACCACAATACTTTGCTTTTCAACAAGAGCCTTGATCGATTGCCACTTACACGTGCCACACTGGCAATTCACTCCGTGCGACTGATGTCCATCGATATACAACATCTGAGCTCGTACGTCTCAGAGAAGGGCGTTAAGCAAGAGAATAAATTCTTCGCCGCCAAACAGATGTATATTTAATAGAGATCAATCAACACAGAATAAAATCCAATGTCAGACACACAATCCATTTACAAGTTCGTTCTGAGTCTGAACAAAACCGGAGGCACTTTCCTCGCATATCCATCCATCTCCAAGTACGTCTAGACGATCACCAACTGTTTCTCTCATCTTGGGTGTACAACCCAATCGAGATCATCAGTAATCACCCAAACGATGTGAAGACTTCGGTTCTTCAACCACCGTCTTCATTTTCGACATCTCATCGAATCGGTTATTCAGAATGGGATAAACCCGGTCTTTCTGAATAACCCACGTATATGATAAACAAATGTTACACAAACACAACAAACGCCTCATTCCAATTCAGAATATTCTTTTATTCATGAAATCACATTCTTAGGGAATAGGTTCCCATTAATTTTATCAAAGATAAATTCTTCTAAATTTATTCTTTAATCTTCCTCTGGATATCATTTCCAACCGTATTATGGTTATCCAAACTAGTCGGGATTAGCGAACCACACCGAAGTAATTATTTATTTTATTTCCCAATCCCAACCTATTAATCCCATGGAGAAAAACTCGTAATACTCCATATCTAACACCACGGTGTTATCGGTAAAATTAATTACCATTTCGCATTCAAATCTAATTAAAGATTTAACTATCGCTTTGAAGCAAAACTGGTGATACTCCATTCTCGATCACTTTCCAATTTTGGTAATTTAAATTATCAATTTAATTACAGATTCATTAAAACTTCACTTAGTTTTAATCTTCTCAAAAATCAATATTCTGTCTTTAACTGGGTTAAAGAACCAATGTCATTTAAAACACGATTCACGATAAACCCAAAATCACACTCTATTGTTAATCGGGTTAAAGAACAGGTGTTGTTCAAAACACCGCTCACGATAAACCCAAAAACCAATTCAAATTCAATTCCAATTAAATATTATTTAATTGATACACTTCATTAAATCTAAGTAGAAAGATTTAATCTTCTTCTCTATTGGGCTTAAGAACAGTGTTAATGAAGACACCATTCACGACAAACCCAAATCACATTTGATATTAAATACAAGGCTCTGAATAGAAAATATACCGGCTTATATTCAATATCAAACCCTGAAACCAACAAATATCGTATTGGAAATAACGATATAAAATATATCTTCCAAATTCCCATAACAATATCTGTATAGTCACGAATCCAACATCGAAATATTCCGAAGATAATTTCGATTCAACTCCAGTCCAATTCACGTATTGGGAATATTGATTATTTTTAAAATCACTTTCAAATTCAATTTATTTATTTCAAAAATAAATTGATTTTAATTCTAGTTCAAAACTAGTTCATTTTGACAAAAATATATTTTTATCCTTTCAAATGTGGAATTTTTCTTCCCAGTTCTTTCCAATTCACATATTATGATTTTACACTAATTATTGATATTTTTAATAATTTTATCAAGGCCCGTACAGTCGATTTCCATCAACGGCCATCGAACTGCACTTACAGCGACCTTTTCCAAATTTGATTTGGACATAATTCCAAATCCAACCGTTAGATATTAAATTTCTAATATTCATTGGAAAGCTCTTTTCGATACGAACCCAACGGTTCCGGTTTTAGGAGAATCCGACGGTCGGATTTCCCGTAACGTCAATTCGAAGTCAATGGTCGAAATTCACGAACTGCCGGCGCGGCGCGTTCTATTCAGGCCATTATATAATATATATATATATATATATATATATATATATATATATATATATATTTCGTCGATTTCCTTTTTAAAACGTACTTTATAAATCGTTTTAAATTCGTTTTCGAAACCATTTCAACTCTATATTCAATTTCAAATCAAAATTGAATATTTCATATCATTACTATATAAATGATAATATTTTCAAAACGTTATATTTTGAAATCACTTCTTTTTCTATAATCCCTATAAAAACGAATATAATCGATATAAATATCGTTCACGTCAAAATAGCGCAACTCTAATCAACATGGCTTTATATATTTCAATAAATTCGTTATTCTATTCAACAAATGAATATTTATTCTATTCAACATATGAATCTATATTTCTTTCAACACATGACTAATCTCTACACATGAGTACTGCCAACACACGACTATTTTTGTAATGAAAAATATTTTATAAAATTATGGTATCTATCGCTTGATTTTCAATTAGACTCCAACCGCAAAGTTGTTCTAATTTTAAATATGATAAAGATGTAAATTTTATTGTTAAAATATTTTACTCAACACATAAATAGTTTCAACACATGAATATCGTCAACACATGACTATTTATATATTCAACACATGAACTTTCTTTTATAATATTCATTATTTTCCCAATTGGAATGAGGCCCAATCAATTACCATATAACGTTAATTATATGGGTTCCATACAACACATGTATATAATAGCAACGATAAACAATCAACCATCATCCAAAGTGCACCACACAACTGCATAAGCGTCAAATACAAATAATTAACGCTTACACAGCCTGTCGACCAATCGATCGACATACAATTAAATAATTGGGATTAGTTTACGCCAAATATCCTCCCAACACCCGTGTGGGGTTTCAAACAACAAACACTGAATATTCTTTGTGCAGTTGGGCGATGTGTAAAATTTATCGACCCAATCCTTCAAATAGGTGTACATAAACAAACTGTCCGGTTTGTAAATGAATATTTATTTATTCACATTCACGGTATTCATATTCACGTTAAAATTTATATTTTTAACGATAATTAATTTATTTCAACACATGAATCTATATTATCGATTTCACATCAACATCACAAACAAATTTCACAACACATCAAACAAGCATACAAGCCGTCCATGATCTGTGGACGACGGGTGTCGGGTGCTGCTAAGCACCGTCAGCATCCTAGTATATATATATAACTAGAAAAAGAAATTTAAAGTGAGAAGTTCTCACCAAAGCTATCCCAACTCCACGACACTTCTATTATAGGAAATCATCACTGTTCTCGCCTTTTGTTACTTTCATTGCCCCTAGCCACTACATATATAAAAATCACATTTTTATATTGTTGCTACGTATATAAGAATCATATTTTTATATTGTTGCTACGTATATAAGAATCATATTTTTACACCGCTACTATATAGATAAAAATTCTATT
The DNA here is from genome assembly GCA_030737875.1 of Allium sativum. NCBI lineage: Eukaryota > Viridiplantae > Streptophyta > Magnoliopsida > Asparagales > Amaryllidaceae > Allium > Allium sativum. The sequence continues at coordinate 28,554,403 of CM060917.1, forward strand.
TTTACATCGCTACTATATAGATAAAAATTCCATTTTTACATCGCTACTATATAGATAAAAATTCTATTTTTACATCGCTACTATATAGATAAAAATTCTATTTTTACAACGATGTTCGTATAATAAAGATTATATTTTTATCACGCTATTCCCTACATAAAGATTTCGCCTTTTTATTTCATTACTATAAAAATCACATTTTTACTTCATTATATATATATAATAAAAATCAGATTTTTATTTCGTTACATATATAAAGATGATATTTTTACTATCTTACCCATATAAAAATTATATTTTTATACTCCTACAATATAAAAGATTATATTTTTGTACTTCACATATGCTAAAAATCATATTTTTATAATATAAAAGTTATATATTTAACCTTTTTATATTATAAAAATTATATCTTTTCTAAATTAAAAATCTCATCTTTCTATATAAATAAAAATCGTATTTTTATTCTCTAACAATCCCTCCCTTTCATTACTAAAAATTAATCCTTTTCATTGCTCTGAATTTATATAAATGAAATTGAATTTACAAAAAAATATAACGTTATTTAAAAATAGAAAAGAGGGAAGAACATACTGTCGATCCACGACAAGGGAGAAGGAGGATTCACGTCGGAATCGGGCGGAGGAAAGGCTGGCAGGGTTAGAGGTGGCCTTGGGAGGTGGTGGCGATGGCGGTGGGTTGCGGTGCAGGTGAAGGGGGTTCGGGTGCGTGGGGTTTGGGGTCTAGGCGGAGAGAGAACGCGAGGGCAAGCGGTAGAAGGAGGAAGGAGGAGGGAGAAGGGGGAGGGGGCGCGCCAAAGGGGGGGGGCGATGAAGTGGCGACGGCGATGGATAGCCCCCCCCCCCGGTCGCCCCTTTTTTTCTTTTTTTATTTATTGCTTTCGATTGTGAACGGTGGAAGAGAGAGATAAAGGGGGGCAATATATATTAATATATTTTTATTTTCTTTTAATCCAAAAAGTAGCTTTTATTTTCGAACTCGAAATCAAGCCCACCGCCTGCGTCCACGGCTAATTACCCCCATTCCGAACACAATGGGATATGTATCGCAGGCTGATTCGATCGTTTCGATCAATTTTCGTCAAAAACAACATATAACTCTATATATTGAATTTGAACGCACATTTCAATTTACCGGGGTCACATACGAACTCTAAAAATTCCATAAAAATATTTTCTAGCTTCGTATTGATGATATGGTCCTAACAAAACTAATTTCGTCGAATTCTGAGACCGTTAGAAAAATGGCCATTTTCCAGTCGATTAAAATCAATTGAAACTGGTCAAACGCGTTTTCCTTTGCCACGCTCACATATTGATTCGAAAATTTATGAAATTTGAAACCTAGCAATAACTTTACATCCTGGATCCAACAAAAGTGGTTTCGTCGAAATCCGAGGTCGTTTGCAAAATTCCCATTTTTAAGGCCTGAATTCCATAGCGACTATTCAGAATTTTCAACTGGACATATCTTTTGATCCCCGCTATGAAATTTTGATATTTTGGATTCGTTGGAAAGATATTCTCAAATAGATCCTAATATTTTTGGTTTCACTAAAATCCGGTTTATTTTGAACCTGGTACATTCAATTGAAGTTTGAAATCGAATTATCGAACTACCGCGCCATTTTCAATTCCTTTTATATATATATATATATATATATTATATTCTAACGACGACGTATATAAATATAAGTTCTAATTCTATTCAAAATAAATTTCTCGTCGTTATTATTTAAAATAATTCATTTTAAATATCCAAAATTCGCTATAATTGCCAAAATAAAAATTTTAAACTGGCTCGCATTTCCGGGTTGTTACACTACAGAGCCATGCTGCCTGCCCAATTTTTGTCATTTTCCGGTTGTGAGGCTAGAGGCCATGCTTATCTCTGACAGATCACACGTTTATTCACTTTGAATGTCACATCGTCATACCCGCCAAATCACAATTTCCCCAAAAATACCACGGGTATACAGCTAAGAGAAACGAATTCCTCCGCCACCAAACGTAAATACGTTTGAAGAGATCAACTAACACGATATATTAAATATACTCTATCAGACATTCTTCCATACAGGTCATCCTGGGACTGGACAAACCGAAGGCACTATTCAATACAACCATCTTAGGCAATCTTTACCTAAGATTTATACAATAGCCCTTGCACTTTACTCTGTCTTCAATTATCTTTGGCATATATGATTTGCAACGCTTATGCCAATACGGAGTGATTCTTCGGATAATAATCCAATCGGTCTCTCCAAATTAACAACGTTAAAATGGTCAAAAACTTCGATAGTCGGTGAGTTAACTATCAAAGAAAAACACGTATGCAAACAACGATATTATTTCCAGATGGAAATTATAGCGATCAATCATCATTTAACATTTTCTCTTTAGTTCATTAATTTACTTATCTCTCGTTTCCATATATTCTAAATTCTTATTTTCTATTATTAGAAAACATTTCTGATTCTTATTTAGAAAACATTTCCAAATTCCTTCATTTGGTTTTAAACGGATGTTTAAATAAAACATCGCCATGCCAACTCAAACCATTTACTAAATTCACTTAACCATCATTCACTATCAAACCTTACCATTCCTTAGTTAAGAAGGAAGTCAATCAAGTTGGGGTATAATTACCTCTCAGACCTTAACTGAACAACGTTTTAACTTCGAAATAGTCAAAGTTTATCTTTTAAACCTTTAACAAACTTCCTTACGTAACTCTCGGATTCTATTTACGTATCCATTTCTTTATTGAAAACATTGATTATAACGATAACGTTATAATCCCCACTTTCGAAATATCTAACTTCAAGTATAACTTTTATTCTTTAATGTGAATAAATAAATAAACATCTGATTTATAAATAAATAAATCTTGATTTAAACACCGGAAAGTATAAGTACTTTCCCGAATTCGATATAATTGAATTTGACATATAACTCTCTTTCGAGTAATCTCTATTTGATTAACTCTTATTCGAATAACCTATATTCGATTTATCTCTCTTCGAATAACTTATATTCGGTTAACTCACTTCGAATAACTTATACTCGATTAACTCACTCTTTCAATAAACTATATTCGATCTCTTTCTTTCGAATACGCTATATTCGATAATCTCCTTTCGAATAACTATATTCGATAATTCTCTCTTTTCGAATAACTAATATTCGATAATTTCTCTTTCTTTTGAATACACTATATTCGATAATCTCCTTTTGATTAAACTAATATTGATTAATTCCTTTTGATTTAACTCAAATCGATAATAAACTATATTCGATTAACTCCTTTAACTCTATTCGAATAAGCTATATTCAATTTCTTCTTTAACTCTATTCGAATAACTAATATTCGACTAACTCCTTTGGATTAACTCGGTTTGATTAACTCCTCTTGACTAACTTAGCTTAATTAACTCGACTTATTTAACTCGACTTGATTAACTCCTATCGAATAACTAATATTTGATTAACTTATATTCAAATAACTATGTTTGTTTTAACTCTATCTCGAATAACTATATTCGATTTAACCTCGTTTCGATGAATAGATTCGATTTTCTCCTTTAACTCTAATTGAATAAATTATATTCGATTAACTCCTTCAACTCCATTGATTAACTCTAATCGACTAACTCTATTCAATTAACTCTAACCAACTAACTCTAATCAACTAACTCTATTTGATTAACTTTATTGATTAAATCTTTTTGATTTACTCCTTTTCGAATAAGGAATATTCGATTCACTCTTCGTCCATATTCCGTTTCAAATATCGATGTTGAAATCGATTCTTACTTCTCTATATAAGTCCTAACTTATATATTCCATTTATCCAATGATAAATATTTTACTTAATTTATAAAATATTATTTATAAATTATTCTTTCCACTTTATGTGTTAAAACAGATTTCTATTTAATCTCACTTTAAATAAATCTTTCCCATTTCCTTTGTATCCTGCTAATTTTCCTTTTTATAACTTTATTTATTTCATAAATAAATATTTCCTAATATTCCTTTATTTATTAAATGATTCCCTTTTTATCTTTATTTAAATTCTTTTTCAATTCTATTTGTAAATGTTTTTACAAATATTTCTCTTTCTATTTTATTTATTTAACAAATAAATATTTTCCCTTCAATTCTATTTGTAAGTGTTTTACAAATATTTCCTTTCAATTCTTATTTGGCTTTCCCAATATTTCCTTTATAAAATTCTTTGATTTTATAAGTAGTTTCTTTTATAAATTCTATTTATAAATAAATATTCCTTTTATAATTCTATTTACTTTCTAAGTAAATATCCTTATTTACTTCTATTTACTTTCTAAGTAAATATCCTTTTTTCGTTCTGTTTACTTTCTAAGTAAATATCCTTTTTATCCTTCTATTTATTTTCTAAATAAATATCCTTTTTATCCTTCTATTTACTTTCTAAGTAAATATCCTTTTATAAAATTCTTTTCGTTTTATAAATATTTTATTTCAATGCACAGTTTGAAATCTTTCTTCTATATAAAATCTTTCGATTTTATATAATATTTTATTTCAGTATTTCTTCTGGTATTTAACAATACCAAATAACAAAATCATTATCATTATAATCAATCACAGATTATACATCACATCGTATAACACAATATATGAACAAAACAGTGTTATAAATATTGAGGAACCTAGTTGGGTCCCTCCAACCTGTTTCCCTGCATCACAGATGTTAAACAACACGAATATAAAATTAATCTAATAAACATAATCTACAATTCGATTAACGATTTATATATATATTGTTATATATAATTTCAACCAATACATAAGCAATTCAACCAAACAGTTAACATACAGCAATCAACAGATAATTATAAGTTCTAAGAATACGTTATAAAAAATATAACGGTTCAGAGTTGGTGAGTTTTACTCACATTAGATGATCATCGTTAATAATGATAACCATTGCTTGATTCAGACGGACAATTTATTTTACTATAAATTGTACTGAGCTATGATTCACTCCCAGTCAGTTCCATGGCGTAGCTCCCGTCCATACGATCCTAACGGATCTTGCTTCGCTGAAAACCGATATCGTATGATGAAGTTATTGTCATTAAAAGTTATACAAATAATTTAAAAGAGAATTGAATTAATTAAATTAACCATTTGGCCTCATCCCCATTTTCTCGGCCCAAACCCCTTTAATTACCAGACCCGCACTTATTTACAACCCGATAGTCTCTTTCGTCTCCAAAGCCAAATACGACAACTCCATTTCACTCCTCCACCATCACCGAACTTCATCCCTTCCATACTCCGCCTACAAACCACTTAATTCAAAAAGAACTCCACCAACCAAATCTCCATCAAAATCTCTTCCGCCCTGTCCCCAATTTCCAGGACTCGAACCCCATCTGCAATTTCCATCAACAGCCATTTTCCGCCTGCTACAGGCATCCGCGCGGCACCTCTCTCCACCAAATACCCTCAAACCTCGCCGACGAGCTCTACCACTCCTCCTCAATCCAAAACTAACCACCAAATCGAGAACGAGTGCTTACAACCTTTGATTTCTTGAACCCTAACTCACGCTATGATAAAACCCGTGACGTAAAATAGCGATCGAACCCTACAGCAACTACATCAGATTGAAAAGTTTCTTGCAACGATCACAGATATATGTATTTTAGGATCTATAGATTTTTCTTCACTTTGTTTTTGATTTTCCAATCTCAAGAATTTAATGTAAAATGAAGAAGAGTAGCAGCGGTATTTTTGACTGAGAATGAAATTAGGTTTAGGATTTCAAAGGGTATTATATAGCATATTTTTAATATATTTTATTCGATTATAGTATTTATTTTAAGCAATCGATGTGTGTACTTGTTGAATAAAAATTCCTATAATAACATACAATACCTAAAAATCATGGAAATGGACATACACCTACAGTTCGGCGTTGTGGACCCAACGAAACTAGTTTTGTCGAATTCCGACTCCTTTTGCTCACACAGCGTATTTACCATCAAAATACTGACTGTTTTTCACGTTAAAATCCCGTACGACCACATAATGACTTCAAAAATCACAGAACTTGACATCTAACAATAATTTAACACTGCGGATCCAACAAATTTGGTTTCGTCGAATTCTGAGGTCGTTTGCAAAACTGGCTATTTTTAAAGCCCTAAATAACCCTTTTAAATATATAAATATATTTAAAAATAGTTAAGTTTAATATTTAAAAATAAATATTATCGTATATATTCATAGTGGAATACCGTACAGCTCTCATTGGATTTATAACTCGATATTCCATTATCAGAGTTATATCGATACTCGATTTACATTTAAATCCTTATATAAAATTAAATAAACCGTTATGGTTTTTAAATGGTTATGGCGCTGTTTTTCTAAGAATTTGATTTGGGCATAACTAAAAATCTACATGACGAAATCCCGATTTTTCTCTTCCATTAGAAAAATATACTTCACCTGCTACATATGTTTCTTGTTTCACAGAAATCCGATTTAAAACAGACCCTGTATATTCGTTTGACTTTCGAATCGCCAAATAGCGAACTGCCGCGCCATTACGAGCTCGATTTTAATTATAATATAGTTATACGTTCAAACTTCGTTTATATAATATATTCGTGAATATAATTCAACTCTAAACTAAATAATATATTTTAAATAATCCAATTCACATTATATTGTGAATTTCACTATTTTTTTATTATTTCTGAATTAAATATATTATTCTATTATTTATATTAATTAAATAATCCATATAATTTAATTAAACAACCATTATAATTCTATAAATCACTATTTATATGATTAAATTAATTAATTATAATACTGTAAAATATGGGTCGTTACATTCTTCCCCACTTAAAATAATTTCGTCCTCGAAATTGCTAAGGTAGGAAACAAACCCTATTAATTGGTTAGAACTTATTTGTTCACTTCTTAACTTCAGTTTCAATTGAACCAATTTAATTTCAATTAAATTATAAATTTATTCCGATTAACAAAAATTCTCAAAAATCCTGAAAATTTTCTAATGCCTTAACTTTTCGAAAATTTCGCCAGCACCTCCTCTGTACTGGTCAATAGCTCAAACTTCAACTCGTCGTTCTAGGCCTTCTTCAACCCAAAAGAAAATCAAACAGCTAAGCGGCTTGCCAAACAGGCTCATAAATCTCATGCTTATACAAAATATAAACTTGTACCTTTTTGTTGGCATACCATTATATCTTTTCCTTTCGTTACCAACAATTCAGCATATACCAATGCACTCCAATCAATTTCTAATCGATTTAACCTCAAATCCAATCATTTGCTTATATCCAAGCCAAATTTCATTCAAACTCCAATATCTAATTTCAAACTCTTAACCCATCAACTCAGTTTCATTCCAGACTATTCTATAATCAAATCCGGTTTTATTTAACTTTGTTCAAGTTAAATTCTAATTTATGTATTCGCCTTTACCATTTCAATCTATTTAACTTCATAAGTTTAATTTAAGTTCCAGAATTTAAATTCCTGGGTTTATTTCAAATCAATTTGAAATCATAATACCAATTCAAAAACCTTTGAATTTCTAAACAACTTGTTTCCTCAAAACAATACAAAACAAGATCTTTGGCAATAATCCGTCACTCAGAAACTATAAAATGAACAATGATGATGTGGCCACACTCATCAGAGTTATTTCCAAGTGATCGAAGTGAGTTCAATACTATATCACTTTCAAAACCATATCTAAACACTTCTATTTGAAATCCATTTTCAAAATACTATTCCCAATGTTTGTAAACCATTTTAAAATCTCCCAGGATTTTAAAATTCTCATATATTTAATTCAAATCCATTTACAAACACTTCTTCAACTTTTAGGAATTTTAAATTCCAAATTCTAATTTAATTTCAGATTCAATTCATCTGATTTCATGTATTTCACTTGTATGAATTCTGATTGGCTATTTAGATAACCATTTTACTTTCATAATCTTACTCGATTATATTAACAACCAATATATCCAATATATTATAATCATTTCAATATTAATCCTTTATATCAAAAATATAGTTTAGGTAAAATTATTTCGTTTACCCTCTTTTCAAAACATAAAGTGTCGGTTCATCGTATTCGAGTGTTTAGTAACCCCTATCGGTATAGTGGATCAAACTGATCGACCAGAACTTATAAACAACTCAACCAATAAATCTCTATGTAATAACCCGGAAAATCTGAACCAATTAAATTTTTTTAATTTGGCTATTTTAGTGGATTTTAATATTTAAAATAAATTATTTTAAATAATAACAATGAAAAATATGTTTGAATTGATGTTTGAAAATAAATATAATTATTTTAATTATAAACAAGGCTAAAATGGCGCGGCAGTTTCAAAATTTGAATTCGAACTTTAATTGGCTATATCGTGTGCAAAATAAAACGGATTTTAGTGAAACCAAAAATATTTAAATCTGTTTATGAATATCTTTCTAACGAATCTGAAAAATCGAAGTTTCATAGCGAGAATCAAAAGTTATGGCCAAATGAGTTTTCAAAAAGGTCGCTATAGAGTATATATAGCCCTTGAAAATAGACATTTTGCAAACGACCTCTGTTTTCAACAAAACCACTTTTGTTGGATCTGGGATGTCAAATTATTGTTAGGTTTCAAATTCCATAATTTTTGAAGTTAGTATCTGAGCGTGGCAAAGGAAAATGTGTTTGGTTGATTTCGGTTAAATTGGATCGACCAAAAAATGGCCATTTTTCAAACGGTCTCAGAATTTGACGAAACTAGTTTTGTTGGGACCGTATCGTCAAAACATAGCTAGATTTATTTTTATGGAATTTTTGGGATTAGTATGTGGCCCCAGCAAATTGAAATGTACGTTCAAATCAAATATTGAATGTTTTATATTTTAATTTGAAGAGAAACTGACTGAAACAGTCAAATGGGCCAATGAAACATATCCCATTGTGTTCAGAATGGGGGTATTTAGCCAGGGGCGACATGGGTTTGAATTGATGTTAGTGTGTGGTAAGGGGCATTTTCAGATTTAAATAAATAAAAAATAAATATAAAATAGAAGGACCAATCACGTTTCTCCCTCATTAACGCGTTGATCGAGAAAGAACTCGTAAGCTCCTGCACGAACAATGGAAGGCCTTCAACACCTTCTCTCCTCTAAATCTCTTAATCCACGCGACAAAAAACTTAGCCCCTGTGGAGGATTTTGAAGAGCATCATGAGAGCTTCAGATCCATACCCGCTTTGCTCTGATTGGTGGCGCGAATCTCGAGATCTGATGCAAGGAAGCTGCGCCGTTCATCGCCGTCGATTTCCCGGGTCTGCTTTCAAGTTCAACCAAAAGGCAGCGCCAGGTGCGTGACTCCAAGCCCGTCGAGGTGGCGAAGGCTGATCGTCATATCGCGCATCGATTCGCGTGAAATCAGAAAGCCTAGATTTGAACGTTCAAACTGGGGTAACGGTTTATATATTTTAAACCGTTTTATAGCACTTCTAAGCGCTACGAATCGTGATTCCACTGTAAAAATCATATCTTTTGCTATGTTTTCGAAATCCAGTGAAACAAGAGACACCGGGACCGTGTGGACGCTCTCTACATTCTAGAAGAGACCGGTATTTTTCTGAGCCTTCTACAATTTTTGGAGGAGTGGAAACCAATGTGAGATTTCTGAATTATAAACAATGTGGAAATGACGATGTATAAATTATATAGTCGATGTATGAGTTATATAAGCATTGTACACTTCATGTATAAGCATTGTATAAGTTGTATGTTCGATGTATAAGTTATATATGCATTGTAAAAATTATATATGCGTTGAATGGTATTAAAGTATATTGAAATGAAATCGAAATATAGTTATATACATATATCGATATATGTATATATATATATATATACACTCCCCTCGTCCACAGACCATGGACGATATATATTGGTTGTGATATTGTTTTGATTTGGTTGATGTGAAATTTGGTGAATATCATGAATGGTTGATTGTGGTTGAAATCCCAATAGGATTAGTATATGGGAAAATTCGTCTGCATACGATCTAGATATTGAAATCCCCATTGTCAAAAGCTACTAGGCTTTAAGGTAGAGTGAGGAGCCGTATTCGGGACGGTGCCGGTTTTAACTTCCCTGCCGTTACGCTGCCGAAATTTTCAATAATATTAACGTATTAGAATTATTTTCATGTGTTGGAACTATATTCATGTGTTGAAACCATATTCATGTGTTGAAACTATATTCATGTGTTGAATAGAAATTCATGTGTTGAATAAAATTCATGTGTTGAATAAAATTCATGTGTTGAATGACATTCATGTATTGAATAAATTTTTTGAAAGATAAAAATAACATTTTTATCATCTATATAAAGTATATAAAATAATCGTGTTTTGAAATAAATTGTTTGACAATGAAAATCACATTTTTATTATATATATATATATGTGAATTGTTAAAAATAGTGATGTGTTGAAATAAACAACTATTGGATAAAAATATCATTTTTATCAAATATAGGAAATAAATATGGTTTTGAAATCGAAGAATGGATTGTATTTATATATATATTGTTGACACACTTTTTGTTAAAAGCTGTCACACTGAATATCTGGATAGCATCGCACTCGGATATGGAGAACATCGTCAGAAGACAGGCAGCGATTTGGTCAAAGTCGCGTCACAAACAAAGAAAGGCCCGAAACTCCTATCAGATGACCTCTTTTGGGCCCAAAAACAGCGATTACGAAGCTAAGCTTTGTAACTCTTGTAGATCTCTGAATTAGCTTCAGTTTGAGCTTTGGTTTGGCTCAATCAGACTTACGGTTTGAAAGTTACGCCCATTTCCGTGAATGGGTGTAATCTGGCAATTTCCTGGATAAAGCGCCGAAGCGTCACACGGTCGGAGTATGGCTCGTGCATCCTCTCTGGCTCGTGGTGCACCCTCGGTTCGCCCTTCATCGGATTTCCCCCTTGGATCGTGGTGCACCCTCGGACCACGACCTGTTCGTGGTACACCTCCTAATCACGACCCGCTCATGACACACCAACTTCACTATACAACTCAAGATCAGACCTCGGTTCGTGGAGCCCATATCACGATCCGATCCCATGACCACGAACCGACCCCCGCACCTATTGATTCACGCACTGTTTTGACCTGTTCTCATGCCACATCTTGCTCCTACTTTTTTGGATCGCGTGCCACATACCCCATCACGAACCAGTCTTCCCAGAAGCTCTCCTACAACAATAAATACACCATTTGAAGGCATTTTCAAGGACTTTTTGGCTGAGACTTTCTCCTACATCTAGACAGCCTCTGCCATTACAGATTGCAAGGACTTTGCACCATTCTACACATAAATTATTCTTGTATGTAATCTGTCAGTATAACAATAAGATTATAAAGTGGACGTATGCTACATCTACAGCCAAACCACTATAAAAACCTCGTGTGTCTCCTCTTTATTTACTTTTTTCTGCATTCTGTGATTTGTGATTTGCATTTGGGTGTTAGGCCCAATTTTTGGTCTAACATTTTGGCGCGCCAGATGGGGGCGCACGACAACTTCAACTTCTGCTTGGATTTTTTGGCTATTGGATAAATGGCAATCAAAAGGAAGAAAACTGGAACTTCCGCTCATGCTGATGATGCTGACGTTGAAGACACAAGGAACGAGGCAAGCCAGGAAGCTTCCTCTCATGGAGATCCTTCTACATACTTGTCCAGAGACGAGATAGACGGAGTTCTCACTGAACTGAGAGATCATATGGCACGGCAAGATGAACTCCTCCAGAAACAATAGGAAATGATCAACCAATTCTTCGCTCGGATGGATGGAAGGTCGAGCAATGCTCAAGTCATTGGAAATGAAGCCACAGAAGCGGCTCGGGCATCACATGGACTCAGGGGCAACCCCCTCGTTATTGGAAATGCACAGCGACCAACTTCAGCTCTAGATCAGATGGATACCGAAGCGCAAACTCTCACTCAATTGCAGCAGGGATCGGCTCGTGACAGGCCACCAGCACCGGGTCGGATCGCCCCTCCTCGGTTCGCTCCCTACAAAGCAAGATCTGGCCTTCACGAACCTGCCTCACGAACCGACCCCCCTCGAACCAGGTTGGATCGCCACCCTCGATCCGCGATCCACGAGCCGCGATCCCCAGGTAACAACTCACCAATAGCTTCCATCCTCTCCTGCATTCAACGCTAGGGGCATCAGCTCTGATTTTGGTAGTTTGTAACAGCTTTTTGAAGGCAATCAACTCGCTAATCTGATTCAACGCCTCTCGAAAAGTCGTACCTATCAGAATGATGTGGATGACATCAATCACAACCCATTCACTCAGGAATTCCCGCAATCCCCCGGATTTCAAACTCCCACAACGGAGCCAAACAACGGCAGGACGGATCCTACCGTGCACCTGATGCACTACAAACGGCATATGGAAGTTCAATCGGCATCGGAAAACGTCATGGCTAAGTGTTTTCCCCTCTTTCTGACTGATATAGCAGCCATGTGGATTCGACAGCTAGAAACGGAATCGATCAACAGTTGGAATATGTTGGTCGCTCGCTTTCTTGAACAGTTTCGGGTCCACATCGCTCGACCCAAGAATGTCATGTCACTCACTAAAATTAAGCAGAGGCCCAGAGAAACTATGCATTCATTCCTGGAAAGATTCAACGTTGTAGCAGCATCAGTTGATCGCCCTGAACAATCGATGGTACTGATGGCAGCAGCATCCGGCGTTCTAGATAACTCGGAATTCAAAAAATCTTTGTATCGAGATCCACCGCGAAATCTCGGCGAATTCTACCTTGAAGCAGATAGATTTCTGCGGGAAGAAGATGCAACCTCCAAGAAGAAAATTCTCGATGTCATCATGCTCAAAGATGGAGAACCGTATGATTCTAGAAAGGGCAAAGGAAAAGTCGCCGTCAAGAATGACCGCAACACTCAGCCCCGGAGAGGGCCTAGATACGAAAAGTATACTGAGCTCATTGCTTCACTTTCTGACATCTACATGGACACAAACGGTGTTGTCTCCAGCCCAAAGCCTCCCATGAGGGAGCCATCGCAAAGAGAATGTGATTCTAGAAAGCACTGCATATTCCATGATATGGATGGTCATGACACGAATGAGTGCAGACATCTTCGTGATTTGATTGAGGAACGGGTTAGACGTGGAGAGCTGCCCGAATAAACCACTAACACCACCTGCGCTTCCATCTACTGCTCCCCGGAGAGGGAATGACCCTGGATCGAGATCTCGTGGGCTCATCATCAACTGATCTGGATGAGATCAGCTTTCATTTTCTGCATTTCTTAGGCTTTAAGATTTTTTTTTGCTTTCATTAGGTTTTCCGATTAGTTGAATCGGAGTACACACATAAGGGGTTAGGATGTATCCCCAAAGCGTGCTCTGGACTCGGTGTCAAACCAATCAGGATTTGCTTTGGTTTTGCATTTTGAATTGAATAAGGACTTTCCAAGCATGGATTATGTTTGGAGAATTTAAGTATCTTGTCAGGATGTGGCAGGATCCTCAACTTCGGTTAAAGTATGGCTTATACTTATTATGGAACTCTAGGTATGGATTATGCTTAGGGACCGACTATCTTGTCAGGTTGTGGCAAGCGTAGCTCTACTTCAGGTCTGAGTATGGTTTATACTCACTTTGGAATCTTAAGTATGGATTATACTTAGGAACGACAAATGGTCTTGTCAGGATGTGACAAAAGAAATCAGGTATGGATTATACTCGATTTGGACTTCTTGGTATGGATTATGCCTGGAAATGTTGACCCTTGCCAGGATTTGGTAGGATGACTCAAATGTCCCTTAAGTATGGTTTGTGCTCATTAGACGCTGAAGCATGGTTTATGCTCCGAAAATTTGAACAATATCGCCATGATTTGGCATGTTTGTTTTTCCTTTATCTCTTTGCAGGTATGGATTATATATGTAGCTGGCAGATCCGGCAAGCTCATGGCATTATCGAATTTCTATGGCTTATAGATTTCCTGGACTATCCAGAACACATCTTCCTTCAACCAGCAAGATATGTTCTGGGGGCAAACTTGTTGACACACTTTTTGGTAAAAGCTTTCACACTGAATATCTGGATAGCATCGCGCTCGGATATGGAGAACATCGTCAGAAGACAAGCAGCGATTTGGTCAAAGTCGCGTCACGAACAAAGAAAGGCTCGAAACTCCTATCAGACGACCTCTTTTGGGCCTAAAAACAGTGATAATGGAGCTAAGCTTTGTAACTCTTGTAGATCTCTGAATTAGCTTCAGTTTGAGCTTTGGTTTGGCTCAATCGGACTTACGGTTTGAAAGTTACGCCCGTTTCCGTGAATGGGTGTAATCTGGCAATTTCCTGGATAAAGCGCTGAAGCGTCACATGATCGGAGTACGACTCGTGTATCCTCTCTAGCTCGTGGTGCACCCTCGGTTCGCCCTTCATCGGATCACCCCCCTTGGATCGTGGCGCACCCTCAGACCACGACCCATTCGTGGTACTCCTCCTGATCACGACCCGCTCGTGACACACCAGCTTCACCATACAGCTCATGATCAGACCTTGGTTCGTGGAGCCCATTTCACGATCCAATCCCATGACCATGAACCGACCCCCGCACCTGCTGATACACGCACTGTTTTGACATGTTCTCATGCCACATCTTGCTCTTACTTTTCTGGATCGCGTGCCACGTACCCTATCACGAACTAGTCTTCCCAGAAGCTCTCCTACAGCTATAAATACACCATTTGAAGGCATTTTCAAGGAATTTTTGGCTGAGACTTTTTCTTACATCTAGACAGCCTCTGCCATTACCGATTGTAAGGACTTTGCACCTTTCTACAAATAAATTCTCCTCTTGTATGTAATCGGCCAGTATAACAATAAGATTATAAAGTGGATGTAGGCTACATCTACAGCAGAACTACTATAAAAACCTCATGTGTCTCCTCTTTATTTACTTTTTTCTGCATTCTGTGATTTGTGATCTGCATTTGGGTGTTAGGCCCAATTTTTGGTCTAACATATATACATAAATATAATTAAAATAAATCGAATAACGAAGCTGCAGTTCGTGTTTTGAAACCGTGATTTCAAACGATTATTGCAGGAGATTCAACCATCGGATTATCCCGAAACTGAAACCATTGGGTTCGCTTTGGAAATATCTTTCCAACGACACCAACTTTGTATAGATCCAACTATTGGATTGTCTGGAATGTTTAATTCAAATCTGAAGAAAACAGCGCCAGAATCGATTACATATATATATAATTAAAATAAATCGAATAACGATGATGCAGTTCATATTTTGAAATCGTAACTTCAAACGATTGTACCGGAGATCCGACCATCGGATTTTCCCAAAACTAGAACCGTTGGATTTGTTTTGAAAAGATCTTTCTAATGATATAAAATTTGTAAAGATCCAACGGTTGGATTTTCAGATTTGTGTAAATCAAATCTGAAGAAAAACAGCGCCATGGCCGCCATATGGCCTGAAGCGTCGTTTAAATAAAATGAACTATTTTTAAATAAATAAAAATAGCAAAAAATCGTTATAAATTTTTATTAATGATATGGAATGGAAATAAACTGAATTTACTCTATGTATTGGATATTCTAATGGTTGAATGTGTTTGGCATGAAATTTACATTAATGGACTGAATATGGATGTCGAATAACTTAACCATGAAATGAATTGATTTAAATTCTAAATATACGTGAATTATTTGAAAAGGCCGAGTTAAATCTCATTTCAAATAATTGATCAACGATAAGAAGTCGATGATGAAGACAGTGGTTGAAGACAGGAGATCTTCACATTATTTGGATGATTACTGATGTCTTGATTGGGAGGCCTCCCAAGGTATAGATAATAAGTGGTGATCGTCCAGACGTACTTGGAGATCGATGGATATGCGAGGTATAAGGTGCCTCCGGTTTCGTTCAGACCCAGAACGAACTTGTATGGACTGTGTGTCTGACATTGGATTTTGCTCTGTGTTGATTGATCTCTATTAAATATACATTTGCTTGGTGAAGTGGAATTCATTCCCTTACTTCACCCTTCTCTGAGACGTACGGGATCAGAGGTTATATATCGATAGACATCAGTCGCATGGTGTGAATTGCCTGTGTGGCATGCCTAAGTGGAAAATGATCAAGGCTTTTATTGAAAAGCAAAGTCTTGTGGTTGATGATCAAAGCACCACTTGTGTTGCATAGCTTTGTGTGTAACGTTGATTCCCGAGCCTCACACCCCGGTATGAGCCAGAAACGGGAGAGGACATCAGGGAGGACATGCGTTTCCTTCTAGCTAGGGTGGTGTTAGTGACCTACCAGCCCTGACATTTATATTATTTTCACCTGTGTGGTTGTTGGATTGCGAGGCGCCTCGGATATATCGGTGACTATGTGGAGTCGATGGAGTCATAGGACTCATTTACGCCCCAAAGGGGGGGAAACACAGTGTTCAGGCATTTTAATCCACATTGGTGGACCGGCCCTGACGATCCAAAGGCTTGACTGAGTACTTGCCTGAGACTCGGGCTAGATAGTATCGAATTCGGTAAGGACTATCTTTTGCCTTGGTTCATGATGGAAATCCAACTTCCAAATACGACATTATGCGGTTTTGATTGTATACCTATATATGGCGACATGATATATGGTACCCATGCCGTCTATGATTGATATTTATGATTGAAATTGTTTTTGAAACATATAAACACTACTAATAATATCAAATGCTTTTGTTTTATTTGTATCAAGCATATTTTGGCCATTATAAGGTAAAACTCTATCCTCCGGTTTTCGTTGCATTGTGTGATTGGAGATGAGTCTTATAATGGCTTCGTTTTTATAAAAACGTTGCGATGTTTAAAAGATTTACTTGTTTAAAACACTGGCAATCCAATGGAGTAAACCCGTTCCACGTTAGCGGCGTGGTCCTGTGATTGGCCATATTATAAAGTAAGTTCAGTAGATTTCTCATACCAATCCCATGACTGACTCGTAGTTTGTTTCACTTGCGAACTCGGTGCCCCTATTTATACACGGGAAGCCTTATATTCAGGTTTTAGCAGGCTCTTTCTGGATAGCTATGGAGCTGAAGATGGTATCTATCATTTATCTCTTTTTATGCTGTTCAGCTCCTGTTGTACATATTATGTTTTGTTTCCGCTATAGACATTTATGTAAAGCTGAACTGTATTTTGCATTAAGTATAATCCTATATACTGTGTAACTCTGATGATTATGTTTATCCAGTGTATTATTTGTACATTATCTGGTGTGTTTAATTATTTCTGTTCTGTTGTTATCTATTTATGTGTTATATTCCAAAGATTACCCTTGCCACCGTCGTATGGGGGTTTGGGGTCGTCACAACGTGGTATAAGAGCTTTGGTTAATCTTAGCTCAGGTGTATAATATATTAACGAACTCGTCAAAAATAGAACCAGTAGTGTTCTTGGACGAATAACTCATTACAGATAGGATCAGTAAGGTCCTGGTATGAGTATAGCAGAATAAAATACACCCCAATAGATGCATCTATATTCAAGTATATGTCTCTATGCTTTACAATATCCTTTCTGTTGACCTGACACCTTGTCTGCTATTTGCAGATGTGCAAAAAAAAATGAGTGACAGAAATAGAAGAAGGAATACCGAACTAGATATTGAAGCTCTAGAAAAGAGGTATCGAAATCTGGGTGGATCACCATTCTTGGGCAAAGAATCCATTATGGAAACACAAGCTTGGATTCGTTCTGCTGAGAAAATCTTTGAAGGTTTAAAGCTGAGTGATGACCAAAAAAGATTACTGGCATCTTGGGCACTCAAAGAAGAAGCTTTGTTCTGGTGGGATTCGATTATTAAGGATAATCCAGAAGGTAATATTACCTGGGATAGATTTAAAGAGATTTCCAGTGAATGATTTATTCCTCCAGAAGCAACTGAGCGGTTATGTGATGAATTCTATTATCTGATACAAGGAGATATGACCATTCCAGAATATCAAAAGAAATTCAATGAACTTTCTCATTTTGCCCCGCATCTAATTCAAAATCCGAAGAGGAAGAATCTGAGGTTTATTAACGGGCTTCAAAGGAAGTACCAAAGTAGTGTAATGGGGCATGTGAAGCTTCCTTTTTCTGAAATGATATACATGGCTTATTAGTATGAAGATCTCCATAAGAAAGGTCTTTTGAACGACGAAGAGAAAGTCAGTTCTAGTAACAAAGGGGAGTCTGAAACTGATAGTCCTGAGGCCAGTACGATGTCTGAGGTCAGTAAGAAGCCCAAAGCCAAAAGGAAAAGGGCTAAATCTGAGAAAGGACCCATAACGATGGCCACTTGCTCTAACTGTAATAAGCAAGGGCATTTGACCAGGAATTGTAAATCCTCGAAGAAACGAAAGAAGAATGAATTTAAATCCAAGAATCCACATGGTGAAAGGAAATTCCATAAGTGTCACCAAGCAAGTCATGTTGCAAGGGAGTGCCAGCTATCAAAGAAATCTGAAGCACTACATGTGAATGAAATGGCATAAACTCTAGCACACTCAGCTAGTCAGGGAAGGTCTGATGTTTTGGAAGGCACGCTTACTGTAAAAAACATTCTAGTTAAAATATTGTTTGATACAGGCGCGTCACGAAGCTTTATTGCAAAGAATGCAGTTAAAAAGTTGGATTTGAAATTGAAAAAGCTTAAAGAACCCATCACTGTCCATAATCCGGTTGGGGGTTCCCTCAATCTTAGTTGGATTTTTGGGGTGCCTGTCTCTTTTTCCTGTTATAAGTTCTGTACCATCTCTATCGTCTTGAATTTTACTGAATTCGATCTTATTTTGGGAATGGATTGGTTAACCAAATATGAAGCAGAGGTTAAATGCGCCGAGAGAGTGGTTAGGGAAAAGATTAAATCAGGGAATTATAACCATACCATGCGAAGGTCCGAATTCGGATAGAAAAGACTTTTGGTTAGCTCTTGATGTTTCTCCTACTCAAATAGAAAATATCCCTGTAGTCACAGAGAATATTCCGGACATCATAAAAGATATTCCTGTCATCAAGAATTATGCGGATATGTTCGAAGAAGTTGTTAGCTTACCTCCGAAGAGAGAAATTGGTTTCAAGATCGCTTTAATTCCGAATGCAAGACCAGTAGTGCATGATATTCGAAGAATGACTCTAAAGGAGAAAGAAGAATTAGACAATCAAACTCGACAACTTGTATGGAAGGGTCTGATCATGCCTAGTTTCTCTGATTGGGGAGCAACAGTGGTGTTTGTCCCAAAGTCAGATGGTACTCTTCAACTATGTGTGGATTATCATGACTTGAATAAGAAAACATTAAAGAACAAATGTCCATTGTCGTGAATTGATGATTTGTTGGATCGATTGAATGGCGCACAAGTATTTTCAAGGATGGACCTAGCTACAGGCTTCCATCAACTTCGTATTGCCGAAGAGTGTGTTCCCATGACAGCATTTTGAGGTCCCGATTTGTTCTATGAGTGGTTAGTAATGTCGTTCGGCGTATGTAATGCTCCTGCCTATTTTGTGGATTTAATGAATCGAGTATTCCGCGATGTCTTGAATAAATTTGTATTGGTTTTCATCGATGACATATTGATCTTCTCTAAATCAGAGAGCGAACATGCAAAACATTTGGAACAAGTATTGGAAATTCTCAGAAAGAACATCTTAAAGGCCAAACGTTCCAAATGTATATTCTGGCAAGAAGAAGTCAAGTTTCTTGGCCATGTTGTATCAAAAGAGGGAATTTCTGTGGACCCCGGTAAAATCACCGCTATTCAAAATTGGAAGCAGCCAAGTACTCCCACAGAAGTCCGAAGTTTTCTTGGATTGGCTAGTTATTATCGAAAGTTCGTTAAAGATTTTTCGAAGATATCTAGTTCCTTAATAAAGCTTACAAAGAATCACGCAAGATTCAAGTGGACTCCCGAATGTGAGGAGGCTTTTCAGAAGCTAAAATTAAGATTAACAACTGCTCCAGTGTAAACGATTATCGATGGCAATCAAGACTTGAAAGTCTGCACAGATGCCTCTGAAGGCCTTGGTGCAACATTAATGCAAAGAGGTCAAGTGGTTGCTTATGCTAGCCGTCAGCTGAAACCGCATGAGAAAAATTACGTTACTCATGATCTTGAGTTGTTAGCCATTGTATTTGCTTAGAAAATCTTGAGGCACTATCTTTTGTGTGAGAAATTCGAACTGTATACAGACCATCAGTCATTGAAGTATTTGTTCACCCATAAAGACTTGAATCTGAGACAGCAGCATTGGCTAGAATTTCTTGCAGAATACGATTTTGACATTTTGTACACTCCAAGGGAAAGCCAATGTTGTGGCTAATGCGCTAAGTAGAAAGAATGTAATAATCGCCAGTTTTATTATTACGACTTCATTGATTGATAAAATATTTTCTCTTCAAAAGGACGATCACTTCATTCAGAGGTTCAGAGAAAGAATACAGAAAGGCGATCCCTTGAGTTTCCAGATTGATAACTAAGGGGTTCTAAGGTTAAAAGGTCGAATTTGTGTTCCTAACATTTCTGAGCTCCGGAGGGAAGTACTGGATGAATGCCACAAGTCAAAGCTTAGTATCCATTCAGGAGTGAGCAAAATGTATAATGATATTAAGCGTACATTCTGGTGGAGATCGATGAAGAGAGACATTTCTTTATATGTTATTAGGTGCTCTACTTGCCAACTAGTCAAAAGCGACCAACATAAACTTGCCGAATTGTTGCAACCATTGGACATTCCAGGTTGGAAGTGGGAACATATTTCGATGGACTTCATAAATGGTTTGCCCAGAACCAAGAAAGGAAATGACAGTATTTGGGTGATCGTAAATCGCTTCACGAAGACCGCCCATTTCATACCTGTCAGATCAAATAGAACTGCTCAGAGTCTAGCACAGATTTATTTTAAAGAAATTGTTAAGCTACATGGAGTGCCGATCAGTATAGTTAGTGATAGAGATCCAATATTTACTAGCAAATTCTGGGAGGCATTTCAAGTAGAACTGGGGACAAAGCTGAATCTAAGCACCGCTTATCATCCTCAAACAGATGGCCAGACTGAGAGGGTGAATCACATACTACAAGATTTACTGAGGGCTTGCATTATTGATTTTGGCGGATCATGGGAAGACCACTTGCATTTAGCTGAATTCTCATACAATAACAGTTATCAAGCCATCTTGAAAATGTAACCATTCGAAGCATTGAATGGTAGACCGTGCAGATCTCCCTCTTGTTGGGTTGAACCTGGTAATAGGCTTGTATTGGGACCAGATATGATTCGCGAATCTGCGGATAAAGTCGATTTCATTAAGAAACGATTGCTAGCCGCTCAAAGCCGACAGAAGAGCTATGCAGACTCGAGAAGGAGGGATTTAGCATTTGTTGTTGGTGACTATGTGTATCTAAGGGTTTCTCCGATGAGAGGAGTAATTTGATTTGGCAAAACTGGGAAGTTGGCGCCCAAATTTATTGGTCCATTCCCTATACTTGAACGGATTGGAACTCTCGCTTATAGAGTTCAATTGCCTGATTGGTTGCCTGGAGTACATGACGTGTTTCACGTATCTCAACTTCAAAAGCATGTACATGATCCAGATTTAGTCGTGGAAGAAGCCGCGCAATGGGATTTGGAAATTACTCCAGAATTAGCTGTGAGGAGAGAGCCGATAAAGATTATTGGCAAAGAAACTAAAGAGCTAAGGAGCAAGAAGGTTCACTTAGTCAAAGTGCAATGGAGTGGAGATCCGCGAGATTGTACTTGGGAAACCGAGGAGAGCATTAAGAAAGCCTATCCCAAGTGCAGGGTGGACATCTCTGATTAACTCCGGTGCAAGGTACATTTACCATATTTTGCAGTTCAGTATTGTTTTCTACTTGGTTGTTGTTTTCTTTTCATGGATGTAAACTTTTTAATTATATAATCTGAATGATTTTAAAAGGGTATATGAATTAATTAGTGTATTTTTGAAAAGTTAAAAATAAATTGATTACTATTATGTTGTGTGGTCGATAATTTGATTAATTAAGTTATTGGAATAATAATTAATTAGATCAATAAGAGAATGATGGTAAATGTATGCAATTAAATCAAGTATTGAACTGATTTGAAAATTGATTGGAATATATACATGTAAATCATATATGTTTGAACAGGTAAATGGATTCGCTGTTGAGCAAAGAATTTATTTGTGTGCCCGACAAATAGGTAAACCTTAATGAGTTGGATGCACAATTTTATTATTATATCAACTCCTGTGAATGTCATTGGATATGGAGTGCTGGTTATTCTGTGTGTAATAATAAATGTCACCATAGGATAGTAACAATTAATTTTGAACTACACTACATGGCATACTTCTTGAAGATAGCATACTTCATCGTATACCACATAAGCATTTGGAGCTTATGTGACGAGGTTGAAGATTTACCATACGAGCGAGAGGCTTATATGGCGATGACTATATATTGCAGGTTGAACCGATGACTGATATGGACTATATAAAATGTAATGGTAATTTTCCGGATTAATAAAAAACCCACACGGGTCTGGAGATGACAATAAACACGTCTCTCCGGTCGTTAAGGCACAAAAACCATTTATAGGGTGACGAGAATTTATTCTTTGGAGTTATAATCTATACACACTTCCCTATGGACACCGGAATATATCACTATAAATATGTGTATGCTTATTAGAATTTATTGGGTACCTAATACGGCCCAATAAATTTCCAAACCCCTTCCCGTACAAAGGAGGTTATGACGAAATTTTTCGAAAATTTAGGGTGTTAGCCAAATTTTTGAAGAATTAGGAAGTTCTTAGAAACTGAAAAGTTGAAGAATGAAAGCCAAAATGAAAGTTGAGTTGGTTAATTAAACAACTTTCGCCTTCGTTCCTTTTCGGGGACGAAAAGATTTTAAGTGGGGGAGATTGTAACAACCCAGAAAATATGTACCAATTTAAAATTTTTAATTTGGCTATTTTAGTGGATTTTAAATATTTAAAATAAATTATTTTAAATAATAACGACGAAAAGTAAGTTTGAATCAATGTTTGAAAATAAATATAATTATTTTAATTATAAACAAGACCTGAAATGGCGCGGCAGTTTCAAAATTTGAATTCGAACTTTGACTGATTGTACGGGGTGCAAAATAAAATGGATTTTAGTAAACCAAAAATATTTAAATATGTTTATGAATATCTTTCTAACTAATCTGAAAAATCGAAGTTTCATAGCGGGAATCAAAAGTTATGGCCAAATGAATTTTCAGAAAGGTCGCTATAGAGTATATATAGCCCTTGAAAATAAACATTTTGCAAACGACCTCTGTTTCCGAAGAAACCACTTTTGTTGGATCTGGGATGTCAAATTATTGCTAGGTTTCAAATTCCATAATTTTTGAAGTTTGTATGTGAGCGTGGCAAAGGAAAATGTATTTGGTTGATTTCAGTTAAATTGGATCGACCAGAAAATGGCCATTTTTCAAACGGTCTCAGAATTTGACGAAACTAGTTTTGTTGAGATTGTATCGTCAAAACATAGCTAGATTTATTTTTCTGGAATTTTTGGGATCAGTATGTGGCCCCGTCAAATTGAAATGTACGTTCAAATCAAATATTGAATGTTTTATGTTTTAATTTGAAGAGAATGTTTTATATTTTAATTTGAAGAGAAACTGACTGAAACAGTCGAATGGGCCTATGAAACATATCCCATTGTGTTCGGAATGGGGGTATTTAGCTAGGGGCGACAGTCATTGGGTTTGAATTGGTGTTAGTGAGCGGTAAGGGGTATTTTCGGATTTAAATAAATTAAAAATAAATATAAAATAGAAGGACCAATCACGTTTCTCCCTCATTAAGGCGTTGACCGAGAAAGAACCCATAAGCTCCTGCATGAACGACGTAAGGCCTTCAACACCTTCTCTCCTCCAAATCTCTTAATCCACGCGATGAAAACCCTAGCCCCTGTGGAGAATTTTGAAGAGCATCATGAGAGCTTTAGATCCATACCCGCTTCGCTCTGATTGGTGGCACGAATCTCGAGATCCGATGCAAGGAAGCTGCGTCGTTCGTCGTCGTCGATCTACTCCAATCTGCGTTCAAGTTCAACCAAAAGGGCAGCGTCAGGTGCGTGACTCCAAGCCCGTCGAGGTGGTGAAGGATGATCATCATATCGTGCATCGATTCACGTGAAATCTGGAAACCTAGATTTGAACGTTCAAACTGGGGTAACGATTTATATATTTTAAACTGTTTTATTGCACTTCTAAGCGCTACGAATCATGATTTCACTGTAAAAATCATATGTTTTTGCTATGTTTTTAAAATCCAGTGAAACAAGAGACACCAGGACCATGTGGACGCTCTCTACATTCTAGAAGAGATCGGATATTTTTCTAAGCCTTCTACAATTTTTGGAGGAGTGGTAACCAATGTGAGATTTTTGAATTATAAACGATATGGAAATGGCGATGTATAAATTATATAGTCGATATATGAGTTATATAAGCGTTGTACACCTCATGTATAAGCGTTGTATAAGTTGTATATTCGATGTATAAGTTATATATGCGTTGTAAAAATTATATATGCGTTGAATGATATTGAAGTATATTGAAATGAAATCGAAATATAGTTATATACATATATCTATATATATACACACACTCCCCTCGTCCATAGACCATGGACGATATATATATTGGTTGTGATATTGTTTGGATTTGGTTGATGTGAAATTTGGTGAATATCATGAATGGTTGATTGGAAATGATTTATTGTGGTTGAAATCCCAATAGGATTAGTATATGGGAAAATTCGTCTGCGTACGAACTAGATATTGAAATCCCCATTGTCAAAAGCTGCAAGGCTTTAAGGTAGAGCGAGGGGCCGTACTCGGGACGGTACCGGTTTTAACTACACTGTCGTTACGCTGCCGAAATTTTCAATAATATTCAT
Organism: Allium sativum; assembly: GCA_030737875.1. Classification (NCBI taxonomy): domain Eukaryota; kingdom Viridiplantae; phylum Streptophyta; class Magnoliopsida; order Asparagales; family Amaryllidaceae; genus Allium; species Allium sativum. The sequence continues at coordinate 28,579,568 of CM060917.1, forward strand.
GTGTTAGAATTATTTTCATGTGTTGGAACTATATTCATGTGTTGAAACCATATTCATGTGTTGAAACTATATTCATGTGTTGAATAGAAATTCATGTGTTGAATAAAATTCATGTGTTGAATGCTATTGAATAAATTCTTTGAAAGATAAAAATAACATTTTTATCATCTATATAAAGTATATAAAATAATCATATTTTGAAATAAATTGTTTGACAATAAAAATCACATTTTTATTATATATATGAATTGTTAAAAATAGTGATGTGTTGAAATAAACAACTATTGGATAAAAATATCATTTTTAACAAACATAGGAAATGAATATGGTTTTGAAATCGAAGAACGGATTATATTTATATATATAATTAAAATAAATCGAATAACGAAGCTGTAGTTCATGTTTTGAAACTGTGATTTCAAACGATTATAGCGGGAGATTCGACCATCGGATTATCCCGAAACCGAAACCTTAGGTTCGCTTTGGAAATATCTTTCCAACGACACCAACTTTGTAAAGATCCAACGGTTGGATTGTCTAGAATGTTTAATTCAAATCTGAAGAAAAACAGCACCAGAATCGATTATATTTATATATATAAAAATATAATTAAAATAAATCGAATAACGATGCTGTAGTTCGTATTTTGAAATCGTAACTTCAAACGATTGTACCGGGAGATCCGACCGTCAGATTTTCCCAAAACTGGAACCGTTGGATTTGTTTTGAAAAGATCTTTCTAATGATATAAAGTTTGTAAAGATCCAACGGTTGGATTTTCAGATATGTGTAAATCAAATCTGAAGAAAAACAGCGCCATGGCCGCCATATGGCCTGAAGCGTCGTTTAAATAAAATGAGCTATTTTTAAATAAATAAAAATAGCGAAAAATCGTTATAAATTTTTATTAATGATATGGAATGGAAATAAACTGAATTTACTCTATGTATTGGATATTCTAATGGTTGAATGTGTTTGGCATGAAATTTACATTAATGGACTGAATATGGATGTCGAACAACTTAACCATGAAATGAATTGATTTAAATTCTAAATATACGTGAATTATTTGAAAAGGCCGAGTTAAATCTCATTTCAAATAATTGATCGACGATAAGAAGTCGATGATGAAGACGGTGGTTGAAGACCGGAGATCTTTACATCGTTTGGATGATTACTGGTGTCTTGATTGGGAGGCATCCCAAGATATAGATAATAACTGGTGATCGTCCAGACGTACTTGGAGATCGATGGATATGCGAGGTATAAGGTGCCTCCGGTTTGGTTCAGACCCAGAACGAACTTGTATGGACTGTGTGTCTGACATTGGATTTTTCTCTATGTTGATTGTTCTCTATTAAATATACATTTGCCTGGTGAAGGGGAATTCATTCCCTTACTTCACCCTTCTCTGAGACGTACGGGATCAGAAGTTGTATATCGATAGACATCAGTCACATGGTGTGAATTGCCTGTGTGGCATGCCTAAGTGGCAAATGATCAAGGCTTTTTTTGAAAAGCAAAGTCTTGTGGTTGATGATCAAAGCACCGCCTGTGTGGCATAGCTTTGTGTATAACGTTGATTCGCGAGCCTCACACCCCGGTATGACCCAGAAATGGAAGAGGACATCAGGAAGGACATGCGTTTCCTTCTAGCTAGGGTGGTATCAGTGACTTACCAGCCCAGACATTTATATTATTTTAACCTGTGTGGTTATTGGATTGCGAGGCGCTTCAGATATATCGGTGACTATGTGGAGCAGATGGAGTCATAGGACTCATTTACACCCCCAAAGGGTGAGGAAACACAGTGTTCAGGAATTTTAATCCACATCGGTGGACCGACCCTGATGATCCAAAGGCTTGACTGAGTACTTGCGTGAGACTCGGGCTAGACAGTCTCGAATTCGGTAAGGACTATCTTTTGCCGTGGTTCATGACGGAAATCCAACTTCCAAATACGACATTATGCGGTTTTGATTGTATACCTATATATGGCGACATGATATATGGTACCCTTGCCGTCTATGATTGATATTTATGATTGAAATTGTTTTTGAAACATATAAACACTAGTAATAATATCAAATGCTTTTGTTTTATTCGTATCAAGCATATTTTGGCCATTATAAGGTAAAACTCTATCCTCCGGTTTGCGTTGCATTGTGTGATGGGAATTGGGTCTTATAATGGCCTCATTTTTATAAAAAGCATTGCGATGTTTAAAAGATATACTTGTTTAAAACACTGGCAATCCAATGGAGTAAACCCGTTCCGCGTTAGCAGCGTGGTCCTGTGATTGGCCATATTATAAATTAAGTTAAGTAGATTTCTCATACCAACCCATGACTGACTCGCAGTTTTTTCACTTGCAAACTCGAGTGCCCTTGTTTCAACATGGGCAGCCTTGTATTTAGGTTTTAGCAGGCTCTTTCTGGATAGCTATGGAGCTGAAGATGGATTCTATCATTTATCTCTTTTTATGATGTTCAGCTCCTGTTGTACATGTTATGTTTTGTTTCCGCTGTAGACATTTATGTAAAGCTGAACTGTATTTTGCACTAAGTATGATCCTATATACTGTGTAACTCTGATGATTATGTTGATCCAGTGTATTATTTGTACACTATTTGGTGTGTTTAATTATTTTTGTTCTGTTGTTATCTATTTATGTGTTATATTCCAAAGATCACCCTTGCCACCGTCGTACGGGGGTTTGGGGTCATCACACTCTACAATATAAAACAAATTTATATCAAATAACAAATACGTTCACTTGTATATATATACTCAAACTCAATCTAGGGTATTACTAACCCTATCTCTACTGAGTCACGCCACATAGCCAAGGTAAATCACTTAACCTTCAGCTCTGATACCACTGTAACGACCCGGGTTTTTGCGACCTTGAGTACTCGACATAAACTAAATGTCGACTACTCAAGCATCGTAAAATACTGGATAGTCCATGAAAGAAATTAGAGGGTGAGAATAGATAAGATAGAAACTTAGAATAGAAGAAGAAGAAGAAGACAACATCAAAGTAACATGAACCTCACAGTGGAACGAATAACATATAATATATATATATATATCATAACTTTGAAATATAAATCTGTACTTGAATATAGATATCATTTCCAAAGTACAGCACTTACAACACAGCGGAAATAAACAATAGTTATATGATTCTGAAGCCTCCTAGTTCAGTTCTTCGAGTATCTGTAAATCCCGACTACTTGACTGCCCGTACAAAATTGGGCACCCAAGAGTTTAGGGAAAACAAAACAAAATAAACTTTGGGTCAGTCGTGGGACTGGTGTAAGTAAAACAGTTTGAATAAGTAAACGATATCTCATAAGACCACGCCGTATAGTGGAACGGGTTTTTCCCTTATGAGAATCCAAAATATCTTTATATCAAAAACCTTTTGATATTATAATAATGTCTATCAACTACAATATAATAATCATCTAGCAGAAACGCTTCCATCTCACGTTCTACATATATAGTATACATCAAAACTGTAAGCACGTATTGGGCAATGGATTTCCAACTGTGACAAGGTATGGAACCACCTTTCGCTAGTGTACCTCTAGAGAGGAATACACTGGGTTCAACAAGAACATCCTGGAACCTGGCCACACATGACCGACCACTCATTTCGCTTAAGTGTATCGAATGTATATCACCAACGGTTGGGATCAGCAACCGTTTCCCGAATGGGACAGCATCGACAATAGATTTTTAGAAGTAAATGAAACTCTAGATCAGGTGATTATACACCCTAATAGGTGCGACCTACATAGCCATGATGCCTGCCCGATTTTTGTCATTTCCCGGTTGTGAGGCTAGAGATCACGCTTATCTCTGACAGATCAGACGTTTATTCACTTTGAATGTCACATCATCATACCCACCAAATCACAAATTGATTTCCCCAAAAATACCACGGGTATACAGCTAAGAGAAACGAATTCCTCCGCCACCAAATGTAAATATGTTTGAAGAGATCAACATACGTGATCAATTAAATATACTCTGTCACACATTCTTCCATACAGGTCGTCCTGGGACTGGACAAACCGAAGGCACTATTCAGTACAACCATCTTAGGCAATCTTTTATCTAATATTTATACAACAGCCCTTGCACTCTACTCCATCTTCAATTATCTTTGGCATATATGATTCGCAACGCTTATGCCAATACGGAGTGGTTCTTCGGATAATAATCCAACCGGTCTCTCCAAATTAACAACGTTAAAATGGTCAAAAACTTCGATAGCCGGTGAGTTAACTATCAAAGAAAAACATGTGTGTAAACAACGATATTATTTCCAGATGGAAATTATATCGATCAACCATCATTTAACATTTTCTCTTTAGTTCATTAATTTACTTATCTCCTGTTTCCATATATTCTAAATTCTTGTTTTCTATTATCTGAAAACATTTCTGATTCTTATTTGGAAAACATTTCCAAATTCCTTCATTTGTTTTTAAACAAATGTTTAAATAAAATATCGCCATGCCAACTCAAACCATTTACTAAATTCACTTAACCATCATTCACTATCAAACCTTACCATTCCTTAGTTAAGAAGGAAGTCAATCAAGTTGGGGTATAATTACCTCTCAGACCTTAACTGAACAATGTTTTAACTTCGAAATTGTCAAAGTTTATCTTTTAAACCTTTAACAAACTTCCTTACGTAACTCTCAGATTCTATTTACGTATCCATTTCTTTATTGAAAACATTGATTATAATGATAACATTATAATCCCGACTTTCGAAATATCTAACTTCAAGTATAACTTTTATTCTTTAATGTGATTAAATAAATAAACACCTGATTTATAAATAAATAAATCTTGATTTAAACACCGGAAAGTATAAGTACTTTCCCGAATTCGATATAATTGAATTCGACGTATAACTCTCTTTCGAGTAATCTCTATTTAATTAACTCTTCTTCGAATAACCTATATTCGATTTATCTCTCTTCGAATAACATATATTCGGTTAACTCACTTCGAATTACTTATATTCGATTAACTCACTCTTTCGAATAAACTATATTCAATCTCTTTCTTTCGAATATGCTATATTCGATATTCTCCTTTCGAATAACTATATTCGATAATTCTCTCTTTTCGAATAACTAATATTCGATAATCTCTCTTTCTTTCGAATACACTATATTCGATAATCTCCTTTCGTTTAAACTAACATCGATTAACTCCTTTCGATTTAACTCAAATCGATTAACTCTATTCGAATAAACTATATTCGAGTAACTCCTTTAACTCTATTCAAATAAACTATATTCGATTACTCCTTTAACTTTATTCCAATAACTAATATTCGACTAACTCCTTTGGATTAACTCATTTGGATTAACTCGGTTTGATTAACTCCTCTTGACTAACTTAACTTAATTAACTCAACTTATTTAACTCGACTTGGTTAACTGCTATCGAATAACTAATATTTAATTAACTTATATTTGAATAACTATGTTTGTTTTAACTCTATCTCGAATAACTATATTCGATTTAACCTCGTTTCGAATGACTATATTTGATTTTCTCCTTTAACTCTATTCGAATAAATTATATTCGATTAACTCCTTCAACTCTATTGGTTAACTCTAATCGACTAACTCTATTCAATTAACTCTAATCGACTAACTCTAATCAACTAACTCTATTTAATTTACTCTATTGATTAAATCCTTTTGATTTACTCCTTTTCGAATAAGGAATATTCGATTCACTCTTCATCCATATTCAGTTTCAAATATCAATGTTGAAATCGATTCTTACTTCTCTAATAAGTCCTGACTTATATATTCCATTTATCCAATGATAAATATTTTACTTAATTTATAAATTATTATTTATAAATTATTCTTTCCACTTTATGTGTTAAAACAGATTTCTATTTAATCTCACTTCAAGAAAATCTTTCCTATTTCCTTTATATCCTGCCAATTTTCCTTTTTATAACTTTATTTATTTCATAAATAAATATTTCCTAATACTCCTTTATTTATTAAATGATTCCCTTTTTATCTTTATTTATTTTCTAAATAAATAAATTCTTTTTCAATTCTATTTGTAAATGTTTTACAAATATTTCTCTTTCTATTTTATTTATTTAACAAATAAATATTTTCCCTTCAATTCTATTTGTAAGTGTTTTACAAATATTTCCTTTCAATTCTTATTTGTCTTTCCCAATATTTCCTTTATAAAATCCTTTGATTTTATAAATAGTTTCTTTTATAAGTTCTATTTATAAATAAATATTCCTTTTATAATTCTATCAACTTTCTAAGTAAATATCCCTTTTTACTTCTATTTACTTTCTAAGTAAATATCCTTTTTATCCTTCTGTTTACTTTCTAAGTAAATATCCTTTTTATCCTTCTATTTATTTTCTAAATAAATATCCTTTTTATCCTTCTATTTACTTTCTAAGTAAATATCCTTTTATAAAATTCTTTTCGTTTTATAAATATTTTATTTCAATGCACAGTTTGAAATCTTTCTTCTATAAAAAATCTTTCGATTTTATATAATATTTATTTCAATATTTCTTCTGGTATTTAACAGTCCAAATAACAAGACCATTGTCATTATAATCAATCACAGATTATACATCACATCATATAACACAATATATGAACAAAACAGTATTATAAATATTGAGGAACCCAGTTGGGTCCCTCCAACCTGTTTCCTGCATCACATATGTTAAACAACACGAATATAAAATTATTCTGATAAACAGAATCAACATTCGATTAACGATTTATATATATATTTATCATTATATATAATTTCAACCAATACATAAGCAATTCAACCAAACAGTTAACACACAGCAATCAACAAATAATTAGCAGTTCTAAGAATACATTATAAAAATATAACGGTTCAGATTTGGTGAGATTTTCTCACATTGGACGATCATCGTTAATAGCGATAACCATGGCTTGATTCAGATGGACAATTTATTTTACTATAAATTGTACTGAGCTCTGATTCACTCCTAGTCAGTTCCATGGCGTAGCTCCCGTCCATACGATCCTAACGGATCTTGTTTCACTGAAAACCGATATCGTATGATGAAGTTATTGTCATTACAAGTTATACAAATAATTTAAAAGAGAATTAAATTAATTAAATTAACCATTTGGCCTCACCCCCATTTTCTCGGCCCAAACCCATTCGTACTGGCCCAAACCCCTTTAATTACTAGACTTGCACTTATTTACAACCCGATAGCCCCTTTCTTTTCCAAAGCCAAATACGACAGCTCCATTTCACTCCGCCACCATCACCGAACTTCATCCCTTCCGTACTCCTCCTACAAACCACCGAATTCAAAAAGAACTCCACCAACCAAATCTCCAGCAAAATCTCTTCCGCCCTGTCCCCAATTTCTAGGACTCGAACCCCATCTGCAATTTCCATCGACAGCCATTTTCCGCCTGCTACAGGCATCCGCGCGACACCTCTCTCCACCGAATACCCTCAAACCTTGCCAACGAGCTCTACCACTCCTCCTCAATCCAAAACTAAACACCAAATCGAGAATGAGTGCTTACATCCTTTGATTTCTTGAACCCTAACTCACGCTGTGATAAAACCCGCGATGTAAAATAGCGATCGAACCCTACAACAACTACATCAGATTGAAAAGCTTCTTGCAACGATCACAGATATATGTATTTTAGGATTTATTGATTTTTCTTCACTTTGTTTTTTATTTTCCAATCTCAAGAATTTACTGTAAAATGAAGAAGAGTAGCGGCGGTGTTTTTGACTGAGAATGAAATTAGGTTTAGGATTTTTAAGGGTATTATATAGCATATTTTTAATATATTTTTTATTCGATTATAATATTTATTTTAAGCAATCGTTGTGTGTACTTTCTGAATAAAAATTCCTATAATCACATACGATACTTAAAAATCATGGAAATGGACATACACCTGCAGTTCGGCGTTGCGGACCCAACGAAACTGGTTTCGTCGAATTCCGACTCCGTTTGCTCACACAGCATATTTTTAACCATCTAAATACTGATTGTTTTTCACATTAAAATCTCGTACGGTCACATACTGACTTCAAAAATCACGAAACTTGACATCTAACAATAATTTAACATTGCGGTTCCAACAAAATTGGTTTCGTTGAATTCTGTGGTCGTTTGCAAAATTGGCTATTTTTAAACCCCTAAATAACCCTTTTAAATATATAAATATATTTAAAAACAATTAAATTTAATATTTAAAAATAAATATTATCGTATATATTCACAGTGGAATACCATACAGCTCTCATTGGATTTATAACTCGATATTCCATTATCAGAGTTATATCGATATTCGATTTACATTTAAATCCTTATATAAAATTAAATAACTGTTATGGTTTTTAAATGGTTATGGCATTGTTCTTCTGAGAATTTTATTTGGACATAACTAAAAATCTACATGACGAAATCCCGATTTTTCTCTTCCACTAGAAAAATATACTTCACCAGCTACATACGTTTCTTGTTTCATAGAAATCCAATTTAAAACGGACCTTGTATATTCGTTTGAAGTTCGAATCGCCAAATAGCGAACTGCTGCGCCATTTCGAGCTCGATTTTAATTATAATATAATTATACGTTCAAACTTCGTTTATATAATATATTCGTGAATATAATTAAACTCTAAACTGAATTACATATTTTAAATAATCCAATTCACACTATATTGTGAATTTCACTATTTTTGATTATTTCTGAATTAAATATATTATTCTATTATTTATATTAATTAAATAATCCATATAATTTAATTAAATAACCATTATAATTCTCTAAATCACTATTTATATAATTAAATTAATTAATTATAATACCGTAAAATGCGGGTCGTTACACAAGATATCATACAGTGGGCAAGTGTTGTGACGTGTAGTGCGCATGCTATGTGTGTCTTAGAGATCCACCTAATGGGCCCTTAGCCGGTGTCTTGGTCGTTGGTGCAATGTCCATGACATCGGTAAAGATGCCCCCCCTCGGATGTACGAAAGGATGTATGAGGATTTAAAACTCTAGATTCATACTGCTCAAACGGTAGTGGCAGATCACTTATACCTTTGAAAGGGTGATCAATGCTAGATGATTCAATGTCTTGAGCTGGAGATTTAGGTTGGGGAGTATGCTTTGATGTAGATATCTCAGTCATTTCTTTTTCGATGACAGGAGGATAACTCTCCTTGTATTTTTCTTTATCAGGTGCAACCTATTAACTTATGCCAACATCCACCCCTTCGTTGGCACCCCCGACCCGGACTTCGAGGTAGGGTTCATCGGTATTAGGGCCCCCGACTGGGGGCATGACTCCTAGGGCAGTTGTACCTCCACCCTCGACTGGGGCACCACCCAGACCTATTCTATATCAACACGCCGAACAAATTGACTCGATGTAGAAATTCATCATTTACACACCTTCACACTCGCCTCTGGTCCTCAAGGACCGCTCGAAGTGTGGCCAAACTCGACATAAACACTTTGCCAATAGGCCTATCCATCATCCCCACCGAACGAAAACATGAAGTTTTAGATGACTTCAAAGCCAAATTAGAAACAAACGACTTCTGGAGACTCTTGCTACCTTCAAGCCATTGCCTGGCGAAGCCCTCTATATATGTAACGCAAAACCAATCTAATTTTACGCCACTCATTTTACTTCACTTGTCCATTATAACTCGGTCGTTCATTGTCACATCAAAGTAAGTAAACAATGTAGTATCTTTGCGGTGTTTGAGGTTGAAGAAAAATCTGACAACATCGATGGTAGGCGCCCAAGGAAGATGCTCGAAATATAGGATATGTAAAGCACGAAGATAATTGTAGGCTACTGGGAGCAGCGCATCAACACCAATAAGGCTGTCAATTTCCTACACGACCCGAAACTCGATCGGAAACTCGCACGGAAATTAGCTGGTTTACCCGAACCGTTTATTTGGCTGGTCATTTTCGGGTCAACCCAAATTTGACCTGTTTATAAACGGATGGGTTTAGGTTGACCTGCTAACCCGAATTTGACTGTTTATATTTATATGGGTTGACCCGACCTGTTTACAACCCATTTGACCCGTGAACCTGAGTTTATGACCCATTTATGACCCGTGAACCTGAATTTGACCCGTTTATACCTTATACGGCCCGACCCGTTTATGACCCGACCCGCCATGACCCATTTACAACCCGGCCAAATTAAACGGGTTACATGGGTCGGGTCGGGTCAGGCCGTTTATAAACGGGTTGGGTCAACCCGTTTATAAACGGGTCAGGTTCGGGTTGAGCTATTTCTAACCTGTTTAATAAATGGGTTGACCTAACCCGTTTAAAATCAACCCAAACCCAACTTGACCCGGTCCGAACCCGACTGATTGACACCCCTAGTGTCAAGTTCATTTGAGAAAGAATGGTCTTGATGAATGGACTAAATGGATGGAACTGACAGTGCACATTGGAAGGAACAAGCCATATATCCTTTCGAAGGGTTTTGCATTGTATGTAGAATGACGAGCACCCGAATCTAATCGAATAGGATTTTGTTCTTGGCACAGAGTCTTTTTAGGTTGGGTTCGTCCGTCTCTAAAGGCCAAGATTCGATAGGGTCGTTAACAATGATAGCCACTAAAAGAGTATTTGGGACAAGAGCGACTCCTGCGACATCCATTCCACTGGCTCCACCTTCTACTATGGCCATGCCCTTATGTTGACCAAATAACCGATGATTCACCTCACATTTGAATTCGATATTAAGACTCATCGCTATTTGAATTGGCGATAGAGTTGGATCCTGTGTCAGGATTTTGATAAACTATGTCCTTTTCAGCTCCAGCTTCAGAGGCTCTAGCGGAATACCATCGACTCATAATTGTTGTATTACTCAAGAAACGCCATCGACAATAGTGATTAACCTATACCCCCCGTATGTGAACTAGTGCAAGGTGTGTAATAAAGTGTGAACATATGTACATTAACAGGAATAAAACATTCGAGACATGTTGTAGATGCCGACTCAATCGGCCTTTGTTCCTGATCGTCTAATCAAGTCTTGATTGCGAGTAGTCACAGACCATACTATCATGGGAAGATGCTTTATTGTTTAGGCAATTCATGTTCATATGCTCTAATCCAAACTTTTCATATGTCCAGATATGCTATAATCCTAACCGTCCATAAGTCCAAGTGTTCAGTTTTTCCATGTTGTCGCATTGTTATTTCCCCCGTGAATCGTCAAGTATAAAATTGCCTACGACCAAGAGAGATGACCTCACCAACTTCGATTTAGCCTGATGTCGGATCAGCCAAACCCAAATTGGCCAGATCTAGATAGGCAAACTTCGGATCCACCAGATCTGGATCGCTCTTCCGATGTTGCCGATTCGAACAATGTTAAGCTGACTACTTCACTATTCTCCTTCACTAATTTCTCAACTCTTTCTTCTTTCTTTTTGCACCAGTACTCCCTACCCATAAGACTTCCACACTCATGCTCGATTCTTCTCATTCCTTCCTCCTTCTCATTCCTTCTTTTCAACATCTACTCCCGAGAATACCCATGCTTTCACCTTGCTTCGCCACCACGCCTTAACTCCAGCGCAACCTCGGCAATTCCATCGATACTTGCCTTCGATTTGCTCAAAAATGGCCATGACTTGCTGTATACTATAATGACAACAGAAGTCAAGGCTAGTTTCAAAACCCACCCATGTTGGAGTTGATCAAAAGTGTTGATGGACGACAGTGGTCCAGTTGGAGCTGTGGTTGGTGCGGTTGGGTTCGAGAGGAGGAAGTTTTGTAGAAAATCATTAGAAAGAGGTTTAGAAATAAAGTAAGGAAAAAGAATAAAGGAGGTGGGCCACATTAATGTAGGGGAAGAAGAAAGATTTCTGTATACCCCCGAAAAGATAGGCACTCAGCACGGATCGGTAAAGTCGATCCGAGTCACTCATCATCTGGTTCGGCCATGTAGAACCGAGATGTAACAGGCATCCAAAATGAACATAATAAAAGGGTGAGAAGAATTAAGATACTCTATCAAAATGATAAAAATCTCACATGCCGACGCACGTGCGGAGACCAACTTGACAAGATAATGTGCTTGACTAGCACAAAGAACAACGTTGATCGGCAATGACTTGCGCATGTATAAACACAAGCAGTAGCCGACATCTCAACATCTGAGACTAAATGAAAAATGTACTCTACCATTTGACTTGACAAGGTTTGATTAGTTACCTATGATCGTCAAGATTCTTAATCAAAAGACTTTGGACGAACAAATGCAATTAAGGACAATCGTAAGCGATTATCTATTTATGCAGATAAAAAGGGCTCAAGCGTTATGACTACTTAAAAGGATCACCATTTATGTGAAAATGGTTGCTACTCTAGGAATGACACTGACAAGAGTATGCAACTCAACTCATTCAAATAACATCCATCTACGATGCGACGTACTTTTGGGGGGAGGGAAAAAATGTTGACCAGCCTTTTGACAAGGCCATCACGTACTTGGTCCCTTATAGAAAAATCATTCAAGGTTCACGAACAATCAAAGTCAAGTCCCAGGTGGTCAAGATGACCTATCCAGGTTTGGCCTGTTCTCAGATCGACAAAGATAAGTATCTCCAGCTTCACCAAGATGTATAATCCAGATCGACATTTCTTCGGTTTGGCTAAGCAAGCCACCTTCAACTCGGCATCTCGTTCAGTTTGGGATGAGCACTTTACCTTGGTCCATCGCACCCCGAGATTGGCCTCGTCCTGGCTCGGCATGCCCAGTCCAGTCAAATGGAGTAGCTTCACCAAGCTTCCCCCATCTAGTTCGGCATGATCCCGGATCGACATGACGCATGCTGAACCAAGACAATGAACGTGGGTGACATAGCCCACTTACTCCATCATTCCTAATTTTCCGCCCACTCGCCTGGTCAAACAGGATATGAGCTATACCCATAAATGCCACCTTGGAAGACATTTGGAGGATTTCTTCAGCTTTTTGCACTGTTATTTCACTAGATTCAGTTGTACTTGGGATTGTATCAATTCCGCCCACTGTAATCGTTAACTTAGTGAAAAACTAGTGAGAATCATCAAGTGACCGTAGCCATATTCAATTTGAACCATTCTAAATTGCATGTTGTCTCATTTTCATTTATTTTCTTCTGTTTTTACTCTCCACTTTCATATTTTGGGGTGTTGAACCATTTTAGGTGTCAATAATGGTAAATTACCAATTTCCCCTTTGAAGCCTTCATAAAATTTCACCAGCAAAAAGGCCAAAATCATCTTCGCATGGCAAGCCAAACGTCTGACCAATGGATTTAGACATCTGAATTGAGACAATTAATGAGTGCTTCAACTAATTGGATGTCTAGTTACCTTGACGAGATGTTTGATTAAATATTTGGGTAATGGAGAACCCTGTAACCAGATGTGTAAGCAAACTTTCAGTTTTATCTATCTTTGAAGCTAGATGTTTAGGAACCACATCCAGACGTCTGAATTCGTATGCACGCTCACGTGCATATCTTAACTTCAACTCTCCATATCTCGACAATGCATGCTCAAGTATGTGAACCGTTTTCATTGATATTAAGTTACTCTTAAATACTTCAGTTTGCCACTAGTGTCGCCAAATTTCAACATTCCATTCGACTCTATATCTATCTCCAAATTCCAAGAACCAATGGTGCAAAACCATCACCAACTCTACCTTCAACAGACCAAAGAATGAATATTTTCCTAATGACCTGTAGCAAAACCACCGCGCATTATAGCCTATCAAATGAGCTCCGCTAAAGCTACTGCTCACTAGCAAAATGTTGAAAGAATCCAAATCTAAAACTGGATCAATAAAAGACACAAGTGAAGGTGTTTAATCAAGTACTTACCAAGAAGGTAAAACCTCAATCTCTCATTAACACTCCTTATTGTATAAAACAAGCCACTCTCTCCAATCGTGTCACCTTGTGGCTCTTAGCACTTCAATAAGAAAATCAAGTTCGAGCAGTGCTTGAACTTGCCAACCGAAAATGCTTTGAAAAACAAATCTACCACATTTTCCATCATTTGCACTTTTCGAAGAAACACTGGCTTATCTTCATCGATGGAAAGAATGATTCTCTCACTTCGATGTGCTTAGTTAGTGAGCTAAAAACCAAATTCTCCGCCAAGTGAATAATATGTTAGCTACCATGTTGAACATCGATACTATCACGCTTGAATCCCAAGTCACACAATAATCTCATTAAATAAAAAAATTCCTTTGTAGATTTCAACGTGGTTATCCACTCTACCTCTGTGGTAATGACCAGACTTTTTGGCTTTTGGAAATCGACACTAATCCTCTATATTCACGTGTCTCAAATCAAGTGCTAGAAAGATTGATTTTTAGGAGGGAAAGGAAGGAGGTAGAAGAAACTGAAGAAAGAAAAGACAAAAAAGGGAAAAGGAAAAACAAAAAATAGATCAGAATCTCATAGTGGGATGAATGAAATATACTATATCAATACTCTTTATAAAAAGAAAAAATTGTACACATACTATATGAATAATCAGAGTAAAAATAAATGAATCATCCTAGACAGTTATATTAACCTATCTCGGAATTGCTAATACATACTACACCTTACATAGTAACAAAATACAGGAATACGTCTCGAACCCCAGGCTCCCTTTCTGAAGCTCCAAGCTATCCAGGGCTAACTAAAAAAATATACTCGGTCTGATCTGAGCATTATAAGAAAATAACATTCGGTTTAGTTTGGTATACCAGAGTGAGAAAACTCACATCACAAACAAGTTGCCTGATTTAAGAAAATAACTAAAAAAGAAAGATATCTCGTAAGACCACGACCATATATAAATACGACATGGGTTTTTACTATACAATAACCAATTTTATAGGAAAATATAGTTATGTTATTATAATGTCTAATGTTGAGAATATAAATACTAATAATAGCTGAAATTCTTGCATCCCGCATTCCAACATATTGTGTATACAACCAAAACTGTTAAGGTGCGTTTACATATGGATTTTCCATGAAGTCCTTCTCAATAAAATGAGATCGATCTGCTATTATAAGGATCAGAAGTTACCTTTTGATTGTCCTATATCTCTAGATGAAATATATAAGACAAACACAATGGCCTTACACCTAAAGGAGCAAACACCAATCACGTGGAAACTTAGCATCACAACTTCTACCGACCAATATAAAGATAAGAATACTCTAGTTAATGGAGTTGAGGCACCACTTTGGGTTTTTGTGCATCTTACTCTATCTTTAATCATTTCCCGATGTCCATTCTACGTTCGGCATCTTCATACGAGTACATATTACTCGAATATACCATGAATCCCAAATTGGATTCCAGCATCACAACAAGCTCCACTTCCAAGAGATAAAACACATATATCAGTCATGAAGTGGTATTGATAAGTAGAACACTTACCAATTCCGGTCCCTCCAAGACTGGATCGATTAATTATTTAAATAAGGATTTGATGGTTAGTTAGTTAACTATTAAATAAACAATCAACCAATGAATAGTTAAGTGATGGAAACAAGGCCCAAATACTCTTTTTACATACAAGTAACACTTTTTTATTTAATTAAACCTTTTGTTAATTGAATTTATTTTTTTAGTAAAAGATACTTTATCTAATAAAATATCAATCATTAATCAAAACTTACAATTAGTTAAATTTATATTTGTATAAATATTCAATTATTCTTCATAAAATTTAAAGTGTTGTCTTCTATCAATCCCTGTTCATTTACAACCTTTTTAGTCCTTTAAAAATATAAATACTTATCCCTCTAGTATAAGTATATTCCGAAACAGTTCACACGGTTTGCATATTTTTATTCCATAATACTAATACTTACTATTATCTTTAAACTATTCATTTTAAAGACATAAGTGTTTTTAGATTCGTTCAAATGATATATTCAAGTTCTAAAATATAATTTAAGGGTTCAAAAGCAAATATTAGTAAAACACTACTTACGAGAAACCTAAAACAATTTAATTCTTGTTATTACATTTAAGCATTACTTTGAAATTCTAAGTATATTTAACAAGTTAATATACTTCTTATTTCTTTTATGAGTCCTCTTACCATAACATGTGTGTTATAGTTCAAAACCACTTCTTAGTCTTTTATAAAGGCTTAACATATTTTTAAACTTATATCTATTAATGAGTAGTTTGAAATACTAATAGTTGTTTTCAATTGTTATAACTTGAAAACAAGATTAAACAAGGTTTTAAATAAGGAAATTGAAATAGCTTAAAATAGGGTTTTAATTATGGAAATTGAAATAGCTTAGAACAAGGTTTTAGTTCCTATATAAAATACCAACTTAAAAACAAGTTTTAATAATAACTTGAATGTATGTTTTAAATATTAACAAAAAAATAGGTTTAGCTAATATAACCCAAAAATATAGGTTTAAACATGATATTACGTTGGGTTAAAATTTTGTTTTAACTTAAACAAAGTAAAAAATTGGTTTTAACTTAGAATTTAAATTAAAAAGGCATTTAGCTTGAAAGTAAGATAAAATGGGTTTTAGATTAAAATAAGATAAAAAATGGATTTTATATATTATAACTTAAAAGGTCTATTTTATAATCAACCAAAATAGTATAAAAACACGTTTTGTAGTTTAAAACCACTTTATAACTTTTAAACTTAATTTTTTTGCCTCAAGGCAAACCATCATATTTTAAAACTTAAATATAGGTTTATATGACTTATGACAAATCATCGATATAAAATATGAATAAATGGGTTCCTTTGTCTTACGACAAAAGTTCGTATATATATATAATGGTTAATAGCCACCAAAACTTAACCAATATTGTTTATTGGTCAATTTCACATCATGGTTTGAATTTAACATGTGCAAATGTCAAATAATGATTACCGTCTAAAATCAAGTTTTATGTCAAACAGTTCATATGTGAATAATACGAATATAAATAACGTAACAATCATATTGAGGAATTCTGTTGGATCCCTCCCACCTGTCCCCTAGCATCACATCTCATATACCAACACATATATCTGTATAAGTCAGAAATAAACTCTAATTCATATAAGAAGAACCTACTGCTTAAAGCAGGTATTGTCAAGGGTCATCCGCTCCATGGGCGGGAATATAAACCACAAACCAACTGACAAAATAGTAAATCATCCAATCTAGCAATCAAATAACTAAATATGCAATCAATAGTGAATATTATTATATGGTACAATAATATTTCAGCAAATGTGAGTTTAACTCACCATCCATCATCCAAATAACCCTTTTACGTTGTTTTATCTAATTCCAAACAGGCGTATGAAATTAGATTAAATTCCAAATAGCTCAGAAAGCATCCAATCCAACTTGTATATGTAGTGTTGGTTGATACGAACCCAATATTGAAGGCATCACCTCAGTCGGACTTCGTATGAGCTAGATATCACGTTTACTAGTTAAAACAAGATTAAAACATAATTAATTTAATTATTTATTTAAGTAAAGCCCTCACCCCCTTTCCATATAACACCCTTTTTCTTCCCCGATTCAAACGTTTGAACCTGCCACTAAAATGGGACCCTTGACCAATAACTACTAATGCCTCGACAACCCATTAACTCAGCAACCACCACCAATTGACTTCGCACCACGATCTACAATTATATGTCACCACCATACCAAATTCGACCCCCTACAAGTTCCCAACCTGCTCCTTTGCAACTTGCCATAGGTCTCTTTTCACCTTGATCTACCAGAGCTCGGACAACGTACTCCTTCTGATGCGTCTTGCCACCATGAACTCAGCCGACACCCTGATTGTGCATCCGACCAAAGCTATCACCCTAAACTCATGCATTATTTTGATTGTACAAAAGTCGAGCATCAGGTAGCAGCGCAACACCCATCATGAAGCACATCACTGTGAAGTACACGACCATACAATCTCAATGGATTCATACTTCTTCGATTTCATTGAATATTGAACTTGATTTAATTTCATGATCATCATGGAATTTGACATTCTGCTATAATTCAACATTCCGGATACGATGAAACTTGTTTCGTTGTATTTCAAAATTGTTTGCAAGATGGTTATTTTTGTGTTTTAATAAAATCGAGTTATTGTTAATTGATTTCCAAACGCTTCAATTTGACAATACTAGTTTATTATTACCATTCACATTCAAATGTTATTTTACATAAGCTTTGAAGTTAATTTAATTTCATACTAAATTCCAGATTCACTTAATTGAGTAATTTCAATATTCAAATTACTATTTAACCATTCAATTATATTAAATAACTTACATATTTTTAAATCAAGTCGTTTCAACTTCTAAATTAATCATTTTTATAACAAGTGCTGAAAATCCGTGATGTTACAATTGTAATAGATAAAGCAACTATGGTATGCAATCTCGATTTCCAACTAATGGTCATACCAACAAGTGTGATGATATAAAGTTAACTTTCAATGGCCTCTATCACTAGGGTTGCCCATATCACAATAACTAACCAACTTGAAGTTCATTTTTAACCATAAAAAAACAATACCATGAGAAGATGTATTTATAAGGTATCTCATAATACACTCATAGCTTGCAAATATGATTTTCCTGGATTACCATATATTGACTATCCATCCAGATGGAATTTACAATATCAAGCCTCGTACAAACGACGACATATATTAAACAACCAATTACACTTGCATATGATACCTTTAAGATATTAGTCTCGTCTTTCTCCCAAATAGGTGATCCATTACCCAAAAGCTTCGTATGCTAAGGTGAATGTATATATAATGCCTTTGCATTCTTCATGCTAAATCAGCAAAACACTTTCTCAATGTACTCCTTTTGAATCAATTTCAACTTAAATGCATTCGATTCCTCTCCATCTCCATGTCCAATATTTTTTTTCCTCCTCAGGATCTTTTATTTTGAATTTGATTTTAAAAGCATCTTTAACTCGTAGATTTTTTTTATCTGTAGAAGTTATGAGCATGTCATATGTAATGACCCACCTTCTCGACAATCGAAAGTCGACACTAAGTACGACCATTATATTTCAGTGTTGAATATCCAATCGTCAAAAAACGTGGATTGTTAGGGTAAAAAAAGGAAAAAAGAAAAAGAAAAGAACAAAAGAAACACAAAAATCACAGCGGAAACTACAATATATAATAATAATACTGACAGATGAATTGTCACTCCCAGATACAATTTATACCAGAGTTAAAAACAAATCCTATCAGCTAGACAGTTATAAAATTCTGACCTTACAAATATTGATATGTAAAATAAAATATAGCGGAAATAAAATAATGCAACAAGCAAACTTTTAACTCAACTCCATGAGCTCCACATCCAAACGAAGACAACCTGGAAACAAGCTCGGTCTAACCAAAGCATTATAATAAAATAATACACGAATCAGTCTGGAATACCAATCACGAGAAAACTCAAGTAAAAGGAAACATACAATAATTTTGTGAGACCACGCTTCTGATCGTGGAACGGGTTTTTACTTCACAAAACAACATATATGAATAAGCATTAACACAAAACCAAATCACTGAAGTAACAAGGAATGGATGTCATAAGTAAAAATTTGCCAACATAAAAGTAATAACAGAACAACACCCCATCGAGAAGAGTGCACGACACTTCTCGATGGAAACAAAGAAATTGATCCAAAAATTTGGAACGAATAAGGAAAAGGTTAATTTCCCTGAAATAATTGGACTGCACAGCTTACTGTGGACTATGCCACTTACAATAACGTCCAATCTCACCATTGATTAAACTAATTAAAAATCGCGAAGGATTTATCTCCCAAATGCAAATTAAAAATGGAAAAACTTCAAATTTATATAATAAAAATATTGAATGAAAAGTTTTCCAAACAAATAATGAATAGAAGAGTGTGCTCCCATGACCGAAAGTATACCTCTAGAATATATTGAGAACTCCGATGGCTCTTGGAAATGTTCAAGCCGGACCCCATACAAAATATGAGAATATGAGTATTTCATAATTGCACGCAAAGATATTCAAATCCAATCTAGAGTAGATGTGAGAATACCTTAATGGGAGCAACCCTACATAGCTTGACTTCCACTCGCTCTTTTAGTTCAACCATTTCAAACAAAGGATAATGTAACAACCCGAAAATCTGGGCCAATTTAAATTTTTTTATTTTGGCAATTTTAGCGAATTTTGATTATTTAAAATGAATTATTTTAAATAATATCAACGAGAAATTTATTTTGAATATAATTCGAATGAATATATATTATATAGATCGTCGTTAGAATATAAATAATTATATATAATTATAAATAGAATTGAAAATGGCGTGGTAGTTCGATAATTCGATTTCAAACTTCAATTGGATGTACCGGGTGCAAAACAATCCGGATTTTAGTAAAACCAAAAATAATGGAATCTATTTGTGAATATCTTTCCAACGAATTTGAAAGATTGAAATTTCATAGCGGGGATCAAAAGATATGTCCAGTTGAAATTTCCGAATAGTCGCTATGGAATTCAGGCCCTTAAAAATGGAAATTTTGCAAATGACCTCGGATTTCGACGAAACCACTTTTGTTGGATCCGTGATGTCAAATTATTGCTAGATTCCAAATTTCATAATTTTTCGAATCAATATGTGAGCATGGCAAAAGAAAACGTGTTTGACCAGTTTCAGTTGATTTTAATCGACTGGAAAATGGCCATTTTTCAAACGGTCTCAGAATTCGACGAAATTATTTTTGTTAGGACCATATCGTCAATACGAAGCTAGAAAATATTTTTCGGGTTAGTATGTGACCCCAGTAAATTGAAATGCGCGTTCAAATTCAATATATAGAGTTATATGTTGGTTTTGGCGAAAACTGATCGAAACAATTGAATCAGCCTACGTGGCATATCCCATTGTGTTCGGAATGGGGGTAATTAGCTAGGGGCGACAGTCGTTGGGTCTGATTTCGAACTCGGATCGGTAAACAAATAATTGGAGAATAAATTAAAATAAAATATTTATAAATAGCCCCCCCCCCAAACCCTAAATTCACAAACCCGCCTCCCCTCAGAAATAAAAAAATCGCGATGCTCCTCTTCCTGAAACCCTCCGCCATTATGAACGCCCGCCACCCCCTTCCCTGGCCGGCGCGCCTCCGGCCAACATCACCCGCGACCCCCCTCCTCCATCTACCGCCTGCGAACCCCCCCCCCTCTGTTGCGAACCGTGACCCCCTCCACCAGAAAAGCCACCACACCCCCATCCCCCCTCCCAACCTCCTGTACCCGACGTCGACGCCACCCAGGTCCACCAGCGACGCCCAGCGCTCGACATCCCCCCCCATCTCTGAATAACATAGTGAGTTTTATTGTTTAATTTCAATTTCAGTTTTATTATATTTTTAGCGATATAAATATTACATTTTTATGAATGTAAAAATTATATTTTTATAAAGAAAGACAATTGATAAAAATTAGATTTTTTCCGTTTGAATAGCAAGATAAAGATATGATTTTTATCGCTTGAATGGCAAAGAGAAAAACATGGGTTTTATTGTATGAGCGGATCTATAAGAATATGATTTTTATATAGTAGAGGTAATAAAAATATGATTTTTTACTTATAGAGATAATAAAAATATAATTTTTATATAACAAAGAAAGTAAAAATTCGATTTTTATATATTGAATAGCAAAATAAAAATTCGATTTTTATATACTGAATAGCGAAGTAAAAATTCGATTTTTATATACTGAATAGCGAAGTAAAAATTTGATTTTTATATACTGAATAGCAAAGTAAAAATTCGATTTTTATATACTGAATAGCAAAGTAAAAATTCGATTTTTATATACTGAATAGCAAAGTAAAAATTCGATTTTTATATACTGAATAGCAAAGTAAAAAATTCGATTTTTATATACTGAATAGCGAGGTAAAAATTCGATTTTTATATACTGAATAGCAAAGTAAAAATTCGATTTTTATATATTGAATAGCAAAGTAAAAATTTGATTTTTATATATTGAATAGCAAAGTAAAAATTCGATTTTTATATATTGAATAGCAAAGTAAAAATTCGATTTTTATATATTGAATAGCAAAGTAAAATTTCGATTTTTATATATTGAATAGCGAAGTAAAAATTCGATTTTTATATATTGAATAGCGAAGTAAAAAATTCGATTTTTATATATTGAAAAGCAAAGTAAAAATTCGATTTTTATATATGTAGAGAATGCGAGCAGTGAAAATTGACAAGAGGGGAGAAAGGCGAAGATTTCTACCTAAGAAGAGTCGTGGTGTTGAATTAGCAATTCTGTGAGAATTTCTCACCTTTAATTTATTTTTCTAGTTGTATATATATATATATATATATATACTAGGATGCAGACGGTGTTTAGTAGCACCCGACACCCGTCGTCCACAGACCATGGACAGCTTGTATGCTTGGTTGTTTGATTTTGATGTGTAGTTGATTGTGTGATGTGATGTGAAATGAAATGAAATATTTTATAGTGGAAAATATTTTATAGTTAAAAATATAATTTTTAACGTGTATATAAAATAAATATTTATAAACAAATCGAATGATTTGTTTGTATACACACATTTGATTGATATTGATTGGGACGATAAATTTTACACATCGCCCAACTGCACAAATAAAATCTGTGTTTGATTGTTTGAAACCCCACACGGGTATTGGGATAATATTTGAAGTACACTAATCCCGATTGTTTAGTTGTATGTCGATCGATTGATTGACAGACTGTTATAAGCGTTGAATATTTATATTTGATGCTTATACAGTGTAGAATGCACTTTGGATGATGGTTGATTATTCATCGTTATTATCGTATACATGTGTTGTAGAAACTCCATATAATTAACATTATATGGTAATTGATTGGGCCTCATTCCAGTTTCGAAATAGAAATATTTGGAAAAGAAATATTTGAAATAGAAATATTTGAAATAGAATATTTGAAAATAGAAATATTTGAAATAGAATATTTGAAAATAGAAATATATGAAGCCGTATTGATTAGATTGACGCCATTTTGACATAAACGATATTTATATCGATTTTATTCATTTTATAATGAATATCGAAAGTGATTTCAAAATTTGATTTTTCGAAAAGAATTGAAATTCGAATAGAAATTGAATATAAATGAATTCGAATTGAAATTGAATATAAATGAATTCGAAATGAATCTGAATTGAATTGAAAACGAACTGAAATTGAATTAAAAATGGATTTGAATTAAAATCGATTTGAAATGAATTTAAAACGAATTTATATTGGAATATTCAATTTTGATTTGAAATTGAATATGAAGTTGAAACCGTTTTGAAAACGAATTTAAAACGATTTATAAAGCACGTTTTGAATTGAAATCGACGAAGTATATATTATATATATTATATATATATATAATATAATGGCCTGAATAGAACGCGCCGCGCCGCGGCAGTTCGCGAATTTCGACCATTGACTTCGAATGGATATTACGGGAGATCCGACCGTCGGATTCTCCTAAAACCGGAACCGTTGGGTTCGTATCGAAAAGAGCTTTCTAACGAATATTAGAAATTTAAAATCTAACGGTTGGATTTGGAGATACGTCCAAATCAAATTTAGAAAAGGTCGTTGTAAGTGCAGTTCGATGGCCGTTGATGGAAATCGACTGTACGGGCCTTGATAAAATTATTAAAAATAGTAATAATTTGTGTAAAATCATAAGAAATGATTGGTGAAGATTTGGGATGAAAAACTCCTTATTTGAAAAAGAAAAAATAGATTTTTATCGAAATGAACTAGTTTTGAACTAGAATTATAATTCTATTTATTTTTAAATAAATAAATTGAATTTGAAATGGTTTTGAAAATAACCAGAATTTCCAATGATTGCATTGGAATGGATTTGAATCGAAATTGTCTTTGGAATATTTCGATGTTGGATTTCGTGATTATACAGATGTTGTTATGGAAATTTGGAAGATATAGATATATATATCGTTATTTCCAATACGATATCTATTGGTCGTAGAATTTGATATTGAATATAAGCCGATATATTTTCTATTCAGAGCCTTGTATTTAATATCAAATGTGATTTGGGTTTGTCGTGAAGGGTGTCTTGACTAACACTGTTCTTGAACCCAGTTGAGAAAAGATTAAATCTTTTTATTTGAATTTAATGAAGTGTACCAATTAAATAATATTTAATTGAATTGATATTGATTTTTGGGTTTATCGTGGACAGTGTTTTAAATAACACACGTTCTTTAACCCGATAATTAATGAATGTGATTTTGGGTTTATCGTGAACCGTGTTTTAAATGACACTGATTCTTTAACCCAGTTAACGATTAAAACTAAGTGGAGTTTTAATGAATCTTTAATTAGATTGAAATGGTCGAGGATGGAGTATCACCAGTTTTGCTCCAGGCGTTAGTTAAATCTTTAATTAGATTTGAACGTGAAATGGTAATTGAATTTACCGATAACACCGTGGTGTTAGATATGAAGTATTACCAGTTTTACTTCATGGGATGAATAGGTTGGGATTGGGAAATTAAAACAAATGATAACTTCGGTAAGGTTCGCTAATCCCGACTAGTTTGAATTGATATTCAAAAGAGGATTAAAGAATAAATTTAAAGAATTTATCTTTGATAAAATTAATGGGAACCTTTCCCTAAGAATGTGAAATTTAGAAACTAACTGTAGGTTGGCTAAGCAGAGTGATTTCCTGGGTATTGATCTGATGTCGGTTTCGGCCTTTGGGGTTAATATTTGGGGGATTATTCTCTTGATTAATTTACGGTTAGTGACTGATGAATTGGAATGAGGCGTATGTTGTGTTTGTGTAACACTTATTTAAAGTATACGCGAGTTATTCGGGAAGACTGGGTTTATCCCATTCTGAATAACTGATACGACAATAAGTCGAAGATGAAGACGGTGGTTGAAGACCGGAGGTCTTCACGTCGTTTGGGTAATTACTGATGATCTTGATTGGGCTGTACACCCAAGAAGATGAAAGCAGTTGGTGATCGTCCAGACGTACTTGGAGATCGATGGATATGCGGGGTACTAGGTGCCTCCGGTTTCGTTCAGACCCAGAACGGACTTGTAAATGGACTGTGTGTCTGACATTGGATTTTAGTCTGTGTGATTGATTTCTATTAAATATATATCTGTTTGGCGGCGGAGAATTTATTCTCTTGCTTAACGCCCTTCTCTGAGACGTACGAGCTCAGGGGTTATATATTGATGGATATCAATCGCGTGGAGTGAATTGCCTGTGTGGCTTGCTAAGATGCAAATGATCAAGGCTTCTGTTGAAAAGCAAAGTCTTGTGGTTGATGATCGAAGCACGGCCTTTGTGGCGTAGCTTTGTGTAATGTTTACTTCGCGAGTTTCGCACCCCGGTTGTGAACCAAAAACGGGAGAAGGACCTCAGGGAGGGCATGCGTTTCCTTCTAGCTAGGGTGGTGTCAGTGACCTACCAGCCCTGACATTTATATACTTTTCACCTGTGTGGTTGTTGTTGTTGCGAGGCGCCTCTGTTATATCGGTTTCGGCCGATGCATTCTGGTCGGCAGACGGACCAGACTTACGCCCCAAAGGGCGAGGAAACGCAGTGTTCAGGCATTTTAATCCACAACGGTGGACCGGCCCTGTTGCTCCAACGGTCACTCGAGCTCTGATCCTGAGACTCGGGCTAGACAGTCTCGAATCGATAGAGGACTATCTTTTGCCTCGGTTCATAGATGGAAACACAATTTCCAAATACGTGACTTTTCGATTTTGATTGTATAACCTATATATGGCGACATAGTGGTATGGGGCATTCATGCCGCCTATGATTGATACTTATGATTTGAAGTTGTTTTATACACTATACACTTATAATAGTATCAAATGATTTCTTTTAAACGTATCAAGCATCCTTGGCTATTATAAGGTAAAAACCCTATCCCCCGGCTTGCGTTGCATTGTGTGATAGGACCTAGGTCTTATAATAGCTTCATTTTTCTTTATTTAGCATTGCGCTGTTTGTTTTATGCACTGGTATTCTTGGGAGGAAACCCGTTCCGTGTTATACGGCGTGGTCCCCTGATTTACCTAACTTTAAAATAAAGAATAATAACTGTTTTAGTTCTTACACCAGTCACATGACTGACCTGGAGTTTATTGTTTTAACCTAAACTCTGGGTGCCCCTATTTTGACACGGGCAGCTAGTAGTTTTGGTTTTGCAAATTTATATTCACAGGATCCTGGTTTACAGCTGGAACGATATCCGGAAAGCTTTGTATCCGTATATCTCCTTCTAGTTGTGTATTGTATTATTTTCCGCTGCTAAGTATTTAAATGTAATTTAAATCTCTGATATTTCTATGTAATATTTGCTTATACTCTGTATATTCTTGTAATCTGATGCATTGTTGTAATATACAATGAAATGTTCTTCCGTCTGCGTTCTATTTTGTCGTGTTCTCAAAAACAATCAGGCGTTTCGAACGGTCTGGGTCGGTTTAGCGACTGGTTCGGATCAAGCGAAATTCCTTTTCGTCACATTTGGTATCAGAGCTTTGGTTTACAAAGCTCAGAGAACAAGGCATGTAGAACCATACAAAAGAATTCATCAGATATTGGATTAGTAATATCCAATGGAATGACTCGTTAGAGATGGGGTCAGTAGTATCCTAGAACGAGTGTGAAGAGTATATTTTTAAAATAAAACGAATTTTGTTTTGAAAATTTAAAATCAATTACTCGTATTTGATTATTTATTTAAATGAATTTGGACAATCCAATATATAAAGATTTTGCATATATGTCTTGCAAACGTGTATTCGAAGTTTTAATGTATTGGATAGTTATAGAATCATACTCTAGTTGCCTGGGGATAATTCTGGTGATGGGGCACCGTCGCCAGTATTTATTTTCGAGTGACGAAAGTGAGATTTCTATATTTCCATTAGACTGGTGTGAGAACCGAAATTAGATAAGGCTTATTGTTGTGATTTGGCATCAAAAATCTGATTTTTGACTATATATCAAAGTTATGAATTTCAAAAGCTAATCAACTAATTGATTGATGCTTGTGTTGTTTGTTTATTTGTTTGATAATTTTGAACCATATAGCCTAATTGAACCAAACATTGAATTGTATTGAAAATTGGTCGCATTTGCTTGCATATACATGTACTTACATTGAACGGGTCATAGCAAAGAGGCTAGAGCAGAAGAATAAAATTATTTGCCCGACAAATAGGTACATGTTTACCATAATTTACTGTTTTGTTTGGGTGATGATGATTTTATGAGCCGATTGGCTAGCCGCTTGGCTTTTTCTTTTTCTTTTTGAGATCAGAAGGCCTGTATGGCAATTTCGGGATTTTCCCGTGGCTCATGGCAAAAAATTTCGAAAATTTACGGTGTTAGTCAAATTTTTGAAGAATTTGAAAATTCTCAGAAACTGAAAAGTTGGAGAATGGAAGCCAGATCGAACGTAGAGTTGATTAATCAAACCACTTTCGACTTCGTTCCTTTTCGGGGACGAAAAGTTTTAAGTGGGGGAGATTGTAACAACCCGAAAATCTGGGACAGTTTAATTTTTTTTTATTTTGGCAATTTTAGCGAATTTTGATTATTTAAAATGAATTATTTTAAATAATATCAACGAGAAATTTATTTTGAATATAATTTGAATGAATATATATATTATATAGATCGTCGTTAGAATATAAATAATTATATATAATTATAAATAGAATTGAAAATGGCGCGGTAGTTCGATAATTCGATTTCAAACTTCAATTGGACGTACCGAGTGCAAAACAATCCGGATTTTAGTGAAACCAAAAATAATGAAATCTATTTGTGAATATCTTTCCAACGAATCTGAAAGATTGAAATTTCATAGTGGGGATCAAAAGATATGTCCAGTTGAAATTTTAGAATAGTCGCTATGGAATTCAAGCCCTTAAAAATGGAAATTTTGCAAATGACCTCGGATTTTGACGAAACCACTTTTGTTGGATCCGCGATGTCAAATTATTGCTAGATTCCAAATTTCATAATTTTTCGAATCAATATGTGAGCGTGGCAAAGGAAAACGTGTTTGACCAGCTTCAGTTGATTTTAATCGACTGGAAAATGGCCATTTTTCAAACGGTCTAAGAATTCGATGAAATTAGTTTTATTAGGACCGTATCGTCAACATGAAGCTAGAAAATATTTTTCGGGAATTTTTTGAGTTAGTACGTGACCCCGGTAAATTGAAATGCGCGTTCAAATTCAATATATAGAGTTATATGTTGGTTTTGGCGAAAACTGATCGAAACAATTGAATCAGCCTACGTGGCATATCCCATTGTGTTCGAAATGGGGGTAATTAGCTAGGGGCGACAGTTGTTGGGTCTGATTTCGAACTCGGATCGGTAAACAAATAATTGGAGAATAAATTAAAATAAGTTAAAATAAAATATTTATAAATAGCCCCCCCCCCAAACCCTAAATTCACAAACCCGCATCCCCTCAGAAATAAAAAAATCGCGATGCTCCTCTTCTTGAAACCCTCCGCCATCGTGAACGCCCGCCACCCCCTTCCCTGGCCGGCGCGCCTCCGGCCAACATCACCCGCGACCCCCCTCCTCCATCTGCCGCCTGCGAACCCCCCTGTTGCGAACCGCGACCCCCTCCACCAGAAAAGCCACCGCACCCCCCCCCCCCTCCCAACCTCCTGTACCTGACGTCGACGCCACCCAGGTCCACCAGCGACGCCCAACGCTCGACATCCCCCCCCCATCTCTGAATAACATAGTGAGTTTTATTGTTTAATTTCAATTTCAGTTTTATTATATTTTTAGCGATATAAATATTACATTTTTATGAATGTAAAAATTATATTTTTATAAAGAAATACAATTGATAAAAATTAGATTTTTTCCGTTTGAATATCAAGATAAAGATATGATTTTTATCGCTTGAATGGCAAAGAAAAAAACATGGGTTTTATTGTATGAGCGGATCTATAAGAATATGATTTTTATATAGTAGAGGTAATAAAAATATGATTTTTTACTTATAGAGATAATAAAAATATAATTGTTATATAGCAGAGAAAGTAAAAATTCGATTTTTATATATTGAATAGCAAAATAAAAATTCGATTTTTATATACTGAATAGCGAAGTAAAAATTCCATTTTTATATACTGAATAGCGAAGTAAAAATTCCATTTTTATATACTGAATAGCGAAGTAAAAATTCGATTTTTATATACTGAATAGCGAAGTAAAAATTCGATTTTTATATATTGAATAGCAAAGTAAAAATTCGATTTTTATATATTGAATAGCAAAGTAAAAATTCGATTTTTATATATTGAATAGCAAAGTAAAAATTCGATTTTTATATATTGAATAGCAAAGTAAAAATTCGATTTTTATATATTGAATAGCGAAGTAAAAAATTCGATTTTTATATATTGAATAGCAAAGTAAAAAATCGATTTTTATATATGTAGAGAATGCGGGCAGTGAAAATTGACAAGAGGCGAGAACGGCGAAGATTTCTACCTAAGAAGAGTCGTGGCGTTGAATTAGCAATTCTATGAGAATTTCTCAACTTTAATTTATTTTTCTAGTTATATATATATACTAGGATGCAGACGGTGTTTAGTAGCACCCGACACCCGTCGTCCACAGACCATGGACGGCTTGTATGCTTGGTTGTTTGATTTTGATGTGTAGTTGATTGTGTGATGTGATGTGAAATGAAATGAAATATTTTATAGTGGAAAATATTTTATAGTTAAAAATATATTTTTTAACGTGTATATAAAATAAATATTTATAAACAAATCGAATGATTTGTTTGTTTACACACATTTGAATGATATTGATTGGGACGATAAATTTTACACATCGCCCAACTGCACAAATAAAATCTGTGTTTGATTGTTTGAAACCCCACACGGGTATTGGGATGATATTTGAAGTACACTAATCCCGATTGTTTAGTTGTATGTCGATCGATTGATTGACAGACTGTTATAAGCGTTGAATATTTATATTTGATGCTTATACAGTGTAGAATGCACTTTGGATGATGGTTGATTATTCATCGTTGTTATCGTATACATGTGTTGTAGAAAAACCATATAATTAACATTATATGGTAATTGATTGGCCTCATTCCAGTTTCGAAATAGAAATATTTGAAAAAGAAATATTTGAAATAGAAATATTTGAAATAGAATATTTGAAAATAGAAATATTTGAAACAGAATATTTGAAAATAGAAATATATGAAGCCGTATTGATTAGATTGACGCCATTTTGACGTAAACGATATTTATATCGATTTTATTCATTTTATAATGAATATCGAAAGTGATTTCAAAATCTGATTTTTCGAAAAGAATTGAAATTCGAATAGAAATTGAATATAAATGAATTCGAATTGAAATTGAATATAAATGAATTCGAAATGAATTTGAATTGAATTGAAAACGAACTGAAATTGAATTAAAAATCGATTTGAATTGAAATCGATTTGAAATGAATTTAAAACGAATTTATATTGGAATATTCAATTTTGATTTGAAATTGAATATGAAGTTGAAACCGTTTTGAAAACGAATTTAAAACGATTTATAAAGCACGTTTTGAATTGAAATCGACGAAGTATATATTATATATATTATATATATAATATAATGGCCTGAATAGAACGCGCCGCGCCGCGGCAGTTCCCGAATTTCGACCATTGACTTCGAATGGATATTACGGGAGATCCGACCGTCGGATTCTCCTAAAACCGGAACCGTTGGGTTCGTATCGAAAAGAGCTTTCTAACGAATATTAGAAATTTAAAATCTAACGGTTGGATTTGGAGATACGTCCAAATCAAATTTAGAAAAGGTCGCTGTAAGTGCAGTTCGATGGCCGTTGATGGAAATCGACTGTACGGGCCTTGATAAAATTATTAAAAATAGTAATAATTTGTGTAAAATCATAAGAAATGATTGGTGAAGATTTGGGATGAAAAAGTCCATATTTGAAAAGGTAAAAATAGATTTTTATCGAAATGAACTAGTTTTGAACTAGAATTATAATTCTATTTATTTTTAAATAAATAAATTGAATTTGAAATGGTTTTGAAAATAACCAGAATTTTAAATGATTGCATTGGAATGGATTTGAATCGAAATTGTCTTCGGAATATTTCGATGTTGGATTTCGTGATTATACAGATGTTGTTATGGAAATTTGGAAGATATAGATATATATATCGTTATTTCCAATACGATATATGTTGGTCGTAGAATTTGATATTAAATATAAGCCGATATATTTTCTATTCATAGCCTTGTATTTGATATCAAATGTGATTTGGGTTTGTCGTGAAGGGTGTCTTGACTAACACTGTTCTTGAACCCAGTTGAGAAAAGATTAAATCTTTTTATTTGGATTTAATGAAGTGTACCAATTAAATAATATTTAATTGAATTGATATTGATTTTTGGGTTTATCGTGGACAGCGTTTTAAATAACACTCGTTCTTTAATCCGATAATTAATGAATGTGATTTTGGGTTTATCGTGAACCGTGTTTTAAATGACACTGATTCTTTAACCCAGTTAACGATTAAAACTAAGTGGAGTTTTAATGAATCTTTAATTAGATTGAAATGGTCGAGGATGGAGTATCACCAGTTTTGCTCCAAGCGTTAGTTAAATCTTTAATTAGATTTGAACGTGAAATGGTAATTGAATTTACCGATAACACCGTGGTGTTATATATGAAGTATTACCAGTTTTACTTCATGGGATGAATAGGTTGGGATTGGGAAATTAAAACAAATGATTACTTCGGTAAGGTTCGCTAATCCCAACTAGTTTGAACTGATATTCAAAAGTGGATTAAAGAATAAATTTAAAGAATTTATCTTTGATAAAATTAATGGGAACCTTTCCCTAAGAATGTTGATATTCAAAAGTGGATTAAATAATAAATTTAAAGAATTTATCTTTGATAAAATTAATGGGAACCTTTCCCTAAGAATGTGAAATTTAGAAACTAACTGTAGGTTGGCTAAGCAGAGTGATTTCCTGGGTATTGATCTGATGTTGGTTTCGGCCTTTAGGGTTAATATTTGGGGGATTATTCTCTTGATTAATTTACGGTTAGTGACTGATGAATTGGAATGAGGCCTATGTTGTGTTTGTGTAACACTTATTTAAAGTATACGCGAGTTATTCGAGAAGACCGGGTTTATCCCATTCTGAATAACTGATACGACGATAAGTCGAAGATGAAGACGGTGGTTGAAGACCGGAGGTCTTCACGTCGTTTGGGTAATTACTGATGATCTTGATTGGGCTGTACACCCAAGAAGATGGAAACAGTTGGTGATCGTCCAGACGTGCTTGGAGATCGATGGATATGCGGGGTACTAGGTGCCTCCGGTTTCGTTCAGACCCAGAACGGACTTGTAAATGGACCGTGTGTCTGACATTGGATTTTAGTCTGTGTGATTGATTTCTATTAAATATATATCTGTTTGGCGGCGGAGAATTTATTCTCTTGCTTAACGCCCTTCTCTGAGACGTACGAGCTCGGGGGTTATATATTGATGGACATCAATCGCATGGAGTGAATTGCCTGTGTGGCATGCTAAGATGCAAATGATCAAGGCTTCTGTTGAAAAGCAAAGTCTTGTGGTTGATGATCGAAGCACGGCCTTTGTGGCGTAGCTTTGTGTAACGTTTACTTCGCGAGTTTCGCACCCCGGTTGTGAACCAAAAACGGGAGAAGGACCTCAGGGAGGGCATGCGTTTCCTTCTAGCTAGGGTGGTGTCAGTGACCTACCAGCCCTGACATTTATATACTTTTCACCTGTGTGGTTGTTGTTGTTGCGAGGCGCCTCGGTTATATCGGTTTCGGCCGATGCATTCTGGTCGGCAGACGGACCAGACTTACGCCCCAAAGGGCGGGGAAACGCAGTGTTCAGGCATTTTAATCCACATCGGTGGACCGGCCCTGTCGCTCCAAGGGTCACTCGAGCTCTGATCCTGAGACTCGGGCTAGACAGTCTCGAATCGGTAGGGGACTATCTTTTGCCTCGGTTCATAGATGGAAACACAATTTCCAAATACGTGACTTTGCGATTTTGATTGTATAACCTATATATGGCGACATAGTGGTATCGGGCGTTCATGCCTCCTATGATTGATACTTATGATTTGAAGTTGTTTTATACACTATACACTTATAATAGTATCAAATGATTTCTTTTAAATGTATCAAGCATTCTTGGCTATTATAAGGTAAAAACCCTATCCCCCGGCTTGCGTTGTATTGTGTGATAGGACCTGGGTCTTATAATAGCTTCATTTTTCTTTATTTAGCATTGCGCTGTTTGTTTTATGCACTGGTATTCTTGGGAGGAAACCCGTTCCGTGTTATACGGCGTGGTCCCCTGATTTACCTAACTTTAAAATAAAGAATAATAACTGTTTTAGTTCTCACACCAGTCACATGACTGACCTGGAGTTTATTGTTTTAACCTAAACTCTGGGTGCCCCTATTTTGACACGGGCAGCTAGTAGTTTTGGTTTTGCAGATTTATATTCACAGGATCCTGGTTTACAGCTGGAACGATATCCGGAAAGCTTTGTATCCGTATATCTCCTTCTAGTTGTGTATTGTATTATTTTCCGCTGCTAAGTATTTAAATGTAATTTAAATCTCTGATATTTCTGTGTAATATTTGCTTATACTCTGTATATTCTTGTAATCTGATGCATTGTTGTAATATACAATGAAATGTTCTTCCGTCTGCGTTCTATTTTGTCGTGTTCTCAAAAACAATCAGGCGTTTCGAACGGTCTGGGTCGGTTTAGCGACTGGTTCGGATCGAGCGAAATTCCTTTTCGTCACAGATAATAGCTCTCAAAGAGTAATAAATTGTTTTTATTTGACGATACAACTCAAGAAAGATGAACCAATAGTTATTAAATAAACTATAAGAGATATTTATAAATGATCATATATGGAAATTAAATCACATTCCCTTGTCATTATTTACGATCCCAAAATTATATTATCTCTTAATTAAAAATAATGTCAGACAAATTGAGGTAGTGTTACCCCTAGGCATTGCCCAGACAATGTTTTCAAACTTTGAGATAGAGAAAAGTTTTTATACTTTGACCTCTAATGATAGGAGTATAACTAAATATTTTCCATATAACTGATATCATTTATGGAAATTTCTTTCCATATTCATATCGAAAACCTTTTAACTTCATAACTCGAACTCATCTTGGTTTCCACATTTTAGATATTTGAGAAAAAACACATAAAACAATACACTTTTAAATTTTAATTTTTAAAGAGACTATTATAATTCTAAGTGTTTTTTTAATTTCCAAACACCCTTTACATTCAGATTAATTTCCAAACCATTTCCATTTATAAAGGACAATGCGTATTTAAACTATCATTTAAGATCTCAAGGAGATTATTTATCCAAAAAGGATAATAAATCAATTCTAAATCCATTAATATACTTAAAGCAAAAATTGATTATCCTGTAAGATAATTCGTTAACTCATTTGTTAACTAAAAAAACATTTTAATATTCTTCAAGGAAAATAAACCAACTACAAAATTTGATCATAAATTCAAAACAACATTAATTATCCAAAAATGATAGCTAATCCCATTTATGATCTTTATAATCAATAAATCGATTACAACACAGACAATTATAACTTAATTAATTTAAGGTTTAAACCCTTTTTATAAATTAGTTAATTTATTCTTAAATCCTTTTTACTCAATCAATTATTTTTGATTTAATCATTTTAAATAAATTAAATTTCACTTTTAAAAGCAACTTAGAAAATTTTGACCAATCAAATCAAAAACTCATTTGTTAAAGTAAGTTAATGGAACTAAAGCATTATTTATTACATGATTATCAAGTTTCAATTAATCATTAATTAGAATAATTAATTAAAATAAAGTTTCAATAACTATAATAGTTGATTCTATTCTAATATCATTGATTAGAATAAATAATCAATTCTCGGTTTGTTTCTTATGCAAAATCAGACTCATATTATCCTTTGTTAAAATAGATAACTGAATCACATTATTATTAACTCCAATAATAAACAAATATATAAACATCATTAGTTAAAATGATAATTATATTAGAATATCTATTATGTGAAAACACAAGCTTATATTAAATAAAATGTTTAATTTACTTCAATCATCAACAATATAATCAATTTAGGAACACATGTAGGTAAATTTGGGCGATAAACGAACATAACAAACAAATGCAAGAAAGTATAAATATAGAATGGATGGATGGGAATAAATATAAATAATCAAAGGAATATATTAATCCTGTAATAACTACACATAGGTGTGTATATTTCAGAGTGTTCCGTCGTGACCTTATGCATACTCCGCTTTCCCTTTTATAGCCCCAACAAAATGGTTATTTATATGCATATAGAACAGAAAATATAATATAATTCATTTAAAATGAATCTTCCGCATAAAAGTAGGTAATAACATTCATTCATAGACGAGTGTATGTATATATATATATCAACAACCACCAATAAAGTAGTAAATCAACCAAACAATCAAACAACAAAATCAAACATATCACACAAATAAAGATTGATTCAACAATAGATATTTATATTATATGATGTGATAATAGTGCTTCAAAAAGTGTGAGAGTTAACTCAGCATCCATTCGAATTTGAAGATTTCACATTGGTTTATATAATTCCTGTTATCCCTCAAAAATCACACATACACAGATAGATCAAATAAGTAAAGCAAATGGGTTGGTCTCGTCTCATAGGCTATTGGTCGGCCTGAATCCTTCAAAACGGGTCGGACCTAAGATGTCTGAATGATTCAGTCTCACTTTCAAAGCAACAAGTCGGTCCTAAGGTGTAAGAGAGGGTCGGACTCAACTCCAGAAGCAACGGGTCGGTCCCAGGATGAAAAGAGCGGGTCGGTACCAAGTATAAAACAATACTGGATGGTCCAACCAGTGAAACATACAGGTCATTCGTGTTCCAAGACACATGGGTCAGTCGGGTAGCAAAGCAAGGCACGAGTCGTCACAAGTAGGATTTGGGTCGGTCGGTCCAATCTGGGTTGGTCAGCACCTATTTGGTCGGTCAGGAACTTGACAACTGGCAACAGCTGGAGACAACTAGCAGTGACATTTTCGTAAATAACTTTAGGGCCGACCCAAAACCTACACCCTATAGTTCAGTCATTCCTCACACCTATAAATAAAGGACGAACTCCACATTAATGGGGACCGAATCTTAAGACCCCGAAAGGGCTGCCGAACTATTTTCTACTCTATTCCAAGTGATTGTAACATCTCCAACCATCTCCAGTCGAAATTCTAGCCACAAATTCACCATGGAACTGCTGAAATCCATTCAAGTGCTCGAAGAATCATAGATCTACACCGTCACTTGCTATCCTTAGAGATTCTATATATTTCCTTAGTTAATTTACATAGATCAAAGTGAAGAATCTGTGAGAGGGAAAACGAATGTACTTAAAAATGATTCAAGCCATGTAAATCTCGAAATGTTAATGAAAACTCTTGCTAAAGTGGACGTAGACCTATTTTAGATCGAACCATTATAAAATTCTTGTGTTCTTACTTACGTTTTGCGATTGTGGTCTCATTTTTGTATATCTAACCGTTTGGTGAAGTACTCCCGAAGTACCTTTGGTGTTTAGACCAATTTTGGTCTAAATATTTGGCGTCCACCGTGGGGCCACGTTCGCACTTCCTTTCTCTAAGCTATTTGTGGAGATTAAGTTTGGAGCTCGTTCCTCCTATAGATCTTCCAAATCTAAAGTTTGAGCTAATCATCAAACTCTCTTCAAAATTTAAAGTCTTGTTCGATGTTATGGGTAGACCACCGAAGAAAACCGCTAGTAAGACCATTAAAGAAACCGATAATCTTTCCGACGATCCCATGCCACTTACCAACCGCTTTGAAGTTGGTGAATCCTCTGGGGCCGGAGCGACCGTAACTAGGAAGGAATTGGATGAGGTTGTCGCAGGATTGACAAGTCAGATATATATCTCGACCAATGTAATGTTGAAGAAGCTTGAAGCCATGTTCGCTCTTCAAGCTGCCACAACAAAAGTTAGCGTTAATGCCACCCATGCTAAACCTGCTCAAACTGCTCATATGAAAAATGCAGATTCTTCTTCTTTAAGTCTGAATCGGGACAATTCCGTTCAGGAGGTTGTTGATCCTAATAGTCCTCACCGTGAAGTGGCAAAACAATCTACGCGCAATCATTCTAAAAAAGCATCCTCTCGACAAACGCAAGGCTCCACCAAAGGGGCACCTCCCCAAGAGGAAGGTCCAGGGCCCCAGAACCCAATCCGTGATCGGTTGCCTAGGCAAAAATCCGACTAAGGGGGAGGCATCTGCCCCGTAGACCAGCACAATGACGAGGAACGTTTATCGGAAATGGTTCGCAAGATTATGAAGGAAAGCTTGAAAAAAGAAGATGATGAGAAAGAGTGGAGATTCGCTCCTACCAAGACCCCACTTACTAAGAGAATCAAAATGGCCCCATACCCAAAGAAGTTCAAACCTCCGACGGTACAAGCATACAATGGGACCGGTGATCCAATGTGTTCTGTTCAAGTATGACCAACATATGGACAAGGCACGTGCCCCAGATGAGCTTAAGTGCATGTACTTCCAACTTATCTTAAGGGGGTGGCTTCTCTTTGGTTCACCAAGTTACCACCAAAATATGTGGATAATTTCACTACTTTATCCAAGTTGTTTAGGGATCAGTTCAGGCTCCAAGCTACTAAAGTCCAAGATATTATGGAGCTAAATGAAGTAGAACAAAGGCCGGGAGAATCAGTCAAGGCCTTTCTCACTTGATTTAACACTACTGCAGCCGAGGTCGGAAATCACGAGCCTCGCTCGGTATTGATGGCTTTAAAGGGAGCCATAAACAAAAAGATTAAATTAGGGCGGTGGACTAAGAATAAAAAGCGAGCATGCTTGAGCAGCTATACGATAAAACCAAAGAGTATAGAAGTGTGGAAGAAGGTCCATCCTACGCCCTAGACATCACTGAAAGCAGTGCGCAACCTGAAAAGAAAGACAATAATGTGCTGGGAGGTCAAAGGAAATCTTGGGGGTTAGAAGAGGGGTAATGACAGTAAGGATAATAAGAGAAATAAGAAGTTCCGCTACATTAAGAACTTAGAGTTGACCCCACTCAGCGACACCTTGGAGAATGTCAACATGGCCACAAAGGACACTGAGGACTTCCCACATCGAAGCCTGTGAAAATCAGTGATGCTAGCGCAACTCAGGAAGGATTTGTAGGCTTCACAGCCAGTCGGGCCATAATACTAACGAACGTAGACATTTAAAGAACATGGTTAAGGAACTAATAAGGAAGAACATGTTGCAGCAGTATGTAAAAACCCTCAAATTCTCAAAATTCACAAGGGAAGAGTAATCCCCCAGTAGAAAAATCATCAACTCCTGTCAACCCAAAACCAATTATCTACAAAATCTCAAGTGGTCCCCACCCAGTCGGAAGAAGCCAGGGAGATTACGTGAAATACGTTGATGAGCTAAGTGATCCTCCACAGGAAGAAGGCTATGTGGTCCTCAACAATTCATTCCCCGTCTAATTGCCAAAGACGTCAGGAGAAGACATAGTGTTCAGAGATAGGGATTCAGATGGATTATTAACACCAATGGTTGATCCAATGGGGGTCACCGTTGGCATAGGATTGTTTATGGTCAGTTTGGTTCTGGTGGACAGTAGAGCGTCTGTCAATGTGCTTTTCATTAATGCTTTCAATAAGATGAATATCCCCATGTCAGACGTCTGAGCATGTCAGAACAAGATTCATAGATTCACAGGTAAGCAACACAGCCAATCGGCGTGATAGATCTGCTAGTTGAACTTGGTGAAGGAAACCGAAAGGTTGCTATGATGCAAACCTTTGTGATAGTGATGAGCTTTCAGCCTACAACGCCTTTCTTCGAAGGCCTAGTCTCGTTGGCTTCAAAATTGCGCTGGCTCCATGGTGTATGACCATGAAATTTCCAATAGAAAATGGAGTTGACATGATAAAGGGAGATAAAAAGGCAGTCAGAGAATGCTACATGGCAGAGCTAGTCGAAGTCAAGAAAAAGGAAACAGGGAAGAATGCGGAGGCTCCGCTCCGCATTCGCGACACTGCCTTATAGCAACTAGGGCGGGGCCCTTGTACTGGTGAACACAACAGATCTCAAAAATAAATGGATCCAAGAAAAGCCAGTGTGGGAGAGAGTAAAGTGGCAGCTGAGGCCCCAAGCCTAATTCCAGTTCACGACAAAGATCCCGACAAAGTTATGAAAATAGGTTCTCAACTGGGTCTGAAGTTGTAAAAAGATTTAACTATGTTTTTAAGAGCGAATTTGGATGTATTTGCTTAGAATCATTCTGATATGTGTGGAATTTCACTAGATGTAATAGTACACAAATTGAATATTGATCCAAGTATGACTCCAATAAAACATAAAATGAACTCAAGGACCCGAAAGATCTAAAGCACTAAAAGAAGAAGTAGATAGGTTACTCGAAAATGACTTGATAAAAGAATCCACCTGTAACACCCCGTATTTTATGTTAACGTTATAGTAACGAATCCAACAATACTTAACTTAAAATGTGAGAATTAAGGGAAACGGGTTACGCCATTGTGTTCGTCTCAGAATTCTAGTTGAGACAGAGTCTGAGTTTGCGTAAATTGGACTTCGTATGAGGAAGTTATGGCTGTCAGAAGTTTCCAGAAAATTCAAATAAATTCAAACAGCTCGAAAACGAATTCAAAATCAAATAAGAAGTCAGAAGCGGGCTGGGCGGGAAAATTCCCGCCCAGGAGCCAGGTCGACCAGGGGGTCGACCCTAGTGTCGACCTCCCCCAATAGGTCGACCTGGGATTCGACCTCCCCTCCCCCCTCCCCCTCGGCAGATCTGAAAGGTGACAATTTTGTGACACGGTGCTGAGTCACTGGGGCTGAGGTGTCACCCTATCTTCACTGGATGGTTGTGGTTAACCCTAAGATCATCTGACGGCTCAAATTGAATTGAAATTCTATATAGACAACCCAACGCTCAAACCTAAAATCACACAAAAATAATCCTAGAACTATCATGCTGTCGGTAGAAAACTTGGAGCAGCCGTCACCAATTCAAAGACAAGATAATAACTTGAATCAAATTAAAAGATTATCAAATTCAACGATCTACATCAAAGGCGAGCTTACCAATTTTAGAATTCCGATTTCAGAACGTAAGAATTCCTTTTTAGTTTGTAAGTTGGTTATTACGCAGATTTAAACATTCTTTCAGTTGAATCATGACATGTTGTAATTTGGATATAGAATGATGCTTATGTATAAGATTTGATTTCTCGGTTATCTTAAAGTATCGCTGTAATTAATCATGTTTATATGCTTGTGGCAATGAACATGTTGTATATTAATCATGTCTACATGCTTGTGGTGATGAACATATTGTATGTTAATCATGTCTATATGCTTGTGGTGATGAGCATATTGTATGTTATTGGAATCTATTATGATTGGGTAATGGATTTATTTTGCCAATTAAATGGTAAAACATGTCATGTTATAAATTGGTGGTTATTTGCAAGATTATGATCTAAAACACATGCTTATATGTTAGATCAACACTCATGTATATTCATGTTAGGTTGAATCTAATTACGTTGTACAATCTGGAATTGTCGTCCTCTTATGTTTTAACACATAAGTATCACGCTAAATTGTGATTTGAATATGTTTATGACAGCCCTCATATGTTTAACACACATAAGTTATCATGCTAAGTTGCAATTTAAAAATGATTATAGTAGCTTTCTTATGTTTGGACATACATAAGTTAATATGCTAAGTTGTGGGTTGAAACTGTGATTATATGCTAAACCTCCATGCTAGAGCTTTGTCAAGTTTACATGACAATTAGACCCAACTTAGTCACAAGTTCACCTTTACCCATTTAATTAAAGTTAATGATACTTCTATGCCAAGTTACACATGACAAGTTGAAATGTATGCTATTTTATGTTTATTTCATGTCCCTTGTTTATTACCCTTTTTGTTTATGGGTTTGGGCTAATTTACTAGCCCGACATTTTATGTGATTCATGCGTACGTTCCATGGAGGTAGCGATATGAAAATATGAAAATTCATGGCATAGATTTGTTTATTAAATGGTATACTTGATATACCATTTATGGTGAGCATAATCAAAGGGTAATTATGGCATGATCAAATTAAATTTAATCTACATAAAGATATTAGACATATATAGAAAAATATGAATTTAGAAAAAAGACGAATATGCCTAACCCGAGGTTAGACTGAGTAGTGGTGTAAATCTGCCCGGAACCGACCGGCATATCCAGTGACCACAACAAGACCTGTCTATTGTGGGTGGTTAGTGCATCAAGCCCAAAAAGAACCCGAGTTTAGACTGAGTTGTGGTGTAAATCTGCCCGGAACCGACCGGCACATCCAGTGACCACAACAATACCTATCTAATGTGAGTGGTTGGTGCTTTAATTAATTAATTAATTAAGGCTCATGAATAAATCATGCTAGAAATGGTGAGATTAAGTAATTAGGGGAACACTTAACCATAATAACATGTTAACTAGGCAAGTGGGTGAGGTTAAGTAAAATTAGAACACTTAACCGTTACAACATGTTCATTAGACAAGTGGGTGAGGTTAAGTAAATTTAGAACACTTAACCATTGTAACATGTTAGTTAAGCAGATGATAGGGTTAAGTTAATAAATCACACTTAACCAATCCAATAAGATAAGCGAGAAAGGTTAAGTTAATAAGAACCACTTAACCAACACGACTTGACGAGTAGGAGGTTAAGTACACGTCGGATTGGTGGGTAATATTAGTAAATATAGGCCCACAAAGCTTAACCATTAAATAAACATGCTTGAATCTATGGGAAGGTTAATACACGTCAGGTTGGTGGCTAGTATTAGTAAATATAGGCCCACAAGCGTGCTTGAATCTGTGGGAAGGTTAAGTACACGTCGGGTTGGTGGCTAATATTAGTAAATATATGCCGATAAAGCTTAACCATTATATAAACATGCTTGGATCGATGGGAGGGTTAAGTACATCTCGTGTAGGTGGGTAATATTAGTACATATAGGCTCACAAACTTAACCACTAAGAAAACATGCTAGAATCGGTGGGAGGGTTAAGTACATCTCGTGTAGGTGGGTAATATTTGTATATATATGCCCACAAACTTAACCAGCAGGAAACCCTAGTAACGGGGACCCATTTCAGCAGTAACCCACATAGATGTATCATGGTACCCTGAAACTAGGCAGGATGGGGCACGATTACTGGGTTGATTATAAGCGGTCAAAGATAACGGCAGAGGGTACATCAGTGCATGTTTCGACGGTTTACGGGCATGCACGTACTCCGGAGTGGGAAAAAGTAGGCACTGGGTACTAGTAGTTATACACTGTACATCTTGAATCATGTCGGGTCGCTATCATAAGGCTTGATACACCTTATGGTGGGGCCAGCACAGAGTATCTACACGCAAGAGAGGGCCGACTGACATAGACACATGGAAACTTAATACAAGTAGGTAGCATAATCCCTAGTTGGACCTAGGTCGCGTAAACCCTGAATCCGAGAAGCATTCAATAGGTAGCATAAACCCCAGTGGCCCTGGGTAGCATAAACCCTTGTTGAATCTAGTAAGCACTCGATAGTAAACCGTAGATTAGATCTAGGTAATAGACGGAATCCTCACGATAGATGTACACCTGAAGGCTGCCACAATTACGGGGCTTGGGATCACGATTATCGTATTATACAGATTATTAGTGAGACACTAGCTAGGTGGTGCAGAGATTATAGTAATAGGTGCGATCACATGTTCAACCTATCTTGACTTATATTAGGGTATTGTCCTATGTTCTGTTACTCCTATCATGATCCCTTTTTCTTGTTTAAATGCTAGTAATCACCGAACTTACCAGACTTATTGTCTGACCCGTTTTCTCCCATCTTCTTCTCTTCTGTCCCCCCCCCAGGTAGTCAAGGAGGGAATAGCTCAGGTTTGTTTGGACCGTTACTCTTTCGAAGCTTGAAGACTCTTTGACGTGTTGCCTTGGACTCTCTCTTCTACTGTTATGGCTGGCTCATGCTTTATTTGGGGAAATCATTTTATGCTTCTTTATTTTTGTAAACAAGACAGGATACTTTGGTATTGTAAAACAATCTTTGTACGAGTTGTTTATCAATGAAATAAAGTTTTTATTTATTTGCCGCTGCTTTAATTGTCTGTCTTGTAATTTATCTACATCTTTTACCTATAATGCTCCACCGAAATTAAGGCATTCCCTTTGTGAGTGACCTTAACGAAGGTGGGGTGTTTCACTTGGTATCAAAGCTGAAGGTTACTGGATCAAATAAAAGATTTGAAAAATTATTTTCAAAACGGTTTCAAAAGAAGCATTTTCTAAAGAAAAGTTTTGTTTTAAAGGCATATTCCCCAA
Source organism: Allium sativum (assembly GCA_030737875.1). Lineage (NCBI taxonomy): Eukaryota > Viridiplantae > Streptophyta > Magnoliopsida > Asparagales > Amaryllidaceae > Allium > Allium sativum. Next base: position 28,623,437 of record CM060917.1, read on the forward strand.
AGCCATATGCACTATCTTTCGATCCTATGTTTGAGTCCTTGTTTCCTTCTTTCCTGAGTCTCCGGGGCTTTTGGCTTTCTGGGAGGTAACCTCATCGCGACATTGTTCTGTAGGCTTGGTGAGACTACGACACTTGTCAAAGGGCAAATAAGTGCCTAACCTTCATCTGTAGCCATAGCAGTTTCACCTACGACTAATTTTCTTTCGAGCTTTGTAGGATTCTCCATGCAATGGAGGCAGCTTTTGAGAGACATGTCAACAAGTTACACAAGGATGGCAAAGTTGAGAATGATGGGGTCTGGCTATGGAGCATAACACAAGGATGAAGAACCCATGGATATGGACTTGGTTCACAAAGAAGGGGAGGAAAGACAAGGGGAAGTATCTTTATTTTGGTATAACGGGTCGTATAATTGAGGACAAGGGCAAGAACAAGGGACAGGATTTTCCGGAAGGGAGTGCATGCTCTCACCACCAGCATACTTGAGAGAAAGAGGCAGTAAGATTTTGGTTGAAAGAGTTCTTCCTTTTTGGTTTTCTTGTTAGCACTCCTTCCGATTTTAGCGCTTCACATCCGTATATATATCTGCTTCCATAGTTGAGTCTCTGCACCCTAGATATTGTGTAGTAGAGGATCCCATTATAGTCTCAAATCCAATTGCTGGTTCGATCCATTTATCTTTGACGTGTAAGGATTTGAGAATAGTTATGTTTATGCTTATGTTTTTGGGCTATGGGTTGATTCTAGGCATTGATTGGTTAGCTAGTAATTATGAAACAAGGGTAGTTAGATTTTCGACTTGCCTCGAGAATACCCTTGAGATTTCGTACGATCCTAAGGGATTAGTTTGTCTTAGCTACCTATAATCACTTTACTTATCTATCGACGATTTCCAATCCGTTGGGGTAGCCCATGAGTACGCAAGATGTTTTGACTAGGGTAGGGGTTTCCCCCCTAAGAACTCGAGACAGACTTCCGCATGTATCTAGATGATACGGCAAAGCCAGTTATGTGATCAACGATAATTCTGGAGCAAGATTGGAAAGGATAGCCAGATTCGGTAAAGTGCTCAATTTCTTGGTTGTTTTGTTAGTATCATCTCACATAGATCATCCAAATTCGAAGGAGGTATCCCTTGGGTGTGCTTGTCTGATATTGGTTTAGGCCTTTGGGGCTTGTACTTGAGGGATGTCGAGTTCGACTAGGATGGTTTGCATAAGAAATAAATGGTTTGGGCTGGCACCCTAAGTTAGACTGACCTTAAGAGAGGTAAAAAGCACATAGTAACCATTAGCTTTAGACCCTCAGATTTGCAGCATGATGGATAAGCTAAGTAGAGGAGAGACCTCTAATCATCTTAGGTATATACACTTGGTTTCATGATTAACATATGTTTTTCTTGGGAGGATAGTTCAACTACTTTGGACACCCTCTAGCATAGTAAGTGAGCGAGGTCCTATCTTTACTAGTTGGTTTTGGAAATGGAGGTCAAGAAGCTTCGCAATCGTGGAGTTAAATTAGTTAAGGTACAGTGGAGTGAAGCTCAAGAAGATGCGACTTCGAAGACGGAAGACTAGATACGCGCATCATAACCTCTTTCTTGAGGGTATATCCCTGATCTCTTTTGCTAGGAATTTTAGGCATTCTTGTTTCCATCTTTTTAGGTATATCCTCTCGATCCTTAGGTAGAAGCCAATGGATGTAAACATGTGTTTGAGACATGTTATGATTGGTGGATGCAAGTGGTTGCAAGTGTTTGCTAGTGGTTGCTCGTGGATGCATATACACACATTAGGCACTAGATCGGCTGAGTCACTTTCATTTTGCATATGCATGAGTGAATTTTTATACATATGAATTGAAACTTGATGTGTTATCATGTGGACGTTGCATTTGTATGAATGAATGTGCACTCATATAGGAAATTTTGAGTAAGAAATTTTTTTGCATTCATAATGGACTCATGGCACTGACATAATTTGCATTAAGGAGGTCAACTGAATAAGTAGACCGCCTGATTTTGAATTAGATAAGGACATGTACACACACTATGCATATGATCATGAAGCATTAGAAATCTTTTAAGGACAATGGACGCCTGTGTTTGATGGTTGAGTATATGGGTGATTAGATGGTAGGATATAAGTTCTTCTCGACTTGAAGATTTCGGGGACGAAATCCTAAAAGGAGGGGAGAATGTAACACCCCGTATTTTCTGTTAACGTTATAGTAACGAATCCAACAATACTTAATTTAAAATATGAGAATTAAGGGAAACGGGTTACGCCATTGTGTTCATCTCGGAATTCTGGTTGAGATAGAGTCCGAGTTTGCGTAAATTGGACTTCGTATGAGGAAGTTATGGCTGTTAGAAGTTTCCAGAAAATTCAATTAAATTCAAACAGCTTGAAAACGAATTCAAATTCAAAGCAGAAGTCAGAAGCGGGCTGCGCGGGAAAATTCCCGCCCAGGACCCAGGTCGACCAGGGGGTCGACCCTAGTGTCGACCTCCCCCCTACAGGTTGACCTGGGGTTGACCTCCCCCTCCCCCACCCGGCCAGATCTAAAAGGTGACAATTTTGTGACTCGGTGCTGAGTCACTAGGGCTAAGGTGTCACCCTATCTTCACTAGATGGTTGTGGTTAACCCTATGATCATCTGACAGCTCAAATTGAATTGAAACTCTATATAAACAACCCAATTCTCAAACCTAAAAATCACACAAAAATAATCCTAGAACTATCATGCCGTCAGTAGAAAACTTGGAGTATCCGTCACTAATTCAAAGACAAGATAAGAACTTGAATCAAATTGAAAGATTATCAAATTCAACGATCTACATCAAAGGCGAGCTTACCAATTTCAGAATTTAGATTTCAGAACGCAAGAATTCCTTTTAAGTTTTTAAGTTGGTTATTACGCAGATTTAAAAATTCTTTCAGTTGAATCATGACATGTTGTAATTTGGATATAGAATGATGCTTATGTATAAGATTCGATTTCTCGATTATCTTAAAGTATCGTTGTAATTAATCACATCTATATGCTTGTGGCGATGAACACGTTGTATATTAATCATGTCTACATGCTTGTGGTGATGAACATATTGTATATTAATCATGTATATATGCTTGTAGTGATGAACATATTGTATGTTATTGGAATCTATTATGATTGGATTTATTTTGCCAATTAAATGGTAAAACATGTCATGTTATAAATTGGTGGTTATTTGCAAGTTTATGATCTAAAACACATGCTTATATGTTAGATCAACACTCAAGTATATTCATGTTAGGTTGAATCTAACTATGTTGTACAATCTAGAATTGTAGTCCTCTTATGTTTTAACACATAAGTATCATGCTAAATTGTGATTTGAATACGTTTATAACAGCCCTCTTATGTTTAACACACATAAGTTATCATGCTAAGTTGCAATTTAAAAATGATTATAGTAGCTTTCTTATGTTTGGACATACATAAGTTAATATGCTAAGTTGTGGGTTGAAACTGTGATATGCTAAACCTCCATGCTAGACCTTTGTCAAGTTTACATGACAATTAGACCCAACTTAGTCACAAGTTCACCTTTACCCATTTAATTAAAGTTAATGATACTTCTATGCCAGGTTACACATGATAAGTTGAAACGTATGCTATTTTATGTTTATTTCATGTCCATTATTTATTACCCTTTTTGTTTATGGGTTTGGGCTAATTTACTAGCCCAACATTTTATGTAATTCATGCGTACGTTCCACGGGGGTAGCGATGGAAAAATATGAAAATTCATGGCATAGATTTGTTTATTAAATGGTATATTTGATATACCATTTATGGTCAGCATAATCAAAGGGTAATTATGGTATGATCAAATTATATTTAATCTACATAAAGAAATTATACATATATAGCAAAATGTGAATTTAGAAAAAGACGAATATGCCTAACCCGAGGTTAGACTGAGTTGTTGTGTAAATCCGCCCGAAACCGACCAGCATATCCAGTGACCACAACAAGACCTATCTAATGTAGGTGGTTTTTGCATCAAGCCCAAAAGAACCCCAAGTTAGACTGAGTTGTGGTGTAAATCTGCCCGGAACCGACCGGCACATCCAGTGACCACAACAATACCTGTCTAATGTGAGTGGTTGATGCTTTAATTAATTAATTAAGGCTCATGAATAAATCAAGCTAGAAATGGTGAGGTTAAGTAATCAGGGGAACACTTAACTGTAATAACATGTTAACTAGGCAAGTGGGTGAGGTTAAGTAAAATTAGAACACTTAACCGTTACAACATGTTCATTAGACAAGTGGGTGAGGTTAAGTAAATTTAGAACACTTAACCATTGTAACATGTTAATTAAGCAGATGATAGGGTTAAGTTAACTAAGGTAACACTTAACCAAAATATATAATGACATGTGGTGGGGTTAAGTAATATAAAGAGGAAAACCCTTAACCAATATAACATGAATTGAGGTAGGGTCAAGTCAACACCAGAAGGAGACACTTAATCAACATGACGTGACGGGTGGATGGGTTAGGTTAACTTGAAATTGATTAATGACACTTGACCAGTATAACTTGATAAGCTAATAGGGTTAAGTTAAGTGGGAAATACTTAACCAATATAACCTGATGACTGAACGGGGTTAAGTTAATAAATCACACTTAACCAATCCAACAAGATAAGCGAGAAAAGTTAAGTTAATAAGAACCACTTAGTCAACACGACTTGACTAGTAAGAGGTTAAGTACACGTCGGGTTGGTGGGTAATATTAGTAAATATAGGCCCACAAAGCTTAACCATTAAATAAACATGCTTGAATCTGTGGGAAGGTTAAGTACACGTCGGGTTGGTGGCTAATATTAGTAAATATAGGCTCACAAAGCTTAACCATTAAATAAGCATGCTTGAATCTGTGGGAAAGTTAAGTACACGTCGGGTTGGTGGCTAATATTAGTAAATATAGGCCCACAAAGCTTAACCATTATATAAACATGCTTGGATCGATGGGAGGGTTAAGTACATCTCGTGTAGGAGGGTAATATTTGTACATATAGGCCCACAAGCTTAACCGTTAAGAAAACATGCTACAATCGGTGAGAGTGTTAAGTACATCTCGTGTAGGTGGGTAATATTTGTATATATAGGCCCACAAACTTAACCAGCAGGAAACCCTAGTAACGGGGAACCATTTCAGCAGTAACCCACATAGATGTATCATGGTACCCTGAAACTAGGCAGGATGGGGCACGATTACTGGGCTGATTATAAGCGGTCAAAGATAACGGCATGGGGTACGTCAGTGTAGGTTCTGACGTTTTACGGGCATGCACGTACTCCGGAGTGGGAAAAAGCAGGCACTGGGTACAAATAGTTATACACTGTGCATCTTGAATCGTGTCGGGTCGCTATCATAAGGCTTGATACACCTTATGGTGGGGCCAGCACAGAGTATCTACACGCAAGAGAGGGCCGACTGACACAGACACATGGAAACTTAATACAAGTAGGTAGCATAATCCCTAGTTGGACCTAGGTCGCGTAAACCCTGAATCCGAGAAGCATTCAATATGTAGCATAAACCCCAGTGGCCATGGGTAGCGTAAACCCTGGTTGAATCTAGTAAGCACTCGATAGTAAACCCTAGATTAGATCTAGGTAATAGACAGAATCCTCACGATAGATGTACACCTGAAGGCTACCACAATTACGGGGGTTAGGATCATGATTATCGTATTATACAGATTATTAGTGAGACACTAGCTAGGTGGTGCAGAGATTATAGTAATAGGTGCGATCACATGTTCAACCTATCTTGTCTTATATTAGTGTATTGTCCTATGTTCTGTTACTCCTGTCATGATCCCTTTTTCTTGTTTAAATGCTAGTAATCACCGAACTTACCAGACTTATTGTCTGACCCGTTTTCTCCTGTCTTCTTCTCTTCTGCCCCCCCCCCAGGTAGTCAGGGAGGGAATAGCTCAGGTTTGTTTGGACCGTTACTCTTTCCAAGCTTGAAGACTCTTTGACGTGTTGCCTTGGACTCTCTCTTCTACTGCTATGGCTGGCTCATGATTTATTTGGGGAAATCATTTTATGCTTCTTTATTTTTGTAAACAAGACAGGATACTTTGGTATTGTAAAACAATCTTTGTACAAGCTGTTTATCAATGAAATAAAGTTTTTATTTATTTGTCGCTGCTTTAATTGTCTGTCTTGTAATTTATCTACATCTTTTACCTATAATGCTCCACCGAAATTAAGGCATTCCCTTTGTGAGTGACCTTAACGAAGGTGGGGTGTTTCACTTGGTACCAGAGCTGAAGGTTACCAGATCGGATAAAAGATTTGAAAAATTATTTTCAAAACGGTTTCAAAAGAAGCATTTTCAAAAGAAAAGTTTTGTTTTAAAGGCAAAATCCCCAAAGCCATATGCACTATCTTTTGATCCTCTGTTTGAGTCCTTGTTTCCTTCTTTCCTGAGTCTCCAGGGCTTTTGGCTTTCTGGGAGGTAACCTCATCGCGACATTATTCCGTAGGCTTGGTGAGACTACGACACTTGTCAAAGGGCAAATAAGTGCCTAACTTCCATCTGTAACCGTAGCAGTTTCACCTGCGGCTAATTTTCTTTCGAGCTTTGTAGGATTCTCCGTGCGATGGAGGCAGCTTTCCAGAGACATGTCAACAAGTTACACAAGGATGGAAAAGTTGAGAATGAGGGGGTCTGGCTACGGAGCACAACACAAGGATGAATAACCCATGGATATGGACTTGGTTCACAAAGGAGGGGAGGAAAGACAAGGGGAAGTATCTTTATTTTGGTATAACGGGTCGTATAATTGAGGACAAGGGCAAGAACAGGGGACAGGATTTTCCGGAAGGCGAGTGCATGCTCTCACCACCAGCATACCTGAGAGAATGAGGCAGTTAGATTTTGGTTGAAAGAGTTCTTCCTTTTTGATTATCCTATTAGTACTCCTTCCGATTTTAGCGCTTCACATCCGTATATATATCTGCTTCCATAGTTGAGTCTCTGCACCCTGGATATTGTGTAGTAGAGGATCCCATTATAGTCTCAAATCCAATTGCTGGTTCGACCCATTTATCTTTGACGTGTAAGGATTTGAGAATAGCTATGTTTATGCTTATGTTTTTGGGCTATGGGTTGATTCTAGGCATTGATTGGTTAGCTAGTAATTATGAAACAAGGGTAGTTCGATTTTCGACTTGCCTCGAGAATACCCTTGAGATTTCGTACGATCCTAAGGGATCAGTTTGTCTTAGCTACCTAGAATCACTTTACTTATCTATCGACGATTTCCGATCCGTTGGGGTAGTCCATGAGTACTCAAGATGTTTTGACTAGGGTAGGGGTTTTCCCCCTAAGAACTCGAGACAGACTTCCGCATGTATCTAGAAGACACGGCAAAGCCAATGAAACACCCCACCTCCGTTAAGGTCACTCACAAAGGGAGTGTCTTAATTTTGGTGGAGGTTTATAAGTAAAAGCCACAGCTAAACTCAAGACAGATATAAATACACATATTTTAAACAGCGGAAACCAACAGACTTTTATTTCATCAATACGTGTTCAAAACAAAACATTGTCTCAAAATACTTCCATCATTACAATCTCATAACTGTCTTGATTATTAAAGAAGCATAAAACATAAATAAAGTGACAAAAATCCCCATAGTGATATCCAAAGCCATAGTCCGAGCAAAAGAGACCCAAATCATGCATCTACGTTCTTGGAGCTTGTACAGAGCCTGATTGAGCTGAGTTGTTTCCTGCCTGTGGACCTGGGGGGGAAACGAAAGAAAAGAAGACGAAAAGAAAATAGGGTCAGACATAAAGCCTGAGTAAATCTAGTAACTCTTCAGTATGTGAATAAGAAAAGGTCATGATAGATATATACTGAAAATAGGATGGTGTCACAAGCTAAGGGAGTGTCGAATGTACTATCGCACCCATACTATATCTCTGCATCTACTTGAGTTTATTCTAACTGGCACCCCATGGTGAGGGTGAAGTGATCCCCAACTTTATTTAAAGATCGGCTCCTACTCGCGTTAACATGCGTCATACGGCCCCCAAGAATTGTAGATACCTATGTTGGTCCCACCATGGGGTGTATCAAGACCCATGGTGGCGGCCACAAATTCTAGAAGGCATAGGTTATACTACCGGTGTCCCCAGTGCCCTGGTTGTCTGCTCCGAAGTGTGTGCACGCCCACACCCCGTTAGACCTGCACTGTGCACCCACCGTCGTCGTTTGACCGCTTACAATCAGCCCAGTAATCGTGCCCCACCTTGCCTAGTTTCAGGGTACCGTTGATACCTAAATTGGGTTACTGCTGAAACGGGTCCCTCGTTACCGGGATTTTCTAGTCAAACATGTTAAGTGGTTAACTGTCCGTATTTACCTAACCCCACCCATCAACTCTTGTTAACATGTTGAATTTGGTTAAGTGTTATAGTTGACTTAACCCTACCATCTGTCCTTAGCCTCTTAGGAGCACCTGACCACTCACATTAGACAGGTATTGCTACGGTTACTGGATATGCCGGTCGGTTCCGGGCAGGTTTACACCATAGCTCAGTCTAACCTCGGGTCAATATTGGGCTCAATGCTTAACCACCCACATTGGATAGGTATTGTTATGACTACTGGACAGCCGGGCGGTTCCGGGCAGGTTTACATCACAACTCAATCCAACCTCAGGTTAAGCATATCATGTTTTCTAAATTTACATATTTTATCACTTCTCAATTGTATATGTAAATGTCATATCTTTTATTTTTGGGTATAACAATTCATACTGCTTTAAATGTCATTGTTTTTGGCATGTGCCAAACATGCCAACATATATTTTCATGTTTTACACCCAACGTTACTGCCCCCGTTTATACGTTCGCAACATTATAACAAATGTTGGGCTCGACACAATTCAGCCCAACCTTATAAGCATAAGAAAAGGGGAAATCAAGAACATGTAATATTTTACAACATATAAGGGTGTGTGGCGCATGAACTTGCAATTTAGCGATACTAACATAAATGATGGGTCATGTGAGCTTGCATTCAAATCAAAGTATAACTAAGTAGGTGGCATATGAGATGGCATAGTTTAGGCTAATACAAACTTGTGTTAAACATGTTTAACTTGGCATAATGTCAAACACAAAACTAGCATGTTGTATATTCACCAAAATGTCCAATTATAGCATCTAATCACATAGCCTATTTCAACATGAACTTGCATAGTTTATGAAACCCAAACGATACTTAACATAGATCCAATTATACTTGCAAATAAACATGAACTTGCATAATTTATGAAACCCAAACGATGCTTAACATAGATCCAATTTTACTTGCAAATAAACATGAACTTGCGTAGTTTATGAAACACAAACGATACTTAACATAGATCCAATTATACTTGCAAATAAACATGGAAGTGATAACATAGGCTTTGGGTCATGTAGGCATAAAAGGTTTCAAGTCTAAATCATGTTTACATAAGCCTTAATTTATGCTTAATGAATGTATAAAGTCCATGTCATAGTCATAAACAAAAAGGAATCAATTTCTAGTTTTTGCCACAAACTTACAAGTGCCATTGTTTTCATATACAATTGTTCAATAGGCTTGCATCAATCAATTTATGCCACAAACTTCAATACACAAGTCATGATAGAACCATCACAATACATAGAATTTTATAGAATACAACAACATAATTCTATTTTCATTCACATCGAATCACATCACAATTTTTATTCATATTCTGAAAGGTCACTATACTTACAACGAATGCAGAATCTTGAATTCTGGATTCTGAATTCTGAAATTGAGATGCGCTCCTTTGGGTAGACTAACGTTGCATTGATAATTTGATTTAAACTTTAATCTTCTTCTTAGTTTGATTCGTCTCTAGGCTTTTCTCTTGACAGCTATGTTTAATTCCTCCCTAGCAGCATGATGACTCCTTTCTCATTTTTTTGTGTGAATTTTCAGTTGAGACTTAGGGTATATTTATATATTTTTAAGTTGTTTTGAGCCGTCAGATGAAGATAGGAGGAATCTAGGCCATTCAAAGTTCAGAGAGCCAATCAAGAGGTGACACGTCAGCCCTAGTGACACACAGAGCCTCAGAAATTCGAGCCAGAGCCAGACCTGGCCAGCCAGGTCGACCAGCCAGGTCGACACCCAGGTCGACACTATGGTCGACCTGAGGGGGACCAGGTCGACACTGTGGTCGACTTGGGGTGACCAGGTCGACACCACGGTCGACCCTATGGTCGACCTGGTCTTTTTTCCTGCCCAGCCCGGTTTGAACCTAAAATTCGAAATTTTGAAACTAAACTGAGCTGTTTGAATTTAAATTTGATTCTGAACCTTCTGAAGGCCATAACTCCTTCATACGGAGTCCGATTTGCGCAAACTCGGACTCTATCTCAAGCAGAATTCCGAGACGAACGCAATTCCTAACCCGTTTCCCTTAATTCTTTCATTTAGAATTAATTATACTTTAATTTTTGAAGCTTAGCGTTATAGAATTCACGGGGTGTTACATTCTCCCCCCTTAAAAGGATTTCGTCCCTGAAATCTTCAAGTTAGGAAGAATGTATCTCCTATCATCCAACAGTCCATCTACTCAACCAACAAACACATGCATCCACTGTCCTTAAAAGACTTCGAATGCTTCGTGATCATATGCATAATGTGTGTATATGTCCTTATCTAATGCAGAAATCAGGCGGTCTACTGATTCAGTTGACCTCCTTAATGTGAATCATGTAAGTGTCTTGAATCCATTATGTATGCAAATTTTTCCTACTCATAATTCTACAAGAGTGCACAACCATTCATACAAATACGACAACCATATGACAGCATATCAAGTTTCAACCATATACAAATGAGAATACATATTTATGCATATGCAATATGAAGTGACTGAGCTGATCTCTGACCTAGGGTGTGTGTGTATATGCATCCACGAGCAACCACTAGCAATCACTAGCAACCATTTGCAGCCATCATCCATAACATGTTTTCAAATACATGTTTGCATCCATTTGTTTTCTACCTAAGGAGTTAGGAAAAGGACCGAGGAGATATACCTAAAAAGATAGATAAAGCATAACTTAAGGAAAAAGAGAGATCAAAGATGTACCCTCAAAAAGAAGAGGGTAGGCAGCGCATATTTTGTCCTCAGTTTCCCAAGTCGCGTCTTCCTCGGCGTCGCTCCACTGAACTTTAACGAGTTTGACTTCGCGGTTGCGTAGCTTTTTCACTTCAGTTCCTAAGATGCGGATTGGAACTCTCCTCATAGTTGCTTCACGTTCCACTTCGGCTTCTTCTAGAATGCTAGGTTCCACCACTTCCGCAGACTCATGCAAACACTTCCGGAGATGAGAAACATGAAAGACGTTGTGAACTCCGGCCAGTCTCTCAGGTAGCTCTAACTTATAGGCCATCTTTCCAACCTTCTCGATGATAGGAAATGGTCCTACAAATCTTGGTGCTAGCTTTCCTGCGGATCCAAAGCGAACGACGTTCCTTAAAGGTGATACCTTAAGGAAAACCCTGTCCCCAACCTCAAACTCAAGGTCGGTCCTTCTTTTGTCGGCGTAGGATTTCTGTCTGTCTTGGGCAGTCTTCATCCTCCTACGTATCAAGTCCACTTTCTCCGAAGTCTCTCGAATCATGTTTGGCCCAAGTATAAGCTTATCTGTAGACTCCCACCAACAAGTTGGTGATTTGCACGGTCGTCCATACTAGGCTTCGAAAGGTGCCATATCGATGGTAGCTTGGTAGCTATTGTTGTAGGCAAATTCCACGAAAGGAAGGTGAACCTCCCAAGTCCCTCCAAAGTCAAGAACGTAAAGTCTCAAAAGATCCTCTAAAACTCTATTCACCCTTTCCGTCTGGCCATCGGTTTGGGGGTGATAGGCCGTGCTTAGACATAACTGTGTGCCTACAGCTTCTTGCAGACTCCGCCAAAACTCGCTTGTGAAGATATGGTCTCGGTCACTAACAATGCTGGAGGGTATCCCATGGAGTTGAACTATTTCCTTGAGATAAAGAGATGCTAGAGATGCGGCAGTCCTTCTACTCTTGATAGGTATGAAGTGGGCGCTCTTAGTAAGCCTATCCACTATTACCCAAATGCTAGTGTTGCCTCTTCTCGACCTAGGTAGTCCATCAATGAAGTCCATTGAAATGCTATCCCACTTCCACTGTGGGACCTCTAAAGGGTGAAGTAGTCCTCCAGGCTTCTTCTGTTCCGCCTTGACCCGTAGGAAGGTCATGCACTTAGAAATGAAAATTGCCACGTCTTGTTTCATGCCATTCCAAAAGAAAGTCCTTTTTATATCTCTGTACATCTTATCACCGCCAGGGTGTATAGTCATCTTGGAATGATGCGCTTCTTCGAGAACCTTCTTTGTCAACTTCCTTGCTTGTGGGACGCATAATCTTCCATCTCGCCTCAGCCAACCTTTATCATCTATGGCGTACCTACTGAGGTGACTAGAAGTCTCACCCCTAATAAGTTTATCAATCACCTCAACAAGCTGAGGGTCTTCACGTTGTGCAACCCCTATTGAGTCCAAGAGACTAGGGCGTACTTCGAGAGATGCTAACAAACCTGGTACAAAATCTAAGGAGGGCCTAAAGTTAAAACTAGCTATATACTCCAAGCTTTGCCTCTCCACAAAGAGCGGACTTAAGGTCAGATTTTTTCGGCTCAACGCGTCTACTACTACGTTGCCTTTGCCGGGAGTATAGGAAATTTCAAAGTTGTACGAGGCAAGAAACTCCATCCATCTTTGCTGCCTCAAGTTAAGATCCTTCTGCGAGAAGAGATATTTCAACGATTTATGGTCAGTGTATAATTCGAACTTCTCACCTAGGAGACGCCAAGACTTAAGCGCTAAGATGATGGCGGCTAACTCAAGATCGTGGGTTGGGTAGTTCTTTTCATGAACTTTCAGTTGTCTTCCGCCATAAGCTACTACCCTTCCTTCTTGCATTAGAACAGCGCCTAGCCTTGTTCCACATGCATCCGTGTATATTGTGAACATTTTGCTTCCATCTGGCAAAGTCAGAACTGGGGCTGTTGTGAGAGCCCTTTTTAATCGTTGGGAAGCAAACTCGCGGTCCAAATCCCAAGTGATTGCCAGATTCTTCTTTGTTAGCCTTGTGAGTGCGGCTGAGATTTTCGCGAAATCCCTAATAAATTTTCGGTAAAAACTGGCTAGCCCAAGAAAGCTTCGAACTTCATTTGCATTTCTTGGTGTCTTCCAATCTTGCACTGCCACCACTTTCGCGGGGTCCACAGCCAACCCTTCTTTGGACACTATATGCCCCAGAAATCTTACTTCCTTTCTCCAAAAGTGACACTTGGAGAATTTGGCTTTTAGTTGATGAGCTCGAAGAGTTTCCATGATTTCTTTCAAATGCTGAGCATGCTCTTCCTCATTCTTTGAGAAGATTAAGATATCATCTACGAAGACAACCACAAATTTGTTGAGGGATTCTCTGGACACCCTGCTCATTAGGTCTACGAAATAAGCGGGTGCATTTATCAAGCCGAAAGGCATGACAAGCCACTCGAAGAAACCGTCTGGGGTTATGAATGTTGTTTTATCAATACTATCTTCAGCTACTCTTAGCTGATGGAACCCAGTTGCCAGATCAAGTTGGGAGAAGATCGTCGCACCTACAAGCTGATCAAACAAATTGTCGATTCGGGGAAGAGGGTGCCTATTTTTCTTGGTCAATTTGTTTAACTCCCTATAGTCGACGCATAGGCGAAGCAAACCATCTGCTTTGGTTGCGAACACCACTGGAGCACCCCATTCCGAAATGCTCCATCTAATGAACCCTTTTTCGCGAAGTTCTTTAACCTGCTTACTGAGCTCCTTTCTCTCCTTTGGAGCCATGTGTCTGACAGGTAAAGCTACAGGCTTTGCGTTATCCACAAGATATATGCGGAAGTCTATTTCCCGCCTCGGAGGTAAGCCCTTCACCTCCTCAAAGACATCCGGATATTCCCGGACTACTCTAACTGATTGCAGATTCTCATCAGAAGCATCAAGCGACTCTAGGTAACTAAGCATAACAGCATTCAAGGGATTACAAAAAATTTCTAGAGTGTTACCAAGACGAGTCAAGAGTCTAACTACTCTTTTCTCACAATCAAGGATGGCACTATTACTGGATAACCAGTCCATGCCTAAGATCAAACCATATCCCGAGAAGCCTAAGACAAAGGCATCACAACTAAACTCAACGCCGAGAATAGAGATTTTCAAACCCAAACCATTGACAAGTAAGCGGAGCCCCCAATTGGATTTGAAACTACTAAGGGACCTTCTACCACACTAGTGTCTAGATGCAGAGATTCTACTAAGGCAGATGAAATAAAAGAGTGTGATGCGCCAGAGTCAAAAAGTGTACGAACTGGATGATCATAAAGATAGACTACACTTTCTACAGAAATATTACTACCTCATTCCTGCTGAGGTGCCACTAATGCATGAACCTGACCCCCTGAAGTGGATCCAGCTTTTTGTCCCTGTCCTTTCTTCTTTGGGCAGTCCTTAGCTTGGTGCCCAGTCTCTCCACAATGGAAGCAACCACCCATCTTCGCCTTCCTTTTCCGGCAGTCTTTTGATATATGGCCCACAATGCCACAGAAATTGCACCTTCTCTTCTCATAGGGCTTATTGTTCTTTCCTCCTTTCTTGAAGTCTGTTTTCTTTGCTTGTAGACCCTCTTTCTTCTCTTCCCCCTTAGTTTCTTTCTTGCCATGATCTTCCTCGTGTAGCAACGCCATGTCCACCAAGCTTTCATAAGTCGCTCCCGTGGATACATGGGTCATGGCAAGGCTGTGTAGAGGCACATTTAAACCCTTGACGAAGCGAAGTGCCTTCTTGTGTTGGGTGTTTACTGAGTCTAACCCAAATCTGGCCATCTGATTAAATTAATTAACATATTCCCTCTGAGCATTGGTAATTTCCGACCAATAGGAAGCTTCATCTTTAAGCAACAATACTGTTAGCTGTATCTTTTGTCTATCATCAACTCCGAAGATGACAAACAGATCCTCAGTCTCCTTTAGCCAGTTTCTTGCTCCTACAAATGATTTTGTCCCATAAAAGTCTTTCCCACCCATAGCCTTGAAGTCTCTACATGTTTTTGCGAAGGCATTTCCACGAGGAGGTGGAGGAGGAGGAGGAACCGCGGCCACTGGAGAAGGGATGTCTGCTGGGCCCGCGCCATTGCCCTTGCTTCTAAGTACCTCCTAAACCAGCCGGGAATCGGCACTCCTTCCGGGAGGTTAAGGTCTCCAGACATGCTGAAACAGAAAGGAAAAATTCAAAACGAGGGATAGAGAGAGATAGATGGGGCACATGGCTTTGGGGGATTTTTTCTTTTATAAATATAACACTTTTTCTTGAAAAATGCTTCTTTAAAACTTTCTTTTTTGAAAACAATTTCAAAAACTTTTATCTTATCTGGTAAACCTATGCTCTGATACCAAGTGAAACACCCCACCTCCGTTAAGGTCACTCACAAAGGAAGTGCCTTAATTTTGGTGGAGCTTTATAAGTAAAAGCCACATCTAAACTCAAGACAGATATAAATACACATATTTTAAACAGCGGAAACCAACAGACTTTTATTTCATCAATACGTGTTCAAAACAAAACATTGTCTCAAAATACTTCCATCATTACAATCTCATAACTGTCTTGATTATTAAAGAAGCATAAAACATAAATAAAGTGACAAAAATCCCCATAGTGATATAGCCATAGTCCGAGCAAAAGAGACCCAAATCATACATCTACGTTCTTGGAGCTTGTACAGAGCCTGACTGAGCTGAGCTGTTTCCTCCCTGTGGACCTGGGGGGGAAACGGAAGAAAAGAAGACGAAAAGAAAATAGGGTCAGACATAAAGCCTGAGTAAATCTAGTAACTCTTCAGTATGTGAATAAGAAAAGGGCATGATAGATATATACTGAAAATAGGATGGTGTCACAAGCTAAGGGAGTGTCGAATGTACTATCGCACCCATACTATATCTCTGCATCTACTTGAGTTTATTCTAACTGGCACCCCATGGTGAGGGTGAAGTGATCCCCAACTTTATTTAAAGATCGGCTCCTACTCGCGTTAACATGTGTCATACGGCCCACAAGAATTGTAGATACCTATGCTGGTCCCACCATGGGGTGTATCAAGACCCATGGTGGCGGCCCCGACACAAATTCTAGAAGGCATAGGTTATACTACTGGTGTCCACAGTGCCCTAGTTGTCTGCTCCGAAGTGTGTGCACGCCCACACCACGTTAGACCTGCACTGTTCACCCACCGCCGTCTTTTGCCCGCTTACAATCAGCCCAGTAATCATGCCCCACCCTGCCTAGTTTCAGGGTACCGCTGATACCTAAATTGGGTTACTGCAGAAACGGGTCCCTCGTTACCAGGATTTTCTAGTCAAACATATTAAGTGGTTAAGTGTCTGTATTTACCTAACCCCACCCATCAACTCTTGTTAACATGTTGAATTTGGTTAAGTGTTATAGTTGACTTAACCTTACCATTTGTCCTTAGCCTCTTAGGAGCACCTGACCACTCACATTAAACAGGTATTGCTATGGTTACTGGATATGCCTGTCTGTTCCGGGCAGGTTTACACCGTAGCTCAGTCTAACCTCGGGTCATTATTGGGCTCAATGCTTAACCACCCACATTGGATAGGTATTGTTGTGACTACTGGACAGCCGGGCGGTTCCGGGCAGGTTTACATCACAACTCAATCCAACCTCGGGTTAAGCATATCGTGTTTACTAAATTTACATATTTTATTACTTCTCAATTGTATATGTAAATGTCATATCTTTTATTTTTGGGTATAACAATTCATACCGCTTTAAATGTCATTGTCGTTGGCATGTGCCAAACATGCCAACATATATTTTCATGTTTTACACCCAACGTTATTACCCCCATTTATACGTTCGCAACGTTATAACAAATGTTGGGCTCGACACAATTCAGCCCAACCTTATAAGCATAAGAAAAGGGGAAATCAAGAACATGTAATATTTTACAACATATAAGGGTGTGTGGTGCATGAACTTGCAATTTAGCGATACTAACATAAATGATGGGTCATGTGAACTTGCATTCAAATCAAAGTATAACTAAGTAGGTGGCATATGAGATGGCATAGTTTAGGCTAATACAAACTTGTGTTTAAACATGTTTAACTTGGCATAATGTCAAACACAAAACAAGCATGTTGTATATTCACCAAAATGTCCAACTAT
This sequence comes from Allium sativum, assembly GCA_030737875.1. NCBI lineage: Eukaryota > Viridiplantae > Streptophyta > Magnoliopsida > Asparagales > Amaryllidaceae > Allium > Allium sativum. Next base: position 28,640,814 of record CM060917.1, read on the forward strand.
AGAATCTAATCACATAGCCTATTTCAACATGAACTTGCATAGTTTATGAAACCCAAACGATACTTAACATAGATCCAATTATACTTGCAAATAAACATGAACTTGCATAATTTATGAAACCCAAATGATGCTTAACATAGATCCAATTTTACTTGCAAATAAACATGAGCTTGCGTAGTTTATGAAACACAAACGATACTTAACATAGATCCATTTATACTTGCAAATAAAAATGGAAGTGATAACATAGGCTTTGGGTCATGTAGGCATAAAAGGTTTCAAGTCTAAATCATGTTTACATAAACCTTAATTTATGCTTAATGAATGTATAAGGTCCATGTCATAGTCATAAACAAAAAGGAATCAATTTCTAGTTTTTGCCACAAACTTACAAGTGCCATTGTTTTCATATACAATTGTTCAATAGGCTTGCATCAATCAATTTATGACACAAACATCAATACACAAGTCATGATAGAACCATCACAATACATAGAATTTTATACAATACAACAACACAATTCTATTTTCATTCACATCGAATCACATCACAATTTTTATTCATATTCTGAAAGGTCACTATACTTACAACGAATGCAGAATCTTGAATTCTGGATTCTGAATTCTGAAATTGAGATGCGCTCCTTTGGGTAGACTAATGTTGCGTTGATAATTTGATTTAAACTTTAATCTTCTTCTTAGTTTGATTCGTCTCTAGGCTTTTCTCTTAACGGCTATGTTTAATTCCTCCCTAGCAGCATGACGACTCCTTTCTCATTTTTTTTGTGTGAATTTTCAGTTGAGACTTAGTGTATATTTATAGATTTTTAAGTTGTTTTGAGCCGTCAGATGAAGATAGGAGGAATCTAGGCCATTCAAAGTTCAGAGAGCCAATCAAGAGGTGACACGTCAGCCCTAGTGATACACAAAGCCTCAGAAATTCAAGCCAGAGCCAGACCTGGCCAGCCAGGTCGACCCGCCACGTCGACACCCAGGTCGACACTATGGTCGACCTGGGGGGGACCAAGTCGACACTGTGGTCGACCTGGGGTGACCAGGTCGACACCATGGTCGACCCTATGGTCGACCTGGTCTTTAGGCCGGAATTTTCCCGCCCAGCCCAGTTTGAACCTGAAATTCGAAATTTTGAAATTAAACTGAGCTGTTTGAATTTAAATTTGATTCTGAAACTTCCGAAGGCCATAACTCCTTCATACGGAGTCCGATTCGCGCAAGCTCGGACTCTATCTCAAGAAGAAGCCCGAGACAAATGCAATGGCATAACCCGTTTCCCTTAATTCTTTTATTTAGAATTAATTATACTTTAATTTTTGAAGCTTAGCGTTATAGAATTCATGGGGTGTTACAACTAATTATGCGATCAACGATAATTCTGGAGCAATATTGGCAAGGATAGCCAGAGTCGGTAAAGTGCTCAATTGTTTGGTTGTTTTGTTAGTATCATCTCACATAGATCGTCCAAATTCGAAGGAGGTATCCCTTGGGTGCTTGTCTGATATTGGTTTAGGCCTTTGGGGCTTGTACTTGAGGGATGTCGAGTTCGACTAGAATGGTTTGCATAAGAAATAAATGGTTGGGGCTGGCACCCTAAGTTAGACTGACCTTAAGAGAGGTAATAAGCATATAGTAACCATTAGCTTTGGACCCTCAGATTTGCAGCATGATGGATAAGCTAAGTAGAGGAGCGACCTCTAATCATCTTAGGTATATACACTTGGTATCATGATTAACATATGTTTTTCTCGGGAGGATAGTTCGACTACTTTGGATACCCTCTAGCATAGTAAGTGAGTGAGGTCCTATCTTTACTAGTGGGTTTTAGAAATGGAGGTCAAGAAGCTTCGCAATCGTGGAGTTAAACTAGTTAAGGTACAGTGGAGTGAAGCCCAAGAAGATGCGACTTCGAAGACGGAAGACTAGATACGCGCATCATACCCTTTTTCTTGAGGGTATATCCCTGATCTCTTTTGCTAGGAATTTTAGGCATTCTTGTTTCCATCTTTTTAGGTATATCCTCTCGGTCCTATCCTCGATCCTTAGGTAGAAGCCAATGGATGTAAACATGTGTTTGAGACATGTTATGATTAGTGGATGCAAGTGGTTGCAAGTGTTTGCTAGTGGTTGCTCGTGGATGCATATACACACATTAGGCACTAGATCGGCTGAGTCACTTTCATATTGCATATGCATGAGTGAATTTTTATACATATGAATTGGAACTTGATGTGTTATCATATGGACGTTGCATTTGTATGAATGATTGTGCACTCATATAGGAAATTTTGAGTAGGAATTTTTTTTGCATTCATAATGGACTCATGGCACTGACATAATTTGCATTAAGGAGGTCAACTGAATCAGTAGACCGCCTAATTTTGAATTAGATAAGGACATTTACACACACTATGCATATGATCATGAAGCATTAGAAATATTTTAAGGACAATGGACGCCTGTGTTTGATGGTTGAGTAGATGGGTGATTGGATGGTAGGATATAAGTTCTTCTCGACTTGAAGATTTCGGGGACGAAATCCTAAAAGGAGGGGAGAATATAACACCCCGTATTTTCTGTTAACATTATAGTAACGAATCCAACAATACTTAATTTAAAACTTGAGAATTAAGGGAAACGGGTTACGCCATTGTGTTCATCTCGGAATTCTGGTTGAGATAGAGTCCGAGTTTGCGTAAATTGGACTTCGTATGAGGAAGTTATGGCTGTCAGAAGTTTCCAGAAAATTCAAATAAATTCAAATAGCTCGAAAACGAATTCAAATTCAAATCAGAAGTCAGAAGCAGGCTGGGCGGGAAAATTCCCGCCCAGGACCCAGGTCGACCAAGGGGTCGACCCTAGTGTCGACCTTCCCCCTACAGGTCGACCTGGGGGTAGACCTGCCCCTCCCCTTCCGGGCAGATCTGAAAGGTGACAATTTTGTGACTCGGTGCTGAGACACTAGGGCTGAGGTGTCACCCTATCTTCACTGGATGATTGCGGTTAACCCTAGGATCATCTGACGGCTCAAATTGAATTGAAATTCTATATAAACAACCCAATGCTCAAACCTAAAAATCACACAAAAATAATCCTAGAACTATCATGCTGTCAGTAGAAAACTTGGAGTAGCCGTCACTAATTCAAAGACAAGATTAGAACTTGAATCAAATTAAAAGATTATCAAATTCAACGATCTACATCAAAGGCGAGCTTACCAATTTCAGAATTTAGATTTCAAAACGCAAGAATTCCTTTTTAGTTTGTAAGTTGGTTATTACGCAGATTTAAACATTCTTTCGTTTGAATCATGACATGTTGTAATTTGGATATAGAATGATGCTTATGTATAAGATTTGATTTCTCGGTTATCTTAAAGTATCGTTGTAATTAATCATGTCTATATGCTTGTGGCGATGAACATGTTGTATATTAATCATGTCTACATGCTTGTGGTGATGAACATATTGTATGTTAATCATATCTATATGCTTGTGGTGATGAGCATATTGTATGTTATTGGAATCTATTATGATTGGGTAATGGATTTATTTTGCCAATTAAATGGTAAAACATGTCATGTTATAAATTGGTGGTTATTTGCAAGTTTTTGATCTAAAACACATGCTTATATGTTAGATCAACATTCATGTATATTCATGTTAGGTTGAATCTAATTACATTGTACAATCTGGAATTGTAGTCCTCTTATGTTTTAACACATAAGTATCATGCTAAATTGTGATTTGAATACATTTATGATAGCCCTCATATGTTTAACACATATAAGTTATCATGCTAAGTTGCAATTTAAAAATGATTGTAGTAGCTTTCTTATGTTTGTAGATACATAAGTTAATATGCTAAGTTGTGGGTTGAAACTGTGATTATATGCTAAACCTCCATGATAGACCTTTGTCAAGTTTACATGACAATTAGACCCAACTTAGTCACAAGTTCACCTTTACCCATTTAATTAAAGTTAATGATACTTCTATGCCAAGTTACACATGACAAGTTGAAATGTATGCTATTTTATGTTTATTTCATGTCCCTTGTTTATTACCCTTTTTGTTTATGGGTTTGGGCTAATTTACTAGCCCGACATTTTATGTGATTCATGCATACGTTCCATGGGGGTAGCGATAGGAAAATATGAAAACTCATGGCATAGATTTGTTTATTAAATGGTATATTTGATATACCATTTATGATGAGCATAATCAAAGGGTAATTATGGCATGATCAAATGAAATTTAATCTACATAAAGAAATTAGACATATATAGAAAAATGTGAATTTAGAAAAAGACAAATATGCCTAACCCGAGGTTAGACTGAGTTGTGGTGTAAATCTGCCCGGAACCGACCGGCATATCCAGTGACCGCAACAAGACCTGCCTATTGTGGGTGGTTAGTGCATCAAGCCCAAAAATAACCCGAGGTTAGACTGAGTTGTGGTGTAAATCTGGCCGGAACCGACCGGCACATCCAGTGACCACAACAATACCTATCTAATGTGAGTGGTTGGTGCTTTAATTAATTAATTAATTAGTTAAGGCTCATGAATAAATCAAGCTAGAAATGGTGAGGTTAAGTAACTAGGGGAACACTTAACCGTAATAACATGTTAACTAGGCAAGTGGGTGAGGTTAAGTAAAATTAGAACACTTAACCGTTACAACATGTTCATTAGACAAGTGGGTGAGGTTAAGTAAATTTAGAACACTTAACCATTGTAACATGTTAATTAAGCAGATAATAGGGTTAAGTTAACTAAGGTAACACTTAACCAAAATATATAATGACATGTGGTGGTGTTAAGGAATACAAAGAGGAAAACACTTAACCAATATAACATGAATTGAGGTAGGGTCAAGTCAACACCAGAAGGAGACACTTAACCAACATGACATGACGGGTGGATGGGTTAGGTTAACTTGAAATTGATTAATGACACTTGACCAATATAACTTGATAATCTAATGGGGTTAAGTTAAGTGGGAAATACTTAACCAATATAACCTGATGACTGAACAGGGTTAAGTTAATAAATCACACTTAACCAATCCAACAAGATAAGCGAGAAGGGTTAAGTTAATAAGAACCACTTAACCAACACGACTTGACGAGTAGGAGGTTAAGTACACGTCAGGTTGGTGGCTAATATTAGTAAATTTAGGCCCACAAAGCTTAACCATTAAATATACATGCTTGAATCTGTGGGAAGGTCAAGTACACGCGGGTTGGTGCCTAATATTAGTAAATATAGGCCCACAAAGCTTAACCATTATATAAACATGCTTGAATCTGTGGGAGGGTTAAGTACATCTCGTGTAGGTGGGTAATATTAGTACATATAGGCCCACAAACTTAACCATTAAGAAAACATGCTAGAATCGGTGGGAGGGTTAAGTACGTCTCGTGTAGGTGGGTAATATTTGTATATATAGGCCCACAAACTTAACCAGCAGGAAACCCTAGTAACGGGGACCCATTTCAGCAGTAACCCACATAGATGTATCATGGTACCCTGAAACTAGGCAGGGTGGGGCACGATTACTGGGTTGATTATAAGCGGTCAAAGATAACGGCATGGGGTACATCAGTGTAGATTCCGACGTTTTACGAGCGTGCACGTACTTCGGAGTGGGAAAAAGCAGGCGCTGGGTACCATTAGTTATATACTGTGCATCTTGAATCATGTCGGGTCGTTATCATAAGGCTTGATACACCTTATGGTGGGGCCAGCACAGAGTATCTACACGCAAGAGAGGGCCGACTGACACAGACATATGGAAACTTAATGCAAGTAGGTAGCATAATCCCTAGTTGGACCTAGGTCGCATAAACCCTGAATCCGAGAAGTGTTCAATTGGTAGCATAAACCCCAGTGGCCCTGGGTAGTGTAAACCCCAGTTGAATCTAGTAAGCACTCGATAGTAAACCCTAGATTAGATTTAGGTAATAGACGGAATCCTCACGATAGATGTACACCTGAAGGCTACCACAATTACGGGGGTTGGGATCACGATTATCGTATTATACATATTATTAGTGAGACACTAGCTAGGTGGTGCAGAGACTATAGTAATAGGTGTGATCACATGTTCAACCTATCTTGTCTTATATTAGGGTATTATCCTATGTTCTGTTACTCCTGTCATGATCCCTTTTTCTTGTTTAAATGCTAGTAATCACCGAACTTACCAGACTTATTGTCTGACCCGTTTTCTCCTGTCTTCTTCTCTTCTGTCCCCCCCCCCCCAGGTAGTCAGGGAGGGAATAGCTCAGGTTTGTTTGGACCGTTACTCTTTCCAAGCTTGAAGACTCTTTGACGTGTTGCCTTGGACTCTCTCTTCTACTGTTATGGCTGGCTCAGCCTTTATTTGGGGAAATCATTTTATGCTTCTTTATTTTTGTAAACAAGACAGGATACTTTGGTATTGTAAAACAATCTTTATACAAGATGTTTATCAATGAAATAAAGTTTTTATTTATTTGCCGCTGCTTTAATTGTCTGTCTTGTAATTTATCTGCATCTTTTACCTATAATGCTCCACCGAAATTAAGGCATTCCCTTTGTGAGTGACCTTAACGAAGGTGGGGTGTTTCACCACCTATCCTGATTGGGTCTCCAATCCGGTCCTTGTAAAAAGGTCCAACGACAAGTGGAGGGTATGCATCGATTATTCAGACCTGAATAAGGTGTGTCCCAAGATAGTTTCCTACTGCCCGGAATTGATCAGCTTGTTGACGTGACAACTAGGCATGAATGCTTATCCTTCATGGACACCTATTCCAGATATAATCAGATAATGGTGTATAAGCCAAATGAAGAAAACACAAGTTTCGTAACAGATAGGGGCATATATTGCTACAAAGTCATGTCGTTCGGACTAAAAAACGCAGGAGCAACATACTAGCACCTTGTGAATTCCATGTTCGAATCTCAAATTAGAAAAACAATGAAAGTCTACATAGATGATATACTGGTAAAATCAAAGAAAGCAGAAGATCACTTAGAGAACTTGGCGAAAATGTTCCATATCCTCAGGAAGTTTGGAATGAAGCTGAATCCACTCAAATGTTCATTCAGAGTCGCATCGGGAAAGTTCCTCGGATTCATTGTCAATGCCAGGAGGATAGAGGCCAACCCTGCTCAAGTATAGCTTTACGAGAAATGCGAGCTCCAAGAACTAAAAGAGAACTTTAAAGTCTGAATGGGAAGGTAACCGCGCTAAGTCGATTTATCTCAAAGGCCACAGATCGGTGCATTCCACTCTTTGATGCTTTGAAGAAAGGAAAGAAAGATTTCCAATGGACTCTGAATGCCAAGCAACCTTCGAAGAGTTAATCAAACACATGGAGTCACCACTAATGCTGTCAAAGCCTAGAGATGGAGAAGAGTTGTTCTTATACTTGGTCGTCTCATCTCACACATTAAGCGTTGCACCTATCCGAGAAGATGCGAAGGTTCAATGGCCAGTATACTACATCAGCAAAAGGCTTGCCGGGCAGAGCTGAACTATCCTAAGTTGGAGAAGCTTGCATATTGTCTGCTCATCGCTTCAAAATAGCTAAGGCCGTACTTCCAAGTCCACTCTATCAATGTTCTTACCGATCAGCCGCTAAAACAAGTTCTCTTCCGCCCAGAAACTTTGGGACGATGATTGAAGTGGAATATTGAGCTTAGCCAATATGACATCACATACTATCCTCGAAGAGCTATAAATGGGTAGGATTTAGCCGATTTCATCGCTGAATTCACTGATAGAGGGGAAGAGAAAGAGGAACTAGTTGAAGTAATCGTAAGATGGAAGTTGTTCATTGATGGGTCCAAGAATGATTACTACTCAGAGGCAGGGATGGTTTTAGAAACTCATGAAGGCCATCCTTTATGCTATACTTTAAGATTGGAATTCCCATCAACCAACAACGAAGCCGAGTATGAAGCTCTAATTGTAAGGCTGAAGCTAGCAAAAGAATTGAACCTTAAATCCCTGCAAATTCTCAAAGACTCGTAGATAGTAGTGTATCAAGTCCAACGAGAATTCTAAGCCAAGGTTGGAAAGCTTCCTGCTTATCTTTCTAAATCTTGAGAACTCCTCGATGACCTTGATTACTACACAATCTCCCATATTCCAAGAGAAGAAAACATGAAAGATGATTCACTCGCCAGATGTGCCAGTTCCGGAGATGCTCAGATACTAGGATTAGTGCATGTTGAAATTCTTTCAAATCCCCGTATCGAAGATGCGTACGTCGACTGGGTCATGCAGACTGATGAAGAGCCAATCCCATGGATGACCCCATTTAAAGAGTATCTCTTCAACGAGACACTTCCAGAGGATTTTAAGAAGCGACGAAAGATTCTGCGTAAAGCTCCATTATATCTCATCCAAGATGGAAGATTGTACCGACAAGGCTTTTCCATGCCCCTGCTTCGATGTGTGACTAAAGGAGAATCTAGAGAATTCCTGGTAGAATTACATGAGGGTGAATGTAGGGGACACACAAGTGGACAGACATTGGCCAAGAAAGTTCTGCGATATGGATACTTCTGGCCTGATGTGAACCTAGATGCCATGACCTATGCTAAAAAGTGTGACAAATGCCAGAGATTTGCAAAGATTCCAAGAGCACCACCTATAGAATTAACCCAAACGGTCAGTCCATGGCCATTTACTGTATGGGGCATCGATATGATTGGAGCTTTACCTACAGCTAAGTTAAACATGAAGTACGCCATCGTAGCCGTTGATTATTTCACAAAGTGGGCTGAAGCAGAGCCACTGGCCACCATCACTTTGAAGAAAGTCATCAACTTTGTCTTGAAAAACATCATTTGTAGATTTGGTGTGCCATAGAGAATAATCACTGACAATGGGACTCAATTCAAAAGTGACAAATTTAAGAATTTATGTGCCAAATACAAGATTAAAAAGAGTTTTGCAGCTGTTGCTCATCCACAGGCTAGCGGGCAAGTTGATGTAATGAATAAAATTATGAAGTCAACCATCAAGAAATGCCTTGAGAAAGCTAAAGGTGGTTGGGTAGAAGAGCTCTCATTCGCACTATGGGCATACCGTACAACTCATAAAACCGCGACTGGGAACACTCCGTTCTCCCTTGCATTTGGGTCCGAAGCTATGATTCTGGTAGAGCTGAAAGTTCCCACTCACCGCAGAATTCACTTTAACCAACAGGAGAACGAGAGGCTGCAACTTAAAGCACTGGATTTGCTCGAAGAAAGAAGGCAAGAAGCAAAACTCAAAATCGCCGCTCATCAAAGGAGGGATGCCAAACACTTTAATTCTAAAGTCACACAAAGGACCTTCGAGATTGGGGACCTTAGTCAAAAAAGTGTCTTGACAGGGACTGGTGTTTTCAAACCCAATTGGGAAGGCCCTTACATAATAAGCCAAAAGCTCTTAGATGTCACCTTCAAACTAAAGATAATGGATGGTATTGAAATTCCTAGAGCCTGGAATAACATTCACCTCCGCTGATACTTTCCTTGAAATTTCTTTCATATGTCTTGTAAAAAGTTGTAAATTCTCTACAAGTATAGTAGACAAACTTTGTACATATTAATGAAAGAAATTTCCTTGCTTGCCTAAATCATTCATTTGCAAATTCTTGTTGATTATTTATAAGTTGCTAAAATTCGATTTTGATTGTAGGCCCCCTAAAAGAACGTTAACACGTCTGTAACTTAACAAAGCCTGGTAACCATTATACCACATCCTGATTGGGACAACTCAAGCGCCTAGTGCTCTAAACATCATTCATAGCAAATACGAAGGCGTGGAGCACAGCCTTACAAATAAGGGACACGGGACCCGAACGGTCAAATAATGCAACGTTCAGACTACAAACAAAGTTGTAAGTTTCACCATAAGGGCACCTTCTTAATTGCAAGGTCCAGGGCCCTAGTTCTACAAATCATGATAAAACACGATAAACAAACTAGCGTCCACCCCATGAAACGATGCAACTTCAAACCAAAGACCTCTTCTGGGGCACCCAATCGATCGTCAGTGTCAGTGATACCTGACCCGATTACGACAAATACTGGGTTTCCAAAGACCACTCCGAGGGCACCCAGTTAATCGTCAGTGTCAGTAATACCTAACCCGATTGCGACAAATACTGGGCTTCAACAGACCTCTTCGGGGCCATCCGACCATAAGCTGGGTCTTCCGAATTCGGTTAGTGGCGGACTTAAAAGACCTCTTTAGGGGCATCCAACCATAAGTCGGGTCTTCAAAATTCGGTTAGTGGCGGACTCAAAAGACCTCTTCGGAGGCATCCGACCATAGGCTGGGTCTTCCAAATTCGGTTAGTGGAGGACTCAAAAGTCCTATTCGAAGACGTCCGACAAATTCGACAAGCAGCTGAATTGTTCAGTCACAATGAATAACAGATTTACAAAGACCTCTTCGAAGGCATAAAAAACAAGACCTCCCCGGGGGCATGTATTCAAATCTAATCTCCAAAAGGTCTGGACTGCAAGGTTATCGAGAAATATGATTGAATATATTAAAAGTATAAGACCTCTCAAGCAGGGACACAAAAATAAAAATCCTTTTTCATTCAAGGTTTGAGTTTGATCGACTAAGTTAAAAATCCTTGGGTCATGAGCAAACTAGGAAATCCCGAATGTAATGACAAAAGCAATGGACTTAGCCACTAAGACAGGAATTTCCCGTGTTTTAATCATAACCAAGAGATTCTAAACATAGCCAATCACACCAAGCCTATAAAATTCCGTGATGAACTTTGGTATGGGGGCATCACCACTACATTAAGATAAATCAATAATGCTCACCTAAGCATACCATATGCCCGTCACAACTTTACACCGAACAAAAAGGCTTAGCACTTGCAAAGACTACTTCGATCAACAAAATTGAATCCCTTGAAATGGCTAAGGTAAACATGAGGACTTCAACACAGTGGTAAGCAGAAAAAGTGGTTATTCATAGAAAAGAAGTCTAGAGTGTCACCCTAGTAAAAATCAAAAGAATTCAATAAAATTGATCAAGTAGACCCAGCTAGTAATGATATGTGCCTACAACTGAAAGAATTACTATTTTCAAAAAGCCTACCACAACATCATTATAATATCAGGAAAACTACAAAGGACATATAATATAGAGAACTTGTGTTGTAAGCATGAAAAGAAAACAGGTGTGGAATGCAAAACAAGAAAGTACAACAAAGCTGAGGTAAAAAGCTTAAGTATAGTAACTAGAACACAGTTTCATTGCACAACACAAAGTCAAACCACAGAATCAGAAGTCAAGCACAAAAGTTTCAGACATAAATGTGCGCAAAGTAATAAGCATAAAGTACTGAGCGAGGGTCGACACTCGCATATACAACTGGTCTGAGTACAATGCATAAGAGGAAATAGCAGAAAGTAAAAGAAAGTCAGTCGCAAGTGCTACTTCTTGTTATTCTCACCCTTGGAGCCACTTGACCTTAAAGATAGCTTGGTTGAGGAAGGAGGAGGAGTAATGACTGGAGGGCTTCCATCTTTGGTTAGGGGGACACTCGGACTTTCCTGAGAAGACAGAGTGATAATCCCCTTTTTGACAGTAGGGCGCTTTCCTTTTCTACGCTTCGAAGACGTTCCAGGCTTTTTTCTGCTTCTTTGGGTCTTTAGAATCCTTTCCCGGGGTCTTGTCGGTATAGTCGGAATCCTCATCACTCAGAATATAGTCAGCGTCATCATCCAAGTCAACGATCATCTTGGTATCCTATGACCCTGGAGTCTTAGCACCAAGTAGAGATGCATCACCCGAGGAGTTGTAGAGACTGGGGTAGGAGGAATCGACGTCAAGGTTGAGTCAGTAATAATATTCCCAATTGTTGTTGTTTTTCCTACAACAATAGAAGATGGTGGTGATATTAGACCTAAAATAGATGAACAGTGAGCATGAAATGCGGACGTCCCAGGTGAAGGGCATAGGCAGTCTAAGTATAGCATAGTTTGGATTATTTCAATTTTACCTACGGCTATAAGACCTGCTTGAATATCTTTGTTCTCATTGACCTCAAACCTTTCTGCATCATTGTCATCATCATCCTCATCATCTTCGTTATGCTCTTCAGAAATACCTCCTTCAACATTGTGCTCCTCGGTAGCTATGTTTTTTCTTTGGAAACAGCGGGAGGATTAATCGGAGTCTGCAGGATGGAAGCTTCAGCATTAGTAGGAAGAATAGGGGCATTAACATATGTTGTGTCCTGAGCTTGCTCCCCTGATGGCCCAGCCTTGCCGCTTAGTATGTTTCGTGTTTTCGTCAACTGAGCCTTCCCCACAACTAAAGCTTTGCGAGACTCTTCATCTAAGAGATCTTCAATAAGATCATCTTTGCTACGGTCACTTTCATTAATCTCAAGTATTCGCTCCCAGACAAGAGGGAGAATGATTTCAAATTTATCTTCCAGATAATATAGGCTTCCTCGACTCATAGTGTTGTAGACGTAGAAATTAAACAAGGAAGTATCAGCATCAAATTTAGCTTTTTCGAGATCAGCTACAGCCTTAAGTCTTTCTTCTTCGAGAGTTTTCTGCATTGCGGAAAGAGTTGTACTTTGAAAAGAAATCTTTTCCTGAAGAATAGTGTTCTCTCGCTGAAGGGCAGCAGAAGCATTCCTTTCTACGCTCAGCTGATATTCGACAGAGTCTCGGGCAGTCTGAGCCTCTTGAACTTGCGCTTTCGCGGCGGCAAGCTCCTCTTTAAGTTTCTTATTTTCAGCCTCTAAGCTCGATAGCTCTGCATTCCTTTGAGTGTAAGATGCAATAGTTTCTCCTGAGACTTAAGAATTCTGATTAGCTCGGCTTTTTTGTTCTCTAGTGTAGCAATGCGATTGATGTTAATTCCATTGACTCTTTGGAGTTCACGTGCAAAAGCATGCCATTCACCCAATTGCTTCTCAGCCTGGCCTTTAACCTTATCTAACCTAACTTCGAGCCGACTCTTGGTCGTGTCAAATTGTGTAAGCATACATCCCTTTAAGGTATCAAATTCTTCAAGGATGTCCCGCTTATCTGAAGGATATATGTCTAAATTGAGGCATGTCCTTCTTAAGCACTTGCCGGGGAATCGATCAGCAAGGTCAAAGTCGGCTGGTCCCGGAATATAGCGAGGTCTGTTTTTAATCATATGAAGGTCAGCGGGAGTTGGAGCGATGGAAAGAGAAGCCAAGGAAACTTATTCGCAAGTAGTTCGAACCTCTAGCATAGGAAATTTGTCTGATATACGATGCTTCCGAGAATCTCCCTTGCCCTGATCATCCGTTCCCCGTTTCTTTCGGCGATTATCTTCATCATTATGATCATCATATTCTTCAACAAACCAAGCATGTCTTCTCTGTACCTCATCATCATCCTGCTCTTGACGTTGCCTCCTTCTCCTTTGTTTATCAGACTCTAGGAGCTCAGGAATTTGCTGAGGCTGCTTAGAAAGTTGTGGATTTTAATAAAGCTGAGACTGTTGTGAACGCTTTGAGTGTTTTAAAAGGCGTTTTGGATTATGTTGGCTTGATTTTTCATTAAAGTCTTTCATAAACAAGGGCTTTGACATCATTTCTGAACCTAAGAAAAGAGATAAAGCAAAAAAAATAGTGTTCTCATCAACAAATGTTGCGGCAAATTTAAGAAACTAATACGAAGAATTGTAAACTCATGGTATAAGTTAACGCTTGTTAATACATATCCGATAACAAACCAGTTTTCATAGTCAGATCTAAAGCAATTCCTAGATTTGCAAGCAATTTCCCTGGTTTAGAGATGGGAGCTCCGAGTGTACTAATTCCTATACTTCTGGTTTGAGGTTTAGGAGGTTGAATGATAATTTCACCCTGGATAATGTCTCTGGTTGAACTAAGATCACTCAAGTCCGTAGAACTCTCACCTCGAGTAACTTGGGTAATAGGGTTCTCATCAATCTTGTCCTTAGAAGTTGTTTCGATAATCACCATATTGTTTGACTCCCTTCATCGGATTTGAAAGGGTTTCTAAAGTAGTTATATCCTTTTCAACCCGTTAGGTATCCTTCTCGACTTGTTCTCTTTCATCTTTGTGTTGATTAGACTCGTCTTCTCCAATAGAAACTAGTTTAGATTTGTGAGGTGTTTTGCTACTGCCCACAATGTCCGAGCATTTCTTTAAAGGAGCCTTCTTAGCGAGGGATTTATTGGAAATCTTTCTCTTAAAGGTCAGGTCTAATTTAAGATTACGGGAAGGGTCAAGCACTGGTATTGACGAAGAAACTATTTTGTGATCAAGAATTTCCTACTTCTCTTTCCACACTGAAAGTTTTCAAAGCATCAAACAACTCCTGACCAACAGTGTCTTCTGGATCAGAAGATGGGAGTTCTATAAATAAATAAAGGATTTAATACTCGGAACCTAAGTACAGGAGTAGACAAAGGAATAGGGGATAGTATATTCTCACCTCCTTCCATCCACCTTCCATAAAAGTTGTCGGAACATGTAATAAAGTAGTAGTTATCCACAAATCCCTTAGCACTTTACAATAGATCAGTAATGATCTTCGGGTATTTTCCTTTAATGAAAATAATCGATGGCTTATCTTACCTCTCTTTAAAGGTATACAAGGAACAAATTTCTTGAAATGTGGGAGTGTGTTGCTTGACCCTTATGCAAAGCACATAAAGACCATTTAAGATGGCATAACCATTGGGGTGTAATTGCATGGGATCAATTGCTAAGCATTTAAGAATTGATTCCAGGTTTGAATCAAAAGGAGGTACATCTCCCATTTCAAGCATGTGTCGATTGACTGCGACATACCCATGAGGTGGCGAATTTGCAAATTCATTCTTTTCTGGGAACTTGGCATCAGTTTCTAAAATCCTGAATTGAGCCATAAGTTCTTATATGAACGCTCAGAAAGTTGGGTCGATTTTCTCTTGCAGGTACTCCAGTAAGAGGTTTAGACATGGGGAATTTTGGATTAATGTCTATTCCAGGAGTATCAGATGCATCCACATCAGTAACTTGAGCAGAAGTACCAGCCTGTGTGGACTTTGATGCTTTCTCAAGTTGATAGCATGATTTTTGTCTAGTATCCATTTCTACACAAATAGTTGTGCTTGAAAAACAAATTACAGGTGCACGTTTCCTAAGATAGAGAAATATCGCATATGGCTATATAAAAAAAGGGCTTGGGGTCTATGATCAGTATTGAATTGATTAATCGATTCCAAGCCTTACTATAGATTTATATTTGAATGATCAAGTTGTGTAAGGAGACATGCATTTAAGCTAAAATGTTTAATAAAGCACACTAACACAAATATGTCATTCAAGTATAAACTATGTAGTTTGATATATGAGTTCTCTACTTAACTATCTAACTTGTTGTCGATACTGACAATCGACAACAGAGTACACTAGTTCGGAACAAGTGTTTGTATGTATCGCAGGATTGGAACCAACACAGAAAAGCACAAAGCAGAGAAGGATCGGTTTCAGCCAATCCAAAGTGGGTCGGTCTGAACTGACCCAGAGTGGGTCGGCTTCAACCAACCTAAAATGGGTCGGTTTGAACTGACCAAAATGGGTCGGCTTCAACCAACCCAAAATGGGTCGGTATGAGCTGACCAAAAATGGGTCGGCTTTAACCAACCCAAAATGGGTAGGTCTGGACTGACCCAAAATGGGTCGGTCTGAACTGACCCAAAAGGGGTCAGCTTCAACCAACCCAAAGTGGGTCGGTCTGAACTGACCCAAAATGGGTCGGCTCCAGATGACCCAAAATGGGTCAGTCCTGACCGACCAAAGTGGGTCTGCTCCAATTTTTGATCCTCAACTGGGCATGCATAGTCAGCACTACAAGTGTATAACACGACAAAAACAGAAGAAAGCCTAGGTTATCAACGATGTTAAGTGCAAGTTGAGTTAAAGGGAAATCGATACCAAAAATTATACGCAAAGCGTAAAGTGGCATTGACATTATGAAGTCATCATTATGAAGCAACCGGAATGTAATGGCCCGCCCCGAACCAGCCGACATTTCCTCGAAATGCGTTGTGCCAATGCCCGACTAGCACGGGATGATCGTAAAAAAGGAAAGGGTTTTGAAACTATGAATCACCGAATAACCTGTAGTATATCTCACAGCACATGGAATAAAATATAATAATAACATACTTGATGTAAAACATGCGAGACAATGCATAAGCTGAAAACTAAACCATCATAGCAGGGGAATCCAAAATACAGCTTATGATCCAAACCATCATTATTACAACTTCAAAATACTGTCTCTAAAGCAAAATAGAAAAGGTACCCTACTAATGCCCAAAGTAGTGACCTGCAACAACACAGGGAGAATATATGTAAATAGTACATGGAAGCCTCCTGCTCATCTCCGGACAGCTACTCGCATATAACCACCTAACATGTCCCTAGTCTGCTCGTTTAGGAGCACCCAGAGTAATAAGAAGAGACATGGGTCATACAAAAGTCTGGTATGAGAGATAGCAGCAAAATAGAACAATAACAGGTACAAATAATCATACCTGAACCTGGACCTACAACCAAAGAGTTAGCACAAAAAGATGTACAATACTCTAAGGTAACACTAGCATATAGTGTAAAAATGGGAGTTCGCGTGTCATGGTGATAGCAAATATCAAACATAGTAATCATCCTCACATCTTTCACTCAGTGCGTAAAGCATGCGATATCCACCGTTTTAATCACCAAATTTATTGGGGCCATGACGACAACTTCGTACAACGATTGCTAAGACCATACTTCCCTGATCTATAGTCAATAACCCTACCCAGTTTACGCATCCCTGGCTCCAGGTTAAGGTCTAACCAGTCTACACTACCCTAGCTCTGGTTCGTCTACATCCCCCTCTCTTCAATGGTGAACCAAAGTTATAGATATCGATACCCCCTTTGCACAAGTCCCGTAGCAAAGCCCAACTCTAGAAGTTAGCTCGTCGGTTCCCATCTAGATCCCGAGTAATAACTTCTCATTTGGACTACCTTTCCATCACGGGTTTTGGTCGAACTGTAGTTAATCTTCAGAAGAGTTCACAATTGTCGTCGCGTGGCAGAAGTTTGAATCTGGTTCGGTTTGGAGTCATCATCTTGGCTCGGGTCGTGGTCCTCATCAGGGTCGGTTCGTGGCACGTGACCCCCCCAGTTCGTGACCACCCCCTCCTCCCGGTTCGTGACAACCACCTCGGCTCATAGCCACCCCCTCTGGCTCATGACCACCCCCTGGTTCATGACACCCCCCCCCCCCGACTCGTGATCCCCTCCCCGACTCGTGACACCCTCCCTTCATATTGGAGCGGTTTGTGACCATCATCTTGGAGCGGTTCGTGACCATCATCTTGGGGCGGTTCGTGAGACATACCCCCTTCAGGAATCGAAGTTCTCATGGGTGGTTCATGATGCATACCCCCTTCAGGAATCAAAGTTCTCTTGGGCGGTTTGAAAGGCATACCCACTTTAAGAGCCGGTTTTCTGCAGTTTTTTCCAACAAGCTAATTTCGCCAAACGATGGCATTTTTAACCACTCTAACCTTACTATGAAGTCACAAAACATACCAAACAACAGTAGTAACATATACAATCAACCAAAAATACCAAAATATCAATCACACGAAACAGTTTAGAACAAACATACCCAAAAAGCATGATTTCCCCCTTAATCCCTTAAGCATGTTTTAACTATAAGATTAGCAAACTTAATCCAAATTAACCCAAATATTCACCAGTGACATAAAATAATATTTAAGAATTTCTACATATTTTTCCTGATTCTTATGATGCATAATTTCGCTAATTATCACTAATCACCCCTAAATAGCCGTAATTCGTGAATAAAAGTGCAAATCACTCACCTTAGCCGCAAATGAAATCTTAGATCTGAAACTTTACTATTATGGAACGAATTCCAATGTAGAGAAGCAGCTTTATCTTTGATTTGATACTAATTTGACTTTATTTTGTGTTAATTTGATCAATTGGTGGTTAAAAAGCGATTAGGAAGGGATTAGAATGAGATTTAGAAGATGGAGGCCATTACTAGGGCTCAAGGAAGGTTATGTGCTGTTGGAAAAATGAAATGAAATGTTTTCCCAAACCCTTTCAGCCCTCCCATAACCCTAATCCCGAAATGAGTTATGGACCCAGCTGCTAATCACCTGGTTAAGCCCAATTATACTGTTTTTCATCTTCCAACCTTATTTCAGCCATATCTCCCAAATGGTAAGTCCGTTTGATTAATGTGACCACTCTACGGAAAGGTAAACCTTCATCCAAATCCAATGGAAGTGGTTTCAGGTCAAAACTCTTTACCAATCAAAAGTTATAGGCGAAACAAGATTCGCCAACGGTAAAACTATCATTTAAAATTTGGCAAAAATTGTGAACATGGGAAATGACCCCGATAGTCGTCCCCTAAAGTTACATTACTATACGACTTCGTATGAGAATGAAATAAATATTCTACAATCCTCCGATGCGTAGAATGCGGGTCGTTACACTCTCCTCCCTTAAGAAATTTCGCCCTCGAAATTTTTTAACTAAGAAAACAGTCAAAAGGTCATGTATGCCTATCAACCATTAGCAACAATAAAACTTACAAAATAAACACAACAAGCCTATCCTAGCATGCAGATCAATTATATCACAATTAAAACCTTACCAAGTAAAGATCTTTGGATATGACTTCCTTATGCTCTCCTCGGTTTCCCAAGTACAATCATTCTCATTATCACCCCACGGGACCTTAACCAGTTTCATCGTCTTCCTTCAAAGTTATTTCGTATCATGTCCGACAATACAAATCGTTTTGTGGCTCCCAACTGCCTCAGATTCCACCTCGATATCATCTAATTGATCTGATGAAATAGTCATATTAGAATCGTGCACGAACTTTCTTAACTGGGAAACATGAAATACATTGTGCACTCCCGCAATCTTGTCTGGTAATCCAACTTTATACGATAAATTCCCAACTTGTTCGAGAACTGCGAATGGACCAACAAACCTTGGTTCCAACTTACCTCTCCTACTAAATCGAATCACACTCTTCAATGGAGAAATCTTGACTAATACCAAGTCGCCAATGGAGAATTTCAAATCTCTTCGCCTTTTATCAGCATAACTCTTCTTCCTATCTTGGGCAGCCTTCATTCATTGTTGATAACCATGATCTTATCTAAAGTTTATCTTATTACATCTGGTCCCAGCACAAATTTCTCACCAATTTCCAACCAACATGATGGTGAATTGCACGGTCTCCTGTACAAAGCTTTAAATGGAGCCATACCAATACTGGACTGATAACTATGATTATATGTGAACTCAACCAGATGCAAATGGTCATCCCATGACCCTCCAAAATCCAATATACAAGCCCGCAAGAGATCCTCCAATACATGATTCACCCTCCCTGTTTGATCGTCGGTTTGAGAATCTGACCCTAAAGCCTCTTGTAAGCTCTTCCAAAACTCACTAATAAATAATGGATCTCGATCGCTCATAATACCTTTAGGTACTCCATGAAATCTCACTACCCACTTCATATACAGTTCTGCTAATTTAGCTGCCATTCTGTTCGACTTGACCAGTATAACCTTGCACTTTTGATCAATCGATCCACAATCGCCCAAATACTATCATGACCCGATCTAGTCCTTGGAAAACCATCAATGAAATCCATTGAGACTTGTTCCCGTTTCCATTCGAGAATTTCCAGCGGTTGTAACAAACCACTTGGCTTCTTTTGCTCAGCTTTAACTAACTAGCAATTCATGCACTTGGATATAAATTTCCCAATGTCTCTCTTCATCCCTTCCCAGTAGTAGGTCTGCTTCATGTCTTGATAGATTTTGTTACCATCGGGATATATAGTCAGTCTCGAGTGATGACACTCTCTAAGTACTTCATCTCTCAATCAATTAACATTGGGTACAACCAGTCTCCAATTCTTTCGGAGCCAACCTTCTCAATCAAGTCAGTACTTGTTCATCTCATCGCCATTGATACCCATCTTTACCTTGGAGGCGATTTCCAATAGGTTAGGGTCGTCCCTCTGGCTGGAACCGATTCGCTCAATCAAGGTGGGTCTGATCGTCAAACTTGCTAACATCTCTAGACCCAATTCGCGCTTAGGCCTAAAATCATATCCTACGACATACTCCAGTTGCATCCATTCCAGAAACATAGCCCCCAAACTGGCATGTCTCCTGCTCAATGCATCACTACCGCATTGCCCTTCCCAGGTGTGTATGCGATATTGAAATCATATGAAGCCAAGAACTCTAACCATCTCTGTTGACGAAGATTTAAATCCTTTTGAGGGAAAATATACTTTAATGACTTACGATCGGTAAACAACTCGAATCTTTCTCCCAAGAGATAGTGTCTTCACATCTTTAACGTAAACTTGATAGCTGCCAATTCAAAATCATGGGTAGGATATCTTTTCTCATGCGGTTTTAGTTGTCGACTAGCATAAGCTATAACCCTACCTCCTTGCATCAGTACAGCACCTAGTCCGGTACCACAGGCATCCGTGTATACCGTCATTTGTTCGTTCCCTTTACGGATAACTAACACTGGTGTGCACGTTAACTTTTCCTTTAGGCTCTTAAATGCATTCTCACATCTTTCGTCCCAAATGAAAGCTTGATTCTTCTTGCTCAACTGAGTTAACGTTGCAACTATCTTGGAGAAGTCATGGATAAACTTACGATAGTATCCAGCTAACCCCAAGAAACTTCTCACGTCCGTTGCATTCTTGGGCATAGACCAATCATGTGTTGTAGCCACCTTCGTAGGATCCACGTCAATACCATTTTCTAAGACAACATGGCCCAAGAATCTCACTTCCCTCCTCCAGAAGTGACACTTAATTTTTTTTTTGCTTTCAATTGGTATTTCCTCAACACCTCCATCACTGTCCTTAAATGTTCCTTGTGTTCTTCCTCTGTCCTCGAGTAAACCAAGATATCGTCCACGAACAAAAGAACAAGCTTATTTAATTGATCTCTGAAAACTCTATTCATAAGATCCACAAAATATGTGGGTGCATTGGTCAACCCGAATGGCATGACTAACCATTCATAAAATCCAGATGGCGTTCGAAATGTCGTTTTAGATATACTCTCAGCTACTACTCTAAGCCGATGAAAACCTGCCACGAGATCCAACTAGAAAACAATCTTGCTTCATTTAACTAATCAAACAAATCATTTATCCGTGGAAGAGGATACTTATTCTTCCTAGTCACCTTGTTCAACTCGCGGCAGTCTACACATAAGCACAGGGAACCATCGGCCTTAGTGGCAAATACAACTGGTGCTCCCCACTCGGAAACACTCCTTCGGATAAATCCCTTCTTCAAAAGATCGCCCACTTGCACCTCGAGCCCTCGCTGCTCCCTTAGCGCCATACGACGAAGTGGCATCACTATAGGTCTAGCATCTTTCACTAAATCAATCCGAAACTCAATCTCTCGGTGTGGTGGAAGTCCGATCACTTCCTCGAAGATGTCCGGATACTCGCCAGCAATAAGCACATCAGATAACTCATCCTACGGGATGTCGAGGGAATGTAGAAAACTAGCCATCACCTCATCACTAGGTAGGCAACCCAATACCACCCTCCGCCCATCGTCCGCTCTAATGGTCATCGAAGACCCATCAGAGTCTGCCACCACCCCATATCTTTGGAGCCAATCGACTCCCAAAATTATGCCAAACCTAGTAAAGTCCAAAACAAAGCAATCACAAGCAGACATACATCCACGACTCGATAAGACCAAACTACGACAAATCATACTAAGGCTATTCGAACCACCGATCGGGTTCATCACAACTAAAGGTCTATCGACTATCTCAAGTTTCAATTCCAACCTATCTACCAGGTCACTAGATACGAAGGAATGAGAAGCCCCGGTATCAAACAATACTCGAATATGAACATCATAAATAGAAAGCATACCTTGAATAACGACACTTTCCCTTCTGCGCCGAAGTTGGGGCATTCGACGAAGAAGGAACAACGTTGATAGCATATGCTTTCACGATCTGCTTCTCCTTAGGGGGTTGTGGACATTCATTCTTAAAATGCCCTACTTGGACACAGTTGAAGCACTTCATTTCC
The DNA here is from genome assembly GCA_030737875.1 of Allium sativum. Lineage (NCBI taxonomy): Eukaryota > Viridiplantae > Streptophyta > Magnoliopsida > Asparagales > Amaryllidaceae > Allium > Allium sativum. The sequence goes on from CM060917.1 coordinate 28,663,010, forward strand.
CCTGGCTTTGCTCGACACTCTTTGGCATAGCGACCCTTCTTTCCACAGCTATAGCACTCGATATCTTTCTTATTCTTCTTTTTCTAACTATCCTTGGTCTGATTTTGTTTCCTCTTATTTTGGGAATTATTCTTGCCTCCACCGCTTACTTGTGGCTTTGGCTCCTCTGCAGATGTAACAACAACCTCGTTTTTGACTTAGGGTAAAGGCTCTCAGACCTCAATGCCTTTCCCACAATAGATTTGAATGTCTCATCGATATGATTTATGAGTCTTTCCCCGAAGTACCCATCTAGGCCAGTTATGAATTTTTTGTTCTTCTTCTCGGCAGTATCGATTAGAGATAATTCATATTTCAATAAAGTATCGAACTCAGCAATATATTCTGAGACTACCATACCATTCTGTTTAAGTTCCAAAAACTTCCTGAACAATTCTGATTTCTGAGCAGTTGGAATAAACTTGTCACTGAAACGGGTCTTAAACTGATTCCAAGTAACCTGATCTTCGGGGGTAGCTGCTTTAATAGCATTCCACCAATTCATAGCCCGTCCTTGAAGTTGACGCAATGCTAACTTTCTCTTCATTGCATCTTCGATCCCCACATCCTCGAAGATGCGCTCACAACTATCAAGCCAATCTTGAACCTCCGTAGCCCATTCTGTTCCGTGGAACGGCTTTCCACCAAGATTAGTATAATCCTTGCCGAGCTTGGCGAAATCGGCCCTAGGCGCCTACACTGCTGCACCACCATCGTTAGCAGCATTAGGAACTGCTCCCTAAACATCCCTAAGCATCTCCCGCATGAAGGTAGTGAACATTGTCCTCATATCAGGGACATTCCCATTATTGGCCCTTGAACCCGTACTCCTTGTATATCGGCTCATTGTTAAGTCTGTAAAGAGAAAACGATTAACCATCTTCTTAGTGGTGCTAGTGCAGTGTGACTTCATCGTTAGACATACTAATGTTATATATATATATATATAGTTTTTGAAAACCAAAATATCACAAATACGCGCTCTCATACACGTATACTATCTCTCCCTGATGTCTTCCCCAAGGTTAACTACGCAACCCAGGCTCTGATACCAAGTGTGACGGCCCGCCCTAAACCAACCGACATTTCCTCGAAATGTGTTGTGCCAATGCCCAACTAACACGGGACGGTCGTAAAAAAGGAAAGGGTTTTGAAACTATGAATCACCGAAGAACCTGTAGTATATCTCACAGCGCATGGAATAAAATATAATAATAACATACTTGACATAAAACAGGCAAGACAGTGCATAAGTTGAAAACTAAACCATCATAGCAGCGGAATCCAAAATACAACTTATGATATAAACCATCATTATTACAACTTCAAACTACTGTTAGAAAAGGTACACTACTAATGCCCAAAGTAGTGACCAACAACAACAAAGGGAGAATATATGTAAATAGTACGTGGAAGCCTCATACTCGTCTCCGGACATCTACTCGTGCATAACCACCTAACCTGTCTTTAGTCTGCTCGTTTAGTAGCACCCAGAGTAATAATGTAACAACCCGCATTCTACGTATCTAGGATCATAGAATATTTATTTCTTTTACGTATGAAGTCGTGTGGTCATGTAACTTTGGGAGACGACTATTGGGGTCATTTCCCATGTTCACGATTTTTGCTGATTTTTAAATGACCGTTTTGCCCCTAGCCGATACAGTTTTGGCCATAACTTTTGATTGGAAAAGAATTTTGACCTGAAACCACTTCCATTAGATTCGCTTGATGGTTTACCTTTCCGTAGAGTGGTCACATTAGCCAAACGGACTCACCGTTTGGGAGATATGGCTGAAACAAGTTTCAGATAGTGAAAAACTGCTTAATTGGGCTTATCCGGGTGATTAACAGCTAGGCCCAAAGGGGAAATTCGGGATTAGGGTTATGAGAGGGCTGGAAGGGTTAGGAAAATCATTTTATTTCAGTTTTCTCAGCCGCCACAAACCTTCCTTAAGCTCTAACAATGGCCTCCATCTTCTAAAACACTCCAAAACACCTTTTTGTCATCTCTAATCACATGTTAGCCTAATCTACATCAAATCAAGGCGGATTAGCATAAGGATTGAGATAGAGCTGCTGGAACACATAGAGATTGGATCCAAATCAGAGATTATTTCAGATCTATAGTTTACTTTGTGGCAAAGGTGAGTGATTTGCATTGTTTTTCACTAATTATGGCTAATTATGGTAATTAGCGAAAATTAGCGAAATTATGGCTCAGAAAAAATTAGAAAAAAATTCTAAAACATCATTTTGTGACTCTGATATGAATTTGGGTTAATTTCGACTAATTTTGCTAATCCCATAATTTAGGGGATTAAGGGGTGATTAGTGATAATTAGCGAATTTATGCATGTTAAAAATCTGGAAAAATATTTATAAATTGCTAAATATTATTTTAGACCTTTGATATGAATTTGGGTTAATTTGGTTAATTTTTGCTAATCCTATCATTAGTTATGCTTAAACATGATTAAGAGGAAAACATGGGTTTTGGGTACATTTGATCCATATTGTTATGATTAAATTGTTGTTTTGGTGTTTATAGTTGATTATACATGTTGTTACTACTATTTGGTATGACCTATGATTGCACTATAAAGTTAAAATGGTTGAAAACGCTGTCGAGAGGCGAAAATAGCTTGCTGAAATGGTGCAGGTTTTCTTTGGGTCGAGTTAGACCGACCAGGGGAAGGTTTTGACCGACCGACCCGAATAGAAGGAGGACATCACGACCGACCCTCTATGAAGTGTTCGACCGACTAGGGAGACCGACCAGGCTGGGCAAGACCGACCACTATGCGATGTTCGACCGACCCCATACGATGATGAAGTACGACCGATCAGGGATGGTGAAGTACGACCGACCAGGAATGGTGAAGTGTTCGACCGACCAGGAATGGTGAAGTGTTCCATCGACCGAGGGGGGCAATACCGACCGACCAAGGTAGAGATGATGAAAAGCGACCAGAATGAAAGGTGCTTGACCGACCGACCCGAACATGAGGAAACCAAAACCCGAGATGCAAAGGTAGTCCAAGTGGAAGTTAGAGCCCAGGATCCAGTTGGGAACCAATGAGTTCACTACAAGATTGGGCTTTGCTGCGGGACGTGTGCAAAGGGGTTGTCGGTATTCATAACTTTAGTTCACCACTGAGAGATGGATAGTGGGCTTGTAGTGATAGTTGTACGGGATTGGATTCCATCATGACCCAAAGGATTAGGTGACCAAGGTAGTGGGTATCGTATGCTTTACGCACTGAGTGAGAGATGTGAGGATGGTCGCTATGCTTGATTGTTTGCCATCACTATGACATGCACACCCCCACCCCGTATTATTCACACCATGTGTTAGTGGCACCATAGAGTATTGTACGGTATGTAGTGCTAACTCTTTGTTTGCAGGTCCAGGTTCAGGTATGATTGGATTATACCTATTATTGTTATGTTTTGTTGCTTATAGCTCATACCATACTTTTGTCTGATCCAGAGTTTTATGTCTCTTCTTATTACTCTGGGTGCTCACACGAGCAGACTAGAGACAGGTTAGCTGGTTGTGCACGAGTAGCTGTCCGGAGACGAGCAGGAGGCTTGCACGTATTACCTCCTATTATTCTCCCTATGTCACTGTTGGTATCTACTTTGGGCATTAGTAGTATACCTATCTTATTTGCTTTAGAGACAGTTTTGAAAAGTTGTAATAATGGTAGTTTGGAACATAAGCTGTACTTGGATTTTCCACTGCTATGATGGTTTAGTTTCCAGCTTATGCACTGTCTCGCCTGTTTTATGTCAAGTTATATTATTATTATATTTTATTCCATGCGCTGTGAGACATTCTATAGGTTCTTTGTTAGTTCATCCATCTTCTTTCTTTTTCTTTGGCGACCGTTCCATGCTAGTCGAGCATGTGTACAGCGCACTTTCGGATGAAATGCCGGCTGGTGCGGGGCAGGCCGTCACATTTGGTATCAGAGCTTTAGGTTGCGAAATTAACCTAGGGAATTCATCAGGGAAAGTTAGTATACGTATACGAGAGCACGTATTTGTGATTACTTTTGTTTTCAAAAGCTATATATATACTGTTAGTAGTATAAGGATGAAGTCGTACTGCACTAGCACCACTATGGAGATGGTTAATCGTTTTCTCTTTACAGATTAAATGATGAGCTGATACGCAAGAGGTGCCGGTAGGGGAGCTAATAATGGTAATGCCGCTGACATGAGGACGATGTTTACTAACCTCATGAGGGAGATGCTTAGGGATGTTCAGAGGGAAGCTCCCAACCCCGGTAATGGTGGTGGTCCACTAGTGCAGGCGCCTAGGGCTGATTTCGCCAAGTTGTGCAAGGATTACACTAACCTTGGTGGGAAGCCGTTCCATGGAACGGAGTCGGCCACGGATGTTCAGGATTGGTTGGATAGCTGTGATCGTATCTTCGACGACTTGGGTATCGAGGATGCGATAAAGAGAAGGCTAGCATCCCGTCAGCTGCAAGGATGAGCAATGAATTGGTGGAATGCTATTAAGGCAGCTACTCCAGAGGATCAAGTCACTTGGGATCGGTTTAGAAATCGTTTCAGTGATAAGTTTATCCCAGTTGCTTAGAAGTCAGTGTTGTTTAAGAGATTCTTGGAACTCAAGCAGAATGGCAGAGCTGTCTCGGAGTATATTGTCGAATTCAACACTTTGTCCAAGTATGGGTTATCTCTTATTGATACTGCCGAGAAGAAGAACGAGAAGTTCATAACTGGATTAGATCGGTACTTGGGGGAGAGGCTTATTAACCACATCGATGAGACGTTTGAGTCGATTGTGGGGAAATCTTTGAGATCGGAAAGTCTTTACCCTAAGCCAAAGACCGAGGTTGCTATTACATCTGCAGAGGAGCCAAAGTCGCAAGCAAGCGGTGGAGGCAAGGATAGTTCCCAAAATAAGAGGAAGCAAGACCAAACTATGGATGGTCAGAATAAGAAAAGTAAGAACGATGGCGAGTGCTTTAGTTGTGGCAAGAAGGGCCACTATGCCAGAGATTGTCGGGAAAAGCCTGGGGAAAGGAAGTGCTTTAATTGCGGCCAACGGGACATCACAAGAATGAATGTCCAGAATCTCCTAGGGAGAAGCAGATCGTGAAAGCATATGCTATCAACGCTGTTCCTTCTTCGTCGAATGCCCCAACTGCGGCGCAGAAGAAAAAAGGTGTTGCTATTCGAGGTATGCTTTCTATTTAAGATGTTTCTGTTCGAGTATTGTTTGACAAACCCGAGATAGTCGATAGACCTTTAGTAGTGACGAGCCCGGTTGGTGGTTCGACTAGCCTTAGTATGATTTGCCGTAACGTGGTCTTATCGAGTCATGGAAGTATGTTTGTTGTGATTGCTTTATTTTGAGCTTTACTAGGTTTGGCTTGATTTTGGGAGCTGATTGACTCCAAGGGTATAGAGTGGTAGTAGATTGTGAAGAGTCTTTGACGACCATTAGAGAGGATGATGGACGAAAGGTGGTATTGGATCGCCTACCTTATGATGAAGATGATAACGGGAGTCAGAGAAGCAAATGTACATTGGATGTACAGTAGTTTTGTCAGGACTTGGTCAGGCAATCGATAATAGTTTCAAACAAGATTGGCGAGGATAGCCAAATTCGTTTATGGATGCTTGAGTGTTTGGATGTTTTGCTCATATCATCTCACGTAGATTTTCTGAACTCGGAGGAGATATTTCCTTGGGTGCTTGTCTGATATTGGTTTAGGCCTTTGGGGCTTGTGCTCGGGGAATGTCGAGGTCGCCTAGGATGGTCTGCGTGAGAGATATGAAGTTATTATGATTTTCATTGGATGATATCTTGGTTTACTAGAAGAGTGATGGGCAGTTGTGATAGGATAAAACTGTTCAATGGTATAGACTACCCCGAGTTAGACTCGATAGCGTTATGAGATGGCTCGACTGGGACTCGAGAAAGATGCAAAGTAATGGATTGTTTAGGACCCTATGTTGATGTTCTTTTTGAAAGAATAGGATGTGTTCGTTGATCATGGAAGATGCAACGAAGGTTAGGATGATTCAACTTGGACTTGAACTCGTGAAAGAAAATAGGTATTCGTTGATCTAGGAGCTGCAACGAATAGGGGGACGACTCATGTTGGACTAGGGTTGGTAGGTAATGGATACTCAAGACTGGGTCTGAGTTTATGGGTAATAAATTGACTCGAGATGGACTCGAGAAGGCTGCAAGGAATTGGATTGACTCGAGTTGGACTCGAGAGGGCAGCAAGATAATAGATAGACTTGGGTGGGACTCGAGTGTTTCAGGCGGACTAAAAGTAGGGGTATCTGGGGACGCCCACTTGCCTTGGATCCGTTGGACGTGATCCAGTTATCCTTGGAGGATAAACGTACATTGGACGTACGGTAGTCCGTTTGGAGGCAGAGTCTCCATTAGTTATTGATGTTGGTTGGACCAGACATACAGGTATTGACGTATTCATGGCCTTAGCAGGTGATAGACTTGATTTGTTTGATGGATGCTATGGTTGTTGTGTTTGTTCTTACCTTTCTTCTCTTGAGTATCACCTGTAGGATCCTGTTGAATGGAAATAGGGTAAGTTCGTTGATCATGGTGATATAACGAGTGTAATATACTTTACGTTAGACTTGAAGTATGATGGGCATTGTGGAGCGTCCATTATCTTGGAGATTCAACGGATATAGGAGTTTCAGTTGGACTTGGACTCATAGGTAGAGTACCTAGATTCATTGGAAGAGTCTAGTTCACCTTTGGAAGGTGAATGTACGTTGGACGTACAGTACGGATGTAGGTAGAGTACCTAGATTCATTAGATGAGTCTAGTTCACCTTTGGAAGGTGAATGTACGTTGGACGTGCAGTATGAATATGGGTAGGGTACCTGGGTTCATTGGATGAATCTATTTCACCTTTAGAAGGTGAATGTATGTTAGACGTACAGTGCAGATGTTGGTGTAGTGCCTAGGTTCATTGGATGGGTCTAGTCTGCCTCTAGGAAGTGAATGTACGTTGGACGTGCAATAAGAATGTAAGGACTCAAGTTGGACTTGAAAGTACATTTGGAATGTAGTTGAAAATTTGGCATATACGTTTGGATTACCTAAGAAAAGACAGTATAGACAAATGCCATAGTATCGGACTGGGTGCGATAGCTGATGCATTGAGTAAGAGACATGCCAGTTTAGAGGCTATTTTTCTGGAATGGAAGCAACTAGAGTATATCACGGGATATGACTTCAGACCTAAGTGCGAATTGGATTCAGAAACGCTAGTAAGCTTGACGATTAGATCGATCTTGATTAAGTGGATCGGTTCCAGTTAGAGGGATGATCCCAACCTATTAGAAGTTACCTCTAGGGTAGAAATGGGAATCGACGGCGAGAGAACGACTGTACTTGGGAAGTAGAGAATGACATAAGAAAGTCGTATCCAAAGCTCTTTGCCTGGTGAGATTTTAGCGGCGATGATTCTTCCCTTGTTAGTAAACCGCATGTTAGGGCAGAGTGGTTCTGTTTGTTTTGCATGTTTGATTGTTGTATATGTTTGGTAAGCATGCGGGATCCTTTGTATGTTTTGGGTTAAGGAATTTCGGGGACGAAATTTCTTCAGGGGGGGGGGGGGGGGGAATGTAACAACCTGCATTCTACGTATCTAGGATCGTAGAATATTTATTTCTTTTTCGTATGAATTCGTGTGGTCATGTAACTTTGGGAGACGACTATTGGGGTCATTTCCCATGTTCACGATTTTTGCTGATTTTTAAATGACCGTTTTGCCCCTAGCCGATACTGTTTTGGCCATAACTTTTGATTGGAAAGGAATTTTAACTTGAAACCACTTTCATTAGATTCGTTTGATGGTTTACCTTTCCGTAGAGTGGTCACATTAGCCAAACGGACTCACCGTTTGGGAGATATGGCTGAAACAAGTTTCAGATAGTGAAAAACTGCTTAATTGGGCTTAACCGGGTGATTAACAGCTAGGCCCAAAGAGGAAATTCGGGATTAGGGTTATGAGAGGGCTGGAAGGGTTAGGAAAATCATTTCATTTCAGTTTTCTCAGCTGCCACAAACCTTCCTTAAGCTCTAACAATGGCCTCCATCTTCTAAAACACTCCAAAACACCTTTTTGTCATCTCTAATCACATGTTAGCCTAATCTACATCAAATCAAGGCGGATTAGCATAAGGATTGAGATAGAGCTGCTGGAACACATAGAGATTGGATCCAAATCAGAGATTATTTCAGATCTATAGTTTACTTTGTGGCAAAGGTGAGTGATTTGCATTATTTTTCACTAATTACGGTTAATTATGGTAATTAGCGAAAATTAGCGAAATTATGGCTCAGAAAAATCTAGAAAAATTTCTAAAATTCTAAAACATCATTTTGTGACTCTGATATGAATCTGGGTTAATTTCGACTAATTTTGCTAATCTCGGAATTTAGGGGATTAAGGGGTGATTAGTGATAATTAGCGAATTTACGCATGTCAAAAAATCTGGAAAAATATTTATAAATTGCTAAATATTATTTTAGACCTTTGATATGAATTTGGGTCAATTTGGTTAAGTTTTTCTAATCCTACCATTAGTTATGCTTAAACATGATTAAGAGGAAAACATGGGTTTTGGGTACATTTGATCCATATTGTTATGATTAAATTGTTATTTTGGTGTTTATGGTTGATTATACATGTTGTTACTACTGTTTGGTATGACCTATGATTGCACTATAAAGTTAGAATGGTTGAAAACGCCGTCGAGAGGTGAAAATTAGCTTGTTGAAATGGTGCAGGTTTTCTTTGGGTCGAGTTAGACCGACCAGGGGAAGGTTTTGACCGACCGACCCGAGCTCACGACCGACCCGAATAGAAGGAGGACATCACGACCGATCCTGTATGAAGTGTTCGACCGACTAGGGAGACCGACCAGGCTGGGCAAGACCGACCACTATGCGATGTTCGACCGACCCCATACGATGATGAAGTACTACCGATCAGGGATGGTGAAGTACGACAGACTATGAATGGTGAAGTGTTCGACCGACCAGGAATGGTGAAGTGTTCGACCGACCAGGGGGAAAATACCGACCGACCAGGGTAGAGATGATGAAAACCGACCAGAATGGAAGATGCTTGACCGACCGACCCGAACAAGAGGAAACCAAAACCCGAGATGCAAAGGTAGTCCAAGTGGAAGTTAGAGCTCAGGATCCAGTTGGGAACTAATGAGTTCACTTCATGATTGGGCTTTGCTGCGGGACGTGTGCAAAGGGGTTGTCGGTATTCATAACTTTGGTTCACCACTGAGAGATGGATAGTGGGCTTGTAGTGATAGTTGTACGGGATTGGATTCCGTCATGACCCAAAGGATTAGGTGACCAAGGTAGTGGGTATCGTATGCTTTACGCACTGAGTGAGAGATGTTAGGATGGTTGCTATGCTTGATTGTTTGCCATCACTATGACATGCACACCCCCACCCCGTATTATTCACACCATGTGTTAGTGGCACCATAGAGTAGTATGTAGTGCTAACTCTTTGGTTGCAGGTCCAGGTTCAGGTATGATTGGATTATACCTGTTATTGTTCTGTTTTGTTGCTTATCGCTCATAACAGACTTTTGTATGACCCAGAGTTTTATGCCTCTTCTTATTACTCTGGGTGCTCACACGAGCAGACTAGAGACAGGTTAGCTGGTTGTGCACGAGTAGCTGTCCGGAGATGAGCAGGAGGCTTGCACGTATTATCTCCTATTATTCTCCCTGTGTCGTTGTTGGTATCTACTTTGGGCATTAGTAGTATACCTATCTTATTTGCTTTAGAGACAGTTTTGAAAAGTTGTAATAATGGTAGTTTGGAACATAAGCTGTACTTGGATTTTCCGCTGCTATGATGGTTTAGTTTTCAGCTTATGCACTGTCTCGCCTGTTTTATGTCAAGTTATATTATTATTATATTTTATTCCATGCGTTGTGAGACATTCTACAAGTTCTTTGTTAGTTCATCCATCTTCTTTCTTTTTCTTTGGCAACCGTTCCAAGCTAGTCGAGCATGTGTACAACGCACTTTCGGAGGAAATGCCGGCTGGTGCGGGGCGGGCCGTCACAAATAAGAAGAGGCATAAAAATATGTGTCATACAAAAGTCTGGTATGAGCGATAGCAGCAAAATAGAACAATAATAGGTATAAATAATCGTACCTGAACCTGCAACCAAATAGTTAGCACAACAAGATGTATAGTACTCTAAGGTAACACTAGCATATAGTGTAAAAATGGGAGTGTATGTGTCATGGTGATAGCAAACATCAAACATAGTAATCATCCTCACAACTCTCACTCAGTTCATAAAGCATACGATATCCGCCGCTTTGTTTACCAAATCTATTGGGGCTATGATGGCAACTCCATACAACTATTGCTATGACCATACTTCCCTGGTCTATAGACAATAACCCTACCCATTCCACACATCCCTGGCTCTAGGTTAAGGGCCAATCAGTCCACACTTCCCTTGCTCTGATTCGTCTACATGCCCCCTCTCTTCAATGGTAAACCAAAGTTATAGATATCGATAACCCCTTTGCACACGTCCAACAACAAAGCCCAACTCTAGAAGTTAGCTCGTCGGTTCCCATCTGGATCCAGAGTAATAACTTCTCATTTGGACTTCCTTTGCATCTTGAGTTTTGGTTGAATTGTAGTTAATCTTCAGAAGAGTTCACAATTGTCGTCGCATGGCAAAAGTTTGAATCTGGTTTGGTTTGGAGTCATCATCTTGGTTCAGGTCGTGGTCCTCGTCAAGGTCAGTTCGTGGCCCATGACCCCCCGGTTCATGACCACCCCCCAGGTTCGTGGCCACCCTAAGGTTCATGACCACCCCCCCCCGGTTCGTGACACCCTCCGGCTCGTGATCCCCTCCCCGGCTCGTGACACCCTCCCTTGGCTCGTGAGTTTTCATATTGGAGCGGTTCATGACTATCATTTTGGAGCGGTTCGTGACCATCATCTTGGGGCGGTTCGTGAGACATCCCCCCTTCAGGAATCGAAGTTCTCGTGGGTGGTTCGTGAGACATACCCCCTTCAGGTATCAAGTTCTCCTGGGCGGTTCGAGGCATACCCCCTTCAGGAACCGGTTTTCTGCAGTTTTTTCCAACAAGCTAATTTTGCCAAACGATAGCGTTTTCAACCATTCTAACCTTACTATGAAGTCACAAAATATACCAAACAACAGTATTATCAAGTAGAATCAACCACAAACACCAAAATATCAATCACATGAAATATTTTAGATCAAAATTACCCGAAAAAGCATGATTTTCCCCTTAAGCATGTTTTAGCTATAAGATTAGCAAACTTAATCCAAATTAACCCAAATTTTCACCAGTGACATAAAATAATATTTTAGAATTTCTACATATTTTCCCAGATTTTTATAATGCATAATTTCGCTAATTATCACTAATCACCCCTAATTAGCCGTAGTTAGTGAATAAAAGTATAAATCACTTACCTTAGCCACAGATGAAATCTTAGATCTGAAACTTACTGTTATGACATAAACTCCAATGTATAGCAGCAACTCTATCTCTGATTTGATACTAATTTGACTTGATTTGGTGTTAATTTGATCAATTAGTGGTTAAAAATATATTAGGAAGGGATTAAAATGAGATCTGGAAGATGGATGCCATTGCTAGGGTTCAAGGAAGGTTATTAGCGGTTAGAAAAATGAAATGAAATGTTTCCCAAACCCTTTCAGCCCTCCCATAACCCTAATCCCGAATGGGCCATGCTTCTAATCACCCAGTTAAGCCCAATTATGTTGGTTTTCATCTTCCAAACCTTATTCCAAGCATATCTCCCAAATGGTAGTCCGTTTGATTAATGTGACCACTCTACGGAAAGGTAAACCATCATTTGAATCCAATGGAAGTGGTTTCAGGTCAAAACTCCTTACCAATCAAAAGTTATAGGCAAAACAAGATTTGCCAGGGACAAAACTGCCATTTAAAATTCGGCAAAAATCGTGAACATGGAAAATGACCTAATAAACATACTCCAAAGTTACACGACCATATGACTTCGTCTGAGAATGAAATAAATATTTCTACAATCCTCCGATGCGTAGAATGCGGGTCGTTATACGGAACCCAATCTCAAACATCTTAGTAAGCAAATGACAGGCATAATCACGACAACAAAATCAAGTGCAGAAATTTGAACATTTCGGGAAATCTTATGACTCGAGCATTTCGGCAAACACATGATGAGCATTAAACCAAAATCAAATTTAAAGAGGAATAATACATTTCAAATTCCTCATGTATAATCATAAACCCATGTCAATTAAACCCAAATTCCATTTCAAACCGTTTTAGTATCGGAATTTCGCAATCAAACCTCAATTTTCGTCTTAGCCCCAAATCACTCCATTTCGATCCCAAACACAAGGATTGTCAGACTTAACGCAAGTTACAGAAAGGATTAATACCCGCGACTCCAGCAAGCAACTGGATTTGAAGGTTCGCGGGTTGCCTTGGGTTCAACAATGATGAAGAGCTTCTAGTTTGAAGGATTGATTCAGCGTTGACCTGGTTCGATTGGGAATGAGGTAGCGATTGTGCAAATTGGGATGTAGATTTGATGGAAGGAGAGAATTGGAGATTTTTAGTTGAATTTCCCTCAAAGGCATTTGACAGCCATTAAAAAGCTCCCAGCCGAAATGGAATAGAAATGAGGAAGAACAAGAGGCCGAAGAGGATTTTATAACGGTCACGTGTGTTGGGCCGGCCCAATCCGACACAAGTAAACTTACTCGGTCAATGGAAACCAATTGACTCATACAAAATAATTCGCAACCGACCCGTAACTGAAATCTATCGTGTATCGTGAACAATCCATCAAAGTGTTATGTGTTTAAAAATATTTACTGCGGAGCTTATAATTTTTTACAAGTAAAAATTATAAACTCCGAGGGACAAAATGTTATCCCTCAAAAATCACACTACACAGACAGATCAAATAATAAAGCAAACGGGTCAGTCTCATCTCATAGGATACTGGTCGGCCTGAATCCTTCACAACGGGTCGGACCCAAGATGTCAAAGCGAATCGGTCTCACTTTCAAAGCAACGGGTCGGTCCCAAGGTGTAAGAGCGGGTCGGTCTCAACACCAGAAACAACGGGTTTGTCCCAGAATGTAAATAGTGGGTCGGCACCAAGTATAAAACAATACTGGACGGTCTAGCCAATGAAACATACAGGTCGGTCGTGTTCCAAGACACATGGGTCGGCCGGGTAGGAAAGCAAGGCATGGGTCATCACAAGTAGGATTTGGGGCGGTCGGTCCAATCTAGGCTGGTGGGCACCTATCTGGTCAGTTAGGGACTTGACAAACGGCAACAGCCGACGACAACTGGCAGTGGCATTTTCGTAAATTACTTTAGGGCCGACCCAAAACCTGCACATTATATTTCAGCCATTCCTCACACCTATAAATAGGGGACGAACTCCACTTCAATGGGGACCGAATCTTAAGACCAGGAAGGGCTGTCGAACTATTTTCTACTCTATTCTAAGTGATTCTAACATCTCCAACCATCTCCAATCAAAAATCTAGCAACAAATTCACTATGGAACCGTTGAAATCCATTCAAGTGCTCGAAGAATCATAGATCTACACCGTCACTTGCTATCCTTAGAGATTCTATATAATTCCTTGGTTAATTTGCATATATTAAAGTGAAGAATTTGTGAGAGGGAAAATGAATGTACATAGAAATGATTCAAGCCTTGTAAATCTCGAAATGTTAATGAAAACTCTTGCTAAAGTGGACGCATATCTATTTTAGATTGAACGACTAAAAAATTCTTGTGTTCTTACCTACTTTTTTGCGATTATGGTCTCATTTTCGTAAAGTACCTTTGGTGTTTAGACCAATTTTGGTTTACACAATTCCAAACAAGCATTTGAAGTTACACAAAAATCCAAGCAGCACCAAATCACACCAATCCAACTCGTATGCGTAGTGTTCACGAATATGAACCCAATGCAACTTGTTTCGTGTGAATCCTACCTCGTATGAAAAAGTTCTACATGTTACAATATTACACACGAATTAAAATAATTATAAGAATTAATCAACGTCATTAGCTAAACTTAATTACCGAGATTAACAAAATAAACACGACCTAAACCATTCGTTCCAGGTTTTAAAAACCCGACATAGCTCCACCCTCAAATCACAATGTCGCTTCCTCCCCCGGCCATCGGGATGTCGTTGCACCCTACCCATGCCACCGCCCGGCCGAGGCGATCCATCGCCTTAAATTCTGAACCCCCTAGGTCGCCTCCAGTCGCCAGGAAACACATGAGAACATATTATGTTCATCGATGAAATTCTACCTCGTCAGGCTACCATTTTGATCAAGACCACCCCGAATTGAAAGCTCCCCCTCTTCTCTTCCTCTGACCTTCATATCACATCAACCAACATTCGATTGTTTGCATGCAAACTAGAGAAACACAAAAACTAACCCTATTCGGTTCTGGCGAAGTTTCGTCCACCCACGACCTCTGATAGTCGAGCGCCCAACATTGATCGACTCTAAATGACGATGCAAACAACTTTCTGGTTGGAAGTTTTTGCTAGTTGTGGACAGATTGAAAGATTAACTTATAGCCATTGATTTCTAGGTTTTGATAATGGTGGCTAGGTTTAAATAAATGAGGAAGTCAACTCTTATTTATAGGCTCTTAGAGAACACTATTCATTGAGTCCGAAAAGTTCCGAACACGAAACAAGACATTCTAACCGTTGTTCATAGCTAATAAGCCACATTTCAAAAACAATGGAACTTATTTGAAAAGCCAATTCAATCATATTTAACAGTTATTATTAAAATCCAATTATAAATTCAAATCGGTTATCGATACGCATTTATATCGTGCATGGCCACGTAACAACTCCAGTGGATACGAAAATTGAATACTTACAATAATATACCATTTCAGATCCGATGAAACTGGTTTTGTTGAATTTCAATATCATTACAAAATTGGCTATTTTTCATATTAAAATATTATATTAAACAGCGATTTGAATATCAATTCAAATCCAAACCATTTATTTTTATCACTGGATTTACAAAATGGATTTATAATCAACATTGATTAACTAAATGATGGTAAATGAAATTATTGAATTTGTATTAGTTCATACTTAAATCACTAATTCCAATACTTAGAATTTCAAACCTTCGATTTTATTGATAATAATTTCTTATTATCGTTCATATCCAAATAGGATTGTCCATGGCCTCAAAATAACTTACGTTGATTTTAAACTCAAAAGTTTCAAATTTAAGTTGAATCGACATTCCAAACCAGTGAATCTTAAAATTAATTGTTTTGAGTATTTAAATAATTAAATATTCCAGTTATAATAAATTCGAGTTGTTACATCGTCTACGTATAAGTGAAAATACACTCAACGATTACTTTCTAACCTCTTGAAATACACATAAGAATGCTTGGTGCTTCCTTCAAAATCTTTCTTAGGCGTAAAATGATCAAATCTCTTGTACACTAGTCTCGGGGATTGCTTTAGACTATATATTGATTACTTTAACTTAAGCAAAATTTGTATTACTATCTACGACAAACCCTTTGAGTCGCTTCATGTAGATGTCTTCATCCAAATCACAACGCAAGAAGATGGTTTTCATGTCAAATTTATTTAACACCAAGTCATGAATAACAATTATTGCTAGTAGAATCTGGATCGAAGCACAGTGAACAACCGATGCAAAGTTCTCATAATACTCTTTTCCCTTCCTTTGTCCGAATTATTTTTCCACTAACTTGGCTTTGTGTCTCACATTGTCCTCCACCTTATAAATTCATTTTCACCCTTTAACATAGTTTTCTTTAAGAAATGGAACAAAATCCCAAGTTTGGTTCTTCGACAACGATTGCATCTCATCCTCCATGACACTAGTCCACTTCGAGCTATCACTCGAATCCATGACATCATTAATGACCATCGTCTCATCTTAGACTGCATGAAGAGCATAGTCCAAATTATCACAGAAATTAACATAGTTCCAGTCACTATATTTTTCGGGTTGCCTTATAGCACATGACTAACTCGAGAAGCAATAGCATCACCTAAACTCTTTTCAGAAAAACCTTAAACTAAATCCTCTCTAGTATCATGCATATTGTTGACGGGAAAAATTGTCGCATGCCAACACCCAATGCTTATGTGTGAACAACTATCCAAATAAGTAGTAAATAATGTAAATGCGGGGAGACACAACTTTTATAGTGGTTCGACACTAACGCCTATGTCCACTTTATAATTCTCATTCATCATATCTTTGCCGATTACAATTGATGTAACAATATTTGTTTACAAAGTTGTGAGTGTGATAAACTTTGACTAAATTATCCTTCTTCTCCTTCCTTGAGATAGGTTGACTTGGTCAACTATGTCCAAAACTAGCTTTGAAGTCCAAGAGCAGTGCAACTATGCTTGTTTGTGTCCAACAAGACATGGAACATGTGTGCACCACCTTTTAATTATCCATGCCATGTCCAATGGCCATGGAAAAGGTGTTGGAAGCCATTGATGGGTCTTTGGAGCTCTCAAGGTCCAAAAATTTCAAGAGAAAAAGATCCAAATGAAGGCCAAGGGTTGGGATATTTATGGGAAGGAGGTTAATGGGAGTAGGTAGGAAATGGGACCACAACCCCTTAATTTCAAACCCCAAAAATAGCCCCAATACAGAAAATTCGTACCCCATGGCAAGGGGTAAGAAATTTCGTACCTCTCTGGGGGGTTCGAAATTTTGTATCCCCTCCAAGGGATAAAAAATTCCGTACCCCTCCAGGGGGTTCGAAGTTGATGAGGAGGAGAAGGCCGAAATTCTTGGTGCTGAAACCTTGTTGTTTTAGGGTGTCGAAGTTCCTCAATGCGAAGTGAAGGAATCCGAGTTTTGATGAGTCCGAACTAAAGGGATCTGAGCTTTCGGATCCCCACTGGCGCTGCGCCCGATCCCGCTTGACGGCTCGCCTTCGGCTTGGTTGTTGGTTTGCCTAAGAGTTCATCTAGCCTAGAAGAGGTAATCTGACAGAAGTTTTGGGCCTTCTTGTGCTTGCGACGCGACTTTGATCAACTTGCTTTGTGCTTCCCGACAATGTTCTTTATGCTTGAGCACGTTGTTAACCAAATACTTAACGTGTGATAGCTTCAACCAAAAAGCGTGTCAACACATATCATCGACTCTATCAGAGGAGCCATGTGGACTATATGATGTTTCATCTGTTAGGGATTGAGATGTTGATGATGATGGTTTTGATGACAACAACCTTGTTTCAATTATTATTGTTATAAAATATATACTAACATTATTATCTAGAATTATATATATATAAAAAGAAAATCTATGCATGTATTGATTATTGAAGACTGTACAGTGAGAGAATCATGATTCAAAGTAGAAGAGTTCAAGATACAAGACTCATGAGTATCAAGAATTCAAGTGTTCAAGGAGTATAGAGTAGTAGTATCTACATAATTTGTTAAAACTCTAGTTTGCACTGAATTATGTTTTCAAAGTTCTTTCACTAATTTCAAATGATTTTAAATATTACTTTCTTATTTTTAAACTCTATTTTCAAAATTACTTCCTTATTTTAAATTTATACCTCTTTATTCTTAAATCTATTTTAAACTCCTGAAATTTGTTTTTAAACTCCTATTTTTAAAATTATACTTTACATATTTTAAATACTAGATTCAAATGGCTTTTACTTATAAATTTAAAACTAATTTTATTATAATTAATTATGTTTTCAATTTCCATATTTATATTAAGTTTTAATATATTCATAGTTTTATACATATATATACTTTTATATCATTTTACATTTAGTTTTTAATCATCTTAATATATGTTTTTAAATATATATTTACTTGAAAATAAAGGAATATAGTTTTTTTTAACTCAAAAATCACCATACTTATTCAGTCATTGTTGGCTTTGATTTAAAATTATTTTTTGAAAATACACTAGTATATGTCGACATATACATAGTGGTATGTCGACATATGTACTGTTTGTTTGAAATTTAAAATTTGAAAAGTTGTGTCTTTTGAATTTAAACCTTTTTGAATGGTTGTGACTGTTGGAAAACTATATATAGGCTTTAGATTTTGAGTTCTTTAATAACTTCTCATCTCCTTCTTCTTCCTTTCTCCTCTTTCCATTAATCTTCTTAATTTCTCAAAATCTATACTTATACTCTGCTGATTTTCAAAGAAATTGTATCAATCTTCTTCTCTTTCAATTCTACATCAAACTCTCTCTTAAATTTAATTGCTGCTCAAGAGTTGTAGGTTGTTTGTAATCAAAGATTGCAAGATTAAATCCTATAAAGTCAATACTTCAAAACTGATACTGAGAAAAGTTGTGATTGTAGCCCGTAAATCAATTGGGTGTGATTATATCCCGGAAATCAATTACGTGATTTATAGCCTCGGAAATCAAAAGAGCACCCTGTGCTTAGAAGCAGGTGGTAGTGGACCTCGTGGCCGTTGAAATCCAAGATTGTCATTTGAAGATTATTTTGAAAAGAAATATGCACAACCCAGCGTTGTGTGGGACTGGATGTAGGGTAACTTCAAACCAGTATAAAATCCCAATGTGTACTTTCTGTTTACTGCTTTTTATTTTTATCTTCTACGTCTATGTTTGAATCTGTGATTGTTGATTTCTGTGATCTGCATAATATTTTGTTTAATTCAAAAAGATATCAAGAATTTAATAAAATCCATAAAACACTATTCACACCTCTAGTGTTTAATTTGCCTAAAGATCCTTAATCTGCATCCCCAACAACTGGTATCGGAGCATTGGTTTTTCAAAGTTTTCATAATATGAATTTATGAAAAGTTTAAATGGAAACCAACACTGGAATTGTCAATAATAATAGTTCATTTGTAGAGAATCAGTCTGTTGTTATACCACCACTATTTAATGGTAGCAATTATGCATATACTTGGAATATCACACAAACTAAATATGTTGAACCCACTATTAATTTTGTACAATGAACTAATGATCAAAAAGGCCACTGCACAAAATAATTCAAAGGCTATAAATATTTTATGTTGTTCACTAGATAAGAATGAATTTAATAGGGTATTTCTTTGTAAAATCTGCATATGAAATCTGGAAAACTTTACAAGTGACTCATGAAGGAACAAGCAAAGTTAAACAATCTAAAATATCCATGTTAACCAACCAGTTTGAATTATTTAAAATGAATCAGAATGAATCTATCTCCGATATGTACTGCAGGTTCCAAGAGATCATGCATTCACTAATGGCTTTAGGAAAGACATATTCTGAGGAATATTAGGTCAGAAAAATCCTTAATTCATTAAATTTAGATTGGGATCAAAAGACATTTGCAATTGAAGAGGCAAATGATATTAGTGCAATGCAAATTGAAGAATCACTTGGTAGTCTAATGTCGTTTGAAGTCCAGATGCAAAGAAGAAAAGAAAATAAGTCGCGAAGAAAAGAAAATAAGTCATCCAAAAAGAAATTGATGGCATTTAATGCAATAACTGAAGATCCTGACTCAAATAGCGATGATGATGAAGCGACAACCCTAATGACAAGGAATTTTAGGAAATTCCTGAGATATAGGAAAAGGAATAATAATTTCAAAAGGAACAAGCAAAGAAATTTTATAAAAAATAACAAAGCCCCAAATAACATCAGACGTTTTAATTGCAACGAACTAGGCCATCTGAAAAGAAATTGTCCTTATCCGGAGAGACAAAGTCAACTTTCAAATGATAATTCATCGAAGAAGAGAAAAAGAGCATATGCAGCAATCTTAGATGATTCCAGTTCATCCTCAATTGATGAAGAACCAGAAATGAACAACTCGAGTATGTGCTTCACAGCAATTCACGAAGCAGAAGAAATCAAAGAATGGATCTAAAAATAGGTACGCCTTTATAATATTTTTTTAGTCAAATTGTTTTAATGGTTGCATGTTTGTTTGCCTTGTTTGAAAATTTGAATTTAGAATTTAGAATTCTAAATTTGAATTTTAAATTATAATTATTTAAAAAATATATTATATAATAAATATTATTCTAGGAAATAATTAAATAAAAATATAAAGTTATAAATGAATCAAAAATCAAAAGCCATTTTGAAATTTCAATGGGATATGTCGGCAGACAAGTATGTATATGTCGACATATACATGCAAATTAAAGTTTGAAATTTAAACATTGAATTTCAAACTTTTGAATTTTCCTCCACCTTTTCACCAAACCCAATGTACTGAAAAGGTGTCCCTTAACCAGAGAAAATATCCTTAGATTCTCTATTTAACTAGCTATTCCTATCATCACTTTCTACCTTTAGTTCAAAATTCAAGCTTATCTTCATTTTATTATACTCTTCAAAACTTTTTATTTTCTTATACTCTTCAAAACAACTCTCTAATGGCTTTCTCAAGCACACCAAAAACAATGAGGCTGACCAAGATAACAAAAGAATTCCTTCACAACAACTCGAATGCTATCAAAGATTAAATAAGCTATGTAAACTTTGATAAGGTCGATACGAAAAATTTTGCAATTTTTGGTGATTTTACTACTTATGATCTTGAGTCTCTTTTTCATCGAAATGGAATATTAAGTTTAGTGGATTCTCGAGAAAATGATGAAGTTTGCCATGCGAATCTTGTTAAAATGTTTTATGCAAATTTGAATCGTGATTTTTATCAAGGAAGTGAAAATGAAACATGGAGTAGTGTTAAAGGAACTCAAATCGTTTTGAATTGCAATGTTTTAAGTGCTATTTTGCATTGCAAAAATATGGGTATAGATCTCACGGAATTTAAGATCAATGAAAATGATCTAGAGACCTTTCACCATATTTTTGAAAATGATACAAAAAGGAATTCAAAAATCATTTTTATCATCCTAAAGCAAGAATCGTCAATTTACTTCTCCAACATACTATCATCCTTCATTACGAAAAATTAAACAACCTTACTTTGAAAGTTTTTGTAAAGCCCTTTTTGCTATTTTTGGAAACTATGACATCAATTGAGCTCAAGTGATTTTAAGTGAGTTTTTACCAAAGGATATATCGTCAAAAGAAAATACGTTATATCATGGAGTCTACTTTACTCATATTTACAAATATTTTGGTGTTGATTCAAAGGAAAAGATCTTATTTCTAGAAAGTTTTCAATTCCAAAAATATATCTCTTATGAAAATTCCACTTGTGTTTCATCCATATGAAACATTCGTGGAAAAACAAGCAAGATTGGAACAAGAAGAAGGAACCGAACAAATGGATATTGAAGAAGAGGAAGAAGATACTTCCTTAGAAAGCATTGAATTTCCCGCCAACCCTTCCAAGAAAATCCTTCTCAAAAACGAAATGATTCTAGCCAAGAACCAAAAGACACTAAAGAGATCATTTAGTAAGAAATTTGAAAAGATGTCTACTAAAATGAGCAAGTTTTTTGGGAAAGTTGGAAGAAAACTTGTCTTATCCTCCTCCTCCGCTGAATTCTAAGTCTGTTATCATGCTGTATTCCCTTCTAATTCAATTTTCGTATTATTTCTATTTTACGGTATGTACTAATTCAATGTATCTTTATCGTTATTTTGAAATGAAGTTTTATATTTCTGTTAATTCTTGTTTAAACATCTCTTGAAAAGTCATTAATATAATAAAAACAAGTATATATAACTCAAAACAAATCACAAAACATTTGAAAATTTGAAAAATACATGTATATATATGTTGACATATAACTGTAGAAATTCAATTTTGCTTAAATTTGAAAACTGCCTTAACGAACTAGTTTCTATTCAATTCAAATGAATTTCAAGCCTATTTATAACAATTTCTTCCAGAAAAACTCCTTTATTCATTCCACTTTCATTTCCTTTCATTATTTCTTAATAAAAATCAAATCCATGGCTTCTCAAATCCATAATATAAGTGAAAATCTTGAAGAAATCCTTAATTCTTTCAAGAATATTCTCTCTATCATTCTTTGTAATCAACGTCACTTGGAATTGAGTCAAGTACAGATGATGAAACAATAAGAGAAGCATTTTGATGCAATTCGATGGAAGATTTCTTCTTTTTCCAAAGACGAAGATAACAACATCACCAAAGCACCTTTCATCAAAGACAACAAAGACTAGGTTGCTATAAAAGCCAATCCAATCTTCGGTGGAGATGGTTGGGTAGAAGTTCTTATAAATGTATGAATTTTCTTCATAAATTTGTATGATTTGATTTGATTATTTTGAATTTAAATTTGTAAATAAATAACTTTAATATTGGTATGCTTTGGATTGGATTGCTTGATTGTATTAACGTGTGTCGTATATATTTAATTGATTTGGGTTGAATTGTATGCTTTGAAATATAGTTTATCTTAATATAGTTTATAATCGTTCAGTTTAATACTTAGGATAAGTGATTATTATACCCTGTCCTGATAGTTAGAATCACATTAATCTTAGTTTTAGAACTATGCCATAGTTTTAAGGGGAGTACTACCATCTAGTTAGGATTATATAATTTTTGTTGATGACAAAGAGGGAGAATTATAAAATAAGGCTTAGATTAAGGGGAAGTTGGTAGGAGTTAATAGAATAAGGGGGATTAACTGGAGAATTAAGACATCATGTATGAATATTTTATAAAGCAAGGTTGTCTTCATTAGAAAGGGGGAGATTATTAAGGATTGAGATGTTTATGATGATGGTTTTGATGACAACAACCTTGTTTCAATTATTATTGTTATAAAATATATACTAACGTTATTATATAACACACACACACACACATAGGAAACCTATGCAGGTATTGATTATTGAAGACTATATTGTTCAGAGAATCATGATTTCAAAGTAGAAGTGTTCAAGATACAAGATTCGTGAGTATCAAGAATTCAAGAGTTCAAGAAATATAGAGTAATAGCGTCTAGATAACTTGTTAAAACTTCGGTTGACACTGAATTCTGTTTTCAAAGTTCTTTCACTACTTTCAAATAATTTCAAATATTAGTTTATTATTTTTAAACTCTACTTTTAAAATGATTTCAAAATTAATTCCTTATTTTAAATTTATACCTCTTTATTTTTAAATATATTTTAAACTCCTGAAATTTATTTTTAAACTCCTGTTTTTAAAATTATACTTAATATATTTTAGCTCCTATATTCAAATGATTTTTACTTGTAAATTTAATACTAAATTTATTATAATTACTTATGTTTTCAATTTCCTTATTTACATTAAGTTTTAATATATTCATAGTTATATATATATACTTTTATATCATTTTATATTTAGTTTTTAATCATCTTAATACATGTTTTTTAAATATATATTTACTTGAAATACTCTATCTTAATATAAAGGAATATATTTTGTTTTAACTCAGAAATCACCATATATAATTTATTTAATCATTGTTGGCTTTGTTTTTGTTTTTTTTGAAAATATACTAGTATATGTTGATATATGCATAGTAGTATGTCTAGATATGTACCGTTTGTTTGAAATTTAAAATTTTAAAAGTTGTGTCTTTTGAATTCAAACCTTTTCTGAATGGTTGTGACTATCAGAGAACTATATATAGGCTTTAGATTTCAAATTTTTTAATAACTTCACATCACCTTCTTCTTCCTTTCTCCTCTTTCCATTAATCTTATTAATTTCTCAAAATCTCCATGTGACGAAAGGGAATTTCGCTCGGTCCGAACTAGTTGCTAAACCGACTCAGACCGTTCGAAATTCCCTTTCGTCACAGTTGGTATCAGAGCTTTGGTTTACGAAGCTCAGAGAACAAGGCACATTAGAACCATACGAAAGAATTCATCAGATATTGGATTAGTAATATCCAATGAGAATGACTCATTAGAGATGGGATCAGTAGTATCCTAGAATGGGCCGAAAGAGTGAAAATTTTAAAATAAAATTGAAACCAAATTTTGTTTTTGAAAAATTTAAACTTATTATACGTATTTGACTATTTTATTTTATATTGATTATGGACAATCTAGTATATAAAGATTTTGCATATACGCCTTGCAAACGTATATTCGAAATTTTAATATATTGGATAGATATAGAATCACACTCTAGTCGCCCGGGGATAATTCTGGTGATGGTGCATCATCATCAGGATTCATGTTCGAGTTTCGAAAGCGTGATGTCTATATATTTCCATTTGACTGGTGTGAGAACCAAAATTAGATAGGGTCTATTGATGTGATTTGGCACCAAAAACATGATTTTCTCTATTTGTATCAAAATTATATGCTTGATAAGCTAATCAACTAATTGATTGATGTTTGTGTTGTATGATTCTTCATTTAAAACTAATATGTACATGAAAAGTTAACTTAGCCAATTTGAACCCAATATTGATCAGAATTGAAATTTGTTTGAAATTGCATGCATATATATGTGTATATCTATTGGACAGGTCATAGCAAGGAGGCTAGAGCAGAGGAATAAAATTGTTTGCCCGACAAATAGGTACATGTTTATTGTATTTCTTGGGGAATTGATGATTTTATGAGCCGATTGGCTAGCCGCTTGGCTGTTTCTTTTTCTTTTTGAGATCAGAAGGACCGGGGAAGCCATTTGAGATTTCCCGATGCTCCCATTGCAGGGGAGGTTATGGCGAAATTTTTCGAAAATTTAGGGTGTTAGCCAAATTTTTGAAAATTTGAAAATTCTCAAAAACTGAAAAGTTAGAGAATGAAAGCCAAATCGAACGTAGAGCTGAATAATCAAACCACTTTCGACTTTGTTCCTTTCGGGGACGAAAAGTTTTAAGTGGGGGAGATTGTAACAACCCGAAAATCTGGGCCAGTTTAAAATTTTTATTTTGGCAATTTTAGCGAATTTTGATTATTTAAAATGAATTATTTTAAATAATATCGACGAAAATTTATTTTGAATATAGAAATCGAACGTATATATTATATACGTCGTCGTTAGAATATAAATAATTATATATAATTATAAATAGAATTGAAAATGGCGCGGCAGTTCGATAATTCGATTTCAAACTTCAATTGAATGTGCCGGGTGCAAAACAAACCGGATTTTAGCGAAACCAAATACAATAGGATCTAATTGTGAATATCTTTCCAACGAATCCGAAAAATTGAAATTTCATAGCGAGGATCAAAAGATATGTCCAGTTGAAAATTCGGAATAGTCGCTATGGAATTCGGGCCCTTAAAAATGGACATTTTGCAAACGACCTCGGATTTCGACGAAACCACTTTTGTTGGGTCCGTGATGTTAAATTATTGCTAGGTTTCGAATTTCATAATTTTTCAAATCAATATGTGAGCGTGGCAAAGGAAAACGCGTTTGATAAGTTTCAGTTGATTTTAATCGACTGAAAAATGGCCATTTTTCTAACGGTCTCGGAATTCAACGAAACTAGTTTTGTTAGGACCGTATCGTCAATACGAAGCTAGAAAATATTTTTATGGGATTTATAGAGTTAGTATGTGACCCCGGTAATTTGAAATGTACGTTTAAAATTCAATATAGTGATTTAAATGTAAGTTCAACGGAAACCGATCGAAACGACCGAATCGGCTTGCGATATATATCCCATTGGGTTCGGAATGGGGGTAAAACGCTATGGACGACAGGCGGTGGGCCTCGTTTTGAGGTCGAAAATAAAAGTTGCTTTTTAGTGAAAAATAAAATAATTAAATAAATAAAAAATATTCCCCCTTCCCTTTTCTTCTTAACCTGGCCCCCCCTTCAATCGTTTTCAGTTCAGATTCAAAAAAAAAAAAAAACCCATCGACAGTTGCCAATCGTCCCCTCCCCTCAAATCGCCATCGCCGGCGGCGGGAGCCACCGCAGACCCCCCCCCCCTCTCTCCGATCCTTCATCGCCCCGCGCCGACGACACTCCGCCCCAATCGCGAACTCCAGCACACGAGCCCGTCACCGCGCCATCGTGAGACCCGCCAGAAGCTTCCGTAGCCGCCTGACCATGCTCCGCCACCCTCCTGCTCCGGCGCCCCACCTGCGAAGCGCCCCCACTCCACCAGCAATTCCGACGAGCCCCAGTGAGCTCCAACATTCGAAACCCTAGGTTTTTGTGAATCCTCTGATTTTGTTTTATTTCTTTTTTTTTATTTACCTTATAAAGAAATATGATTTATAATGATAGAAAGGTTGGATTTTTATTAACGATATAAAAGAAGAGATTTTTAACTATAAAAAGGCGAGATTTTTAAATTGAAAAAGGCGAGATTTTTAAATTGAACATCGAAGTGAAAATGTGATTTTTATATATTGAACATCGAAGTGAAAATGTGATTTTTATATATTGAACATCGAAGTGAAAATGTGATTTTTATATATTGAACATCGAAGTGAAAATGTGATTTATATATATTGAACATCGAAGTGAAAATGTGATTTTTTTTATATTGAACATCGAAGTGAAAATGTGATTTTTATATATTGAACATCGAAGTGAAAATGTGATTTTTATATATTGAACATCGAAGTGAAAATGTGATTTTTATATATTGAACATCGAAGTGAAAATGTGATTTTTATATATTGAACATCGAAGTGAAAATGTGATTTTTATATATTGAACATCGAAGTGAAAATGTGATTTTTATATATTGAACATCGAAGTGAAAATGTGATTTTTATATATTGAACATCGAAGTAAAAATGTGATTTTTATATATTGAACATCGAAGTGAAAATGTGATTTTTATATATTGAACATCGAAGTAAAAGTTCGATTTTTATATATTGAATAACGAAGTAAAAATTCGATTTTTATATATTGAATAACGAAGTAAAAATTCGATTTTTATATATGTAGTGGCTACGGGCAACGAAGTTGACAAAGATGCAAGAACGACGAAGATTTCTATAAAAGAAGTGTCATGAAGTTGGATAGCTATCAGTGAGAATTTCTCACCTTTCAATTTCTTTTTCTAGTTATATATATATATACTAGGATGCAGACGGTGCTTAGTAGCACCCGACACCCGTCATCCACAGACCATGGATGGCTTGTTTGTTAAATTGTTTGGTTGTGTAGTTGGTTAGATTATTTGGTTGGAACTGAATTGTTTGGTGAAATGAAATTGATTTGATTGATGTGTGAATGGCGTGGGCCTTCACTAGACTGGGGATAAGGCTAGGCCTCGTCCCGTTTCTAGTATCGTGCCGTTATGCCGCCGAAATTTTCTAAAATAAGTTAGAAAATAAAAATATCATTTTATTTAAAGAATGAACTGAATAGAAATTCATATGTTAAAATAAAATGTTTTATCGTTAAAAATATATAATTTTTAACGTGAATATGAATATAGTGAATGTGAATAAATAAATATTCATTTACAAACCGGACGGTTTGTTTATGTACACCTATTTGAAGGACATTGATTGGGACGATAAATTTTACACATCGCCCAACTGCACAAATAAAATATGTGTTTGATTGTTTGAAACCCCACATGGGTGTTGGGATGAAATTTGAAGTTCACTCATCCTGATTGATTAAATATGTCGATCGATTGATTGACAGGCTGTTATAAGCGTTAGATATCTATATTTGATGCTTATACAGTGTAGTGCACTTTGGTTGATGGTTGATTATTCTTCAATGCTATTATATACGTGTGATGTATGAAAATCCATATAATTAATATTATATGGTAATTGATTGAGCCTCATTCCAATTTAGAAAATAAAGAATATTATAAAATAAAGGTTCATGTGTTGACAGTACTCATCCGTTGAGATTAGTCATGTGTTGAACGAAATATTTTGATAATAACAACTATTTTGAAAAAGAAATATTCGAAATAGAATATTTGAAAATAGAAATATATGAAGCTGCGTTGATTAGATTGACGCCAATTTGACGTGAACGATATTTATATCGATTTTATTCATTTTGAAATGAATCGAATAGAAAACGATTTCGAAATGAATTGAATAGAAAACGATTTCGAAATGAATTGAATAGAAAATGAATTTGGTTTGAATAGAAAACGAATTTGGTTTGAATAGAAAACGAATTTTATTTCAATTGAATATATAACGAACTGAATCGAATAGAAAACCAATTTTGAATTGAATCGAATAGAAAACCAATTTGAATTGAATCGAATAGAAAACGACTTTGAAATTGAATTGAATTGAAAACGAATTCAAATTGAATTGAAAGCGAATTGAAATGAATTCAAATTGAATTGAAATTTGAATTGAATAGAAATGAATTTTAAAATGAATTTATAAAGAAGAATTCATTTGTGCTTTGGATTGAAATGGAAGTTGAAACTGTTTTTGAAACGAATTTAAAACTATATATATAATTCGTTTTAAAAAGAAATCGACGAAATATATATTATATATATAATATAATGGCCCGAATAGAACGCGCCGCGCCGCGGCAGTTCGCAAATTTCGACCATTTATTTCAAACGGACATTACGGGAGATCCGACCGTCGGAGTCTCCTAAAACTGGAACCGTTGGGTTCGTATCGAAAAGAGCTTTCTAACGAATGTGAGAAATTAGAATTCTAACGGTTGGATTTGGAATTATGTCCAAATCAAATTTGAAAAAGGTCGCTGTAAGTGCAGTTCGATGGCCATTGATGGAAATCGACTGTACGGGCCTTGATAAAATTATTAAAAATAATAATAAATTGTGTAAAATCATAAGAAATGATTTGGGAAAAATTGGGATGAAAAACTCCATATTTGAAAAGATAAAAATAGATTTTTATCGAAATGAACTAGTTTTGAACTAGAATAGTAATTTATTTATTTTTAAAATAAATAAATTGGATTTGAAATGGTTTTGAAAATAACCAGAACTTCCAATAATTGCATCGGAATGGATTTGAATCGAAATTGTCTTCGGAATATTTCGATGTTTGATTTCGTGATTATACAGATGTTGCTATGGAAATTTGAAAGATATAGATATATATATATATCGTTATTTCCAATACGATATCTGTTGGTCGTAGAATCTGATATTGAATATAAGCCGATATATTTTCTATTCAGAACCTTGTATTTAATATCAAATGTGATTTGGGTTTGTCGTGAATGGTGTCTTGATTAACACTGTTCTTGAACCCATTTGAGAAAAGATTAAATCTTTTTATTTAGATTTAATGAAGTGTACCAATTAAATAATATTTAATTGGAATTGAATTGATATTGATTTTTGGGTTTATCGTGGACAGTGTTTTAAATAACACTCGTTCTTTAACCCGATAATTAATGGAATGTGACTTTGGGTTTATCGTGAACCGTGTTTTAAACGACACTGATTCTTTAATCCAGTTAACGATTAAAACTAAGTGGAGTTTTAATGAATCTTTAATTAGATTGAAAAGATCGAGAATGGAGTATCACCAGTTTTACTCCAGGCGATAGTTAAATCTTTAATTAGATTTGAACGTGAAATGGTAATTGAATTTACCAATAACACCGTGGTGTTAGATATGAAGTATAACCAGTTTTACTTCATGGGATGAATAGGTTGGGATTGGGAAATAAAATAAATGATTACTTCGGTGTGGCTCGCTAATCCCGACTAGTTTGAATTGATATTCAAAGGAGATTAAAGAATAAATTTAAAGAATTTATCTTGGATAAAATTAATGGGAACTTTTCCCAAAGTATAGGAATATTTGAATAAAAGAATATTCTGAATTGGAATGAGGCGTATGTTGTGTTTGTGTAACACTTTTATAGTATATACGCGAGTTATTCAGAAAGACCGGGTTTATCCCATTCTGAATAACTGATTCGACGTGGTGTCGAAGATGAAGACGGTGGTCGAAGACCAGAAGTCTTCACGTCGTTTGGGTGATTACTGATGATCTTGATTGGGCTGTACACCCAAGAAGATGGAAACAGTTGGTGATCGTCCAAACGTACTTGGAGATCGATGGATATGCGGGGTACTAGGTGCCTCCGGTTACGTTCAGACCCAGAACGGACTTGTAAATGGACTGTGTGTCTGACATTGGATTTTAGTCTGTGTGATTGATTTCTATTAAATATATATCTGTTTGGCGGCGGAGAATTTATTCTCTTGCTTAACGCCCTTCTCTGAGACGTACGAGCTCAGAGGTTATATACTGATGGATATCAAACGCATAGAGTGAACTGCCGGTGTGGCATGCCTAAGTGGCGAATGATCAAGGCTTCTGTTGAAAAGCAAAGTCTTGTGGTTGATGATCGAAGCACGGCCTTTGTGGCGTAGCTTTGTGTAACGTTTACTTCGCGAGTTTCACACCCGGTATGAACCAAAAACGGGAGACGGACCTCAGGGAGGGCATGCGTTTCTTTCTAGTTAGAAGTGGCGTCAGTGGTTTTACATGCCCTGACGAGTTTGACTTATGTGGTTGTTGCTGTTGCGAGGCGCCTCGGTTTGATCGGACGATCCGGGTCCGATGGAGTCATTCGTTGGCTCATTTACGCCCCATAGGGCGGGGGAACGCATGTTCAGGGTTTAAGTTTAATCCACATCGGTGGACCGGCCCTGTCGCTCCAAGGTCACTCGAGCTCTGACCTGTGGCTCGGGCTAGAGAGTCACGAATTCGGTGAGGACGATCCCTGGCCTCGGTTCATAGATGGAAATCCAACTTCCAAATACATGACATTTGCGGTTTTATTTGTAGAACCTAGTATGGTGACATAGTGGGATGAGGCGCTTATGCCGCCTAGGATTGATACTTATGATTTGAAGTTGTTTTATACACTATGCACTTATAATAATATCAAATGATTTGTTTTTCAACGTATCAAGCATTCTTGGATATTATAAGGTAAAAACCCTATCCTCCGGCTTGCGTTGCATTGTGTGATGGGAACTGGGTCTTATAATAGCTTCATTTTTCTTTATTTAGCATTGCGCTGTTGTTTTATGCACTGGTGTTCTTGGGAGGAAACCCGTTCCGTGTTATACGGCGTGGTCCCTTGATTTACCTAACTTTAAAAATAAAGATTAATAACTGTTTTAGTTCTCACACCAGTCACATGACTGACCTGGAGTTTATTGTTTTAACCTAAACTCTGGGTGCCCCTATTTTGACACGGGCAGCTAGTAGTTTCGGTTTTGCAGATTTATATTCACAGGATCCTGGTTTACAGCTGGAATGATATCCGGAAAGCTTTGTATCCGTATATCTCTTCTAGTTGTGTATTGTATTATTTTCCGCTGCTATGTCTTTAAATGTAATTTAAATCTCTGATATTTCTGTGTAATATTTATTCATACTCTGTATATTCTTGTAATCTGATGCATTGTTGTAATATACAATGAAATGTTCTTCTGTATGCGTTTTATTTTGTCTTGTTCTCAAAACAATCAGGCGTTTCGAACGGTCTGAGTCGGTTTAGCGACTGGTTCGGACCGAGCGAAATTCCCTTTCGTCACAGTCCACTTATATTCTGCCAATTTTCAAAGAAATTATATCAATTCTCTTCTCTTTCAATTCTACCTCAAAATCTCTCTGAAATTCAAGTGTCACTCAAGAGTTATGGGTTATTTGTAATCAAAGATCACAAGATCAAGTCCTATTGAGTCAACACGTCAAAAATGATAATGAAAAAAGGTGCGATTGTAGCCCGTAAATAAATTAGGTGTGATTGTAGCCTGAAAATCAATTAGGTGATCTTATAGCCTCGAAAATCAAGAGAGCGCCCTGTGCTCAGAAGCAGGTGGTGGACCTCGTAGCCATTGAAATCGAGGATTGTAATTTGAAGATTATATTAAAAAGAAATCTGCACAACTGAGCGTTGTGTGAGACTGGATGTAGGGTAACTCTGAACCAGTTTAAAATCCCGGTGTGTACTTTCCTTTTACTGCTTTTTATTTTTATTTTCTACATCTGTGATTGTTAATATTTGTGATCTGCATACTATTGTGTTTAACTAAAAAATATTTCAAGAAATTAATAAAATCCATAAAACACTTTCACCCCCTCTAGTGTTTAATTTGTCTTAAGATCCGTAATCCACATCCCCAACATCATCATTCGCTTCGTCCTTACAAGTTCCTTCAACTACTTTACAATTTGGACAAAATTTTGGAATAATACTTCTTCTCTTTTGATTCTTCATGGACCAAATCCAGAACATTTGTTGAGCTCTCATTCTCCTTAAACATAGTTGACTTGTCAAAAGTAGCATGACGAAAATTCACAACCTTATTTGATTCTGGATTTTAAATCCGACAGCCTTTCATTCCCTCCCATATAAGCATGCAAGACTCCTTTAAAAGCTCCAGACTTAAGCTTATAATCCCCCGGATCATGCACATAAACCAGACAACCAAACACACAAACCTAACTCAAGTCAATGATCTTACCCCTCCACACTTCCTTTGGTATTGTGTTACCAATGATCCAACATGGAATTTGATTCACAATATTCATCATGGTTGACAAAGCTTCAGCCCAAAATCCCTTTAATAAACATGATGTCAATCTCAAGCATCGAGCTTTGTGAAGTAGATTACGATCCATCCTTTTCGCTACTCCATTGGATTTTGGATCTCTCGGTGTAATAAGATGCCTCTAAATGCAATGGTTCTTGCAATATTCTAAGAATTCTTCGGAAACAGCTTGCAATATTCTAAGAATTCTTCGGAAACCTACTCTTCGCAGTTGTCAAACCTTAGAACTTTCAAACACTTGCCACTCTCATTTTCAATAGGAGCCTTCCACACTATGACCTTTGCAGATGCCTTTGACTTGGCTTTCATAACCTACATCCATACCTTTTGATAAAACTCATAAATGAAAGAAAAATAATACCGAGTTCCATCCAAAGAAGCTATCGGTGTCAATCCCTAAATACCTGAATGAACATACTCCAAAACATATCTTAGATCATGTTTCCTGTCACCAAATGATATTTTAGTTTGCTTCCTTGACACGTTCCTTGCAAAATTTAAGTATGTTGAAACTCTCATCATCGACTATCTCCTTATTTCAAAGAATATCCAAATTGTTCTCCAAGACATGACCTAACCTCAGATACCACAACTTGTTGCTTTCAAGCCTCAAGATCTATCAATATCCATATAAGTTTCATCTTCTATGGTCACTACTTAAAGAAAATAAACATCATGAGTTCTAGAACCTTTCAACGTCACGAGCGCACCCTTCAAAATCCAAAAGTTGTCATTATAAATAATGATCTTACATCCTACAGAATCCAATTGCCCCAAAGGAATAAACAACTTTGGAAGTCTTAGAACATGACATACATTAGTGAGCTATGCGAACTGCTCTATAAAATATCCTTATTTGCACGTAGCCAATACCCATTGACCTACAAATAACACTATTTCCCATAACAATTGTATTTCCTTCTTTGTCACACAAGAGGAAAGACAATTTATATTTTGTGTCATCTGATAAGATGAACTCGAATTATGACCCATTCGCTATCAGAAACATCTAATGCTAACGTTGTTAATACATTCGCATCCACCTCGCTAATACCACTCTCCACCGCTACAGATGAAAATGCTACATCTCTCTTTTTATCCTTGTACGAGCAAACATCTCTCTTTTTATCCTTGTACAAACAATCATTCTTCCATGGAGTGGGTTTCTTACGGATAAAACACTTGTTATTTCTTTCCTTTAATTTTCCTCTCTAACCCAGCTTCCTTGATCCAGAATGCCTCTAGTTTTCCTTTTTCACATTCTTCTCCTTATCCACAAATAAACCATGACCAGCTTCACTACTACCATTACTTAATTTTTTCATTTGTTATCTCGATTCT
Source organism: Allium sativum (assembly GCA_030737875.1). Classification (NCBI taxonomy): domain Eukaryota; kingdom Viridiplantae; phylum Streptophyta; class Magnoliopsida; order Asparagales; family Amaryllidaceae; genus Allium; species Allium sativum. The sequence continues at coordinate 28,696,994 of CM060917.1, forward strand.
TTACTAAGAAGACCTGCTTTAACATAATCAAGAGTCAATGTTTTTCGGCTATAGATCATAATATTAGAGAGTCCCAAATAATGATTCGGAAATAAGCATAAAAATATCATTGTCTATTTCTCTTCCTCAATCTTCAAACCTACCTCGCTCAACTTCACTAGCAACCCATCAAAGGCATTCAAGTGATGCCTTAAGTGAAGAAAAATGTTCACAATAAGATTAAACAACTTGTGACTTCTTCATTTATAACTCTTCCAACTAGTGTCATATACCTTTAGCAATTGTCTTACCACTAATTTCGGAGATTACGTTCTCTTCCACAATAAGTTGAAGTGTAGTGAAAACCCAACTCTTTTATCTCCTCTCTCTCTCAACATTGGAGATACCCTCCAACAATAAATATGGATTAAATGCTACATGATTCCTCCTTAGATCCGCTTTCATCTTTTATTGTTACTTCTCAAAATCATCCTCGCCATTCCACTTATCTACAACTAATTGATATCCAAAAGCCGCATATAAACCACGTAAATAAGGCCCTACATTACTTGGACTAACTGTTGAGGGACTTTATAAGATATTATCTAATTCTGACATTTTAAAAAACACTTGCCAACACCGATTGCTCCGATACCAAATGCTATTGTGGAATATAAATTCAAATACCGAACTCATAATCTCAACAGAAGACAAGATCAATGATAAACTTGTAAAAAACAACCGATATCATTATCTCAATCACCCAAATAGAAGTTAATAGAATCATATCATTCAAAAGAAATCTTAAATAAGCAAAGACGATATAATAAATCACGCATAAGATTTATAGTGTTTCCACAAACTCCTAGTTAGCGTACATTCACTTTGAAGAGAGTACCACGATGAGAAATGTACAAGAGATTAATACAATGATCACTCAATAATAAGACTTGTGGAAATTAGAAATAAAGAAATAAAACTAAGATTAAAACCCTAATTTACTTGAGGTGAACCCTTGAAGAAGCTATGAGAGATATCTCTTTGAATCTGAAGATAACTTATACAAGGAGTATTTTTTTGGCAAAGCCGACCAATTTTTAAAGTGATCACAAACATTTATTATTATAACAAATAATAATTACAGTTTTTACTGGGGATTAATGGATTATCAACCCACTAATTTCAATTTTTAAGGTGGACCCCCCACCGTCATCATATTGAGATTACAACACAGGAGCTGGAAGGTTTTCTAAACTACATAATCACATATCCACGCAGGGAGTAGTTTACATTAAACTAAATACAAGCTATACAAGAACAAGTACTCAAAAAAAAAAAAACATGGTATGTGTTGTACTTGACAACAACAAGGCAACACCAATTTCTTGAGCCACCAACATACCAAAACAAACTGTTGCAGCAGCTCCCAATGCCCTTCTAGCCCAGCTAGACAAATAGTTGCATACATGACATCTTATCTTCCAAGGTACACGACATACATCTCGTTAGACCTGAAAACTTGAGATATGCAAAGCACTAAGCTGCAGTAGAGTACAACATACTTGCTAAGCAAAACATCCATAGAAGCTTCCATAACATCTCATTACTGCACACTGATGGAGTGTTCCATATGCATAAGGAGATGTGACATGACATAGAACCATGCCGTAGCAGCATACACCAAATATGACCATCATGCACATTGACTTTGGTCGAAGCCTGCTCAGACAGGGAGATAACTCCACCAAACAGGACGGCTAAGGTTAGAGCCGAAGCTTCTCGTGGATAGCCAGTGGACAATGAAGCAAGAAAACCAACCAAGCAAAAACCAAACAATGAACAATATGCAATTCCATAGTGCCAAGCAGCTTAACTTGGCATATCCATCACTGTGCTCCCCATAAAAACACTCCACCACACACACCAAGCAACCAACCACCCAATATCCCACAGTCAACACACCAAAGCTGACAAGACAACACTCAGACTGATAAAACAAACTGAAATGCCGAAGAATTTCAACCAGTATACCCGATAAGCCTGAAATCCCCATTAGCTCATCAAGTAAGAGACCAAGCCCAAGTTCATAACATACTCGATATATAAAGGAAAGCTAACTAGGTTGCAGGAGGAGTGTCGCAAAACATATCAGAGAAAGTCCAGACCGAGTGTCCGCATTTGATTCCAATACAACCGTCCCATAACAGGTCGGACGAACCCCAAACTGTTGAATACCTCCTTTGCGACGTCCACAGGAGCACCTGTAGAACCCAGGAAGGGTTCTCGTCACAAGTACCGAGGATATCACAACAGAGGAGATGCCATTTTCAGGTAGAAACACCATGCACAGGAACAATTGCTTTGATCGGAGAATAGAGGGACCGATTGTTAGTGAAGCATATGAGTAGAAAAAGAAGGAGAGACAGGGAAAATAGGGTTAATTCTGAGCTTTGATTTTGGGGTTTTGGGTAACCTTCACGCAGACAAAGCAACAGACTGAAAGAGAGGAGACCGGGATGACGAGAGGTGATACGGGAAAAAGGAGGAGAGTTGAAAAATGAAAGCGGAGAGAAGAAGGAAATTCCTTTGTCGCCATTAATGAAGGCTACCCAAAACCGATCCCTTTTCGATACAAGGAGTATATTTATCATGGAAAATTACCAGTTTGTCCCTTGAAGCCTTCATACAGTTTCACTATCAAACTTGCCAAAATTAAGTTAGCATAACGGGTTAGTCCTTTGGCTAATGGATTCAGCATCTGAATCGAGGCAATTAAATAATGCTGAAGTCAGATGTCAAGTTATCTCAACTAGACATCTGGTTAAAGACTCGAATTATAGAGAACCCTATAACCAGATGTCTGGTTCTTCAACCAGACGTCTGGAAACTACAACTAGACGTCGGTGGGGACTACATCCAGACTTCTGGTTTTCTCTGCACACTATTATGCACATCTTCAGCTTCAACTCAATGTATCTTAAGCATACTTGCTCCAGTCTGCGTACCATTCTCATCGATACCAAGCTATTTTCAATCATTTCAATTCACCGTATAGTGTTGTCAAATTTCAACAAGAAATTGGGCTGATAACACATTAAAAATAAAACAATATAAGAAACTATTGGAGAGAGAGAGAGAGAGAGAGAGAGGGAGAGAGATGTGATATGTCATTCGTTGCAAGTATAAATGTATAATACTCTTAAGCTGTATTTATAGGCTAGTCATAAGAAATACAATTAGCTATATTCACGGTCATATTACATATTTTATAATACAAACCATATTATAATTTAACTTTTATAAAAGTTATAACTTAAATTTTGAGCCGTTATTTATATCTTAGTCATTTCAAATTATAATAAAAATAAGTAACATTTACTTCAGAAATACAAAAGGGAAAAAATTCTAATGATAACATTGTATATTTTTATCCATTAATTAATGTAAATTATGGACATTCATTGATTAAATTTTACATTTTCACAAAAGCGTGAACTAAAGGTACTCATTACATTTCAAAATTACAAACTATAAAGAATTGACTTGATTTATCATTTTTTATCTCAAGAAAAAACTTCGTATGTGTTTGTAGCAATAAAAGAAAAAAAAATGCATATGTTTGTTTGTAATGAAATAACAACTTTAAGAAGAAAAGAATTGTGCATATCTTGCTTTGTAATAAAATAATAATTCAAAGAAGAAATATATTATGCAAAATTGAGAATTAAAGATAATTTTGCACACGATCGTAGAAGTTTTAAGCTGTCCAAACTTGAATGAAATATTATTACCATTTTTGTCAATATAAATGTGACATTTTAATAATGAAAAAATATATAAGGATATGAAAATAAAATACAAGAAAAAAGTACATAGAGAAGGAAATTCGTGTAATCAACAATAGAGTAGAAAATTCTCTTGCTTTGTAGCTGTTAGCAAATAAATTAGGTATGTGAATCAGGTTATACCCTTATTTCAAGAATTAATACGTGAAAAACCCTTTTCAAAAACATGTTTTAAATTACATCTTTATTTTAATTTTAGTAAAAAAAAAATCTTTTTATATCGAAAATTAAATATGAATAACAATTGCACTTTATATGATCGAAAGAAATAATTTTGAATTACAAACATAAACAAACTCTCCAATGTATACTTGCAACGACGAAAATTTAAATATTTGCATATTTCTTTGTAATGTTGCGGAGATTTCCACAAGTATTCTGAAAATTAAAGTCTTTTTTCCTTTGAGGATTGTTAAAGGGACTACAAATTTGGCTAAAGGAAGGATAATTTTAAGGGGACTCCAACTTTTTTTTGTTAAGCGGGTCTAGATTATGTAAAAAGAAAAAGAAAACGAGACGTAAATGCCCCTGCCTCATCACTTGTGTTAAAACCTAACGTACTAAATTCAACATACATAACAAGCGCGTGCTTCCAGAAATAAAAAAACAATTGCAACCCTAAACCCTAGATCGACAACATGGTTCGAACGAAGACAACCAAAAGGAAGTAGTCGGATCCCAATCTGATGTTGTAAGTGCTACAAATTTTAGTTCTATAAATTTGAGAAGGTTAATTCTATATATTTTTTATTTTTATGTGCAGCGTTAAATTGTATGTATAAACTAGGGTTTAGATTTTATGATTTCTATTAGTGAGAATTATGAGGGGTTAATATCAGAATTTTAATTTATATGTTTAAGGGATGACTATGTTGTACCCCGCATAACAATTATACATTAAATTAAAATTGATCATCCTTATTCAAATGTGTAGTACTTTTTACAATCCTGATTTCTCTTCATAATATGCTTTTAAAAGGGATGGACTTCGATTGGGTATTTCAAACTTAAATCTGCTTTATAAATCTTGTTGTAATGTGAAAGTCCATCCAATTTGAACGGGCCCGTCAACAGCTATTCATAATCACATTAAAGACCAATGGGTCGCAGAAACTTATGGCGACAGGCCCGTTTAATTTACTAAATGCAAAAGTTTAATCCGACGGTTCTGCTATCGTTCTCATCGATTTCGTTGGTTTTAATCCTTTATATCGACCCCAGATCAAATTCATGGCGGCAAATAAGCAGATTGGTAATCTCGCTGTTTTTCTCGGACTTTTATCTTGCAATTATCTTTGGTTTTGATGATTGGTCTTACACTATGATGCATATTTATTATTCTAGTTACTTATTTTATTCAAAAATCAATATCAATCCGCCGATTAATCTATGCGCTTTACAGTCAGATCACTGATGTTTGTTTTTAGACGTGACCATCGCACAGAATGCTTGTTACCTGTAACAATAAGTTGACCTGCTACTGAACCGCAAGATTGTTTGGTGTAAATATGCATGTTCGAAAATTTGTAATCATATCGTATCAAATCCTTATGCTCAAATTTTTATGGATGTATCCTTAAAGTTATCTCTTAAGGCTGGAAATGCTGCATCAGTATTATCTGTATCGGTTTGGTAAAAATTTGAACAGATGAAATGCTGGCAAAGTTCATCATAAAGTTGGTCTCTTTACTATCAGTTTTGTTAATTGTTCATATGTAACATTATCATCAATGTTTGGTGATTTCTATTTTGCCAAATAGGATATGTGCTGATATGATTCTAGTGTGTTTAATGATGTAAAAGCAATGCAATTGGCACAATGATTTTAAGACTATTTAAACCAATGTTCTACAGCTATCCAAAAGAATGTCACCTTTCTAACTATTTGCCCAATTTCTAACTCATGATTTATAAAGCTAAAACATATGTGCTATTCTGAGTTGCTCAAATACAAAATGTATGTGCACAAGTGACAAATGTTTCCATACAAAAAATAATACAACAATAATAAACTTTTACACTGTGCAACTATTAGTTACTCCTAGCGTTTTTATATTGGCTTGTTTTACAATTTTTCTCATGCATAATTAACCACCAAATAGCTGCATTTTTAAAAAACTAGTTTGTATTGAAAGGTGATTTAATTTTCTTAATATAGTTAAGAAAAATCGGTCTAACAAAAAAATTGTCCTAATTTCAATGATTATAGACATAATTTTTTCCAAGGCTCGAGATCTCAGTTTCGGTCTTTTGTAATTTTAGTAATTTCGACCTAATTTGGCAGTTTTGAAAATTTCAATTTCAATTATTTTAACATATAATTATGCATATATTTGTTTAATATATTAATAAACAAAATTTCTCAGTTGGAAAATAAGATATACACGAACAATACTAATCAATTTTAAATACTTAAAACACACACAAAATTTATTCATTACTTCGTTTTCAATTCTTTAATTACATCATTTCTATAATTTTAGATTTTGTGTTTTTTTTTTATGTTAAATTTCATATTTTGAATATTCAAATATCTGAAATTCATTATTATTATTATTATTATTATTATTATTATTATTATTTTTGGAGTTTTATTGTGTGGTTTGAAGTTCAATAACTTTTTTGTCAAACCAGAATTTCTGTTCGGTTTCGTTTTGGTCCATACAGAAACCTAAATGGAACAACCAGAATCTCGGTGTTTTGTTTGAAACCTCAAACCTTGATGTTTTCATTACCGAACCGTGAGTTAAACCGTGATGACTCAAGATTTAAGGTTTTGATGGTTCACGATAAAACCATCGGAATCGTAATTTCTTTCCCAAAAATTTACACATTTATCTACAAGTTATATATAAAAATATTAAAATATATATGCTAAGTAGATGAGCTGTAGATGGTCTTAAGATCTGCAATTGAAATTTTGTTTTGTTGCAGTGCACAGCTGCATTAACACAACTAGAATTATGTACACAGTAGCAGTCCAAAACGACATAAGTTTATTAACGACAAACTTGATGAGTCTTGCAGTGGTCTTGCAGCCCGTTGGAGGAGCTTGAAACGGTGAATAACCAACCGGGGGAGTTTGTTGTTTAGATTTTGGGAAGATGGTGGTTTTTGCAATATGGGTTTGTTTATTTTCTTCAAGTAAATCAAATGATGGGAATGAAATAAATTTATACACTGAGAAAATAAAAAATAATTACCATTCAATTAGGTAAAATCGACGGTTGGACAGCTATTTCGAAGGTCTAACCTGTGTCCGTGCAAGACCGGTGTCTGATTGAGTTTTGAACTGAAGTCGTTCATGCTACAGGTCTATTCGAGGTTGGACCGTCGTTAGGTCAGTCACGAAAACACTGGTTATAGAAAGCCTGGATGTTGGTAAATTATAGACTGGTTGGGCTTCTTATTCGGACTATTTTACTCACTCAATGAAATATGGTAGCAAAAATTCGAATGCAACCGCATGTTTAAGACTATTATATGATTTAATGTGATTGCTTGCCAATGTGATTTCTGTATGGATTTTCTTATATCCTAATACTTGAAAATCCTTCAATTTTTCATGCGGTGATAGACCAAATTTTATAAGATTCATAATCTAGGTTTCCCAGTGCTGATTCTTTACAGGAAGAGCAGTTTCTTAATATGCTCAACGATATTGATGCTTGTTCAGACATTTATTTTATTTTTAGTAATTATATATTTCTTATAGTTGCTTGTAGCTTATTTGATACATATTACCTATGTAATCAGTCTTACCCTCTTTTTTTTCCACAAAAAAATGTCGGGATTTTTTTATAGGGAAACTTGACATATGAAAAATATGCACAATATACCGTATATCAAACTGGAGAAATAAATGTCTTTAAATCGTACACCAAGTGGTATACATCCAGTAAGGATCATTGGATGTCTAAAGCTGATACTGTAGCCGTAGATAGTTAGATCAGTCTAACTTTACCCTGCGGGATATAGGAAGAAGGTAATTGTAGTGTAAATATTAGTTTACCCTCTGTGACATACTTCTCTACATATAAGAATCACTGAAAATACATGTATATATTTTTAAACTGAATTCCTAGTATCATTGTAGTCTTGTTTTATGGTCTTCGATGTACCATGTAACATTCATCTAGTCATATCCAAAACTTCTCAGTGTGAAAATTTTCTTATGATTTGAATCATATTATTTGACGAACTTATTTCAAATTGAAAAGCTAGCTTAAATGCAATGTTTTCTATGGACCATCATGTTATTGTTAATGTTATTGCTTCTGAATTGATCCTTTTGATTTTCCAGCTTATATTATGGTAATATAGTAAGACATTTCACTTATTTTCACCAATTTTGCTTATGGCCAGACATACTGTATTTTTGAAGCCCTTGCACTTTTATTTCTAACTAAAATGTTATTTGATCAAATGAAGAAGGCGGTCATCTGAGTCCTCAGTCAAAAGAATTCCAAAGCTGAACGGGTAAAAGAATTTAACCAGCACCCAAGAAAAGAAGAAAAAATGTATCAGACAACATCTCAGAGGTTATTATCTTCACTTTTGCTTTAATGAGAAGCTGCTGTTCTATTTCTTTGCCAAGTCATTTCAACTTTTCTTATTAGATTACATATGCTTGCTTTATTGATAATGGATATCGTCACTGTTTTCATCATTACAGGTTTAATTCTCATGTCCGATTTAGACTGAAAGTATGTTGATGTTCAATACTAGTAGAAATTTGCCAAAAATATTATTTCACATGCATACAGACTATTTTGGCACAACAATACATATAATTTTTTGCTTTTGTTTTTTGCTAATTGACATTTTGAACATGTTAATATACCAAACAAAATCTTTAAGCTTACCCAACAGAATAAAATAACCTGATCATATGTTGTGTGTTTTTTTTCTCTTCTCGGGGACTCTGATTAAGGATGTGATGGAATAATCAGGGTCAGGTCGGCAAAGCAACTGCGAGTTTAAATAGAGAGAAAAAGAACAGGATGTATCCATGTCATCAAGTAACTGACCTTTACTCCGAAACATTGTGGGAGTGTATACTCTCTCCAAGCGCTCAATTCTTTAATTAATGGTACCATCACGATTTGAATTCTGCACCTCCCTTTCAGTCTTTAGCGTTTGAACAAATTCTGCTAACCATATCTCCACTTAACTACTATTATAATCATGATTAAATGTGCACAAGCATCAACATAACATCATATATATGCTTTCATATCTTCTTATATAATGTACATCATTGCTAGTGGTCATGATGTTTATGTTTAAATGGTAAGACTGACATTCATCTCCACATAATATTGAAAAAAGACTTGTATGTTTACTCTTTTTTTTTTTTTGTGTGTGTGTGTGTGTGTGTGTGTGGAGATAAACAAAGCCTTTTCTTTTTGCGTGGTGTTATCTTACCGTTTTCTTTCTGAAACAAAATGAGAGTCTCTTATGTGCACGTAATCATTGTATGGTTTAGTTGTTCTATATGGGAGTATATCTGGGGTTTCTATAGCAATTATCGATGATAATGTTACCAACTGAGCACACATGATTAACTTACCTTATACAATTATCCAGTCTTTATCAATTAGCAATTTGAGGATTACTTTAAACATATGTATTCTATTCCACCTAATTTTATGAGTCGTCATGCTAGATATACATAGGTATGTGTTTAAATATCTGCATCAAGACATTATAATGTATATGAATATAGTAGGACACTTTGCACTCAACGGCTGGGAAAATACGACGATGAGCTTATCACACTTTATCGAAATAAGTGTAGTCTTGTTTGAGACGTAGGAAGCTTAAAGATGACTTCAATAATTGTTGTATGTAGCTATTTTATCTACTGTTTTTCTTGGTTTGTGCATGTCAATTGTGTAGGTCGCTCTCTCTTACTTTGCGTGGCTGACACAATCTGTATGTGTTATGAACGAAAGTACTGCACGTTGTATTGCATATCTATACCCGAAATCAGCTTTTATGGGTCATTAACTTTTGTAAAAGTCACATTGCCTTATATTCTTTTTTGATTCATTCTTAAATTAATATTTAGTAATTTAGATATGTATGTTTCCATAAAATTACCAAATACTGTACCAGAGGAGAATTCTAAAGGATCTAATATTCTGTTTTACTAATTAAATACTTTATGTCATAAAAGAAAAGCAAACCATCTTTGAAACACTGTATTATTAGCAAAACACATTATACTGCTGCTATAGTCACTGAATGTTCATAAAGATATTAATATATTGATTCAATATACATAAAGATATGAATATATAGATTCAATATACATAAAGTTATAACCACTATTTGTGCAACAAATTAGGTTCAGTATTATATTAGTTCATGCGAAAGGTCATTGAGACAACAAAAATACAACAGCGTTGTATAGGGATATATTGATTAACTGGAGGAATAACAATAAACATGATACCTTGTATTGAAAGTAATAACAATATGATTAAGTTCAGAAAGAACAATTTCAAAACTACTACCACCCCCTCAATTATATTTTTGCGTCATGCCTATAATTTAGAATAGGTTTAATAAAGTATCAACATATCATATTTGGAGGGTTACCACATTGATGTTGGGTCAAACTAAACATAGGAACTGACATGGCATTTGCTGTGATATTCGTGATCCAAGGGTATCCACACTCGAAGACACCGATACTGATATGCTAGTAAATCAAATACTATTTTTAGCAACGTCAGAACTGGGATGCTAGTAAATCAAACACCACATTAGCATCTCAAAAAGTGAACTCTCCATGTTCCTGCTTCCTAGACATCGTGTTATGTAATAAATCAATAAAGGAGATAACACACACACACACACACATCTGTGTCTTTGATTATTATTTTTAAATAAACTCGACACATTTTGATTTGAGTAATTTTAAATAAGCATGGTGCTAACTATACAATAACATGTGATTATCATGTCAAATTTATATAATTTAGAATAAATATATGCATATTTTCTTTGATGCCTTGAAGAGTGGATGCTTAAGTTATTGAAAGTATTGAACAACATTTGATTTGTTGAATTTTTGTTATGCATAACTATTATTTTAAAAGTTACTTTTGTAAGCTTGTATTTTTGGGAAAGTTTGTGTTTGTGGCAAATTCGTGCTTTTGGCAAGTTTTTATGGCAATATCTCTCTTAATGTTTTGAAAGTACCAAAGAGTAATTCTATTATGGATAATTATTTAAAAGAGAACAAGTATTCGATATCAGAACTTTCTGTACATTTTTTAGGGAAGGGGACTGGAGAACGAAGTGATAAAGATTTATATTGAGGAAATGCCCCAAAGTTGGCTAATTAACGTACTATATGTTCCGAGTTAGGTGCATACAACCCTAGAATTTACAAGCAATGTTTAAATTGGTATGAAACTTATGTGGAGGAACATAGTAGGAGGAACTAGGGACAGCAAAAGATTCCAATATATGATTTTTAGTGCGAATGATTCTCTGTAAAATGAATGGAATGAAACTAGCTGATATGAAAGGAGAAGAGTGGAAGGCGTTATATATGAAAATTTTGAGTTTAATTTTTGTATTTTTTTCGATAGATCGATCTATCATCTTGTGGAAATTGAAAAATTGGTGTTCACAATATAGAAGAATCTGAAAGAATTTATATTCATATGAGAAAGTTGGTTAATTTTAGAGGTGACAATAATATTAATGCAGATCTTATATATTTCACATCTTTCAGGTTTGACTGCTTATTCCTGGTAATTTTTTCTTTCCTATCCAACCCAAAATCCATTAGGATTGATTTGGGTTAAAGAATATTCATTTTGTTTCCGGCCTTTTTGGTTGGGTTTGAGAATTCAATTTTAGTTGCTGACCCTTGTAAATTTGAAGCTTAAAGAAAGCACGTTAATTTAAGAACATCCGAACATGGTGCATGTGATCGTGAATCAATCCAGGATCATCAAATATAAGGTAGATGATGAGACACAAATCTTGTTGATGAGTTCCTTACTATAAAAGCTGGAAGATGTTTGTGGTATCATTGATCATCTCAAATCCAAGTGTTGATATTTCAATAGGTTATATCACTAGCAGTTAATTTACTCAATGAAGAAATGCAACATTGACCATAGAAGGCAAGAAAAATTATGGTGGGGCTCTTTTGGTGATAGGACAGGTTGATATTTTATGCTACATCTATGTTTATGTGCTATTTCTGAGTAATAATGAACATGCGACAAATTTTTTATAAGGATAAAGAAACCTTCAGTCCTCAAGAAATGACACGTCAGGATGCTGACAACAATGAAGTAGCCAATATCGACGAAGAGGAAGTCACTCTGTTTTCTTATATGGAACAAGGAGGGCATTTTTAACTTGGCTTCATGTTATCATACTTGGGAAAAATAATATAACTTTGTCTATTATTATGTGGATATATCATAGGAAGTGAGATTTGCGATAGTATTTGTGAGATAAATGTCGGTGTTGGCTTCAGCTTGACGGAGTTGTGACAATGCTAACAAGGATAGAGTTTCACAAACTGAAATAATCTTAGATTCTCGACTGGATAACTAGAAAACTTATTCAAATTAAGGCGTTGAGATCGGTTTTCTTGAACTAACGTATAGTTGTGAGTAAAAGAAAATCTAGTGAAATACTATATTGAATTCCATTTGAACAATCAACATTCAGAAATGATAAAGATTCAGTTTCGGTTGAGGTGTACTCGCCATTTGTATTTGCATGGAGGTGGGCTGTGTTAATTTTAAACACATCAATTATTACTCTACAAAATTATTGTATTCTGGTGAGCCTTATATTTTGGATAAGTTTTTTAGTGCTATAATGTGAGAATTACAATTAAGGATTTGAATAAGAAACACATTGGATTTCAGGGTTAAGCCAGGGAGACAACTGAATAATGCAACCCTCTCGAATGGGCAACCACATATCAAATTTTGATAACAATTGACTAACACATATGTAGGTTAAAATATATGCTACATGTGCGTTTACCATAGACTCTCTAGGCTGGATGGTTATATGATGGAAATTAAGGATGAGAACTTATGGTTAAGCCTAGTTGACTATGGTATAAATCGAGTTTTTTGTTCCACTTTCATTGTGTTTTGTTGATTTCTTATACGTTTTTACTATTTTACATTGTCATCCATTGATCTTTAGTGTCATACGTAGGGTACCCAATTTTGTCGGACCTAGGAACAAGTCGGAGAGAAAAAAATAAAAAAAAAATATTAAGAGAGAAAATAAATTAAACAGTGCCTTGCAAGAAATAAATAAATTAAACAGTATGCAAGTTTGATGAGTAATTCAATTAAGTAGGATTAAACTGGTTTGCAGGTTCGATGAGTAATTCAATTAAGCAGAATTGAATTGAATGAGGATTTGAGAAAATGAAGCAACAGTACAAGAAAGGCTGTTGATAGCGACGTATAAAAACTGACGCTGGTCGTTGTTAGCGGACACTAAAAAGTGTTGTTATTTAACATGACACAAACAAAATTGTGTTGACTTTAGCTACAGTTATAATAGCCATATTAGCGATGGCTAGTGTCGGACTGGTGAGACACGTGGCATGTTGTGGGAGGTTGGATGGTTGTCGTTAGCCGTCGCTTGTCTGGAAACATAGTTTGTCACCAACTGTCGCTAGCCGTCACAAGTAGGGATGACAAAAAAATCCGTACCCACGGTTATCCGCGGGTAAAATCCGTCATGGATATGAAACGGATAGTTAAACGGGTATCCATGGGTAAAATAAACGAGTACTTTTAATATTCATTAATTAATGAGGCGGGTACGGATAGTAAGATATCCATGTCCATGGGTACCCGTGCCCATATTGAATGTGATTTATTACCAATAGTCAATACAAAAAACATGGTTGTTGGCTGTTCGGTATTTGTGTGCATGTTTTTACTCAACAATTTGTAACTGGCTATTGATATTTTGATGGATACTTATGTTGTTGTCTTTTCTTTTCTGGATGTTGGTTTAAATATGTATTGGTATAACATTTGAGCATTGGTCTAATTTTTTTATTTTACCAAATGTACTTTTGAATAATTTCAATAAACGGTTAAAAAATGAATTGAATAAATATAATGGATACCCACGAATACCCGCCATTATCCGTAACCTGTTTAAAACCCGTTTAATGGGTACCCGTGCGGGTATGGGGCGGGCACGAGGCAAAAAATCACCTAATGGGGCGGGTGATGGGGTGGTACTACCCGCGCCCGCCCCGCCCCATTGTCATCCCTAGTCACAAGCCTGAATCAATAAGCCATCACTAGCTGTCACTATCCTGAAACATATTTTCTGTTTTACAGCTTAAGTCTTTCCTTCCAATCACACGTTCCTCGTTATTCTAATTTTTTTTAAAAATATATAACTATAACAAAAAGGAGAATCTAGTCATTCTCCAAAGACTCATAAAAACAGAATATGTAGATATGGCTACATAATCTCTGCATACACAAAATCTGAAACAGATATGAAAACAGGTGATACAAAAGAAACAACAAAAAGAAACGAAACAAAAGCAGCGAAAAGGCCTCAGGCAGGTATCTGCTGTCAGATGCCGAAGAAGATGTAGGCGCCACTACTGAAAGGTACCCCAGAAAAGGCAGATTCTCTAGGCTGAAAAGACCACGTCTGGGCATAGGGGAAGACTGCCATATGCTTCATCTGCAGAGTAATAGAATCTAACGAATCAGTCAGACAACAAGCTCCCAACCAAAGCGCAGTTCGAACCCAGAGCTCCACAAACCAGAAAATCAACAACCTGTTAATCCAGACCCTGCAATACTAGCAAACGACATAAGCCACAAAAAAGGGGGTGGGGGGAGGTGAGGAAGGTTAACGGGACGGATCCCGCTATCCTGAAGTATAGAAAGTTCAACCAATTCCCGCTCTGGAGGTTGCTGTAACCGATGAAACATCAAAAGTTACCTCGTTATTCTCATATCCAATCACCCCACGACGCATATATACTTAATTCCATAACACATATCCAATAATTTCACAACATATATCCATATAAATCTCAAAATCACACATATACCATAAAATGGCATATATACCACAAAATCAGTATACTACATTCACATACGAAACAAAAATATCTACAATTTATATCTACCAAAAAAGCATCCTTGCACCAATATTCCAATAAATCGTGTTTATATTTAAAATAAAAACAAAATTATAAAAATGACAAATACCCACTCACCGCCATCATCATCTTCATCTTCCATATCCCATGACTCGTCGTAATTCCCAAGCATCCTACCGTGCTCTGATAGGTATGCGGCAATTCGCTTATCCAGCATGTCAGTCAGTCCGCTCTTTCACTTGGCATCAAACTCGACAATCTGCTGATGGTGCAGAGCTAGCTCCTCCTCCTATTAGGATCTCCTATAAGCGGCCTGGGTCATTGTTTCATGTAATTTATTTTATTGTGAGTTTTAATTTATGATCCAGGATTAAACATAATTTTTAATTTAGTTAATGAAATACTTTACCTCTTGATTGTTGAAGTGTCTCAGATACGTGTAACGACACAGATACATGTAACGACCCGGACTCGAACACTTCGTATTTAAATATATGAATTATTTAAATATTTGAATCTTGGATCAAGTGTTGTTAAAATGATTTAATAAACCTTTTTATACCTTTCCATATCATAATTATTGATGGTAAACTTGTTTTGGAAAAATGTTTTAACAAAATATTTTCCTTTGATAAAATGATCGAAAATCATTTTATGGATAAACAGTTTTTTTTTATTGTTAGAGGTTGTTAAGATTTTTTTTTGAATGTCTAGTTAATCATTAGAGAAGTAATTAACAAATAAAACTTTTTTTCATATTTATGGTTAACTAAATATGATGATGTCATCATTTTAAAGAATGAGCATTTAAGGGAAGATATTGAATTTTGGATATTTAAATAAGTGTTTTATAATTCAAATATGCTTGTTTTAATTATTTAAATAAGACAATTAATTTATTTTCAAGTTTTGTTTACTTAAATAAATATTTCCATAAAGAATTAAAATATGATTAAGGTCCAACTTTTGGATTTACAATTTATCGTTAAACGGAAATCGTTTCATATCGTTGCAACGTTGTTTGATACATTAAATATATGCACAAACACACAAACACACACACACACACACACACACACATATATATATATATATATATATATATATATATATATATAGTCACATCAAGAAAGTAGAAAATATCTTAAGTGTATACATATAAGCTTTTATGTACACAAATGGAAGCTTAATCCTTAAGCTTTGAAAAAGCAAACTTACCTTCATCTTACACACCTGTCACATCACCTTACACACACCATATCACTCATTATGCATTAGGTTTTTAAGGGCATTTTGGTCTTTTCTCATTTACATTTCCTAAGCTTATAAAAGGAGGGCACAACTTTAGAAGCTCCTTTAATGGCTTCTCTTCTTCTTTCTTTCTTCTTTACTATTCAAACTATACTCAAATGAACTCCAAACTTTTCCAAAGACCTTAGAACATGGTTTAGCATCAAAGAAGTTGAATAATTGTCAAGGAGGGTTGAGGAAATGGGCAAGGCCGAGACCACCAAGCAAGAAGAGGAGGGGAAAGCAAGGAAAGGAAGTAAAGAAAGGATCTTGGATTTGTTAATATTAAGGTGAGTTAACGTTTGGATTGAAAATATAACCCTTGTTTGCTTGTGTTTAACTATGCTAACGTTGCTTGAATTATGATAACTCATGTTAAAAACATTAACTTGATTCTTAATTTAAAAGTAAGTCACAGATGTGATCCGTGTTAGTGGGTTTGAATGAACTTAATGAACTTGGTAATGGACTTCGATTGACTTGTGATACAAGTGAATGGTCTCGAAACAATGCATTTAAGGATTAGTAAGGAGTTAACTTGAATTTGACTTGAACTTGAAAGTGCACTTATAGCTATAAACCGTCTGTGATTGTTGTATATTTGATACTTTCTATCAAACTTTTTAGAGACATCCTTTGTGATTTCTTGTCATGTTAATCTTGTATTATATGTATGCTTACTACCTTTATTTTAATGGATAGTAGAAAGTTTAGTAACATATCTAAAACAATTAAAACCTTACTAGTGCAAAATTGCTCGTTTAACCTTGATTTTAGATTTCAAAGGTTTCAAAATCACTTTAAGTTTATGTAAATTGTCTCATATTTTTAATATTATTTCTTAACTCTTACTAGAGTATTTTGAAGTATAAAAATATATTTTTAAAACATCTTCCTAAAATATCTTCTTTTAAACCATATCTTTTTTGGGGAAAAACCGACCGGTTTTATAGTGGCCATACCACTTATTATGGAAAACAAGTGCTCTGTACATGCACAGAGCAACTAGATTGGGTTTAAAGTGTCCAGACCACTGAAAATTAAAATACAGGTGTGTATCAACACAACTATACGTATGACTTCTAAAAGAAGAGTGACATGCTCGCGGATAAGGAGCGACAATCACATTCCTCAGCGGAGGATTAATCAGCATCAGATGAAGGATCTAGCTGAGTTACATAGGCTTCAAACAAGGAAGTAAGACATGGCACGTAGTATGCTGACTCACTGGAGTATATGAAAGATCTGTCCCAAGAATCATCATCTAGCAATACATGATTCTTATCACATAAAGGCCCATCAAAAGCGACAAAAAGTTCATTATCCATAATCATATAGTATAACAAAAATTGCTCATCATCATCCTTAAAAACAAAGCGGAAGAAAACACGATGCTCAGTATGAAACAACATATCAGAAGAGGAGTGAATCACAGAGGATTGTTCCAGGAACCGAATAAAGGTGGGAGCCAAAGGCTCGGAACTCACAAAAGGGGAGTCCTCAACCGTCAAACACTCTGCAGGATCATGAGTAGGGATAATATCAGAGAGGGGGGGTCTGAAGGGTTACGCTAGGCTCAGATACCAAAGGAGGGATAGGCTTAACAACAGGCATAACTGCCTTAGGAATCCAACGACAAATCAGAGGCTTAGGGAATGGAACTTTAATAGGAAGGGGAGCAGCAGGTGGAAGCTTACAGGTTGAGCCAGTGTGATCGAAGGATTGACAAGATGAACAAATATCAAAGGTCCAACCATAACGCACTATAACCTCAGCAATAATATCAGGGGCAAGCCGGATCTTGATAGAAGTGGGAAGAGGCTTGTTGGGGGAGATCTCAATAAGCGTTTTGGCATAAATAAGTTTAGCACGGGCAATGGTAGTGGCATGAAAACATCTCAATTTTCCAATGTGGCAAGCAAACCAGTTAAGACCAACCAAAGGTTGAATGATAACTTAATTGAAAAGCAATCGAAAATGTATAACTCTAATAAGCCGACGAGTAGACTTATCTATTTGTAAGATTCAAGAATGTGATGCTTAGGCAAGGGGTGATATGCAACTAATGCTCTAACTTACTTGGCTCTACTCTTGAACGAGGAACAGTTAAGTTGATAATGTCAGAAATGATTTAAGTATCTGAATCTTGATTTCTGTAAGAAATCGTTTCAATAGGACAATCAGTTATTTGACTATCGAACTTAACGAAATATTAACTTAAATCTTTATATGAATGTTTTAAAGATAAGAATAAGTTAAATGGTTTTGGATTTATCATGACAATGTGTTAATTACATTCATCTTTAACCCTCTCAGAATATACAATTGAAGTAAATATAATTGGATCTTTAAAATGAATGTTTTAAAGATAATTATAAAAAGGAGCTTTTTTAGCTTTGTCATAAATAGTGTTTTAGTAACACTTGTTTTTAAACCCTTGAAATGTAGTTAAACTGAAAATATATTGTTTAACTATTTTGAATACACTTAGATCTTTAATAATGGATTATAAAGATAGAAACAAATACTAAATCTTTTAGGATAAAGATAGTAAAGTAGATGTTTTAACTTATAAAAAGAAGAGGTTCTTTATGAACAATGGTTTTAACCTCTTTGATTATATTTTAAAGATGGTAAATCTTGCAAATGATTATGATTATACTTATACTGGGATAAGTATATGAATACTTTTTGAAGTATTGAAAACTATAAAGGAATATTAATCAAGCAGGAGTTGTTGATTAATGAATGAAGTCATATCAGACAAATGAAGTTTTATTATATAAAAGAAGTTTTAATTAATGAAAGTTTATTTAAATGGAAAAGGGATTAGAAGCCATTTATATGACTTAAATATGGTCTGTGTAATTATCACGCTTTGTGACTTAATAGTGCTTTGGATATTTATTCATTATGAAAATTAAGGTTTTTTTTCTTTATATTCAATCGTTTCTTGTGTGACTTGATAGTCAATTAATCGAGTATAGAACTTGACTCTAGCGGTTGGTTTTGAGGAGATTGAGATTAGTAAGTGTTCTACTTATCGAAAACCACTTCAAAACTATAATGTGGGTTTTATGTTTTGGAAGAGGCTGTGAAGTAAAGTCTATATGGAGATTCGAGAACTGTTGAGATGTCGAACAGATGTAATGATTCTAAGATTCTATAGGAATCCATGTGTGGTTTCGAGATTTATTAAGCTTTGGGATTCTGACCGTTGATTCTTATTATGTTCAAGTGATAAAGACTCGTGTGAAGGTGTCGAACGTAGCATCAACATCGAAAATGATAGAAAAAAGTATGACCACAATCTGGGATTTTGCTAACTCACGACATGGTTTATTGACTCCATATCTAGTGTATGCTAATAATCATTACGTGCGGGAGCTCTTCGAAGTTGCGTTCGAGAGTTGGATGTATTTGGTTCAACGTGGTGCACATCGATGTGTTCATGCGTGGACCATTTGTGGTTACCTAATGGTATATTCTATGTAGAGATATACGACTCTCGGAGGTAGGTTCCGATCCTAGTGCAGGAGTATCAAATCCGGCTTGAAGGAAGAAATCTCCATGGAAAATCCAATACGCGAACGTACCTTAGCGGTTTTGTTTGTACCCTAAATATGTTGTCGAATGTAACCAATGTAACTACTCAAGCTATTTGATTGGTCTATATTCTACACCTTAGACATTATTTGCTGTACAACTATAGTAAACATAATAAATGGTTGGATGATTTCGAGGGAAAAAATGTTAGGGATATCTGTACGCCTCAGATTGTATTGTTATATGTTACACATATGTTGAGTTATCTCACGCTAGTTTACTAGCGATCCGGTTGTTATTTTATTACGATGCTCGGGTCAGACTGAGTATATTTTTCAAATTTAGCAGTGGTCACTTTGGAGCTTATGGAAGAGAGTTGGAGTTCAATTTATTGTACTGTTTATATCCGCTTCATTCTATGTTGTTCTAACATTTGTGAGGATATATTGTTATAATTGTCCAAGTTGATGATAGATTAGTCTTCTCTGATAGTTGTAATCATACAGTTTTACGTTGTAATGATCATTCTTTATATTATATGTTATCATTCCGTTGTGAGATTCTAATGTTGTGTCCTCTTCTTTCTTGTTCTATTTTATTTTATTTTACCTTATCTTCTCGTCTTTTCGACACTTGGGTGCTCGGCACGTGAATACTGTGGATGTATTAATGTCGACATTTGAGGGTTGAAAATGCAGATTGTTACAATAGGATTGCGCTTGTTTAAGGTCAACCCACAACCCTAGGACTGTGCCACTCGAGGGACCTCCGCCTCATATCTTTTTCGCGATGACGAATAATAAATTCACACAGTAAATATACAACTTGCCCTCGCCTCGATAGTAAACGCCAATCTGAATAGCGTTTTCCCCACTTTTTTTAACTTTGAATATGGTGTCTCTATCGTTTTTTCACGTTCGTTTATTTTAGTGGTTAACAAAGACATCCATACCATGCGGATCAACGTGAACAACAGCCTGCGTATTGATAAACAAAATGATTTTGATTTATATACATTATATTAATTTTCAACTGAATTATAAATTTATACTTACTGTCACTTTGGCGAATATGACATTCTTGATATGAGCAGGTATGTCATCCCAGTGAGCCTAGCTGCCTGCCATCCTGCTAATGTAGGCTTGTAGAGAAATCTGTAATGCAAAATTTGCAGGTATTTAATAAATTTTAAATATATTTAGTAAATCAGATACTTACCTTGCACTTTCAACCACGAGCTCTGTGATCATACGTAAATTCGGCGTTGTGCCGCTAGCATCTACAGAAGGAGAAGGCTGGGAGTGGGTGGAATGTCTCCTAGACATATCTGTCACAAAAATATCAATTCATATAATGATTTTTTTTATATATATATATATATATATATAATATCAGTCGATAAGCTCAAAACATTCTCATAAACATTTATCATCACATGAAACTAATATCATAAATTAAATCTGTTCACAAACTCAATACATACAGTTTATTAGTTCGCTATATCAATTCATAAACCCAGTACATAATATCAGTTCATTACTAGAAAATATATCATTATACAACATAGCTCACAACACAGCTAAGATTCAAAATATATTTTATACAACTATGATACCAATATTCAAAATTATCGGTCTTCTTCGTTTTTTGATTCAGTCTCGGTCTCGTACTCTATACCATTTTTTTCTATACTCTCAAATGCTTCTATTAGAACATTTGATTCATCATTCCACGACTCTAAATTAATATCATTAGTTATTATTGTTTAATCGTTTTGCTCTAGATCCATTTGATAACAGCTTCTTTTAAAATATTAATTCCATCAAACGTGAATCTTGCCTTTGTTTTAAAAACAACAGATCAGTCTGCTTTATCTCTTTTTATGCATGGACACGGAGCAAAATAAGCTTATAATGCTTATTTGGCTAATACGAAAGGAACATACTTATAGTAGTGTGATGTGTGCTTTATTCTATAAGCTTATAATTTTATGCACGTTGATTTTAGAATGTTCCATTACATTAAAATAACCTGAAGGGAATATTTTCTCCAGCTTGCAAAGTAGTATTTGGATTTCTACTTTAACTTTACGTATACGCTTGATTTTTAACATTGCCGAACAAAGCTGTTTATAAAGCAGAATTAACTCTATTATAACACTCCAAAAAATAACGGGTAACAGTTCTTTAAATAACGCTAATAATCAGTATTCCATCATGATATGACAATCATGACTTTTTATCCTACTCAATTTATTGTTTTTAAAGTCAACACATTTATGGAGAGTAGAAGTAATTTCATCAGGACATTCCAGTCCTTCAACCCATTCTAGCATGAGTTTTATTTGCTTGTTGTCTAGTTTACAAAATGCTTTGGTTTTTTTATTGTCATTAGACTTCATATGAAGTTCGGGACATTTACAAAAGTGTGTTGTGTCAAGCCTTGAATTTAGATCGTCATTTGTTTTCCCCTTAACATTCAAAATCGTTTTAAACACATTGTGCATCACGTCATTATTATGTCGAAGTAGGAGATCTTTCCAATAAGATAGCTCCAAAAATATACTTTGTTTGCACTAATTATGAATGTCAGATTTACTTGAAATTCCAGTCTGTACTCCAATTCATGTATCTTGGGATAGTTCTTTACAATTTCATATATATTTTTGCTTGACCTAACCTTTGGTGCTTGTATATTCTCTTTTCTAGTTAACTTTTGAAGTTTTTTATCTTGTTAAAAGTACGATTGAGATGGAGAAAACACCAATGACAATCAAACTAAGAAATTTTCCTTTCGTACCGTAAAGAAAATGCTCATGTTTCTTCCATGCAATGAGGACAAACTAGACAACTGCCGTACTTCAACTTGAAAGCATTTCATACGTAGGAAAATCACTAATAGTCCATAACAAAGCAACAAACATACAATTTTTTTTGAATGTCATATGTTTCAACTCCTTCGACCTACAGTATATTCAACTCTATGATTAATAGTTATAAACATCGAGTTCTTGAGTCGGATCATCAGGATCAGAAACGATAATAGTGAGAAACATATATGGAGTTTTCATATATATATCCTGCAGGTAAATATAAGGGGAAGCGATAATAGGTCAAGATGAATATTTATTATTAAAATGAGAAATGGTGAAAACACATCCGTACACAAACCAAGTCCGACGTTACGGCTCTCTACAAAAAATGTGGGATACGGCCCATCAAAATGTTTACATGCTTCTCCATCTGATAGATGTGTCAAAATTTCATCTTGTTATGTTCTCACGCTATGACATCGCATATGTTATGTCGCGGCTGAAGACACATATAACCTTGTTAGTTTAGGCGTGATGGGTAAATAATGCATTCTCTTGTATGGACCTTCATTTTCTTTTTTCTAGACTTGTATCTTTCTTCATTACATATTTTGCAGTTTCTAAGATTAATGTCATCTTTTCAATACAACATGCAATCTTTTATACAAGTATTTATCATTTTTATATATATAAATATTTATCTTTTAGTACTATAGACCGAAAGCCGACATTAGTGTTTTCACTCTGTAATGACTATCACACATCAGATTATTAGGTGACATATGTCTTTTTATAGCTTGTACAACCGTAGTAAATCCAACTTATTTAAAGTTGAATTTTGATTTCATAGTGATGAATTCAGCGATTACTGATAATCCGATTTCACTTTTACAATCACCTCCAACGTTCTTTTAGTAGCATTCAATAAATCATAATTTTTTCTCGCTTTCACATTTGGTTCTTCTTCGATATAGGCGCCATCATCACCCACTTAAACGGTAGAGAACATTAATCATGCTGCATCTTCTACCGTATTTTCTATTGGATTCGTCATAACAAAATCGGCCTTTGACACTATAGGATTTCGTTGTAGGTGCAACAAGATCTTCTTGACGATCCCTTAAATGATAATTTCGTACAAATTCAAAATTTATATAAATGTATTGTAACTGTATTAGGTTTTTAAAAGCTTAGTAGTTTGCACTTACTAAAAAGGCAACGAAGTTCCTCGTTATATCGATTATTAAATACCTTGAATCTAATAAATTCGTTTACACCATTGTAGAAATGTGCTTTCATATAATCTTTCATTCCAGTTCTAACTTCATACATCCAACTATGATCGACATAATAATTGAAAATTGTTCATAATTTAAAAATATTTGTTAGTACTTTCAATAACGCATATATAATTTTTGTCTAAAATATATTAAAGCCTTTCGGGGCCAATCAAGGGACTTGCACGCCACGCCTATAAAAAATAGTAAAGCCTTTTGGGACTAAAGGCTTCGCACGTCATGCTTTTGTCTAATTTTGACATTATATTCTCCAAAAATAAAGTAAAGCCTTTTGAGACTAAAGGCTTCACACACCGGTTTTTGTCTAATTTCGACATTATATTCTCTAAAAATAAGGTAAATCCTTTTGGGATTAAAGTTTCACACACCACACTTCTGTCTAATTTCGATAGCACTTCACTTCACTTCTCTTTTATGCATAACTTTGCATCTAAGGGATATAATTTTTCTTTTGTATTTTGTAAAATAAATTAAAACCTTTTGGGTTTAAAGACTTTAATTTTTATTGTCGTATTTATTAAAATAGCACTTAAGGCTTATTTTCTAAACAATGTTATATTCACTTAAAAATTCAAAAAAAAAAAAAAATCGATTTTAGAGGAATATTTGATTTGTATATTCACTTTTTTACTTCTTAGAAAATAGATTTTAGTATAATATTTGTTATTACCACTTTCATTTTTTAATTTCTTAGAAAACAAATTTCAGTAGAATATTAGACATATGTTATATTTATTTTTGAATTTTTTTAGAAAATCGATTTTAATATAGTATTTGTTGTTGTTATAGTCAGTTCAATTTTTTTTGGTAAAACGAATTTAGTAGGATATTCATTTCTTAAATAAATAAATAAACTAATTAACCAAAATACGCGTTCTTCTATTATTCATTTCTTAACCTTTTCGAAATTCGTCTTTAGTATATCGTTGTTTAATTTATTAAAAAAATTGATTTTAATAGAATAACTGTTCTTGTTAAATTCATTTTTGAACATTATAGAAAATCGATTTTAGTATAGTATTTGTAGTAATTAATTTTATTTTTAAAATTTTTAGCTTACTGATTTTTTTTTTTACTTTTATTAAAACTAAGGTATAAATTTTAAAGCGTATTTTATAATTTATACAACTATTACCTTTATTGCGTAAACTATAACAAACATTATTGTGCGTCTAATATCCACGTAAACTTATCAGTACGCATATTACTCAATAATTCTACGTTAATTTTTGAAATTTAAATCACTCATAATTTTTTATTATATATTAGAAAATTAAACTACTAACCATCATCCTCAAACCAACTAACAAACACTATTATCAACAACTAGTTCACAACATTTATCGATTTCTAATCGATAATCAACTAATTTCCTAATTTAGGGGTTTAATTGTTTTCCAAATCAAGTCCTAATCTATTATAATCATCTACTAACACATAATCAACATAATCAAATGCACAAACAACAAAATTTTCATAAAAAATGTTAACAAAAGTATAGCTTTGGAGAGGACTCAAATAGTAGAGGAAGGGGGAGGAGCTGCAGCTTGGAGGGAGCAACGATCGGCGGCGGGAGGGGCACACGCAGCAGTAGGGATCGCCAGGCGTCGACAAGGTAGGAATTGTTTTTTTTTTCCATATCTGCGGGTATATTTCTTTCTGGATCACGGATATTATTTTAGAGTTAAGCGTCGGCTAACGGCGGCTAGTGGCGACAACTTATTTTAGTCGTCGCTAATGTCGGCTGCTATTCACTGTGTTTCGAATAGTGAAAAAACCCTTTTAAGTGAACTTGTAACAAAATTTCTTTGGCCTATCAACGGATAATTTCGAATGCGAATAGTGTCATATATCCGCAGTCGATATCATTTTCTGATATCGAATATTCGTATACGTGGATACAAATGAGCATCGAATATTTATCTCATCCGCTAATGAATGACAAAATAAAAAACGTAAATAGAAAATTCTGGTTTAACATAAAAAGTTTCAGCCTCATTTATTAAAAAGGTATAGAAATAAATAAATATGATGATAATACAAAGCTTTGAGCAGTTGATATGCGCTAAATGTATATAATATAAATTACTAATTTGGTAAAGCAATGGATGCATATCACTTATTATAGTAAAATACACACAAATATAAACTATAATCTTGACAAAACTCAAACGATTAATTTTTGAACGTGTGTACCTTCATATCCACATCCACGTTCATTTTTCAGATATTGTGTATTTACTTCTTTTTTTCCAGATACAGATGCAGACAAATTTCATATTTCTATGTATCAATTGACATGCTTTACATTGTTTGACTTGAATAACGAGAAGACAAATTCTATTCATACACCGAAAATCGCCTAACATACACCGTTGTTTCCATTACTAAATTACCCTTCTTTTTTATTGGATTTTTGTTTTTTCTTTTCCTCTCATAATCCATCAATTTAAAACATTAAAATTAAAGATAATTGGTCAAATTTGTATTTTTTTTAATGAATTTTTCAACATAAAATCTAAAGTTGTGATTGGTTTATATTGTGTTTTGCGTTTTCAAAATTAACTACAAAAATTAAGAAGGGTCAAGGAGTGACGGTGAGAATGGAAGAACGATGATGATGATGATGGAGAGGATGAAGAAACAACGAAGCGATAAGTTGTCTCTCGTTCTCCCATTACTTTGAAAATTTGGAAAATGAATAAAAGTTATTTTCTATTTTATGTGCTAAACTTCGTTTTCTAAAACAAACGTTTTTTATGATATACGTGCATCGTTCGCATTTTTATATGGGTGAATATCCAAACTAAAAACGTTAAATCAAATGCCTTCTAAAATATCAGCTAAGACAACTTTTACAAGCGACTTCTCCAATTTGAAAGTATTTTCTATTTTTCTAAAATTAGAGTTGATTCTGCTTAAATTTAATAAATTTTCTAATAAATTAAAGAGTTTACAATATGCCAACTAATTAAAGTTTTTTTTCTTCTGAAATTGAGTATTTATATACAAATTTGGATAGTATGAACCATACTATTTTGCTCCTACGCTTTAACCTGTTGAGACAAATATGCTTGTCTTCAAATAATTAAAGTTCAACTTGTTGAATTTTAGATGCCCAGAATTTCTTATGTTCTGCAATTGAGATTAAAATTTTAAAGTGGGAAGATGATATAAATGAAAATAAGGGTAATTGTGTAAAAGAGATGGTGTATATTAAGTAACTTTTTATGTACTGCAGTTTTTTTTTTAATTCTTTTTATGGTATACACTAAAAGTCTACTGGTGAACAATTGGAGTTAGCCTAAAAGAGAATTGGTGGAAAACTTTGTTGTGGCATTATTTGTTTAATTTTTTTTTATATAATATTTTTGAATGCTGAGCTGAATTGGAGTAGGAAATCACACATAACATGATCCTTATCCGTTATCCACTTTCTTGTGTTTCTTTGCTTTTGAGTATAAGTACGAAATATAAGTATAGAAAAATAGTAGTTGGTAAAGGCTGAAAGGGTTTAGTTAAAAAAGAACCAGAATGGAAGATCAGTATTAAAAATAAATAAAAAAATTCAAATGATTTTTCTACAGGAAGAATCAATTTCTGACTTCGCACCATAAAGAAATAATGGAAAATCATTAGGCTAACATTTATGTAGTAAATTCTTCTCTTCTTTTTTACTTACTTTTCTATCACACCAAATTTCTTCTATTTTTTCATCTCCCTACCTCTAAACTCAAATATTTTAATTCAAAAAAGAAAAGAAAAAGGAAGACGGGTTTAAAACTAAGATCATGGAGGATGATACCATTGTCTCAATCTTCATCCAAGTCTCCAACAAATATGGATTTAGAATGCTACTTCAATGTTGTTTCAAGTTTTTAACGGTTACTTAATTGAATATTAAGTCAGCTAACAATTATCTACAATATAACTTGAGTACTGAACGAATGATTAGAGAACTAGCGAAAACACAACTGTATGCAGTTGTGAGAGCTAAAATTTTAAAGGTAAACAATACTAAATTTTGACGTCAAAATTGGAAATTGGAGAAATGTAGACATTCAAGCATAAAATACAATGAGTCAGCTGGTGTGAAAGTGTTTCGATAGGGTAAAATATCAGGTTTCGAAATTTTTCGATGAGACAATCCAACATTATGGATCTTCGATCGGGCTTTTCCACAAGAATAGCAGAATTCAAATTTACGACCATTATTGAAATTCTTTCATCATTGGCTGTACAATAATTATTTGGAATACGCAAATACTTCTAACCATTAAGACAATTGGCAAGAAAGATG
Source organism: Allium sativum (assembly GCA_030737875.1). NCBI lineage: Eukaryota > Viridiplantae > Streptophyta > Magnoliopsida > Asparagales > Amaryllidaceae > Allium > Allium sativum. Next base: position 28,725,216 of record CM060917.1, read on the forward strand.
GTATACAGGAGGGTGGCTTAAGAGGAGTGGATGTCTCATGGTAGAGGGACAACAATGGGGATCGAGGTTGCGGCGGCAGTGGTTGAATGCTGTTTAATTTGGAGTAGACTGAACAAAAAAGGGAACACGAAATGATGAGAGAAGCAAGGAGGGTAATGTTGGAAAGATGATTCTCCTTTTAACAATTAGGTATGTATGATTTCTCTCTTTGTAATTTACTAGAAATTTTCCTTTAATTTCAGTTCCTCTTAATCGAATCATTTCTCCCGTTAATGGTTCTCTAAAAAAATAGTTCACACATTAACATTAAAATTTTAGTTTTATGCAAGCATCCATAATTTTTTATGCACTTTAGCTGTTAGGGAATGTGAGTTATGACTGATCTAAGTATAGTTCGAACTCCTTTTTTTACTTTCTGGTGTATGCATTTGGTGCATATAGCATATGATATGCACAATAGAATCTCCATTTATAACATCAAAACAATGGATGTCCCGTTTCGAGCAGTAACCTTAGTATTAAAATTTTAATACTTCATTGACCTCTGATCTCCTTTTAGTTTTATGTAATACATATACTGATGGATCTGATATTCTTGTTGTATGATTTGGATTCTTCCCTTCTCATAATTGAATCGATTAAATTTGGATTTAAGGCCTCAACATCAAGTTGTCAACAATATTGTCCATATCATGACAAAACTTAACAAGCATGCACCTTTTATTGCTTTCTTTTCACCATACCTAATCTTCTGTATATAGTCTTGCATTGATCTCTCATTCACGGTGTTTTCCTTTTCTACTTACTCTTCATTGCACTTAATTTCTTTTTCATTTTATATGCGTGGGTCCGGTCTGTCTTCATACTGACCTTAGATGGGCCTTTTAAAGGATTAAAATTGTACTTTTAGAGTGAATAGTATGATATATACTGCATTTTATTCCATTCATCATCTATCATTACATGAGCTTATTATTGAGTTAGTGTTTTTAAAATTTGTTTCATCACCTGATTCTGATTTATAGTGTAGGCTTATTGGCATTATTAGTTAAACCACAAATTTTTATTAAGTTAGTATTTCTTGACTTTTGTTTCATGGGCTCATAAACTAGTTTAAGGTAATATAACATATTTCTTAACAGAGTAGCATCCTGCTTTATTCTGTAATTTTGTTCTTCAAAATATATCAATCTTATGTTAAAGCCTTATCATCTGCCTTGCACTATCGCATTTTTCTTCCAAAGGAATCTAATAAATTCCATTGGAAGAAGAGACTCTGGTGATTTTGACTTTTCATTTGGCATATTAACCATCTCATTTGCAAGAGACAAAAATGTTATAATTTATAAAATAAGTATGATTTTATGTCCGCAAATGTGTCGCGATGAAAAGGAGCTATTCGAATCTTACCTTGCACACATTCTCATAAAAAACAGTACTGGAGTACCATATGTCTCATAAGTTAAAGCGGAGAGACATAACTTAATTCCTCCAAAGAGTTATTGATCCAAAGGGTTCCGCTAGTGTATAGGAAAAAAGGTATGATTTTATATAATGGTGGACCAATAATTTTCTTATCATTCATTTTCCAATCGGTAATCAACTAATTACAAATTAAACATTCAAACCACTAATTAATATCTTCAAATCAACCAACACACTATATTATCATCAGCTGATGTACAATAATCATCAATTCCTAATTGATAATCAACTAATTTCATAACTTATGGCTTTAATCATATTTCCAAATCAACTATTAAACTACTATTATCATCTAATAATAGTTAATCAACCTATTCGAACCCGTGAACATTAGATTTTTTTTATTTTTATGAAAAGAAATAGGAGTTAATTGTATTATGCTTCAGAGATAACGGAGAAAGCAAGTGGGGACGGATAGCAGCGGCAAGGCTGCAGCAGAGGAAGCATCGACAATTTAGGTTAGATTTTTTTATTTTATTTTTTTACGCGTGAGGATTCAAGAAATAATGAAAATTTTGTTTTTCGATTCGCATGTTAGTTTCAGATTTGGCGACGGTTAGCGACGACTAGCATCAGCCGCTTCTTTTGGCCGATGCTAGCCGTTGCCAACGTCCGTCGCCAATTGCACCGTTTCTAATAGTGGAAAATTCGTTTTCAGAAGCAAACTAAAACGGAAGATTATAATTTTAACTCATAAAGACCGAAAAAGGAGAGGCATAGGTAGATGCGACGTTGGGTAGAGGGAGAACAACAATATTGTTGGAGGACAAGGGTAAAGCGGGGATGGGAGAGAGTGAAGCAACATTTTTTTTTTTTGATTGATTAGGGTTGTTTAGGAAGAAACCGTGGTATATTGGTTGAGTGGTTGATTTATGTGTGTATGATTGAGAAAACCGTGGCCTGGTTTATTAGGCTAAATATTTTCTTTTAGCGTGTATTTGGAACATGGACAATAAAGCATGGGCTTGAAAACATTAATTTTTTACATTATTTCAGTGTAAATTATTGTTTCAGGCTGATTTTTGTTAACTTACCATAAACTATATTTCTCTACATTACTTCGGGTGCTCTATGCAAACCATGAAGTTCAAAGATCGAGACAATAACAATTACAATTTATATAAAGCTAAGAAAACATTATTTTGTTATTGAAATTGTTGAACGTGTTGCCAAATCACGTATCTTGTCCTTATTCGTAAGAACGTACCATAATTTATGTAACATTGAAAACAATGACGCGACTATAAAAAAAGAATTGAAATTAGCAAACTAGAATTAAAACAAAATTTCTAAAATTACCAATACGAAGTAGAATTATCAAAAATTTACGATAAGCAAAACGGAAATGGAAAATGAAATTTTGAACTTGCATTTTACCAGAAGGCGTAAACAAAATTATACTTCACTTGAATGTAATTTGGCTAAATATACACAGCTTGTACTATGTCTAAGGATGCGTTTGCGATAAGCGGTAACATAACATTTTAACGGGATATTTAAGCGGGACATTTAAGCGGAGTTGTATGTTAAATGGGGTATGTGTTTTCGACTTTATGCGAGGCATTTTTATTTATGATTTTTAATTCAACTTTTTTATGGTTAATTAATTATTTGTTTAGTTGTATAATATGCGTTTAATTTAATAATTAAAAATAAAACCCAACGGCCTAAACTCGATATTTCATTTAATCACAACAACAATTTTTATACTCAAATACCAGCGAAACAAATGGACTACAAACAAACTGAACAAACAATGTACAACAAACAAAACAAATTACAGATATACTACAACTTATTGAGGCGGAACTTGTTCAACATGTAACTAAGACAATCAATCAGATCAATATTAAAAAGCATTCGCACCACATTCAAGACCATGAGACCATTGCGAAATATCTCTGTAAACTTTCACATTTCTATGTCGGTAACACTAGCTAGAATAGAATGACATCGATCCACCGTCCCAGTGAAAGTCTGTTAGAATCAAAGACCGTGGTGTGTCAGAAGTCACTGCCATGCTGGAGGAGAGATGTCTGTGGGGCTCATGAGGTGCCATCGGTCATTCAACCGTTGTACAAAGATGGGTCAGCAACAGTGAACGACCGATGCTGAATCTGAGCCTGGGGGCGAGGTGTGTCCTCAGTATCTAATACTGGCAAGTATATCGTTCTATTCACTCACCAAACATCTCGTCCAGCTCTTTAAATTTAAGAGGAGTATTTTGTTTAAACATCCGGTACTTGTATGCAACGCCGGTCCATCATTCACCAGATCCGTCTAGGTAATCCTGCTCTTCATTTTACTCACCTTTCGGAAGTTGTAACAAGATGTCTCATGTTGACACGCTTTTTGGTCGAAGCTGTCACATGTCAAGTTTTTTGTTAGTGACGTGTTCAAGCGTCAAAAACATCGTCAGAAAACACAAAGCGATTTGGTCGAAATCGCGGCGTATTCATAAACATGGCCCGAAACCCCTCTAGAAGACATCTTTTGGGCCCGAAAACATGGATTACAGTGCTTTGCATAGTAGCTCTTGTAGCCGACTGAGTTAGCTTTAGCTACAAATTTCGGTTAGCCCAAGCAGCCTTACGATTTGAAAATTACGCCCATTTTTGTGAACTCGCATCGATAACTCGAAACTGCTCACGCAACTCAACCTGACATAGTCAAGACTCGACGCCCGTATCCATGGATTTTATGCATCCCCTGGGATGCGAAAATACACAATTCGTATCTCTTAGGGGATGCGAATCGCGTAATTCGCATCCTTAGGGATACAAAATTATATCTCTTTGGGGATACGATTTCGTATCCCTCTAGGGGTACGTACACTTCACATGCCTCAGGCACTTGAGTTCGCATCGCCTCATCCACAACTTGCCTCCTATTTTTCGTATCTTTCAAATTCGTCTCCGTTACTACAACTCGCATCCTCGGATGCGAATTTTCGTATCCCTCGGATGCGAAAATTTGCATCCCTCAGGATTGCGAAAATTCGCATCCCCTGCTGCGGATGTTTCAAGCCCGCTTAGGGCGAATTCGCATCCCTCAGGAGGGACACGAAATTTCCTAAAGCTCGAGCACGGGATGCAGAATTTTGAAGGGTGCTGTTCCGGGATGCGAAATTTTGTTGTGTGGTCTCTATATTTCACCTACTCCAACCTAACCTATACATACCCCAAGCTTGATACTCAAAGAGGTTGAATTCTCTTGGCATTTTGGACCTTTGGAAGCTCTCAAGCACCATTAATGACTTCCATCTTCTTCTCCGTGGCTATTGGGTATAACATAGATCTTTAAAACGTTTCATACACGTTTTTCATCAACTTTTGGACATCTACAAGGATTTTTACACTGCTTTTGGACATTTTTTTATTTTTTGAACATTGAAGCTAAATTTTGGACATTGTTGATCAAATCAACACTCTTTTCGCCTAACAAAGAAGACGAAGGGCATTTTAGTCAAAATTTAGAATTAACAATCATTTTGTTGTTCTATTGCAGCGCTTTGTAATCAGATATTGTCCGAACTTGTACACAATTGTAATCAAAATTTACATGATGAATGATTACTATAAAGTGGACGTAGGCATTAATACTGAACCACTATAAAAAACTATGTTCTCCCTGAATTTACTTAAATCACTTTGGAATACCGTGTTTCTACGACACATACACTCGAGGGTTGGAATGCGTTGAATCGACGACAATTCCCCACGTCAACATCTCATGTCCTCCAAAGACATTTCAGTTATCTCACTTACTTTTCATCTGCGTCTCTGATCAATTGTCATTAAATCTCGTTAAATTCTGCTGCAACAGCGGCCAAAAATGATTCGTTGTTTACCGTTAGGCCTAAGTTGCTAACTCAGATATCAATGGACGTTGTCGTGCGTTCATCCGTAAAGTTTGTGATAGGCGTGTACGAAGCAGCAACAAAAGTGAAATTGGATGAATGAGTCATATACCACTGAAAATACAATTTCAAAACTATATGTAAAAAATCATAAAAATTTATGTTGCAAAAAACTAAAATATAAGCGTAAATGTAAAGAAATTTACCTAAAAAACGCAATCGAGACCGAAAAGTTATAAAATAGAGAAGAAAGGGAAGATGGTTCAGATTTGAGAAGGAAGAGATGAGTGGGGAGGGGGTATCTGTGGCCAACGGATAGAATTCATTCTGTTTGCGGCCAAATGGCCAGACTCAAAGCCTGACTGGTTTGGCCAGACGAACTCGGTGTAAATCTAACACACCATCACGGTACTTTTAACATTATTACTGCCTTCATCATATGGACTAAATGACGGTCAATCCCAATCATTTGAGAATAAGGGATGGGAGATGATGATAAATACATCTTTGTCGTTTGAAGAGAAAAATCATCATTGAAATACCTAAGTAGTGTTCAAATTGACTCCCTGGGACATTTTTCCGAAGGGTGTTACAACAAGTAATTATGAATATCCTGCATTCGTCTTCCATTTAGTAAAAAAAGAGAACATCCAAGTGGGGTTTTGAACATTCTTCTGTTGTTGGAATAAACAAAGGAACATGGAATGATGAAACAAATGAATGACTCATGTTGTCATCCACTTTGACAGGAAACAGACAAAGGCAGACAAGAGTACTAACTTTTACTTTTAATACTCTACCATCTCTCTAGCTTTTCTCTTTATAATACTATTATTATAAGTTAACTGGACGTAAATAAATAATAACAATTAAAATAATTTGCCAACAATATGTCACTAGGGTTTCCATTCAGAATTATTGCAGGTTGTACATTCCTGTCCTAGGTCCTAGAAATCCATGCATAAGTAGCTTACCTTCTGACCTCACCAGAACCCTCATGAGAACCTCTTAAAGATACTCATCAAACCTCCCCTCATCAATACCAGTATATAAGACCCACCAGGGATAGGAAGAAAAATCTTAATTTTCCTTCTCCATCCTCCTCCTTACAGAAGTAACCATGGCTTTCACATCTCTTCCAATCTATCTTGATCCTTCGATTTGGAATCAGGTAAGCTATCCTTTTACTGTAATAAACACTCTTGAATATTCTTAAATTTGTTTAATTCCTTTTTCAGCCTAATCAGCAAACCCAAAACTCTGATCAGCAATCGCATGTGTTCATATCTTCGACAACAAGCAACAATGAATCAACTCCAGAAACCCAAAACCCCAACGACACATCCACCATGGCCAAACCCGGGTCCATGGCAGAGCGGGCCCGTCTAGCCAAGATCCATCAGCCCGAGCCCGCTTTAAAATGCCCTAGGTGTGATTCAACCAACACCAAGTTTTGCTACTACAACAACTATTCCCTCTCCCAGCCACGTCACTTCTGCAAGACCTGCCGCCGCTACTGGACTCGTGGTGGTGCCCTCCGCAGCGTTCCAGTAGGTGGCGGCTGCAGGCGCAACAAACGGAGCAGTAACAGCAAATCTTCCGCTAACAAATCGGGGGCCTCATCCTCAGCAGCTGTGTCATCTTCATCTAACTGCTCCACTGCCACAAGCGGCAGTGGGCTTTTATCCTCGAATTTTTCTCAGTTTCCCCTTTTGAGCTCCTTACACCCTTTGGCCGATCAGTTAGGTTTCAATTTTTCGATGATGCAGCAACAATCTATTGATGCGAACGAGTATCAATTAGGTGGAAATATGAATGTACAACAGTTTCCATTTATGGATAATACGTCGGTAATGAGTGGGATTAACTATGGAAATTTTCATGGAGAGGTCGGTGGTGATAATAATCAGTTAGGGTTTCATATGCCAATGAAAATTCCTAGTGGTGCTACTAGTCTAGGGCTGATTACTCAAATGGCATCTGTGAAAATGGAGGATAGTCATGCACAAGGGATGAATCTATCGAGGCAGTATTTTGGAATTTCCGGTAATGATCCATATATGAGCGGACTGTGGGATGGAAATGGGAATGGGAACGTTTCAGGATTTAATTCCACATCGGCTGGAAATTTACTGTGAATCATCGGGAAATATGGTCATAAGATGCAATGTGGTACATGATAGTTAATTATATAGTCCTAGGTAGGTTTCTCGGTTTCATTTATCTCGTCTTTTTTCATTTTTATTTGGGGTGATGTTCTTTTTTTGTTGTTTTTGTTCTCTCTAAATTTGTATCTTATAGTTTGGTCAATCATATCTATAAAAATGAATGTGGTGTTTGGGATTTAGGAGTTTTGCTTTCCTTTTAATGATACAAGCTTTCTGTTTTTTGTTGTTCATGAAGAGTGACAAATCTTATATTTTTCTGGATAAATGTAGCTTGGTTGGATAAATTTGAACAAACCTTATTTAACACAACCATAGATTAATGAGAAGTTCTATCTGGGAATTTAATTTTGAAATTCTTGTAACATTGGTAGAAATTTTCTCTCTAGTTGGCCAGATCATAATGTTTTTTTTATATTGCTGATGGATAAAATTAGTAAATTTATCCTTGGAGGGACGATAAATAGTCATTTGTAATAGCATGATTGTTGAACTTCTCCTAATTAAGCATATGGTTATTCTGGTACTTCAGCACATCTCGAACTACATTTGCATATTAAATGTCATTATTGTAGCATTACACAGTAACAATTATCAAGTTAGAAATGTGTGTATTTTAATTTTCAGTTTTCTGCACTTCAAGAAATATACAGTCTTCTGAAACAATTGCATGGTATTAAAGAAGTCATTAAAGTAGATCTCTAATTCTCAAAAGATGGATTCTTTGCAGTTTAGGATACTAGCTCTCGTTCAAGATTTTGGTTTTGACCAAAGCTTTATTGCATGATATTTTATATGTTATTTCTGTTGATCCTTTGCAGACTAGAAAAAAGGACAAGTTTGTATTCCCAGGAATATTTCTTTTTTCATCAAACAGATTAATGAAAATGTATCAACTATCATAACCTTCATATTGTATATGTGGATATATTTTTATAAATTAAAATCTGAAGATCAGGCACTTTTAGGTTTTCCAAACTACGTTGTTCAAGTTTATGTTGTTTCTGGAACTATGAAGCCTGTTACATTTGATTGCCACATGATTAATGTTATTTCTTCTTGGACTGATTGTCTTTTGTCTTGTCATTCTTGTATCAAAGCGCTTAATTTTTGTCAGTTTCCATAGATTTGCATTGCACTGTTTGTACATTTTGTACAATTTTATCTCTGCCAAAAGGAAGTCATATATTTGTTATGATTTATATGACATTTGTGTGCAAGATGATGTTTAATGTTACCTCATACCTATCTTTTATTTAGCCATATTATAATATTTTAACGTATTCGTTGTATATAAGAATGGAAGAATATCCAGTGCTGTTTGTATTTATATGATGTCGATGAATTTTTTTGGGTAAGTGCCTCATATACAAAATATCCTAGGTGGTCATCACATACATTCATGGTGCATCCTATGCTCATTTTTCGTCAAAGGGATCAGACTACAACAGGTCTTTCATATGATTGAAATAATTTTGATATGACTTTAAATGCTTACCAATGAATAAGGCTGTTGTTTTCATTAATACAGGCCATAGCCTTGGTGCTACTTCCACTTCTATTGCATATTACGGAATGCGGCGGTTGCTAAAATTTCAGTAGTGATGAATGCTGTTTATTTTTTCATATAATCAGGTACTATACTAGACGTTATTTGTGTTGCATAATAACGTTATGCAGGTATACTACACATTATTTTTGTTTCATAATAATGTTATGGTAATTTAGTGTTTAACCATGTATGTAAAATTTACTCGTAACTGTGGAAAACATTATGAAACATTTAAAGTTATTATAATGCACAGTAGCCAGATGTTCACTGGTTATGGTAGCAAAACGCTTGTTTGAGTAAACGAAAGGTCTTGGGTTTGATGCACTGAACAATTTTATAGCCAAAATTGATTGTTAAAAGTGATAATAAAATAAATAAATAAATAAATAAAGGGAAAAGAAACTGCTTGGGAGAAAATGAAGATGTCACTAAACCTATGAATTCCAAGTAATTCAATTATTTGGCAGTCATAAAACTGCACCGGAACAGAAGAAAGGCATATTAGGAGTACTAATAACTGAATTAAAGTAGGAAAACATTACTAGAAAGTAACAAAAAATGAAATCTATTTACAGATAGCAAGAAATTTGATGTTTGTTAATCTGTCAATGTCATGAAAGAATCTAGGGTTTTGTCCATCTTTTGCTGAAACCAAGACACTCTCTTGTGGAAGAAGGAATAAAGTGTTTCTGACAATAGGACCCAATATCTAATTATTGCATGTTAGCCATGAAAAATAAAAGCTAGTAGCGTGAGAGTGAGATGACAAGATATCTTAATAGAACAACAAATGAAAGAGGCAGCATGGGCATGGGACAAATAGTACTAACACAATTAGTAAAACTCAAAAGATAAATGCGGGGAAAAAATTTGACTGAGGGTTCACATCTTGAACATGAAACATTTTTAATAACAAAAACTCATAAGGTTAGAAAAATTTTTGGTATAACCAACATATGTACTTGAATCAGTACTGAAAATAAAAAGAATTTAAATGTATCTGATAGAGATGAAATTGTGCCTTCTGTGCTGATAGTTTCATAAATGAAACAATCGGTAACCTATCATCATCATTATTGTTTAAAAGCAGCTGGGTGTAGAAAAGAGCTATTTTAATTTATTTACTTCTATCCTTTTCTGTGTTTATTATATGAACTTGTTTTGGTAAGTAATAAAATATAGTTTCTCAAAAGATGTTTTCCTTAGCATTCATTTGTTTTTTTTCCAAAACAAACTTTTTTGACGCAAATAAATTGGGAAAACCAAAACTAAAAAGATTAAAGCTAATATGATCCGTACATTAATTTACCAATGTTCAATTTTAAAGTATGATGATTGGTGATCAAGGCTCGAGATATAGTTATGGATACATTTAGGAGTTGTTTACAATTACTAGCATTGACATGGTATGCATCAACATTTAGTGTTTAAAAATCACATTCCATGTAGAATTGAACATTCTAAAACCCGTGTAATGGTAATGTTCAGTTCAAGATGCTTAATTAGATAGTGAAACCATGGTATAGTTAGGAAATTTTGGTATGAATTTTGTTATTAGATTGGAAGAGGTTTCAGACATCTGATAATTTTATCATGGCATGGTCAACAATCCTTAGTAGTAATGGGAACTCTTGTGTAGTCAAATTATGCCACTTCAACCAATTCCGCCTCCAACTAAAAAATTAAGCAGGCATTCTAAATTTAATAAACTGCTAAGGTTTTTAATATGCACAAAAGTTGGATTGTACAGTATAATCCATAAAAATTTCACCCCACAAACTCCATGATTAACCTGAATTTATTTTAGCTATTTGTACAAATGTGTGAATAAAGTAATAGCATGGTAATGTGTATACAAGCACAAAGTAAAATGGCAAGCTTCACAAGTTATCTTAGCCACTTCAGCTTTTCAAATGTGCAATGCATCTAAAATTTTACATAGATCGTCTTTTAGATGTGAACCGAAATCTAATAAATTTCGTTAGATTAAAAATTTTGTGGTTCACAATACAATATAGCATAGTAATGGTTCTCTCTACACACTGTATTATATATATTTAGACACACACACACACACAGTGCTCTCTCTACACACTGTATTAGTTAGTTTGGACTGTATGGTGAGAATCAACAGAGCTACAGTATGCACACTCTTTGCGACTCTTTACTTAAAAATGATTATTCAGAAATGATATTAACAATGGAGTCAGCATACAGTTAATTTGCTAGTTATGTAAATGATATCATATACATGAAAGAATTTGTACATGCAGTTAAGCACCAGTCTTCTCTGAGGCAGCAGGAAGCTTTAGCTTTATTTATACTATGAAATGGGGACCCTGGTCCTGCAGTTTGGTTAATTCTTTTTATATAGGTTTGGAAGCAGCTGCTGCCCTGCCTTCATCACGTTCCTTCACATGAGATGCAATCATACATGCAATCGTTTCTGATCTTAAAGAAAACACAATTAGCATGTCCCAGGGGAATCAGATTCGAAGATGCACAGTGTGTCGCTTTTTATTCTTTATCTTATTATCATGTTTTTATTTAAGTGGGGGGAGATCTACTTTTGAACCCTGGATATTCCAGGATTGCATTGAACAGAAAGTTTAACATGTCACCTGCATGTATGTATATATATTATATGTGTATCTATACATATTGTACAAACGCGTGTGTGGAATACAAAATTAGACCTACAAATTGTGAATCGTTGGAAACATGAGAAGTCCTAATGGTCGAGATTTTTTGTGTTTAAATAGAGAGTGTGTGTGTCTATATATATATATATATATATATATATATATATATATATATATATATATATGCAATGTTCCGCTACATCTCTTATATTGCATGTAAAATTCCCTTTAAATTCAACCACACATTCTGATTTTAATATTCATTCTTTTTTTTCGCTACATTATGTTATTTAAGTGGAAAATGAGAGAAATAATGAATATTAAAATCGGAATGTGACTGTAATTCAGAGAGAATTTCACGTGCAATATAAGAATTGTAGTGGAAACATTTCATACATATATAGAGGAGCGTTCAATGACAACTCGAACAGTGCAGCATCTCAAATGCTTCTTGATTTCTACCACAAGTTTCCTGTCTCTTCTCCACTAAGAGAGAACTTGTGGAAATCAAATGGCATTTAGGGGGTGCTGCACTATTTGAGGATATTATTGAACGCTCATTAGGTTCAATGACACCCCAAAAATGGAGCACCCCTTTATTCTACCTCTTTTCCACCACACATTTACTCTCTTTCTCCTTCCACTCACTCTCACATCTCATACTAACTTTAATTAATATAAATGAAAGATGGAAAACAGAGGGGGCAAAAGTGCAAAGGAGTGCTCCATTTTTAGGGTGCCACTAAACGTCAAATCACTCATTCTGATTTTAGTATTAACGTTTTTATTCAACTATACTATATTCTGAGCGGTAGATAATTGAGCTTAGATTATGAAAATGTTATAAATATCGGAAGGAGTTCAAATTTTGGATAGATGATAATATATATGTAGATTCAACATTTACAAAATGTTGTTGGATTTGAATTAGTGATGCTCACGGTAGGGCAGAGATGCTAAGGGTGTGTTGCAAAACAGGCAGGTTCAATGACACCCCCAAACAGTTGGATACCTATTTAGTCTCTCCCTCTTTTGCACCACAAGTGGAAGGAAAGAGGCGGGGAACTTACGGTGGAAACAGGGGTGTCCAACTGTTTGGGGACATTTCTTTTACATCCGAAACACAAGCACTCATTTATATTTAAATAATGACTCATTGAGTGAGTGCAAAGGGAGAAAGAAGTGGTTGTATGATGGAAATTTAAAGGCATTTAAAAGTGTTGCATTGTTTGAGATACAATGGAACTCTTCTTTTATGTAAATACACTAAGATACATTTTATAGGAAAATAGGATCGCTTGCTCACTAAGATACATTTTACGTAAATTGGTTGATGATGGAAGTAATTCTTTTATTTTATATTTAATACGGGTTCAAATTGAATTGAATCGAAACTGGATCGGATTACACTAAAATCAAACCGTTTGAACGGTTAATATAATGATTTGTATTTTTGATCAACCGTTTAATACAGTGCGGAAACGGTTTGGACTATTAACTGTAGCAAACCGAACCCTGTTCACCTCACGATAAACTTACTTAAAAGTTTGGAATAAAAGTTAAATATATAGTTTTCTATCTTAAATGAACGTTTTTCCTGGGGAAGTCTTTTTATGTAAATATAAAAGAAACAAATTTTTTATCAACGTCTTATATTTTGTCTTTCTTTTGGTTTGGCGTATGTACCTTTTTTAATTTTTGAGAAGGAAAACAACATCAAATCTAATGCGGCTTCAATTGCATAAGCACAATAACCATTAATTAAAACGTGTTTGGACTTCGGAGTTAACATACAAAGAACGGTAGAATGCACGTCTTTTTCAATACATTTTACCTTAGTGCGCAAGAAACTGTAGGTACATCACGTCAAAGCAGAAATAGAGTAGAGTGACATACGTATTGTATTCTTATGTAATGGATAACATCAATCAAATGTATGCTTGTATCATCAAACCAGTAGGAGTTTGTTGACACCACTTTATGTGGTGTCAACGTGATTCCATCACTTTATGTGGTGTCAACGTGATTCCACCAACCTATTGGTAGAAATCATAGAAATATATATGGATCCTCCTGATTTCTATCAATAAAGGGCCGAGGTCATGGTGACATCATATAAAGTGGTGTAAACAAAATCGAAGACGTTAACATTTTATTTTTTTCCTGAACCATTCGACACTAAGTTGCCATGATGAACCAAAAAATGAACAGGAACCTTCCCTACTAAAATCAAAGTTGATATAGGGATAATTTCTTCTTCTTCTTTTCTCTCTTTTTTTTTTTCCAAATTGATTTATAGGCAAACATACCTGAACAGTAATGCCTAGTAATAAAAGAAATACTTGCATTCATGTAACTGGAGACCAAAGTTTCCTGAACAATTATGCCTGCTAATAGAGAAGTACATGGAAAATAAAAAATCATCTAATATTATGGATGCCATGTAGGATAGGGCTGATCCTTAGGGTAAAATGAGCAAAGTCTTGGGTACATAGCAGCCGCTTGGGCCCCCATAACAATGTGACCAATATATATATCAAATGTTTGCAGTAATTTACCGTAGGTTCAGTTGTTAGCATTCACACATTTTTGAAGTTTGAACTCATCTAATGGTTTTTTTTCCCTTCAAAATAAACTATATATAGCAAAATGAAGAATTAGTCATTCTTCAATCACTCACAAAAGCAGATTCGTAGAAAGATTACAAATACTATGGAACACATAAACGAAAAACAAACAACAAAACATCATACTAAAACCACAAGGAGACCAATCAAGACGAGCATGCCGAACCAACCAAGTTGAGGACGAACCATTCACAAAGCCCATCCAAAACCTAAAGCCTCGAATGAGAAAATCCAGCAGCTCCAAGTCCAGAAATCTAGGAAGGCAAAGGATGATGTTGCATCCTAACTCCAGCTTTGCTCTCCAGCTCCAACTACCAGAAGGGGAAGCAACCAGATTTTGATAATCAAAAGAATAAAAGAGAAAGGAACAGTACCTAAATCCAGGACCTACACAACTAACCCATAAAATAAGAAATAAAAGAGAGAGAAGGGGTGGGGGGGGGGGGAGGGGATGGAGGTGAGGGAACAACCAAAAAAGCAATACTTCTAGAGATCACACACAGACCAACAGAGGATTCAACCAATCCTGGCATGTGGAGGAAGCGAACCAGACATAACATGGAAAGACCAGGCCAAGCCCGTCGAGCGGGAGTCAATGACTCCGCTAAACGCCCTACCACAAAAAGCTAGAAAAACATCGTTTCTAGCCTTCCGGATAATGGAAGAAGGATCAATAGGAGTCTCGTTAAAGATTACTTTAATCCGAGAGCACCAGAGATGCCAGCATATAAGGCAAGGGGTAAGACAAAAGATGATAGAGCGAAGAGATTTGTCTGAGATGCCGGTCCACCAATATCTCAGGAAATTTACAAGGGAAGAAGCGTTACCACAGAGACCAACCAAATTCCCGTAGTAATTCCAAACAACAGTGGCACAAGCGCCATAGAAGAATAAATGAGCACTAGATTCCAAATCTTCTGCTCTGCAACACCTGCATCTAGAGTCGAGAGAAATGTTAATCCTCATGAGGTTGTCATTTAGTGGTAACCCATTTTGAAGTGTTTTCCACATAAACAAGGAAACTTTAGGAGGCATACGGGTATCCCAAATGAAGGGAAAATTTTTTTGTACGAGCTGGAGTCCTAGCGGACTCCCAAGCCGCCCTCATTGAGAAAAGGCCTTCATCCCAACCGACTCCACCCCCATGAGAGTCGCAGAAAACCTTCACAGATTGCATGCGCTTCCATATCTCACTAGCGTAAGACGGGGTACCGCTGTAATCCGTAACTAAAAGTCTGTGGTACTTGGCATGGAGAAACAATGCCCAAAGGAACTGATGACGATTAGCATTGTCCTTTTTCCCTCAAAAGAATGACGCTGCTAAAGAACGAAAAAACAGAAGAAGGAGGAAGTAGGAGTCATAGCAGTGAAGACATGCGATCCAGTCTGCCTGTCTGAGAAAGGAGAGTCATGTTCCAGCGGACAATCTTACCTCTTACCCGACCGGTAAAGGGGTTGAAGGTAACGTTAAGTTTCCTACCTCTGTAAAGGAAAACCCCATGGTAAGGTAGGGGAAGGGACGAGGCTTTGAAACCGAAGAATATTTCGATCCAAGAAGACTTGTCAAGAGGTAAATCTTTCGCCGGGAAGAAGCAGCTCTTATCAGAATTCACAAGTTGGCCAAAACACCTCTCGTACTGATGGATAAAGGCAAGGAGACGACGAAAGGACGACTGGTTACTGTTTGTGAATATGATAATATCATCAGCAAATAATACGTAAGAGATGAGCGAGCAACCCCAAGGGGTGCCAAGTATGTGAATTTTACCTGCAATCATAAGCGAATGCAATCCACGAACAAAAGCCTCAGCGGCTATGACAAATAAAATCGGAGAGAGTGGGTCTCCCTGCCAAAGACGCCTTCCGGACTTGAAATAATCGTTGGCAGACTTGTTGATGAGAACAAAGAACCAACAGTTGGAGATAAGCCTCCAAATAAGATCAATAAGGGGCTCTGGAAAACCGAAAGCCCTCAGAACTCTAATAATGAAAACCAAGACATACGATCATATGCCTTGGCCATTTCAAGCTTGACGACCAAATTAGAGCCCCTGACCTTATGATCGATTTGAGAAATGAGCTCTTAAGCTAAAAGGATGTTATCCATAATCAAGCGTCCTTTTACGAACCCAGCCTGGGAAGAAGAGATAACTCGGTTGAGAAAAGGTGCTAATCTAGAAGATAACACCTTGGACATAACCTTGTTAGAGAAGTTGCACAGATTGATTGGATGAAAATTCGCACATGAGCGTGGATTCTTGCACTTAGGGATGAGAACTAGGTTGGTAGAGGTCCAATTTTGGCGGAGAGAATCCCCGAAGAAAAAGAACTAGATGGCAAGACAAATGTCTGCCTGAATGATCGGCTGAACACTTCTGAAAAAAAAACCGTTTAAACCGTCAAGCCTACTCGTACTGTCCTTACTCAATGCGAAGACGCAACCCCGGATTTCCTCAGAAGTAGGCGAAAAGGAAAGATCTCTGATCTCCCTAGGAAGAACAATCCTGAGAATATAAGCTAAGATAGACACATCAGACATGGTCTCAGAGGGAGAGCTAAGGAAAGAATGGAAGTGAGAGAGGATAGTCCCTTTGACTTCCATAGGTGTGGAAGCCAGGGAAAGGTTTGGACTAAGAATCTGATAAATCGAAAGAAAGTTATTCTTCTTTCGAATAGAAGAATGGAAAAACTTGGAATTCGTATCTCCTTCAACGATCCACTTGATCCTGACCTTCTGGCGAAGGAAATCATTCTCGACACAAAGTTCCAATGAAAAGACGAGTTGGGCAACCGCCTACGCCTCCTTGGTAGCGGAAGTCGGGTTCTCATCGAAAGAAGCTTCCGCTAGAATAAGCGATTCTTCAGCCGCCCTGACACGGTTAAAGATATTCTTGAAAACCTGCACATTCCAAACCTTAAGACAAGATTTGAGCCCTTTCAGATTTCGAGAAAACTTAACAGAAGGATCACCAAAAACGGGAGAGTTCCAGGAAGCTTCCATCTTACTGTGAAAAGTGTGGTAGGACCTTCACATACTCTAAACCGGAAGGAAGAGGTGCCAGAGAGGGCACTAGGGGAACATCGAAGAATCATCGGAGCATGATCCGAGAAATTCCGCTGGAGGTGGGAGATAGAGAAAGAGAAAGGAAGGTTAAACCAACCTTCCGATTTGAACATCCTATCTAAACGAGAAAGGGTACGGTTTTTTCATTCTTGGTTGCTACACCAAGTAAAAGCCGAACCAAGGAAAGAGACCTCAGAATGACCCAAGCTGACAAAAACAAGTTGAAGTCCCCTGCCATAGCCCGGTTATTAGAAGAACCACCCCGCGAGGCGGTAACTAAAACAAAGGCACAACGGCAGTTGTTGCAAGCCCAACCCTCAAACCGCTAGCCGAGGCAACAAGAGCCAAAGGGAGGTGAGAAGGAGTTGCCTTACTATCTCTCTTCGAGCTTCGAGAAGAACATAGACGACTTCGAGTTCCAGAAGCATGCCCGGTATCACTTATATTCGGCCTCGCGAAGCTGGCGGCATTCGAAGATGGACGGAAAATAAGAGCTATATAGGGTGGGGTGATCAAATCCCCATCACCAGTTTGCTCCGTTGAAAAGACTTCACAAAATTCATTCCCGAATACACCACCACAGATCAGAGAACCAACCACAAAACCAGGCGCAATCGCAACAGACCGAGCTCTTGATCCCCTGGATCGCAAGCGAGGCACAAACAAGGTGCAAAGGAGGGGTGAAATCCCCATCTCCCCATTTGATTTTCGAAATAACAAGAAAACCCCTAGCCTTCGATGAAACCAAACCGCTAATCCTCCTAGAAGGGGAGATAACCGAGGCCAGTTCACCCAAATAAGACGGGAGAAACTCCAAGAAATTATCGTTCACAAGAAGGAATCTGAATCTCAAGGGAACCACAAGAGAGTTCAGAGACTTCAACCGAACCACCAAAGTAGACTCGCCAGTGAGTTCGATGCTTAGTAGAACAGCAACCACCACCTCAATCGAAGCATAAATCGCTTCAATTGGGGGAAAGAGTTCTAGAAAAGATTCAATAAGTTCGAAATCGCCAGAGAATGAAGCCGAAGACATAATCTTAGTAAATATGATAAACCAAAACAAGGCAAACATGTAACATAGACTCTGCTTGAGAGTCGATGAATGCACAAAGGAGACAAATAAGAAGAAAGCAACGCGAAGCAGGAGTGCAAAGAAAATCGCGAGAAAGCTCAAAGAGAGGAAGCCATTAAAAGAGCCGTTGGTGTTATTTTATGAATAAAATCTTTTTTTTGAAGCTTGGAACTCATCTAATGTTATTATGTGTTTAAACTCATCTAATGTTACTTTGTTTATCACTAGTTATGTTTAGTCCAACGTAGTCACTTTCTTCTATTGTTTGAAACAACTTTAACCCTATATATGACATTGTGTAGGATGATAGTATCATTAAAAGCATATAAAAATATCTTCTCTTTAGATCTCCAATTCAAGAATGATATCTTTATTTTTTTTGTGAATAGTATAAAACACGCCTAAGTTCGTCTATATTTAAAGATATTTCTTTATTATTTGATAAAATACGAGTGGACGATAAACGCCAAGATTTCGATATGTTATGTCAACGAGTTAATAGGAAATGCATGCTTAATTTTTAGCTAAAAAAACCGAATTTTGAGAATTTTGATTTGAAAATTACGAAAGTTTTAATCAGATTTACCACATGGAAGACGATGGTTGTAAACAATGAATCATTAACTAAGTAAATCATTACCATATTCTAAGAAATTTTGAATCTTTATTAATATAAGAAACAGAAACATAATTTTTTTAATTTGACCATGGAATTTCAAAATTATCCTTATGTAATTTTATCTTTACATATCACTTAAAAATAAGATTGAACAACTAAACCTTTTTACATAAAATTGCACTTCTGTAAATATTGAAAAATCTTAATTTAAAAAAAAGGATTTAACAAATAAACATTATTTACAACATCCTTCTTTATTAAAGAACAACAAAATAAAAATTAAAATTAATAAACTAAAGTTAGATGTTGTAGCCTAGAAATTAAAATTCAAATTAATTGCACATGGTTTCAATGTAAAAACAAAACTAAATATTCGTGAAAATCATTATCTTGAATGAGTAATTCAAATGCAAAACATGTGTAATGATCATGTACAAAGCACATGCATAACGATTATATCAAATAAATGTCTTTATTCTAATTTATAATCAACATATTTAGAGATATAAAAAATTTCTATACTTGGTCCAATATATGTAGTTCACACACACATGTTTAAAACACAAATACTGTTTGTTATCAACATATGTTAAGGTTCAGTATGTATAACAAAAAAACATGCATGTGCATGCTGTTCGACGACGAATAATCTAGAATTAGAATACCGTCGCGAATTGTAATAAACCGCAAGCGCACGGCGTAAACTTGTAGTACGTTAGCGAATACGTGTTGATCCACGGGAAAGAGTATGTGACAACCCGAATTCCGACAGACCGATTTTTTTTTTTAATTCCAATCCATCGAAACTTGGATTGGTTTGCTTTGGTATCCTGCAGAAAAGACAGAGACATAAAATATGTCAAAGCTCAGAAAATATCTCACAACGGAATCAATAAAATATAGTATAATCAAAACATAGTCTTACCGTATTATTAATATTGCCTAACCAGTATCCAAAGCTATCATGTCTCTGTCACAAATCTGACCTACGAGTATGCTATGAGGAGGGGGTCAGAACACAAGTTCTGGTGTCTGGATTTAAACTATACACTTTGGATAATCCTACATATACCATTCAATTAAATTATCTTATTTATTACGTTACTTCGGTTATCAACACTCAAGGCTCATACACACGTCATACCCATTTACTTCTCAGTGGATTAACCTAATATAGTATACATGTAGCTACCCCCAATATTAAGGTACACCCCATGGTACCACACTCGCACGGTCTCCACCATAACACCATAGAAATATACGCAGTCCCTCATCCTACGCTGTAGTGAAATACGGATCTCTATATAACAATGTTACGTTCCACATATATCTGTCATTACTGTGCTACGCAAATGTACGGACTGCCACCTTTGTTCGAATCAGAATTCATACCAGAGTAATGCCCTCAAGTCTACGATACACCACCCAGAGCCGACATGCATGTATCTAGACTGTCCACAATACGTGTCTTCAATTGTGGCTCGATGCCTCAATCACACGTCCTCTAATGTGCACCGAGTTCCATGGCAGGGCGATATAAGAAACACGGAACTCGACCGGGAGCTTTTCCATATCTGTACAGGCCCGTCTTTAAGAACCTCTACAGATGTTCCTAGGGTCTATTTTCACGGTGGTTATGGCCCCACCCAGGCCCCTCCCTCAACTAGTAAAGACTACAAGAGCTAAGCGACGTACCTCTAACAACAAACAATCTAAACATCCATTTGGCGTCTCCCCTCAACCACCGTACCCCGATAGCAAAAGGTGAATGGTTTCTTGGGTTTAGCTCTAGTCTTTTCGCATCCCGCTGGCTGTCGATGACGAGTATCCGATGATCCACTATCTTTGTTGGTCCTGACCCCGCCTCGCATTGAGGCAACCGCCGAATCACCCTGGTGTCATCGCGTCACAGCATTCTGACTACATAGCTACTTCTACAGTCAAGGCCCACTCACCTAGTAGTTACGCGCAGACCCAACCTCTGCGAGCACAGCCTAAGACATTTTCCACCACATAGAGGACTACTAGCAGCACCTTACGTACCTCAGGAAGCCGCGTGCTTCCCCTTCCAGTCCTTCGGAGCCGTTAGAACAATAAGATGAATGTGTGCTCCCCTCATTCCTTATAACACTTCGATGATCTACCCCATTGTGTTATTCACCCTCAAACGTACGGACTGGTCCAAGCGCCTCACTTTAATATGTTGTTAATTCCTACGTCTAAATCATTCTTTTACGTGCTTGCCTTACCTCACCAGGTTTCCATTTAACTTGGTTATTCCCTTTCATATTAAATTCTTATTCAAATTATCAAGTTTCTCTTGCTTATTAATTTCAGTCATATATAACCCATTTAAGTTTATTAATAAGCCCACAACATGTTATTCTTTAGATTGTGGCCCAAGGTCTGTAATCCACAATCCCTTTTATATTCTTGTTTGATTTCATCCTTACAATAACATGTTTTATTTAATATGTAATTAAGTATATCTCAATTCACATGTTTTCCGTTTAACATGTCAGCCATTATTTATGATTAAATATAACTTATTTCATAAGTTTTCCCCATTCTTTCTCATTGAATCACAATTCCATTTTGCATTGTCAATACAACTTATCGTTGTTTACTTATTAACTTAGTTCTATTAACTAAGGCCCATTAAGAAGTTTCTCTACCCATTTATTATAACCTATGTTATAATTTCCTCTTGTCCCTAGGACAAGTCTAAACATGCTATTCTTATCAGTGGGTTTCAGACCTCCACGTTTACGGATTACTTAATTTATAATTAAGTACAATATATTTTTCTCCTTTTCTTAGCTGGTTTTAGGTTTTCCCCTTTTCTGATTACTTAATTTACAATTAAGTGTCCCTTACCTCATTTCACCAGTTATCCAATTTACTTATTAGTTTATTATAGCCTAAGTTATAATCCCCACTTGTCCCTAGGACAAGTTTACCTATTATACAACATTTTCATTAATGTTATTTATTTATAATAGGTGATTATCATTCCCCTTTTAAACCATTTTCTTTTACTGTTGTATTCCAGTATTCTTCATTCACTGTAATATATGTTCCTTATTTTAATTAAGGAAAACACTTCATGCACCTTATCAATTTGATAGAAGGAATCAGTGATTTATTTTCATAACGTATTCCCATCTAAATTCGTGGTAGCAAGTAATTTCTTTACTTTTCTTACTTTATTTACTTTGGCTTACATGCAACCACGTTCACAAAAATAGGTCATTTAGGGAAATACATCACTTTTCCTTCGTATCACACTAACTCTGTTCATTACATCTCTTCCTTTATTATTTTCTGAGGTAGACATTTAATTACCATCATTGCCATTTTTTCATACATTGTTATATACATATATTTATATATATGTACATACATATGCCCAGACCTCTCACATTAAGCCTACACTTGTGGACGCTGGATTTGCTGGGCGGTTCCGGGCAGACTTCTACCACAAGTCGACTTAACCTCGTGCCTTAGCACCATTTTTAGTTATGCACTTAAGCCTCTCACATTAGGTTTACCATTTGTGAATGCTGGATATGCCGGGCGGGTCTGGGCAGACTTCTATCACAAGTGCAATCTAACCTCATGTCTAAGGCATGACAGTTCCAAATTACTGTGTATTTAGGCATGTACATATTTTAATAGTTATCCCTTTTTCCATGTAAATTTTTGGCATATGATCCTCTTCATATGTTTACTGTAGTCCAATTTACATGTCGTCAAGTTATGCCTATATTTTAGCGCATGTCCTTTTTAATTCTAATTTTTGACATGTAAGCATTTAATTGGGTAATTGTTCAGATCTAACAAGTTACATGTCAATTACTCAATAATATGCCACAAGTAAATCATGTAGTTACAATCACTGAACTGGCTATTCATATCCTAACAAGTTTATTTTCTCCAACATGTAAACATTCAATACTTCAGCCAGTTCAACATAGGAATTTCCTGACATATTCATATTAACATTTTAACTCATTACAAACGAAATTTATAATTATTCTGGCAATTTCATAATTAATAAAAAGGGGAATGCTAAACGATTATGTACCATTATCCAAATTAATATGGCTTAAATCCACTCATATCATAAGCTTTCCAAATCCTGGATCTAGTCCAGATCTAATCTTCCATGATTTCCCCCTAATTGAATTCAGAACCTAACAATCATGGATTTACTATTTTTTTACTAAAAGAGAAAGGGAAAAGAAAGAGGAGGAAAAATTGAATAGATTGGATCTAGAACGTTACCTTGCTTTTCAAGTAATTATGAATGCCTAAAAAAACATTAATCTCTTCCCTCCAGATCTTAATTTAAGATTTTCTAATTTATAAATCTAAATTTCTGAATATATATTAGGGGGAGAGAGAGAATAATGGCAGAGCTCCAGCGTAGCTGCCAAATTATGAGGTTTAGGGTTAGGTGTAAGGTCTTATTTATAGGGGAAGAGGATAAACATGGTCCCTCAGATTCAAAATTAAAACATCAGAACCATCCACGTCGTCAGAAGGTTCCAGAACCGTGGTGGGGTCGACCCCCCTTGGGGCGGGTCGACCCCCTTGTTGGTGGGTCGACCCCTAACGGTCTGTTTTCCCCCTAAATCTCCCGCTCGTGCATTTTGATTTTTGAACCTATTTTTAGAAATTTCTGGATAACTTTATTGTATATATATACATACATATAAGCCCCTTATATGTCTACAAATTTCTATTGCTTATAACTTCTTCATACGATGTCCGATTTACGCAAACCAGGTGTCTATCTTGACCAGAATTTCGAGACGGACGCAATGGCGCACTGTTTTACTTAATTCTGAATACTTATTTAAGTTATTCTTATTTTATTATCTTAAGTTAAAAATACGGGGTGTTACATTCTCCCACCCTTAGGAAATTTCGTCCCTAAAATTTAATAAGGTTAAAATCAATCAACCCCTCTCATAATATACATTTATCATTTGTGCATCCAATTTTTGCAAACATTGTGCACTTGTGCAAAGTGAAGTACAACATAATAATGCATGTATGACTAAGTGGTGCCTCTTATGTGTATGCAAATTTTTCAAAAATCCTTTATTAAAATATGATGCTTACATCTTAAATATATTGGCAGTTCTATATGAATGCAATATTTTGAAAATCAAAAATGCTTTTTCATCCAAGTTTTCCCACACTCTTACTAAGTAAGTTCATCCAATTGTTGCATCGATAATCCTACTAACCAACTTTATTTTTTGAATTTCAGAAAAATCTAATTTCCTAAATTCGATCTCTTATGTTACAAAAAGGTGGAAAACGAAAAACTCCGCATCTCCCGTTTTTCTTTTTCAACCTTTTTCTAACCGTACTTGGATTTTCATGTAACTATTTATAAAGATTCCTTATTTTCCTATCCAAGCACAACCCACATAAGAAAATTTTCTTTATTACTGATTTTCGTTTTCATCTTATTTTGGAAACTTTTATTCTTATCCATCTTTTCTCATAATTTTCCATTTTTGTTACTTTACTGAATTTTTTGTTTCCTTTTTAGTTATACTAATTTTCTTTTCTTAGCTTATTCAATTATCTGATCTTAGTTTAAATTTAAATAAGCCTCTAGTCTTTCAACTAAAACAGGAGAACAGACAATCTACACAGCTAATATTAACGGCCAAGAATCTCGGGACTATGTCCCCCCTCTATCAGAAAAATTCAAACCATGGGATCGACGACAAGTTCAGGTGTTACCCGAACTTCCAACAAGAACAATATAATGGAACGATCCCAACCGAAATGCAGTAACGGGTTTTACCCCTAACCTGAAAATTAGTAACAGGGTCTAAACACTTCCTTTTCCCTTTTCTATCTAGTAGTCGCCACTAGTCCTAGCTGTGTACCAACAATTATTTCAAGCAACATCCTAGGCTTTCAAATGCTTATGCATTCTACGGGAACTCACTATTATTCCAAGATAATTCTCGCTATTTACTTTATAGACTAAAAACTTTTCCTATCTTTCCTAGGCACTAATCCTTACCTACTCCATACATGGTTTGGCCCTTTTCCTTCCAAAAATTAAAAGTGCCAAAACTTTATTTTTCTCATGAAAACTTTCTTTTGCCAAACCATTCATGTCATCTTAAAAATGTAAATCATCATTTTTTTTTCAGATCACAAAACTGGAGTAGATACAGACAACTATTTTCTCCATCGGGTTTATGACTTGTTATTAATTTAGTCTTTTACTATAAGGTGCCGGCATCCACTCTATTCTTAATTTCTACACTCATTTTGTCCACCCAACAAAATTATCTTACCAAAATAATTTATCCAAAAAGGATTGTCATAAGAATAGAGATTTCGAATCTTTCTTTATTAAAAACTCTTTTATGAAATATAATAAGAAAACTAACGAGCTATACATGCTCTATAGTATGCACCTTTTTACTAAAAGAATTTTACTTTAAACTCAATATGTACTTCTTTACATATTTTGAACTATAACTTTTAAGATTAAAACTTGAAATCACCATAAACCATTTTCCCAAAACTTTTATAATCTCAAGTTATTAAAAGTTAACAATGGGGTTAGACTCAAAGTGGGTTTCCAATTTTCTAGGCTTTCCTAGACATTCCCCAATATCAATTCTCTCAACTATATATATTTCTAATCCAATTTTCTCTTTCTAACCTTTTCCAATCTATAAGGTTTTACTGCCAATCCCACTAACCCAAAATACTAATCATATGGGGTTTACTTTCCTTATTGATTCCTTTAGTGTACAAAACAAACATCCCATTTCTCTCCATGTTATACTCTTTCTATTTAGTGGGTTCCTTTATGGATCTAGGTGTGTGTGTATATATATATATATAATATTTATATTTTTAAAGATACAAATACGTTCACTCACTATTTATATAGTAATCCTAAGCCTAAGCTCTGATACCAGATGTGACAACCCGAATTCTAATACACCGAATAGTTTTTTAAAATTCCAATCCATCGAAACTCTAATTGGTTTGCTCTGGTATCCTATAGAAAAGACAGTGACATAAAATATGTCAAAGCTCAGAAAATATCTCACAGCGGAATGGATAAAATATAGTATAATCAAAACATAGCCTTACCGTATTATTAATACTGCCTAACCAGTATCCAAAGCTATCATGTCTCTGCCACAAATCTAACCTTCGAGTATGTTATGAGGAGGGGGTCAGAACACAAGTTCTGGTGACTGAATTTAAACTATACACTTTGGATAATCCTACATATACTGTTTAATCATTTTATCTTATTTATTAGGTTACTTGGGTTATCAGCATTCAAGGCTCACATACACGTCGTACCTATTTACTTCCCAGTGGATTAACCTAATATAGTATATATGTAGCTACCCCCAATATTAAGGTACACCCAATGGTACCCCACTCGCATGGTCTCCACCATAACACTATCGAAATATGCATTGTCTCTCATCCTACACCGTAGTGACGTACAGATCTCTATACAACAATGTTACGTCCTGCATATATCTGTCATTACTATGCTACGCAAATGTATGGACTTCCACCTTTGTTCGAATCAAAATTCATACCAGAGTAATGCCCTCAAGTCTACGATACACCACCCAGAGCCGACATGCATGTATTTAGACTGTCCACCATACGTATCCTCAATTGTAGCTCGATGCCTCAATCGCACGTCCTCTAATGTGCACCGAGTTCCACGGAATGGCGATACAAGAAAAACGGAACTAGGTCGGGAGCTTTTCCATATCTGTACAGGCCCATCTTTAAGAGCCTCTACAGATATTCCTATTGTCTGTTTTTCAAGGTGGCTATGGCCCCACCGAGGCCCCTCCCTCAACTAGTAAAGACTACAAGAGCTAAGCGACGTACCCCTAACAAACAATCTAAACATCCATTTGGCGTTTCCCCTCAACCACCGTACCCCGATAGCAAAAGGTGAATGGTTTCTTGGGTTTAGCTCTAGTCTTTTCGCATCCCGCTAGCCGTCGATGACGAGTATCCGACGATCCACTATCTTTGTTGGTCCTGACCTCGCCTAGGGTTGAGGCAACCGCCGAATCACCCTGGTGTCACCGCATTACAACATTCTGACTGCATAGCTACTTCTGCAGTCAAGGCCCACCCACCTAATAGTTACACGCAGACCCAACCTCTGCAAGCACAGCCTAAGACATCTGCCACCACACAAAGGACTACTAGGAGCACCTTACGTACCTCAGGAAGCCGTGTGCTTCCCCTTTCAGTCCTTCGAAGTCGTCAGAACAATCAAATGAATGTGCGCTCCCCTCGTACCTTATAACACCTCGATGATCTACCCTATTGGGTTATTTACCCTCAAACGTACGGACTGGTCCAAGCGCCTCACTTTAATATGTTGTTAGACCATACGTCTAAATCATTCTTTTACGCGCTTGCCTTACCTCACTAGGTTTCCATTTAACTTGATTATTCCCTTTCATATTGAATTCTTTTTCAAATTACCAAGTTTCTCTTGCTTATTATTTTTAGTCATATAACTTAACCCATTTAAGTTTATTAATAAGCCCACAACATGTTATTCTCTAGATTGTGGCCCAATGTCTATAATCCACAATCCCTTTTATATTCTTGTTTGATTTCATCCTTACAATAACATATTTTACTTAATATGTAATTAAGTATATCACAATTCACATGTTTTCTGTTTAACATGTTAGCTGTTATTTATGATTAAATATAACTTATTTCATAAGTTTTCCCCATTCTTTCTCATTTAATCATAATTCCATTTTACATTGTCAATACAACTTATTGTTGTTTACTTATTAACTTAGTTCTATTAGCTAAGGCCCATTAATAAGTTTCTCTACCCATTTGTTATAACCTATGTTATAATTTCGTTTTGTCCTTAGGACAAGTCTAAACATGGTATTATTATCAGCGGGTTTTAGACCTCCAAGTTTACATATTACTTAATTTATAATTAAGTACAATATATTTTCCCCTTTTTCTTAACTGGTTTTAGGTTTTCCCCTTTTTTGATTAATTAATTTACAATTAAGTGTCCCTTACCTCATTTCAGCAGTTATCCAAATTACTTATTAGTTTATTATAACCTAAGTTATAATCCCCACTTGTCCATAGGACAAGTCTACCTATTATACAACATTTTCGTTAATGTTATTTATTTATAATAGGTGATTATCATTCCCCTTTTAAACCATTTTCTTTTACTGTTGTATTCCAGTATTCTTCATTTACTGTAACATATGTTCCTTATTTTAATTAAGGAAAACACTTCATGCACCTTATCAGTTCGATAGAAGGAACCAGTGATTTATTTTCATAACGTATTCCAATCTAAATTCGTGGTAGCAAGTAATTCCTTTACTTTTCTTACTTTATTTACTTTGGCTTACTTGCAACCACGTTCACAGAAATAGGTCATTTAGGGAAATACATCACTCTTCCTTCGTGTCACGCTAACTCTGTTCATTACATCTCTTCCTTTATTATTTTCTGAGGTAGACATTTAATTACCATCATTGCCATTTATTCATATATTGTTACATACATATATTTATATATATGTACATACATATGCCCAGACCTCTCACCTTAAGCCTACACTTGTGGACGCTGGATTTGCTGGGAGGGTCCGGGCAAACTTCTACCACAAGTCGACTTAACCTCGTGGGATATGCCGGGCGGGTCCGGGCAGACTTCTATCACATGTGCAATCTAACCTCGTGTCTAAGGCGTGACAGTTCCAAATTACTGTGTATTTAGGCATGTACATATTTTAATAGTTATCCCTTTTTCCATGTAAATTTTTGGCATATTATCCTCTTTATATGTTTACTGTAATCCAATTTACATGTCGTCAAGTTATGCCTATATTTTGGCGCATGTCCTTTTTAATTCTAATTTTTGACATGTAAGCATTTAATCGGGTAATTGTTCAGATCTAACAAGTTACATGTCAATTACTCAATAATATACCACAAATAAATCGTGTAGTTACAGTCACTGAACTGGCTATTCATATCCTAACAAGTTTATTTTCTCCAACATCTAATCATTCAATACTTTAGCCAATTCAACATAGGAATTTCCTGACATATTCATATTAACATTTCAACTCGTTACAACAGCAATTTATAATTAATCTGGCAATTCACAATTAATAAAAAAGGGGAATGTTAAACAATTATGTACCATTATCTAAATAATATGGCTTAAATCCACTCACCTCGTAAGCTTTCCAAATCCTGGATCTGGTCCAAATCTAATCTTCCATGATTTTCCCCTAATTGAATTCAGAACCTAATAATCATGGATTTTTATTTTTACTAAAAGAGAAAGGGAAAAAAAGAGGAGGAAACATTGAATAGATTGGATCTGGAACGTTGCCTTTCTTTTCACATAATTCTGAACGCCTAAAAAAACATCAATCTCTTCCCTCCAGATCTTAATTTAAGATTTTCTAATTTATAAATCTAATTTTCTGAATATATTTGAGGGGAGAGAGAGAGAGAGTAATGACAGAGCACTAGCGTAGCCACCAAATTATGAGGTTGAGGGTTAGGTCTAAGGTCTTATTTATAGGGGAAGCGGAGAAACGTGGTCCCTTAGATTCAAAATTAAAACATCAGAACCATCCACATCATCAGAAGGTTCAGAACCTTGGTGGGGACGACCCCCCTTGGGGTGGGTCGACCCATAGGTCAACCCCCTATTGGTGGGTCGGCCCCTAGGTCGGCCCCAACGGTCGGTTTTCCCCTCTAAATCTCCCGCTCATGCATTTTGATTTTTGAACCTAATTTTCGAAATTTATGAATAACTTTATTATATATATATATATACATATAAGCCCCTTATATGTATACAAACTTCTAATTCTTATAACTTCTTCATATGATGTCCGATTTATGCAAATCAAGCGTCTATCTTGACTAGAATTTCGAGATGGACGTAATGGCGTAGCCCGTTTTACTTGATTCTGAATATTTAGTTAAGTTATTCTTATTTTATTATCTTAAGTTAAAAATGCGGGGTGTAACCGAATGGTTTTAAATTCTATTCAATCAAATCAAACCAAACTTTAAAATGTGTTAACTAATATTTAACAAAACTAATGACTAAGTTGAGAATGAAACTGTCGGTTGAGGGAAATTTAGAGGTGTTTTCACTCTCTAGATCACACTAATCAACATGATGAAGTTATGATCTCTATTTGTTTGGTCATAAGTGAGATTAGTTATTGTGTTTATCATAAGTATGACATATTTATGCTATTAATTAGCATAACATGAGTCATCAAACTATAGCACAAATCTAATTCACTATTCAATTCTCATGAAAAAGACAACAAGTTGAAAGCAACATCAATTTTAAGAATAATCTATTTACTATTAGTTAGTTATATAGAATATCAAATGTTGATTAACACTTCCTCTTTTTGCTAAAATCATATATAGATGAAAAGGCAAATTTGGTTGTGTCATTTGATCAAGCATGATCCATCCTCTATTAATAAGAGGCATAGATGATCAAAACCAAGCATGACTAACCAAATACACTAAACATCCGTTCTTTAATAAGCACAAGTAGAGAGCATGAAACATAAGCTATGTTGAATCTATGTGATTAGAGAGCTTCATCACCCCTAAATTAAAGGGGTTTAGCTCCTCATTTGTGTGAATATTTCAACAACAACATATTTCAACATTTAAGAATAACGAACATAGAGAACTAAATAAAGGAAAATCTATGCAAAACCAAAATAAATATGAAACTCCCCCCCAACCCCACACTTGATTTGGACTGTGTCCCCACAGTCAACCCAAATGGAAAGAAAATGAAATTTTTGAAAATATGACTTATATTTACAAGAGAAAAGGAAAATATATATTTATAGTATATCGGAAAATATATTGATAAGAAGTAAATGAAACAGTGTTCTAAAGACCGATTCATTTGTCTCTTCGAGTATGAGAGACACGACTTAAGCTTGAAAAACCAAATCGTAAAAGATTTTGGAGGTGAGTGTAGATTTGAAAAACGAATTGTAACAACCCGTAAAATGCGAGCCAGTTTGAAATTTTTATTTTGGCAATTTTAGCGAATTTTGATTATTTAAAATGAATTATTTTAAATAATATCGACGGGAAATTTATTTAGAATTGAATTCGACGTATATATTTATATACGTCGTCGTTAGAATAAATATTTATATATAATTATAAATAGAATTGAAAATGGCGCGGTAGTTCGATAATTCGATTTCAAACTTCAATTGAATGTACCGGGTGCAAAACAATCCGGATTTTAGTGAAACCAAAAATAATGGAATCTAATAGTGAATATCTTTTCAACGAATCCGAAAAATCAAAAGTTCGTAGGGGGAATCAAAAGATATGTCCAAGTGAAAATTCTGAATAGTCGCTATGGAATTCAGGCCCTTAAAAATGGACATTTTGCAAATGACCTCGGATTTCGACGAAACCACTTTTGTTGGATCCGCAGTGTCAAGTTATTGCTAGGTTCCAAATTTCATAATTTTTCGAATCAATATGTGAGCGTGGCAAAGGAAAACGCGTTTGACCATTTCAGTTGAATTTAATCGACTGGAAAATGGCCATTTTTCTAACGGTCTCAGAATTCGGCGAAACTAGTTTTGTTAGGACCGTATCGTCAATACGAAGCTAGAAAATATTTTTCTGGAATTTTTAGAGTTAGTATGTGACCCCGGTAATTTGAAATGTACGTTTAAAATTCAATATAGTGATTTAAATGTAAATTCAACGGAAACTGATTGTAACAATCGAACCAGCTTGCGATACATATCCCATTGTGTTCGGAATGGGGGTAATACGCTATGGACGACAGGCGGTGGGCCTCGTTTCGAGGTCGTATGTAAAAGTCAACTCTTTGCTAATTAAATAATTAATAAAAAAAAATATATAATAAAAAAAAATAATTTATCTTCCCCCCCCTTAAAACCGCTCTGGCCCCCCCCTATTTCCTCAAACGCTCAGACGAAAAAAGAGAAAAAAAAAAACAAAAAAACCTGTAGCCCTAAATGTCGTCGCCGCCCTCAGCCTGGGTCGCCGCCACTTCCTCCGACCGGTACCCCCTCCCATCGACGTCGACCTCCCCAGTTTCCCCCTCCCTCCTCCGAACCCTCGACGAAGCAGCCGACCCCCCCCCTTTTTGGAAGTGCCGCCGACGAAGCCGACCCCCTCCCTCCTCCGAACCCTCGACGAAGCAGCCGACCCCCCCCCTTTTTCTGCAAAACGCTGTAAGTTTTTAATTTATTTACTTTATTTTTATTTTTATTTAAAACAGAAAACCGATTTTTAAATGATAGAGAAAAAAACTGATTTTATGTTTTTAAAAACTGATTTTTGTTTGAAGAAAAAATTGATTTTATGTTTTAAAAAAAAAGAGAAATTAAAACTGATTTTATAAAAGGATTTAAAACTGAATTTTAGTTTAGTTTAAAACTGAATTTTATTTTAGTATAAACTGATTTATAAAGAAAAGGAAAACTGATTTTATTTTAAGGTTTAATATAGGAAAAAGGTTTTAACTTTAAAATAGGAAAAGGTTTTAACTTTAAAAGGAAAAAGATTTGATCTTTATTAGAAAAAAAAGAGGAAAACTTTTTATTAGAAAAGGCGAAGTCTATATTTTTGAAATGGAATTTTTATCTATATGGCATCGCAATAAAAATTCGATTTTCATATATTGAACTTCGAACTAAAAATTCGATTTTTATATATTGAACTTCGAACTAAAAATTCGATTTTTATATATTGAACTTCGAACTAAAAATTCGATTTTTATATATTGAACTTCGAACTAAAAATTCGATTTTTATATATTGAACTTCGAACTAAAAATTCGATTTTTATATATTGAACTTTGAACTAAAAATTCGATTTTTATATATTGAACTTCGAACTAAAAATTCGATTTTTATATATTGAACTTTGAACTAAAAGTTCGATTTTTATATATTGAACTTCGAAGTAAAAATTCGATTTTTACATATGTAGTGGCTACAACAACGAAGATGCGATGACGAGGAAGATTTCTATCAACGACGTGCCGTGGAGCTAGGATAGCTATATGTGAGAATTTCTCACCTTTCAATTTATTTTCTAGTTATATATATATATGCTAGGATGCAGACGGTGCTTAGTAGCACCCGACACAATCGTCCACAGACCATGGACTTGTTTGTTTGGCTGTTTGGTTATTGATTGCGATATTGGTTTGAATGTGGTTTGTGGTGTGAAAAATCGAATCGATAAATTGGTTAGGATTAGACGTGCGCCGTTATAAGGCGAAGGAGTAAGGCTAGGTTAGACCCTTACTCCAAATTTTGTGGTTTGCATAACGAATTGATTTGATTGATGTGTGAATGGCGTGGGCCTTCACTAGACCGGGGATAAGGCTAGGCCTCGTCCCGTTTCTAGTATCGTGCCGTTATGCCGCCGAAATTTTCTAAAATATGTTAGAAAAATAAAAATATCATTTTTATTTAAAGAATGAATTGAATAGAAATTCATATGTTGAAATAAAATGTTCTGTCGTTAAAAATATAATTTTTAACGTGAAGTGAATAAAATAAAATATTCATTTATAAACCAGACGGTTTGTTTATGTACACCTATTTGAAGGACATTGATTGGGTCGATAAATTTTACACATCGCCCAACAGCACAAATAAAATATGTGTTTGATTGTTTGAAACCCCACACGGGTGTTGGGATGAAATTTGAAGTTCACTCATCCCGATTGATTGAATATGTCGATCGGTTGATTGACAGGCTGTTATAAGCATTTGATATCTATATTTGATGCTTATACGGTGTAGTGCACTTTGGTTGATGGTTGATTATTTATCGTTGCTATTATGTACATGTGTTGTATGGAAATCCATATAATTAATTTTATATGGTAATGGATTGGGCCTCATTCCAATTTGAAAAATAAAGAAAATTTGAAAATAGAAATTTATGAAGCCGTGTTGATTAGATTGACGCCATTTTGACGCGAACGATATTTATATCGATTTTAAACGATTTCGAAATGAATTGAATTGAAAACGATTTCGAAATGAATTGAATTGAAAACGATTTCGAAATGAATTGAATTGAAAACGATTTCGAAATGAATTGAATTGAAAACGATTTCGAAATGAATTGAATTGAAAACAATTTCGAAATGAATTGAATTGAAAACGATTTCGAAATGAATTGAAAACGATTTCGAAATGAATTGAATTGAAAACGATTTCGAAATGAGTTGAATTGAAAACGATTTCGAAATGAATTGAAAACGAATTCAAAGGGAATTGAAAGCGAATTGAAATGAATTCAAATTGAATTGAAATTCGAATTGAATAGAAATGAATTTTAAAACGAATTTATAAAGAAGAATTCAATTTTGCTTTGAATTGAAATAGAAGTTGAAATAGAATTGGAAACGAATTTAAAACTATTTATATAATTCGTTTTAAATAGAAATCGACGAAATATATATTATATATATTATATATATAATATAATGGCCTGAATAGAACGCGCCGCGCCGCGGCAGTTCGCGAATTTCGACCATTGATTTCAAACGGACATTACGGGAGATCCGACCGTCGGATTCTCCTAAAACCGGAACCGTTGGGTTCGTATCGAAAAGAGCTTTCTAGCGAATGTTAGAAATGTGAAATCTAACGGTTGGATTTGGAATTATGTCCAAATCAAATTTGAAAAAGGTCGCTGTAAGTGCAGTTCGGTGGCCATTGTTGGAAATCGACTGTACGAGCCTTGATAAAATTATTAAAAATAGTAATAATTTGTGTAAAATCATAAGAAATGATTTGTGAAGATTTGGGATGAAAAACTTCATGTTTGAAAGGATAAAAATAGATTTTTATCGAAATGAACTAGTTTTGAACTAGAATTATAATTCTATTTATTTTTAAATAAATAAATTGAATTTGAAAAGGGTTTTGAAAATAACCAAAATTTCCAATGATTGCATTGGAGTGGATTTGAATCGAAATTGTCTTCGGAATATTTCGATGTTGGAATTCGTGATTATACAGATGTTGTTATGGAAATTTGAAAGATATATATTTATATCGTTATTTCCAATACGACGTTTGTTAGTCGTAGAATTCGATATTGAATATAAGCCGATATATTTTCTATTCAGAGCCTTGTATTGAATATCGAATGTGATTTGGGTTTGTCGTGAGTGGTGTCTTCACTAACACTGTTCTTGAACCCAGTTGAGAAAATGTTAAATCTTTTTATTTAGATTTAATGAAGTGTACCAATTAAAGAATATTTAATTGGAATTGAATTGATATTGATTTTGGGTTTATCGTGGACAGTGTTTTAAATAACACTCGTTCTTTAACCCGATAATCAATGGGATGTGATTTTGGGTTTATCGTGAACTGTGTTTTAAAAGACACTGATTCTTTAACCCAGTTAACGATTAAGACTAAGTGGAGTTTTAATGAATCTTTAAATAGATTGAATAGATCGAGAATGGAGTATCACCAGTTTTACTCCAGGCGATAGTTAAATCTTTAATTAGATTTGAACGTGAAATGGTAATTGAATTACCGAAAACATTGTGGTGTTAGATATGAAGTACTACCAGTTTTACTTCATGGGATGAATAGGTTGGGATTGGGAAATAAAATAAATGATTACTTCGGTGTGGTTCGCTAATCCCGACTAGATTGAATTGATATTCAAAGGAGATTAAAGAATAAATTTAAAGAATTTATCTTGGATAAAATTAATGGGAACTTTTCCCAAAGTATAGGAATATTTGAATAAAAGAATATTCTGAATTGGAATGAGGCGTATGTTGTGTTTGTGTAACACTTTTATAATATATACGCGAGTTATTCAGAAAGACCGGGTTTATCCCATTCTGAATAACTGATTCGACGTGGTGTCGAAGGTGAAGACGGTGGTCGAAGACCGGAAGTCTTCACGTCGTTTGGGTGATAACTGATGATCTTGATTGGGCTGTACACCCAAGAAGATGGAAACAGTTGGTGATCGTCCAGACGTACTTGGAGATCGAAGGATATGCGGGGTACTAGGTGCCTCCGGTTTCGTTCAGACCCAGAACGGACTTGAAAATGGACTGTGTGTCTGACATTGGATTTTAGTCCGTGTGATTGATCTCTATTAAATATATATCTGTTTGGCGGCGGAGAATTTATTCTCTAGCTTAACGCCCTTCTCTGAGACGTACGAGCTCAGGGGTTATATATTGATGGATATCAAACGCATGGAGTGAATTGCCTGTGTGGCATGCCTAAGTGGCAATTGATCGAGGCTTCTGTTGAAAAGCAAAGTCTTGTGGTGATGATCAAAGCACAGCCTGTGTGGCACAGCTTTGTGTAACGTGAATTCGCGAGTCTCGCACCCCGGTTGTGAACCAAAAACGGGAGAGGACCTCAGGGAGGGCATGCGTTTCTTTCTAGCTAGGGTGGTGTCAGTGACCTACCAGCCCTGACATTTATATACTTTTCACCTGTGTGGTTGTTGCTGTTGCGAGGCGCCTCGGTTTGATCGGACGATCCGGGTCCGATGGAGTCATTCGTTGGCTCGTTTACGCCCCAAAGGGCGGAGAAACGTATTGTTCAGGCACTATAATCCACATCGGTGGACCGGCCCTGTCGCTCCAAGGGGCAGTTGCGGCTGCTCCGGAGACATGGGCTAGATTGTCTCGAATCGGTAGAGGACGATCCCTGGCCTCGGTTCATAGACGGAAATCCAATTTCCAAATACGTGACATTTGCGGTTTTATTTGTAAACCTATATATGGCGACATGATATATGGTACCCATGCCGCCTATGATTGATACTTATGATTTGAAGTTGTTTTATACACTGTACACTTATTATAGTATCAAATGATTTGTTTTAAACGTATCAAGCATTCTTTGGCTGTTATAAGGGAAAACCCTATCCCCCGGCTTGCGTTGCATTGTGTGATAGGACCTGGGTCTTATAACAGCTTCATCTTTCTTTATTTAGCATTGCGCTGTTGGTTTTATGCACTGGTATTCTTGGGAGGAAACCCGTTCCGTGTTATGCGGCGTGGTCCCTTGATTTACCTAATGATTTAAAATAAAGATTAATAACTGTTTTAGTTCTCACACCAGTCACATGACTGACCTGGAGTTTATTGTTTTAACCTAAACTCTGGGTGCCCTTATTTTGACACGGGCAGCTAGTAGTTTTGGTTTTGCAGATTTATATTCACAGGATCCTGGTTTACAGCTGGAACGATATCCGGAAAGCTTTGTATCCGTATATCCCTTCTAGTTGTGTATTGTATTATTTTCCGCTGCTATGTATTTAAATGTAATTTAAATCTCTGATATTTCTGTGTAATATTCATTCATACTCTGTATATTCTTGTAATCTGATGTATTGTTGTAATAAGCAATGAAATGTTCTTCTGTATGCGTTCTGTTGTGGTTTGTTCTCGAACTATCCAACGCTTTCCTTTACGGGGAAGTTGCGGGTCTTTACACGTGGTATCAGAGCTTTGGTTTACAAAGCTAGAGAACAAGACACATTAGAAACATACGAAAGAATTCATCAGATATTGGGTTAGTAAAATCCAATGGGAATGACTCGTTAGAGATAGGATCAGTAGTATCCTAGAACGAGTGTGAAGAGTATATTTTTCAAATGAAAACAATTTTTGTTTTGAAAATTTAAATCACTTCTACGTATTTGATTATTTATTTATTTGAATATGGACAATTCAGTATATAAAGAATTTGCATATACGCCTTGCAAACGTATATTCAAGGTTTTAATATACTGGATAGATATAGAATCACACTCTAGTCGCCCGAAGATGATTCTGATGATAGTTCAAACATCATCAGAATTGGTATTCGTGTTTCGAAGGTGTGATATCTATATATTTCCATTAGACTGGTGTGAGAACCAAAACTTATATATAGCTAGAACGCTTTGTTGTGAATTGGCATCAAAAACGTGATTTTCTATATATGTATCAAAGTTATGAATTTGAAAACTCTAATTCACTAAATAATTGATGTTTGTGTTGTTTGTTTATTTGTTTGCTAATTTTGAACCATTTTGCCTAATAGCATCAAATATTGGATTATATTGAAAATTGGTCGCATCTGCTTGCATATACATGTATATCATTGAACAGGTCATAGCAATGAGGCTAGAGCAGAGAATAAAATTTGTTTGCCCGACAAATAGGTACATGTTTACTACATAATTTACTGTTTTGTTTGGGTGATGATGATTTTGTGAGCCTATTGGCTAGCCGCTTGGCTTTTTCTTTTTCTTTTTGAGATCTGAAGGACCGGGGAAGCTATTTGAAATTCCTCGATGCTCCCGGTGCAGGGGAGGTTATGGCGAAATTTTTCGAAAATTTAGGGTGTTAGCCAAATTTTTGAAATTTTGAAAATTCTCAGAAACTGAAAGGTTGGAGAAGGAAAGCCAGATCGAGCGTAGAGTTGATTAATCAAACCACTTTCGACTTTGTTCCTTTTCGGGGACGAAAAGTTTTAAGTGGGGGAGATTGTAACAACCCGTAAAATGCGAGCCAGTTTGAAATTTTTATTTTGGCAATTTTAGCGAATTTTGATTATTTAAAATGAATTATTTTAAATAATATCGACGGGAAATTTATTTAGAATTGAATTCGACGTATATATTTATATACGTCGTCGTTAGAATAAATATTTATATATAATTATAAATAGAATTGAAAATGGCGCGGTAGTTCGATAATTCGATTTCAAACTTCAATTGAATGTACCGGGTGCAAAACAATCCGGATTTTAGTGAAACCAAAAATAATGGAATCTAATAGTGAATATCTTTTCAACGAATCCGAAAAATCAAAAGTTCGTAGGGGGAATCAAAAGATATGTCCAAGTGAAAATTCTGAATAGTCGCTATGGAATTCAGGCCCTTAAAAATGGACATTTTGCAAATGACCTCGGATTTCGACGAAACCACTTTTGTTGGATCCGCAGTGTCAAGTTATTGCTAGGTTCCAAATTTCATAATTTTTCGAATCAATATGTGAGCGTGGCAAAGGAAAACGCGTTTGACCATTTCAGTTGAATTTAATCGACTGGAAAATGGCCATTTTTCTAACGGTCTCAGAATTCGGCAAACTAGTTTTGTTAGGACCGTATCGTCAATACGAAGCTAGAAAATATTTTTCTGGAATTTTTAGAGTTAGTATGTGACCCCGGTAATTTGAAATGTACGTTTAAAATTCAATATAGTGATTTAAATGTAAATTCAACGGAAACTGATTGTAACAATCGAACCAGCTTGCGATACATATCCCATTGTGTTCGGAATGGGGGTAATACGCTATGGACGACAGGCGGTGGGCCTCGTTTCGAGGTCGTATGTAAAAGTCAACTCTTTGCTAATTAAATAATTAATAAAAAAAATATATAATAAAAAATAATAATTTATCTTCCCCCCCCCTTAAAACCGCTCTG
Organism: Allium sativum; assembly: GCA_030737875.1. Taxonomy (NCBI): domain Eukaryota; kingdom Viridiplantae; phylum Streptophyta; class Magnoliopsida; order Asparagales; family Amaryllidaceae; genus Allium; species Allium sativum. The sequence goes on from CM060917.1 coordinate 28,764,897, forward strand.
GCCCCCCCCCCTATTTCCTCAAACGCTCAGACGAAAAAAGAGAAAAAAAAAACAAAAAAACCTGTAGCCCTAAATGTCGTCGCCGCCCTCAGCCTGGGTCGCCGCCACTTCCTCCGACCGGTACCCCCTCCCATCGACGTCGACCTCCCCAGTTTCCCCCTCCCTCCTCCGAACCCTCGACGAAGCAGCCGACCCCCCCCCTTTTTGGAAGTGCCGCCGACGAAGCCGACCCCCTCCCTCCTCCGAACCCTCGACGAAGCAGCCGACCCCCCCCCTTTTTCTGCAAAACGCTGTAAGTTTTTAATTTATTTACTTTATTTTTATTTTTATTTAAAACAGAAAACCGATTTTTAAATGATAGAAAAAAAAACTGATTTTATGTTTTTAAAAACTGATTTTTGTTTGAAGAAAAAATTGATTTTATGTTTTAAAAAAAAAGAGAAATTAAAACTGATTTTATAAAAGGATTTAAAACTGAATTTTAGTTTAGTTTAAAACTGAATTTTATTTTAGTATAAACTGATTTATAAAGAAAAGGAAAACTGATTTTATTTTAAGGTTTAATATAGGAAAAAGGTTTTAACTTTAAAATAGGAAAAGGTTTTAACTTTAAAAGGAAAAAGATTTGATCTTTATTAGAAAAAAAAGAGGAAAACTTTTTATTAGAAAAGGCGAAGTCTATATTTTTGAAATGGAATTTTTATCTATATGGCATCGCAATAAAAATTCGATTTTTATATATTGAACTTCGAACTAAAAATTCGATTTTTATATATTGAACTTCGAACTAAAAATTCGATTTTTATATATTGAACTTCGAACTAAAGATTCGATTTTTATATATTGAACTTCGAACTAAAGATTCGATTTTTATATATTGAACTTTGAACTAAAAATTCGATTTTTATATATTGAACTTCGAACTAAAAATTCGATTTTTATATATTGAACTTTGAACTAAAAATTCGATTTTTATATATTGAACTTCGAAGTAAAAATTCGATTTTTACATATGTAGTGGCTACAACAACGAAGATGCGATGACGAGGAAGATTTCTATCAACGACGTGCCGTGGAGCTAGGATAGCTATATGTGAGAATTTCTCACCTTTCAATTTATTTTCTAGTTATATATATATATGCTAGGATGCAGACGGTGCTTAGTAGCACCCGACACAATCGTCCACAGACCATGGACTTGTTTGTTTGGCTGTTTGGTTATTGATTGCGATATTGGTTTGAATGTGGTTTGTGGTGTGAAAAATCGAATCGATAAATTGGTTAGGATTAGACGTGCGCCGTTATAAGGCGAAGGAGTAAGGCTAGGTTAGACCCTTACTCCAAATTTTGTGGTTTGCATAACGAATTGATTTGATTGATGTGTGAATGGCGTGGGCCTTCACTAGACCGGGGATAAGGCTAGGCCTCGTCCCGTTTCTAGTATCGTGCCGTTATGCCGCCGAAATTTTCTAAAATATGTTAGAAAAATAAAAATATCATTTTTATTTAAAGAATGAATTGAATAGAAATTCATATGTTGAAATAAAATGTTCTGTCGTTAAAAATATAATTTTTAACGTGAAGTGAATAAAATAAAATATTCATTTATAAACCAGACGGTTTGTTTATGTACACCTATTTGAAGGACATTGATTGGGTCGATAAATTTTACACATCGCCCAACAGCACAAATAAAATATGTGTTTGATTGTTTGAAACCCCACACGGGTGTTGGGATGAAATTTGAAGTTCACTCATCCCGATTGATTGAATATGTCGATCGGTTGATTGACAGGCTGTTATAAGCATTTGATATCTATATTTGATGCTTATACGGTGTAGTGCACTTTGGTTGATGGTTGATTATTTATCGTTGCTATTATGTACATGTGTTGTATGGAAATCCATATAATTAATTTTATATGGTAATGGATTGGGCCTCATTCCAATTTGAAAAATAAAGAAAATTTGAAAATAGAAATTTATGAAGCCGTGTTGATTAGATTGACGCCATTTTGACGCGAACGATATTTATATCGATTTTAAACGATTTCGAAATGAATTGAATTGAAAACGATTTCGAAATGAATTGAATTGAAAACGATTTCGAAATGAATTGAATTGAAAACGATTTCGAAATGAATTGAATTGAAAACGATTTCGAAATGAATTGAATTGAAAACGATTTCGTAATGAATTGAATTGAAAACGATTTCGAAATGAATTGAAAACGATTTCGAAATGAATTGAATTGAAAACGATTTCGAAATGAGTTGAATTGAAAACGATTTCGAAATGAATTGAAAACGAATTCAAAGGGAATTGAAAGCGAATTGAAATGAATTCAAATTGAATTGAAATTCGAATTGAATAGAAATGAATTTTAAAACGAATTTATAAAGAAGAATTCAATTTTGCTTTGAATTGAAATAGAAGTTGAAATAGAATTGGAAACGAATTTAAAACTATTTATATAATTCGTTTTAAATAGAAATCGACGAAATATATATTATATATATTATATATATAATATAATGGCCTGAATAGAACGCGCCGCGCCGCGGCAGTTCGCGAATTTCGACCATTGATTTCAAACGGACATTACGGGAGATCCGACCGTCGGATTCTCCTAAAACCGGAACCGTTGGGTTCGTATCGAAAAGAGCTTTCTAGCGAATGTTAGAAATGTGAAATCTAACGGTTGGATTTGGAATTATGTCCAAATCAAATTTGAAAAAGGTCGCTGTAAGTGCAGTTCGGTGGCCATTGTTGGAAATCGACTGTACGGGCCTTGATAAAATTATTAAAAATAGTAATAATTTGTGTAAAATCATAAGAAATGATTTGTGAAGATTTGGGATGAAAAACTTCATGTTTGAAAGGATAAAAATAGATTTTTATCGAAATGAACTAGTTTTGAACTAGAATTATAATTCTATTTATTTTTAAATAAATAAATTGAATTTGAAAAGGGTTTTGAAAATAACCAAAATTTCCAATGATTGCATTGGAGTGGATTTGAATCGAAATTGTCTTCGGAATATTTCGATGTTGGAATTCGTGATTATACAGATGTTGTTATGGAAATTTGAAAGATATATATTTATATCGTTATTTCCAATACGACGTTTGTTAGTCGTAGAATTCGATATTGAATATAAGCCGATATATTTTCTATTCAGAGCCTTGTATTGAATATCGAATGTGATTTGGGTTTGTCGTGAGTGGTGTCTTCACTAACACTGTTCTTGAACCCAGTTGAGAAAATGTTAAATCTTTTTATTTAGATTTAATGAAGTGTACCAATTAAAGAATATTTAATTGGAATTGAATTGATATTGATTTTGGGTTTATCGTGGACAGTGTTTTAAATAACACTCGTTCTTTAACCCGATAATCAATGGGATGTGATTTTGGGTTTATCGTGAACTGTGTTTTAAAAGACACTGATTCTTTAACCCAGTTAACGATTAAGACTAAGTGGAGTTTTAATGAATCTTTAAATAGATTGAATAGATCGAGAATGGAGTATCACCAGTTTTACTCCAGGCGATAGTTAAATCTTTAATTAGATTTGAACGTGAAATGGTAATTGAATTACCGAAGACATTGTGGTGTTAGATATGAAGTACTACCAGTTTTACTTCATGGGATGAATAGGTTGGGATTGGGAAATAAAATAAATGATTACTTCGGTGTGGTTCGCTAATCCCGACTAGATTGAATTGATATTCAAAGGAGATTAAAGAATAAATTTAAAGAATTTATCTTGGATAAAATTAATGGGAACTTTTCCCAAAGTATAGGAATATTTGAATAAAAGAATATTCTGAATTGGAATGAGGCGTATGTTGTGTTTGTGTAACACTTTTATAATATATACGCGAGTTATTCAGAAAGACCGGGTTTATCCCATTCTGAATAACTGATTCGACGTGGTGTCGAAGGTGAAGACGGTGGTCGAAGACCGGAAGTCTTCACGTCGTTTGGGTGATAACTGATGATCTTGATTGGGCTGTACACCCAAGAAGATGGAAACAGTTGGTGATCGTCCAGACGTACTTGGAGATCGATGGATATGCGGGGTACTAGGTGCCTCCGGTTTCGTTCAGACCCAGAACAGACTTGAAAATGGACTGTGTGTCTGACATTGGATTTTAGTCCGTGTGATTGATCTCTATTAAATATATATCTGTTTGGCGGCGGAGAATTTATTCTCTAGCTTAACGCCCTTCTCTGAGACGTACGAGCTCAGGGGTTATATATTGATGGATATCAAACACATGGAGTGAATTGCCTGTGTGGCATGCCTAAGTGGCAATTGATCGAGGCTTCTGTTGAAAAGCAAAGTCTTGTGGTGATGATCAAAGCACAGCCTGTGTGGCACAGCTTTGTGTAACGTGAATTCGCGAGTCTCGCACCCCGGTTGTGAACCAAAAACGGGAGAGGACCTCAGGGAGGGCATGCGTTTCTTTCTAGCTAGGGTGGTGTCAGTGACCTACCAGCCCTGACATTTATATACTTTTCACCTGTGTGGTTGTTGCTGTTGCGAGGCGCCTCGGTTTGATCGGACGATCCGGGTCCGATGGAGTCATTCGTTGGCTCGTTTACGCCCCAAAGGGCGGAGAAACGTATTGTTCAGGCACTATAATCCACATCGGTGGACCGGCCCTGTCGCTCCAAGGGGCAGTTGCGGCTGCTCCGGAGACATGGGCTAGATTGTCTCGAATCGGTAGAGGACGATCCCTGGCCTCGGTTCATAGACGGAAATCCAATTTCCAAATACGTGACATTTGCGGTTTTATTTGTAAACCTATATATGGCGACATGATATATGGTACCCATGCCGCCTATGATTGATACTTATGATTTGAAGTTGTTTTATACACTGTACACTTATTATAGTATCAAATGATTTGTTTTAAACGTTTCAAGCATTCTTTGGCTGTTATAAGGGAAAACCCTATCCCCCGGCTTGCGTTGCATTGTGTGATAGGACCTGGGTCTTATAACAGCTTCATCTTTCTTTATTTAGCATTGCGCTGTTGGTTTTATGCACTGGTATTCTTGGGAGGAAACCCGTTCCGTGTTATGCGGCGTGGTCCCTTGATTTACCTAATGATTTAAAATAAAGATTAATAACTGTTTTAGTTCTCACACCAGTCACATGACTGACCTGGAGTTTATTGTTTTAACCTAAACTCTGGGTGCCCTTATTTTGACACGGGCAGCTAGTAGTTTTGGTTTTGCAGATTTATATTCACAGGATCCTGGTTTACAGCTGGAACGATATCCGGAAAGCTTTGTATCCGTATATCCCTTCTAGTTGTGTATTGTATTATTTTCCGCTGCTATGTATTTAAATGTAATTTAAATCTCTGATATTTCTGTGTAATATTCATTCATACTCTGTATATTCTTGTAATCTGATGTATTGTTGTAATAAGCAATGAAATGTTCTTCTGTATGCGTTCTGTTGTGGTTTGTTCTCGAACTATCCGACGCTTTCCTTTACGGGGAAGTTGCGGGTCTTTACACGAATGTTGCTTTATTAAAAATCGAATGAGTTGTTTTGTTTTTGATGATTTTTCTTTCCCTGTGGATTGACTCGTACTCGCTAACATACTACAAGTGTACGTCGTGCGCTTGCGGTTTATTACACTTCGCGACGGTTTTCTAATTCATAGAACATTCATCATTGAACACACGCTAACATATATTTATTTTACACACACATACATACATACATATATATATAAGTAAAAAAATGCAATTCAAGGAATGTATGTCTACAACAACTTTTTCTATCTTGATTCAAGGAATTCCTAAAGGGTTTATTACATCAACAAGAGGTATCAGACAAGGAGATCCCTTATCTCCTTACCTTTTTGCTTTAGCAATGCAGTTCTTCACATTTCAAATGGATGAAGCAAGTTCAAATAAAACCTTTCAGCCAAGCTGCTCAGTTATACCAATAATCTCTCATTTACTATATGTAGATGATTTAATGATATTTGGAAAAAGTGCTAGGCAGAATGTAATCTCTTTAAGTCAATTTTTTCAAAATTTAAAAGATTTTGCAGGTCTGAAAGTTAATGCTGCTAAAACAAAGTTTTTTCAGTAGTTTAGTAACAAATGCACAGTAGATTTTGGATATTCTAGGTTTTGAGAGAGGAACTCTTCCTATAAAGTATTTAGGGGTTCCATTATCACCAAATTACTTGCATTATTCAGAATGCAATTCAATGATTCAAAGAATACAGGCTAAAATACAGGGTTGGGAAACCAAATTGTTGTCTTATGCTGGTAGAGATGAACTGATTAATGGAGTTTTAACTCCTATCATTCTCTATTGGTTATTCATTTATCAAATACCAGAGTTCACTATAGATAAATTACAATCACTTTGTTCTGATTTTTTCTGGGGTGGCTCAGTGCATAAAGTAGCATGGATTTCCTTATGTAACCTAGAAATGAAGGGGTATAGGCCTGAAAAATTTCTCTGATCTAAAAAAAATCTGCCTGTGTTAAACTGATGTGGAAATTCTTGTTTGAAAATTCTTTATGGAGTAAATGGATGAAGAACAAATACAACAAAGGTAAAAAATTTTGGTCGATGGCAATAGATAATAACTCTTCATCTACATGGAAATCTATGCTTAGATTAAGATCTCATCCAGAGGAGTTTTTTAATATAATTATTGCAAATGGGAATGATACCTTTTATGGCATGATCCATGGATAAATTGTCAATGTTTGGTGGATATTCTTTGATATTATAGATTGCATCTGGTAGGTATTTCAAATCAGAAATTAAGCTCTATTGAATGTGGTGGAGAAATTAATCCCCTTATTCATTCTGCAACTAAAGAGCTAATTAAAGAAATTAGTTCTATTCAAATTCATTCTAATCTGATAAAGGATAAATATAAGTGGTTTTCTAGAGGTAATTTTTCACATCATAAATCATGGAATTCAATGAGAATTCATGAAGAAATAGATCCTGCTTTTTCACTAATTTGGCATAATTAAAATAATAGAAAAATGTCATTTATTACTTACTTGGCCTACTTGGGAAGATTAAATACAAAGAATAGAATTCTTCGGTTTGGAAATGTCTCAGATATCTTATGTCCTCTTTGTGAAGTTCATCCAGAATCGATTGAGCATATTTTTTTCCAATGTGATTACTCCTCTTTCATATGGTTATCTATAAAGCAGAAGCTTGCTATTCCTTTGTCAACGCATTTGCAGTTAAGGAATGAAGTAAGGAACATTGATCATTCTTTCAAAACCAAAGACCGAATCAGAGACCTTGCATGTAGAGCTATTACTCCAGTAGTGTATTTCATTTGGAAAGAAAGAAATGAAAGAATGTTTAGGATTCAAAGAACCAATGTAATGACCAAGCTTTCCCAAATTGTAAAGGAGATTCAACTTCTAGTTCGAAATAATGGGAGTAGATCTGAACGGAGTAAAAAAAAATTCAAACTTTGAATGTTTGGGGAATTGATTTAGTGGACACAGGGTAGAAGAAGATTTCAATTTTCGTTGGACTTTGCTGTGTTGTTGGCTAGTTTGGGCCTTGTGTTCGGGGGCGATAGAGATGTTTCCATTTCTGATTGCTTTTAGTTATGTATTTTTGGTTTTTGCTTTTGGTTTTCTATTAGCATTGTAATGACCGAATTTATATGTACACTTTTGCCCTGTAAGGCATCCATCTAGGTTAGGGGGATTACAGGGTTTTGACGAGGCATATAAAGGATGTTTTTCTATTGGTATTAGCAATAAAGAGTTCCAATTTAAAAAAACAAGGTAAAAAATGAAGTCATCTTTGTTAAATAACTTTCCACTCTCTCCTCGCCCAAAACCACTAAAACCACCACCGAAGACAACGATTCCCCCACCAACTGTAGCGCACACTTCCCCATCATTATAGCAGTTCAATCATCCACTACTTCGCAGTTGCCAATCCATTGGAAACCCACGTGTTTCTACTAGAAACAATTTTCAATCAATCAAAAAAAAAATTATGGAAGAACACAGTCATCCTTCATCCAATTGAATTCCACGTTTTTACGCTAAATTGAAGGAGTATATAGTAAAGGTGTGGAACCTGTTGGTCAATTCAAAATCCACACTGATCCATCCTATCATTTCACTATTCGATTTGAATTAGCATAATATTTTACTAGAATTAGCGAGTGTTCGACATATTCGTATTTTGGGAAATTGTTGCTAATCAATATTTGGTCCCTCGGTTATGATTTTTCAAAACTCAACGCTTATGAAGTGCAAGTATGGGTTAAATTATACAATTTGCAAATGGAAATGTGGAGTAATGATGCCTTATATTTGATCTCCAATTTTATAGGCAAATCATTGATGATTGATGATAAAACTACTGAAAAAATATTTACTAAATTTGCTAGAGTGGAAATCTGTATAAATGTTAGAACAAAGTCGAAGAAAAAAAAAATCCCTATTCTACTTCACAATGGTAAAATGCATAAAGTTCTTGTTGAATACGAATATATTCCACATAAATTGATAAATGTTTCATTTTTGGGCATAAGACATCTATGCATGATGTTCAAACATCCCCAGTTTGGATGCCTATTCCAAGTGATGCACATACTACATCATCAAGCCTCACTGCTGTTGACTCACAACACCATTCTGACAAGGCAACTGAAAGTGACTTACCTTCATCATCACTATACCTACTCTGGTATCTCAATAACACTATGATAGGACAAATGCATATGACCTTCCATTCCTTAACACATACTTTCCTACTGATATACAACAAGACACTTTTGAACATACCGCTGATGCAATTTCTAAAGAGGCTCAAACCTTGAAAAAAGATGATGTGGACATATCCACTTTTGTTGACAAGAATCCAACCTACATGCATCACACCAAAAAGATAACTACAACATTAGCTCCACCTAAAAGAAAGTTGAGAAGCTCCTCCTCAATTAAATGACGATAACGTCATGGATCCTTAGGGGAATGAATTCGTCACATCGTATACACGACGTATTCAAACTCATAACTCAGCTCAAGCCAACTACTATTGGTTTGATCAAGAATAAACTTAGCCACTCTAATTTAAAGTCTTTTATATCAAAACTACACCCTCATTGGAAATATCCGACAAACAACTCTTACAGTTGCACTGGAATAATATTGCTGATATGGGATTCTAATATATGGGAAGTTCAAATACTTTTTTTCATTATCACAACATATTGCACTATATGCACATAACAAGGGTAGTCTACCAATGACAATTTCAGTTATTTATGCAAGCAACTGCTTTTAACATTGACAACAATTATGGATATCACTAGTTACTGAATCACTCAATGTCATCACTTCTTGAGTTCTAATGGGTGATTTTAATAATCCTACTTCTTCACTAGATTAAAAAAGGGGGACTGCCTATTCCATTCCAATACCTTCATGCCTACCAAAATTTCCTGCTACAAACTGGGATAATGGAAATTAATACCCTAGGTTTTAATTTCACGTGGAAAAGATAAGGCATGGCCACTCACATTGACAAAGTTTTGGTTGACAACACATGTATGAACAAATTCATCAATATGAAGGCTCTCTCTATTTCACAACACTCAAGTGATCACAACCCAATCGTTCTATATCTTGTTCCTACCTTTCAAAATAAAGGATACCCATTTAGATTTAATAATGAATGGCCCCTCTATGATGGTTATGCTGAATGTGTACAAAAGGGTTCGCAAGCTACTACATGGGGTTCTCACATATATCAGTTTCAACATGAACTGGTTGCATTCAAAACAACACTGAAGCAATGGAATAAAACAAGAAATAGCATAGATATGGACCTACGAGCTGCTGAACGAATGCTTCATTCTCTGGAGATATCAGTCGATCAAAATCCAGAAGACATCTTGCTTTTTGATGAAATGTTATAGGTTAAACGGAATGTGCAAAAAAGAAAAACATTAAATACCAGAGTTTAAGACAACAAAGTAAGGTGGCGTGCCTTCAACAAGGTGATATGAATTCAAAGTATTTTTTACTCTAAGATGTCAACTAGGAGATTCCAAAATAAAATTAAAGCTTTTATTAATTCCAATGGAGATTAACTATATAAACCAGATAAAATTGAATAGGAGGTTATTTCTTATTTTACTTCTCTGTTTAATGGTGACCCTATTACTCGGTTTCCAGAATTTCAACCTATTACTTATATCAATGCACAAGGGAAACAATACTTATAACACCTCATACTTTTCTGAGCTTGAATTACGACAAAAATCAAAACCCATACCTATCCAAGTATGGGGAGTATAAATCTGGTACCTGCAAATAAATGATCATATACATAATCAAAGTATGATAAAAACAACTTACAATGGAAACAAGATAGGATAATTAATACCAACTAGGTAAACTACCTTAAACCAAATCGCCACATTGATATCGAGTATGAGATAATGAGAACCGAGAACCGTGAACCAAAATTGAACACTTGCCAAGACCTGTCTACATCGATATAAACCCGAGAGTTGTTATGAGTAGGGGGTCAGAACAACAAGTCCTGATGAGTAGAAAATGTAAAACACTGTCCATAATGCACAAATGTATCTCGTTTGGTCTCCACCAAAACATATGTCTAACAAGGCTAGACATTCTAACATAACCTTGGAAAGGTTTATGCACAACAATCAATTACACAAGTAACTTTAATGCAATACCAAGAATGAACTTTTATGCATAAGTTTGAAGCTTTAAAATCACCACACAAGAAAACAAACTAAGAGTTGTACTCTCTAACAACTCTGTAGTCCTTAAGGAGGTGGGTATAACCCATATCTATATTTAGCCACTTAAGACCTCACTGAAGATATAACGTAAAGGCAGATCCGTGGATCACTTAATACCTTATGACGTGGTTTACAACACATAACTATAAATTAGAGGACACTAGCTACTAAGTCCTACTAATCTAAGGCTTCCGTTATTCATGCGTATTCTCAGACCCCGCATAAGATGAGAGATAGTAACCTGCCACTTATTACCAGTTTTAGATAGGAGTTCGACACCAATTAAGACCCTCCTGGCGTACCCCCATGTTACTATCTAGCTAACCTTATTAGATAATCCCCTAGAAACTTAATACTTCCCACAGGATAGGCAGACCCATGATACATCCTTAACCATCATTTAATACCTAATCCCAAGGCGTACTCTTACCCAAGTCACTTACTACCAAGAGGAAGTAGACTTACACGGGGATTACCGAACTCGTACCCAATAGTCGTTTAATACTTCTTATTTATGGGGAGGCAAGCTAGGTGATCCCTTAATACCCTTTTAAGAGTGGATCTAACTACTTAATATCTCTAATCCCAAAGCATGTCACACTTACAAATTATTCCCTTGATGGTTTCTCCTTTCAGAAAATCTATTTTAGGAAATAATTCTCGCTATGAAATTAAATATTGTCAAGGGATTCTATGTTTAATGATATCCCACATCAGTTGTACATATAACCGACTGTTGGAAAATGTAAACTACTGTCGAGTAAGGCAACTGACCTCGCATTATTAACCTTAAGTCCAAATCCTTATTTCTAATTTTATTATTTCTAGATTGACTAGAAAAAAAATAAGGAAAATCTATAACTTCGTATCCTAGGATGTTTAATTATTTAGTTCTTTATTGGACTTAGCATTTACCACGACAATCAATTCCCATTAATTCCATTTATTGTTTCTATTATTGTTTCCTACCATTTATGACCCCAACACCTAACAGTCATATTTCCTAAGGCATTATCTCCTATTAAATGCCATTTATATCGGTCCCATTTAAAGTTATAATCTGATATTTGTGATTCCTGAACATTTCTACATTAGTTTAATTCCATTTGATTTCCATTTGATTCTTATTCAGATAGATGTGCATATATATATATATATATATATATATATTAACTTATAACTTATTTATTTCCCTAGTTGGAGTTACAATCCGTATTCCTAATCATATTCAAGTTGTAACCATTTAGGCATTTATATCTTATTCAATTCATTTCCTCCAAATAAACATAGTTACAATATTTATTATCCTATTTATGACCTTTACACTTTAGCAATAGATTCCATGTTTTTTGCTGTAACGGCCACAAATATTTATTTTCCATTTATTATGAGAGTTATTACCATGCATTCATTCCTATGAAATGGAAACACTTTAAATTCGAACATACAACAACAAAGAAACATTTATTTAAATAATACCTCAGTCACGTCGCCCCTCATCGACGGCCTCCAACTCGGCCACCCTCCTCCCCAAGCTCGGCGTCCACCTCCTCCTCCAATTAAAAAAAGAAATTATTGTTTAAGTATATATATATTTGTTGAAAAGTCGATGTATCAAACAGTCAGTCCGGGATAGCTGTAGTCGGTCTAGCAATCAAGCAATAGTGATTGGCGTAGTGGAACACTAAGATGAAAACTCACTTTTGATGTCGTGTGAATGATTGTTAATTATGTGGTTAATTAGTAATAATTGCATTGTAAGCATTTAGTGACAAATGCTTATACATACATATATATATATATATTGTTATATATACCCGTATATTGTAACAACCCGTAAAATGCGAGCCAGTTTGAAATTTTTATTTTGGCCATTTTAGCGAATTTTGATTATTTAAAATGAATTATTTTAAATAATATCGACGTGAAATTTATTTTGAATAGAATTCGAACGTATATATTATACGCGTCGTCGTTAGAATAGAAATATTTATATATAATTATAAATAGAATTGAAAATGGCGCGGTAGTTCGATAATTCGATTTCAAACTTCAATTGAATGTACCGGGTGCAAAACAATCCGGATTGTAGTGAAACCAAAAACAGTAGGATCTAATTGATAGTATCTTTCCAACGAATCCGAATAATCGAAATTTCATAGCGGGAATCAATTAGATATGTCCAGTTGAAAATTCTGAATAGTCGCTATGGAATTCAGGCCCTTAAAAATGGACATTTTGCAAACGACCTCGGATTTCAACGAAACCAGTTTTGTTGGGTCCGGGATGTAAAGTTATTGCTAGGTTTCAAATTTCATAATTTTTCGAATCAATATGTGAGCGTGACATAGGAAAACGCGTTTGACCAGTTTCAGTTGATTTTAATCGACTGGAAATTGGCCATTTTTCCAACGGTCTCAGAATTCGACGAAACTAGTTTTGTTAGGACCGTATCGTCAATACGAAGCTAGAAAATATTTTTCGGGAATTTTTCTAGTTAGTATGTGGCCCCGGTAAATTGAAATGCGCGTTCAACTTCAAAATATAAAAGATTTATATTTTGATTTTGACAGAAACAGATCGAAACAGCTGAATTGGCTTGAGTGGCATATCCCATTGTGTTCGGAATGAGGGTAATTAGCTGGTGACGATAGTCGTTGGGTTTGATTTTGAATTTAGATCAATGAACAAATAATTAGGGAATTAATTAATAAATAATTAAAATAAAATATATATAACTAACACCCCCCCCGTTACTTTTCTCCAACCAGAAGTCAAACCCCCCTTTTTTAAAATCGGGATCCCTAAATCGACGCGTCACCGCCCTCCTGGCCACCCCCGTCCACCGCGCCGCCGGTCGCGCTTCCCCAGGCGTCATAGATCACCAACCGCAGCCCCCTTCTTCCCCTTCTCCCTCCTCCTGTAACTCGCCCTGAACCCTAGCTCCCAATAAGACCTACCGCAACCACGTGAGCCACCTGGGGGCGCGTGCGCTGACCACGACGCTTCGACTGGAGGAGGCTGATCAACCTCCGACTGACTGAGGTGGCGGCGCGACGTGAAGAGGAGGAGGGAGCTCAGTTCGGTCTCGTTCCAGGCAGAAATCAGTGAGTTTTTTTTTGTTTGTCCTTGTTTTTGTATAATAATAATAAAAAAAAACTGTAATAATTTTGAACATCAAAACCGTAATAGGTCATAAGAATAACTAGTTTTGAAAAAATAAAAATAACATAGTTTTGAAATATAAAGAAATATGATCTTGGATTTCTATAAAAAAAATATGACCTTTGATTTTGAAAATATAAAATAGAATGTGATTTTATAAAGATAAAAATAGAATTTTTATCGTATGTTAGAAATATTTTTATGAAGATAAATAGGATTTTTGTCATATATAAGAAAATACATTTTGATCGATAAAAATATAATTTATATCGTATGTGTATTATTTATAAAATAAATTTTGCAAAGGAAAAGTTTCGATTTTTTTTTACTATATGAACAAGCGAGAAAAATACAATCTTTATATTCAAAATGACGTCGTAAAAATGTGGTCTTTTAAATATATATAGCATTGATAAAATAGAATTTCATCTATACATGTAGATGTTAAAAATGTGATTTTTTCTTTGTTTGAAAAGCAATTAAAAGTGTGATTTGTATTTATTTAAATAGCGAATAAAAATTCGATCTTTATATATGAAGCGGAAATATAAAAATATGATTTTTATTTATTAGAATGAAGCGATAAAAATATAATTTTTATTATAAACAGCGGGAAAAAGACTGCATTGGAATTTCAAGCTAATTCAGACAGTGCAGCAGCTCGGAAGCAAAGCACGGCGGAGTGGATCCCTCTGTGAGAATTTCTCACCTTTCAATTTAATTTTTCTAGTTATATATATATATACTAGGATGCAGACGGTGCTTAGTAGCACCCGACACAATCGTCCACAGACCATGGACTTGTTTGTTTGGTTGCATAGATTAGTTGAATTATTTGTTTGAATTGAATTGTTTGGTGAGATGAAATTGATTTGATTGATGTGTGAATGGCGTGGGCCTTCACTAGACCGGGGATAAGGCTAGGCCTTGTCCCGTTTCTAGTATCGTGCCGTTATGCCGCCGAAATTTTCTAAAATATGTTAGAAAATAAAAATATCATTTTATTGTGTAAATGAATAATAGAAATTCATATGTCGGAATAAAATGTTTTATCGTTAAAAATATAATTTTTAACGTGAATATGAATATAGTGAATGTGAATAAATAAAATATTCATTTACAAACCAGACGGTTTGTTTATGTACACTGATTTGACTGACATTGATTGGGTCGATAAATTTTACACATCGCCCAACCGCACAAATAAAATATGTGTTTGATTGTTTGAAACCCCACACGGGTGTTAGGATGAAATTTGAAGTTCACTCATCCTGATTGATTAAATATGTCGATCGATTGATTGACAGGCTGTTATAAGCGTTAGATATCTATATTTGATGCTTATACAGTGTAGTGCACTTTGGTTGATGGTTGATTATCTATCGTTGCTATCATATACATGTGTTGTATGAAAATCCATATAATTAACTTTATATGGTAATTGATTGGGCCTCATTCCAATTTGAAAAATAAAGAATATTATAAAATAAAAGTTCATGTGTTGACAGTACTCATTCATTGAGATTGGTCATGTGTTGAACGAAATATTTTGATAATAACAACTATTTTGAAAAAGAAATATTTTGAAATAGAATATTTGAAAACAGAAATTTATGAAGCCGTGTTGATTAGATTGACGCCATTTTGACGTGAACGATATTTATATCGATTTGAAAACGATTTCGAAATGAATTGAAAGCGATTTC
The DNA here is from genome assembly GCA_030737875.1 of Allium sativum. NCBI lineage: Eukaryota > Viridiplantae > Streptophyta > Magnoliopsida > Asparagales > Amaryllidaceae > Allium > Allium sativum. The sequence goes on from CM060917.1 coordinate 28,780,588, forward strand.
AAATTGAATTGAAAGCGAATTGAAATTTGAATTGAATAGAAATGAATTTTAAAACGAATTTATAAAGAAGAATTCAATTTTGATTTGAATTGAAATGGAAGTTGAAAATGTTTTTGAAACGAATTCAAAACTATTTATATAATTCGTTTTAAATAGAAATCGACGAAATATATATTATATATATTATATATATAATATAATGGCCTGAATAGAACGCGCCGCGCCGCGGCAGTTCGTGAATTTCGACCATTTATTTCAAACGGACATTACGGGAGATCCGACCGTCGGATTCTCCTAAAACCGGAACCGTTGGGTTCGTATCGAAAAGAGCTTTCTAAAGAATATTAGAAATTGTAAATCTAATGGTTGGATTTGGAATTATGTCCAAATCAAATTTGAAAAAGGTCGCTGTAAGTGCAGTTCGATGGCCATTGATGGAAATCGACTGTACGGGCCTTGATAAAATTATTAAAAATTGTAATAATTTGTGTAAAATCATAAGAAATGATTTAGAAAGATTTGGGATGAAAAACTCCATATTTGAAAAGATAAAAATAGATTTTTATCAAAATGAACTAATTTTGAACTAGAATAAATAAATTGAATTGGAAAAGGGTTTTAAACATAACCAGAATTTCCAATGATTGCATTGGAGTGGATTTGAATCGAAATTGTCTTCGGAATATTTCGATGTTGGAATTCGTGATTAGACAGGTGTTGTTATGGAAATTTGAAAGATATATATTTATATCGTTATTCCCAATACGACATTTGTTAGTCGTAGAATTTGATATTGAATATAAGCCGATATATTTTCTATTCAGAGCCTTGTATTGAATATCGAATGTGATTTGGGTTTGTCGTGAATGGTGTCTTCACTAACACTGTTCTTGAACCTAGTTGAGAAAAGATTAAATCTTTTTATTTAGATTTAATGAAGTGTACCAATTAAATAATATTTAATTGGATTTGAATTGATATTGATTTTTGGGTTTATCGTGGACAGTGTTTTAAATAACACTCGTTCTTTAACCCGATAAATTAATGAAATGGGATTTTGGGTTTATCGTGAACCGTGTTTTAAATGACACTGATTCTTTAACCCAGTCGAAGATTAAAACTAAGTGGAGTTTTAATGAATCTTTAATTAGATTGGAATGATCGAAAATGGAGTATCACCAGTTTTGCTCCAGGCGATAGTTAAATCTTTAATTAGATTTGAACGTGAAATGGTAATTGAATTTACCGATAACACTGTGGTGTTAGACATGAAGTATTACCAGTTTTACTTCATGGGATAAATAGGTTGGGATTGGGAAATTAAAACAAATGATTACTTCGGTAAGGTTCGTTAAATCCCGACTAATTTCGAATTGATATTCAAAAGTAGATTAAAGAATAAATTCAAGGAATTTATCTTTGATAAAATTAATGGGAATCTTTCCCTATGAATGTGAAATTTAGAAACTAACTGTCGGTTAGCCAAGCAGAATGGTTTTCTGGATATTGATCTGATGTTGGTTTCGGCCTTCGGGGTTAATATTTGAGGAATTATTCTCTTGATTAATTTACGGTTAGTGACTAATGAATTGGAATGAGGCGTATGTTGTGTTTGTGTAACACTTATTTAAAATATACGCGAGTTATTCGGAAAGACCGGGTTTATCCCATTCTGAATAACTGATACGACGATAAGTCGAAGATGAAGACGATGGTCGAAGACCGGAGGTCTTCACGTCGTTTGGGTGATAACTGATGATCTTGATTGGGCTGTACACCCAAGAAGATGGAAACAGTTGGTGATCGTCCAGACGTACTTGGAGATCGATGGATATGCGGGGTACTAGGTGCCTCCGGTTTCGTTCAGACCCAGAACGGACTTGTAAATGGACTGTGTGTCTGACATTGGATTTTAGTCTGTGTGATTGATCTCTATTAAATATATATTGATGGATATCAAACGCATGGAGTGAATTGCCTGTGTGGCATGCCTAAGTGGCAATTGATCGAGGCTTCTGTTGAAAAGCAAAGTCTTGTGGTGATGATCAAAGCACGGCCTTTGTGGCGTAGCTTTGTGTAACGTTTGCATCGCGAGTTTCACACCCGGTATGAACCAAAAACGGGAGAGGACATCAGGGAGGACTTGCGTTTCTTTCTAGCTAGAAGTGGCGTCAGTGGTTTTACACGCCCTGACGAGTTTGACTTTTGTGGTTGTTGCGGTTGCGAGGCGCCTCGGTTATATCGGTTTCGGCCGAATGCATTCTGGTCGGCTGACGGACCAGACTTACACCCCATAGGGTGGGGAGACGTATTGTTCAGGCATAATAATCCACTCCGTGTGGACCGGCCCTGACGATCCAAGGGGCAGTTGCGGCTGTTCCTGAGACACGGGCTAGAGCGTCTCGAATCGGTTGAGGACTATCTTTTGCCTCGATTCATAGATGGAAATCCAATTTCCAAATACGTGACTTTGCGGTTTTATTTGTAAACCTATATATGGCGACATAGTGGCATGGGACGCTCATGCCGCCTATGATTGATACTTATGATTTGAAGTTGTTTATACACTATGCACTTATAATAGTATCAAATGATTTGTTTTAAACGTATCAAGCATTCTTTGGCTGTTATAAGGAAAAACCCTATCCCCCGGCTTGCGTTGCATTGTGTGATAGGACCTGGGTCTTATAACAGCTTCATTTTTCTTTATTTAGCATTGCGCTGTTTGTTTTATGCACTGGTATTCTTGGGAGGAAACCCGTTCCGTGTTATACGGCGTGGTCCCTTGATTTACCTAATTTTAAAATAAAGATTAACTGTTTTAGTTCTCACACCAGTCACATGACTGACCTGGAGTTTATTGTTTTAACCTAAACTCTGGGTGCCCTTATTTTGACACGGGCAGCTAGTAGTTTTGGTTTTGCAGATTTATATTCACAGGATCCTGGTTTACAGCTGGAACGATATCCGGAAAGCTTTGTATCCGTATATCTCATTCTAGTTGTGTATTGTATTATTTTCCGCTGCTATGTATTTAAATGTAATTTAAATCTCTGATATTCCTGTGTTATATTCATTGATACTCTGTATATTCTTGTAATCTGATGCATTGTTGTAATATACAATGAAATGTTCTTCTGTATGCGTTCTGTTGTGGCGTGTTCTCGAACTATCCGACGCTTTCCTTTACGGGGAAGTTACGGGTTTTCACAGTTGGTATCAGAGCTTTGGTTTACAAAGCTCAGAGAACAAGGCACATTAGAACCATACGAAAGAATTCATCAGATATTGGATTAGTAATATCCAATGGGGATGACTCGTTAGAGATGGGATCAGTAGTATCCTAGAACGAGTGTGAAGAGTATATTTTTCAAATGAAAACAAATTTTTGTTTTGAAAATTTAAATCAATTATTAGTATTTGATTATCTCTTTATATTGAGTTGGACAGTCCAGTATATAAAGATTTTGCGTATACGTCTGATCCACGTGTATTTGAAATTTTAATATACTGGATAGATATAGAGTCACATTCTAGACACTCGGGGATAATTCTGATGATGTGGCCACATCATCAGTATTTATATTCGTGTTTCGAAGGTGTGATATCTATATATTTCCATTAGACTGGTGTGAGAACCAAATCTTATATAGCTAGAACACTTTGTTGTGAATTGGCATCAAAAACAAGATTTTCTGTATATGTATCAAAATTATGAATTTGAAACGTTAAATTCACTAATTGATTGATGTTTGTGTTGTTTGTTCATTTGTTTGCTAATTTTGAACCATTATGCCTAATTGAACCAAATATTGAATTATATTGAAAATTGGTTGCATTTGCTTGCATATACATATATATCATTGAACAGGTCATAGCAAGGAGGCTAGAGCCGAAGAATAAAATTTGTTTGCCCGACAAATAGGTACATGTTTACTACATAATTTCCTGTTTTGTTTGGGTGATGATGATTTTGTGAGCCTATTGGCTAGCCGCTTGGCTTTTTCTTTTTCTTTTTGAGATCTGAAGGACCGGGGAAGCTATTTGAAATTCCCCGATGCTCCCATTGCAGGGGAGGTTATGGCGAAATTTTTCAAAAATTTAGGGTGTTAGCCAAAATTTTGAAATTTTGAAAATTCTCAGAAACTAAAGAGTTGGAGAATGGAAGCCAGATCGAACGTAGAGTTGATTAATCAAACCACTTTCGACTTTGTTCCTTTTCGGGGACGAAAAGTTTTAAGTGGGGGAGATTGTAACAACCCGTAAAATGCGAGCCAGTTTGAAATTTTTATTTTGGCCATTTTAGCGAATTTTGATTATTTAAAATGAATTATTTTAAATAATATCGACGTGAAATTTATTTTGAATAGAATTCGAACGTATATATTATACGCGTCGTCGTTAGAATAGAAATATTTATATATAATTATAAATAGAATTGAAAATGGCGAGGTAGTTCGATAATTCGATTTCAAACTTCAATTGAATGTACCGGGTGCAAAACAATCCGGATTGTAGTGAAACCAAAAACAGTAGGATCTAATTGATAGTATCTTTCCAACGAATCCGAATAATCGAAATTTCATAGCGGGAATCAATTAGATATGTCCAGTTGAAAATTCTGAATAGTCGCTATGGAATTCAGGCCCTTAAAAATGGACATTTTGCAAACGACCTCGGATTTCGACGAAACCAGTTTTGTTGGGTCCGGGATGTAAAGTTATTGCTAGGTTTCAAATTTCATAATTTTTCGAATCAATATGTGAGCGTGACATAGGAAAACGCGTTTGACCAGTTTCAGTTGATTTTAATCGACTGGAAATTGGCCATTTTTCCAACGGTCTCAGAATTCGACGAAACTAGTTTTGTTAGGACCGTATCGTCAATACGAAGCTAGAAAATATTTTTCGGGAATTTTTCTAGTTAGTATGTGGCCCCGGTAAATTGAAATGCGCGTTCAACTTCAAAATATAAAAGATTTATATTTTGATTTTGACAGAAACAGATCGAAACAGCTGAATTGGCTTGAGTGGCATATCCCATTGTGTTCGAAATGAGGGTAATTAGCTGGTGACGATAGTCGTTGGGTTTGATTTTGAATTTAGATCAATGAACAAATAATTAGGGAATTAATTAATAAATAATTAAAATAAAATATATATAACTAACACCCCCCCCGTTACTTTTCTCCAACCAGAAGTCAAACCCCCCTTTTTTAAAATCGGGATCCCTAAATCGACGCGTCACCGCCCTCCTGGCCACCCCCGTCCACCGCGCCGCCGGTCGCGCTTCCCCAGGCGTCATAGATCACCAACCGCAGCCCCCTTCTTCCCCTTCTCCCTCCTCCTGTAACTCGCCCTGAACCCTAGCTCCCAATAAGACCTACCGCAACCACGTGAGCCACCTGGGGGCGCGTGCGCTGACCACGACGCTTCGACTGGAGGAGGCTGATCAACCTCCGACTGACTGAGGTGGCGGCGCGACGTGAAGAGGAGGAGGGAGCTCAGTTCGGTCTCGTTCCAGGCAGAAATCAGTGAGTTTTTTTTTTGTTTGTCCTTGTTTTTGTATAATAATAATAATAAAAAAAACTGTAATAATTTTGAACATCAAAACCGTAATAGGTCATAAGAATAACTAGTTTTGAAAAAATAAAAATAACATAGTTTTGAAATATAAAGAAATATGATCTTGGATTTCTATAAAAAAAATATGACCTTTGATTTTGAAAATATAAAATAGAATGTGATTTTATAAAGATAAAAATAGAATTTTTATCGTATGTTAGAAATATTTTTATGAAGATAAATAGGATTTTTGTCATATATAAGAAAATACATTTTGATCGATAAAAATATAATTTATATCGTATGTGTATTATTTATAAAATAAATTTTGCAAAGGAAAAGTTTCGATTTTTTTTTACTATATGAACAAGCGAGAAAAATACAATCTTTATATTCAAAATGACGTCGTAAAAATGTGGTCTTTTAAATATATATAGCATTGATAAAATAGAATTTCATCTATACATGTAGATGTTAAAAATGTGATTTTTTCTTTGTTTGAAAAGCAATTAAAAGTGTGATTTGTATTTATTTAAATAGCGAATAAAAATTCGATCTTTATATATGAAGCGGAAATATAAAAATATGATTTTTATTTATTAGAATGAAGCGATAAAAATATAATTTTTATTATAAACAGCGGGAAAAAGACTGCATTGGAATTTCAAGCTAATTCAGACAGTGCAGCAGCTCGGAAGCAAAGCACGGCGGAGTGGATCCCTCTGTGAGAATTTCTCACCTTTCAATTTAATTTTTCTAGTTATATATATATACTAGGATGCAGACGGTGCTTAGTAGCACCCGACACAATCGTCCACAGACCATGGACTTGTTTGTTTGGTTGCATAGATTAGTTGAATTATTTGTTTGAATTGAATTGTTTGGTGAGATGAAATTGATTTGATTGATGTGTGAATGGCGTGGGCCTTCACTAGACCGGGGATAAGGCTAGGCCTTGTCCCGTTTCTAGTATCGTGCCGTTATGCCGCCGAAATTTTCTAAAATATGTTAGAAAATAAAAATATCATTTTATTGTGTAAATGAATAATAGAAATTCATATGTCGGAATAAAATGTTTTATCGTTAAAAATATAATTTTTAACGTGAATATGAATATAGTGAATGTGAATAAATAAAATATTCATTTACAAACCAGACGGTTTGTTTATGTACACTGATTTGACTGACATTGATTGGGTCGATAAATTTTACACATCGCCCAACCGCACAAATAAAATATGTGTTTGATTGTTTGAAACCCCACACGGGTGTTAGGATGAAATTTGAAGTTCACTCATCCTGATTGATTAAATATGTCGATCGATTGATTGACAGGCTGTTATAAGCGTTAGATATCTATATTTGATGCTTATACAGTGTAGTGCACTTTGGTTGATGGTTGATTATCTATCGTTGCTATCATATACATGTGTTGTATGAAAATCCATATAATTAACTTTATATGGTAATTGATTGGGCCTCATTCCAATTTGAAAAATAAAGAATATTATAAAATAAAAGTTCATGTGTTGACAATACTCATTCATTGAGATTGGTCATGTGTTGAACGAAATATTTTGATAATAACAACTATTTTGAAAAAGAAATATTTTGAAATAGAATATTTGAAAACAGAAATTTATGAAGCCGTGTTGATTAGATTGACGCCATTTTGACGTGAACGATATTTATATCGATTTGAAAACGATTTCGAAATGAATTAAAAGCGATTTCAAATTGAATTGAAAGCGAATTGAAATTTGAATTGAATAGAAATGAATTTTAAAATGAATTTATAAAGAAGAATTCAATTTTGATTTGAATTGAAATGGAAGTTGAAAATGTTTTTGAAACGAATTCAAAACTATTTATATAATTCGTTTTAAATAGAAATCGACGAAATATATATTATATATATTATATATATAATATAATGGCCTGAATAGAACGCGCCGCGCCGCGGCAGTTCGTGAATTTCGACCATTTATTTCAAACGGACATTGCGGGAGATCCGACCGTCGGATTCTCCTAAAACCGGAACCGTTGGGTTCGTATCGAAAAGAGCTTTCTAAAGAATATTAGAAATTGTAAATCTAACGGTTGGATTTGGAATTATGTCCAAATCAAATTTGAAAAAGGTCGCTGTAAGTGCAGTTCGATGGCCATTGATGGAAATCGACTGTACGGGCCTTGATAAAATTATTAAAAATTGTAATAATTTGTGTAAAATCATAAGAAATGATTTAGAAAGATTTGGGATGAAAAACTCCATATTTGAAAAGATAAAAATAGATTTTTATCGAAATGAACTAATTTTGAACTAGAATAAATAAATTGAATTGGAAAAGGGTTTTAAACATAACCAGAATTTCCAATGATTGCATTGGAGTGGATTTGAATCGAAATTGTCTTCGGAATATTTCGATGTTGGAATTCGTGATTAGACAGGTGTTGTTATGGAAATTTGAAAGATATATATTTATATCGTTATTCCCAATACGACATTTGTTAGTCGTAGAATTTGATATTGAATATAAGCCGATATATTTTCTATTCAGAGCCTTGTATTGAATATCGAATGTGATTTGGGTTTGTCGTGAATGGTGTCTTCACTAACACTGTTCTTGAACCCAGTTGAGAAAAGATTAAATCTTTTTATTTAGATTTAATGAAGTGTACCAATTAAATAATATTTAATTGGATTTGAATTGATATTGATTTTTGGGTTTATCGTGGACAGTGTTTTAAATAACACTCGTTCTTTAACCCGATAAATTAATGAAATGGGATTTTGGGTTTATCGTGAACCGTGTTTTAAATGACACTGATTCTTTAACCCAGTCGAAGATTAAAACTAAGTGGAGTTTTAATGAATCTTTAATTAGATTGGAATGATCGAAAATGGAGTATCACCAGTTTTGCTCCAGGCGATAGTTAAATCTTTAATTAGATTTGAACGTGAAATGGTAATTGAATTTACCGATAACACTGTGGTGTTAGACATGAAGTATTACCAGTTTTACTTCATGGGATAAATAGGTTGGGATTGGGAAATTAAAACAAATGATTACTTCGGTAAGGTTCGTTAAATCCCGACTAATTTCGAATTGATATTCAAAAGTAGATTAAAGAATAAATTCAAGGAATTTATCTTTGATAAAATTAATGGGAATCTTTCCCTATGAATGTGAAATTTAGAAACTAACTGTCGGTTAGCCAAGCAGAATGGTTTTCTGGATATTGATCTGATGTTGGTTTCGGCCTTCGGGGTTAATATTTGAGGAATTATTCTCTTGATTAATTTACGGTTAGTGACTAATGAATTGGAATGAGGCGTATGTTGTGTTTGTGTAACACTTATTTAAAATATACGCGAGTTATTCGGAAAGACCGGGTTTATCCCATTCTGAATAACTGATACGACGATAAGTCGAAGATGAAGACGATGGTCGAAGACCGGAGGTCTTCACGTCGTTTGGGTGATAACTGATGATCTTGATTGGGCTGTACACCCAAGAAGATGGAAACAGTTGGCGATCGTCCAGACGTACTTGGAGATCGATGGATATGCGGGGTACTAGGTGCCTCCGGTTTCGTTCAGACCCAGAACGGACTTGTAAATGGACTGTGTGTCTGACATTGGATTTTAGTCTGTGTGATTGATCTCTATTAAATATATATTGATGGATATCAAACGCATGGAGTGAATTGCCTGTGTGGCATGCCTAAGTGGCAATTGATCGAGGCTTCTGTTGAAAAGCAAAGTCTTGTGGTGATGATCAAAGCACGGCCTTTGTGGCGTAGCTTTGTGTAACGTTTGCATCGCGAGTTTCACACCCGGTATGAACCAAAAACGGGAGAGGACATCAGGGAGGACTTGCGTTTCTTTCTAGCTAGAAGTTGCGTCAGTGGTTTTACACGCCCTGACGAGTTTGACTTTTGTGGTTGTTGCGGTTGCGAGGCGCCTCGGTTATATCGGTTTCGGCCGAATGCATTCTGGTCGGCTGACGGACCAGACTTACACCCCATAGGGTGGGGAGACGTATTGTTCAGGCATAATAATCCACTCCGTGTGGACCGGCCCTGACGATCCAAGGGGCAGTTGCGGCTGTTCCTGAGACACGGGCTAGAGCGTCTCAAATCGGTTGAGGACTATCTTTTGCCTCGGTTCATAGATGGAAATCCAATTTCCAAATACGTGACTTTGCGGTTTTATTTGTAAACCTATATATGGCGACATAGTGGCATGGGACGCTCATGCCGCCTATGATTGATACTTATGATTTGAAGTTGTTTATACACTATGCACTTATAATAGTATCAAATGATTTGTTTCAAACGTATCAAGCATTCTTTGGCTGTTATAAGGAAAAACCCTATCCCCCGGCTTGCGTTGCATTGTGTGATAGGACCTGGGTCTTATAACAGCTTCATTTTTCTTTATTTAGCATTGCGCTGTTTGTTTTATGCACTGGTATTCTTGGGAGGAAACCCGTTCCGTGTTATACGGCGTGGTCCCTTGATTTACCTAATTTTAAAATAAAGATTAACTGTTTTAGTTCTCACACCAGTCACATGACTGACCTGGAGTTTATTGTTTTAACCTAAACTCTGGGTGCCCTTATTTTGACACGGGCAGCTAGTAGTTTTGGTTTTGCAGATTTATATTCACAGGATCCTGGTTTACAGCTGGAACGATATCCGGAAAGCTTTGTATCCGTATATCTCATTCTAGTTGTGTATTGTATTATTTTCCGCTGCTATGTATTTAAATGTAATTTAAATCTCTGATATTCCTGTGTTATATTCATTGATACTCTGTATATTCTTGTAATCTGATGCATTGTTGTAATATACAATGAAATGTTCTTCTGTATGCGTTCTGTTGTGGCGTGTTCTCGAACTATCCGACGCTTTCCTTTACGGGGAAGTTACGGGTTTTCACATATATGCTTGTGTGATGGATGAATGGTTGCTTTGTGGTTGTTAGTAGTGTTAGTATGTGCACTACACTTGTTACACACAAAGAGGTGGATTTATATGGGTATCAGTTAAGTCTCCGACCGTCGGTAACATAAATAAATATTTTATTCATTTAAATATAAGATGGAATTTCAAAAGTTAAAATATTATTTTAAATTGGTTTAAAATAGTTTATATAAGTATATAATGGTTTTCTAAAGTATTTTGAAGTGATTCGGAATAAAATATTGTTTTAAATTGGTTTAAAATAGTTTATATAAGTATATAATGGTTTTCTAAAGTATTTTGAAGTGATTCAGAATAATTTTTATACTACGTTATATTACGGTCCGAATAGGACATGTCGCGCAACGTGTAGTTCGCGAATTTCGACTGCTAACTTTAAACGACTATAACTTGAGAAATTTAAATCAGATTTTCTTGAAACCATATTTTTCTTTTTTAAATCATATTAACTTTCAAATAAAAAATGTATTTTCAGATCTCGATATGTAATTTTCAAGTTATGTTCAAAACAGTTTTGAAAAAGGTCGTTGTAAATGTAGTTCGTTGACCGTAATGGTAAATAATTGTTATAAATTATTTAAATATATGATATTTTTTTGTAAAATCCTAATTAATTGTTTAAAAGTGGTTCATGTTGAAATTATGAGGTTTGGGGTATTTTAAAGGTTATTTTACTTAAAATAGCTAATATCGATATTTTGACACACTTTTGGTAACGCTTTTGTAACGCTGTTTTTCTAAGTATTGAGTTTTAAAGGGATTTAACTTTCCAAATCTTTTCCAAAACTTAGTAAATGATTTCTAATGAGTAATAAAGCATTTTAAATAATAATTTGAGTTTCCAAACACTGAGTATGGGTTGAGACTTGATTTGGTCCAGTATATCCACATGGTTTTAAAATTGCCCTTATTATTCAGAAAGACCGGTATAAGAAATTAGATCTGAAAACCATTCCAGATAATAGAACGACGTTTTGAAGCAAAAAAGCATATTGAAGACAGTGTTGAAGATCAGGACCCTTCAAATCAGAAGGAATATTTTTTTTGAATGTCTCAAATTGGTAGCTCCAATTTGTAAATGAATTTTATATTAGTTAAATGGCAAGTAGTCCATACGTATTTGGAGGAATTCCGGATTTTGGTTCCATTCAAACCCAGATCGGACTTGTATAGATTGTGTGTTTGACATTTTGATTGACTATGTAGCAACTAATCTTTATTAAATATATATCTGTTTGGTGGCAGAGAATTTATTCTATTAGCTTAACACCCTTCACTGAGAGGCATGAGCTTAGAGGTTATATATTGATAGATAACAGTTATAAGTAATGAATGGACAATGTGGCATACCTAAGTGATGAGCTATAGATGATCAAAGTATCGCTTGGTGGTGCTTAGCTTTGTGCAACAAGACTTCGGCAAGCCTCACACCCTGGGAAATAACCAAAACAAGATTATATGTAGCAAGGTTATGAGTATATCATTTCCTTCAAGTTAGAAGTAGTACCATAGTATGTAGCCTAGGTATTTACTTATGTGGAAAATTCAACTTTGTGTGGATGTTGGACCACGCTCAGAATGGTCGGTTACGACCGAAGAATGATATACTTAGGAGTACTCTAAGTTATCAAGTTAGGGGTAACCCAACCTTGTGTAGCATGAGGAGTATTAGTTCATCCTCGGACATCCATTTAGAGGTGTTCAAATTCGGTTCGGGTTAAGGAAGATCCTTTGTCTGGTCAATTATTGGAAATCCATTCTCCACTACAAACCTATACGTTTTTAGTTATATACCTATATGTAACATAATGGGATAGAGCATTATGCTGGCTAAGATCGATAAATTTATTTGCGAAAAGTGATTTCCCTATTATGCACCAATAATTATATCAAATGGTTTTCGCATATCAAGCATTTTTTACTATCATAAGGAGAAACCTCTCCCAAATGTGTGTTTTCATTGTGTGTGCGCCATGAGATATTATGTTAGTTTCATTTTTTCAAAAAGGATTACGTACTTTATTTCACAAACTTATATAATTAGTTCTCACACCAATTCCATGACTGACCCAGAGTTGTTTTGGTTTCACACAAAACTCTGGGTTCCCATAATCTTCCTCATGGGAAGCCTAGTGTCAGGTTTGGTTGCAGTATCTGGAGCATGTATCTTGGAACCTTTCCTACTGTATCTTTTGCTTTCGTGGAGTTGTTGTTGTGGAGTATCTTAGTTATTTTCTTTGGAACGTCTTATTGTGTCGGCATTTGTTATTGAAGCTATCCAGGTGAAGATGGGGTCAGTTTTTGGGTTAACCTTGATTAGTCAGTTTCCGTGTTCTTTTGTTATCTTGTAGCCGTGGATTTGTTGTAATCTAATATTGAATATGTTGTAAATTCTAATGTAATCTCATGATATATAAATGAGAAGTTGTTTTATTTCATTGTAATTATTCTAATGTGTTATATCGCCAAACAACCAAGAATCTAGCACTTGAATCTCCAGCATTTCGAATACAAGAAGATATTAAAGTGCCAATTTTTGTGGGTCGAAAGTCTGGGTTGTTACAACGATCCTTTGTAAGAATTCATCCTCTACTTTCTTCCTAGCGACCTTTTCAATAAGAGTTGGGCCGATAACCAAGTATGCAATAACATATTTCCTACTCAAGGCGTTGGCTACGACGTTGGTCTTTTCCAAGTATATATTGAATATCCAAATCGTCTGATGCTAAATATTCCATCAAATTCAAATATTCTTGGGTGAATAAATACTTCAGAGGCTCATGGTCAGTGTATAATTTAAACTTTTCTCCCAAAAGATAGTGCCTCCAATTTTTTAAAGCAAATTCTATGACTAGCGGTTCCAAGTCATGAGTTGGATAATTCTTCTCATGAGGCCTTGACTGTCTACTTGCATAGGAAATTACTCTGCATTCTTGCATCAAAACTGCACCAACTCCTTCTTTGCACGCATCTATATAAACCGATAGCCCTTTATTTCCATTTATAATAGCTCGAACTGGAGTAGATGTCAATCTTTTTTTTAACTCCTGAAAGGCTTCTTCACATTTTGGGGACCACACAAGCTTGGCATTCTTCATGGTTAACTATGTAAGAGGAAAAGCTATTCTTGAAAAATCTTGAACAAATCTTCTATAGTAGCTAGTCAATCCTTGGAAACTCCAGATTCCTTTGGTGTCTTGGGTTACTTCCAATCCAAAATAGTAGAGATTTTTCCTGGGTCTACCGAAATTCCTTTCTAAGATACGATATGACCAAGGAATTTTACTTCTCTTTCCAATAATTGGCGTTTATAGAGCTTTTCTTTAAGCACATTCTTTTTCAATATTTCCAAAGCAATCCTTAGATGTTCTACATGCTTTTCCTTGGTTTTGGAGTAAATGAGGATATGGTCGATGAAAACCAATACAAACTTATTCAATACTTCTCAAAATACTCTAATCATTAGGTCAACGAAGTAAGCGGGGTCACTAGTCAAAGCGAATGACATTACTAACCATTCGTAAAAGGTATCATATCCCCTAAAGGCAGTTAGATGGATACAATCCTCTGTGAGTCTAAGTTGATGAAAACTGGTGGCTAGGTCCATTTTTGAGAAAAATAAGGCACTATTTAATCGATTAAATAGGTCGCCTATATGGGGTAAAGGGTATTTATTCTTAAGAGTTTTCTTGTTAAGATCTCGATAGTCGACGCATAATCTTAAGGAACCATCAGACTTAGCTACGAATACTACGGATGACCCCCAACTTGAACGGCTAGGTCAGATAAACCTTTTGCCAATAGTTCTTGAACTTGTTTATTTAGCTCTTCTCTTTCCTTTGGGACCACTCTACGACTAGGGTGAACTGCATGTTTTGCATTGGGTACTAAGTCAATCCTAAACTCGATTTCTCGATGTGGAGGGAGGATTTTAACTTTGTCAAACGCATCAAGGATTTATTTAACCACGGGGATGGTTTCCAAGTTAGGATCTGGACATGCTAAGGTATATATCAAATTGTCCCTTTTTGGACTTGGATCTTCACAAGATATTTCAACGAAATCCCCTATATTTTTCTTTATGAATATCGTTCTTTTTTCGCAATCTAGAATAGCTCCATATTTATTTAACCAAACCATTGTTTGTAGAATTTCAAATTTGGTGAAATCCAAGACAATAAGTTTAGTAGGGAATTTATGAAGAGAATAAGAAATAGAACCTTTCTACGATAGGGACATAAATTTGTGGAACCTCCAATTGGATTAGTTACGCAAATTGGTTGGTTAATAAATTTGGGTGTAAGTTTAAACTCTTTTATGGTTTCTTTTGAAATAAAACTATGTGAAGCATCGGTATCGAATAATACTCTAACCATTTAATCACAAACAAAAATGTTTCTTTCTAATACTCCTTTCCTTTCTACATCCGGTGAGGTTGAAGGTCCATCTTCTACTGTATAGACTCGTGCATATCCATTTCTTTTTTCTGAGCTTTCTCCCTCAGCTTCTTTGGCTTCTTGCAATTAATTTTCAAATGACCCTTTTCCTGACACTTGCAGCAAGTAACTTTCATCAAGCTAATCTGTTGAGTTCCTTTGTTTGATTTTTTTTTTGCTCCAGTTTCTTCCTTTAGACTTTCTCTTCTTATTTTTATCCTTGTTATCGTTGTTGTTGCTTTCCTTTACTTTAAGTACCTTCTTCTTGTCCAGAGTGGCGTATCTATAACCCATGTCTACTAGGTCTACAAATGATTGCTTCACATGAGTTGTCATCCTTTCATGATACTTCTGTTCCATTCTTTGATGAACTTCTCATTCTTCTCTAATAGGATCTTAATCATATATGGCCCGAAATGAGACAATTTATTGAATTTGTTCAAATACTCCTCAAAAGATACATCTCCTTGCTTTAGTCCATAAATTCTTGATACATCCTGGATATCTTTGCTAAAGGCATATATCATTCTTCAAAGAGTTCTTTAAAGCGTCCCCATAACAACCTGAATTCCCACAGACCGAATTATTTTTTTCAAAATTCTAATCCATCGAAATCCATGTTGGTTGCTCCAGTATCCTACAGAAAAGACAGAGATATAAAATATATCAGAGCTCAGAAAATATCTCATAGCGGAATGGATTAAGTATAATATAATCAAAGTATAGCCTTAACGTATTAATAATACTGCCTAACTAGTGTCCAAAGTTATCATATTTCTGCCACAAATCTAAACTGCGAGAGAGTTATGAGGAGGGGGGGTCAAAACACAAGTTCTGGTGACTGGATTTAAACTATACATTTTGGATAACCCTACATATATCGTTTAATCACATTTTCTTATTTATTAGGTTACTTGGGTTAACAACACTCCAGGCTTACGCACACATCGTACCCATTTACTCCCTAGTGGATTTGCCTAATATAGTATATATGTAGCTACCCCCAAATTAAGGTACACCCCACGGTACCCCACTCGCACGGTCTCCGCTGTAATACCATAGAAATATACGCAGTCCATCATCCTACACCGGAGTGACGTACGGACCTCTATATAACAACGCTATGTTCCGCATAGAACCGCCATCGCCATGCTACGTAAGCATACGGACTGTTACCTATGATCGAATAAGATTGCAGAGTAATGCCTTAGAGCCTACGATACACCACCAAGAGCAGACACACATGTATCTAGATTTTCCACTATGTATCGTTAATCGTACTCGATGCCTTAACCGTACATAACCCCTAATGTGCACCAGGTTCTGGGGCAGGGATGTACAAGAAACACGGAACTCGATCGGGAGCTTTTCCATATCTGTACAGTTCCGCCTTTAAAGGCCTCAAAATATAGATATCCCTCGGGTCTATTTTTCATGGTGGTCATGGCCCCACCTCGGCCCCTCCCTCAACTAGTAAAGACTACAAGAGCTAAGCTACTTGCCCCAAATAGACAATCTAAACATCCAGTTGGCATCTCCCTCAACCACCGTAACTCGACAGTGAAAGGTGAATGGCGTCTTGGGTTTAGCTCTAGTCTTTTAACATCCTACTGGCTGCCGATGACGGGTACCCGACGATCTACTATCTTTGTTGTTCGTTACCCTTGCCTCCCTGTTGAGGCGACCGCCGAATCACTCTAGTGTCACCTTATCACAGATTTCTGACTGTAAAGCTACTTTTGCAGTCAAGGCTACTCACCGGGTAGTTACGCACAGACCCAACCTCTACGAGCACAACCTAAACGTCTGCCACCGCATAGAGGACTACCAGGAGCACCTTACTCGTCTCAGGAAGCCGCATGCTTCCCCTTCCAGTCCTTCGGAGCTAACTGAATAATCAAATGGACGTGTGCTCCCCTCGTGCCTCATGACACCGCGATGATCTACGCCGTTGGATTATTCGCATGAAACATGCAGACTGGTCCAAGCGCCTTATTTTAATATGTTATTAGACCCTATGTCTAAACATTCTATTATGCGCTTACTTAAACTCATCAGGTTTCCAGTTAACTTGGTTATTCCCATTCACATTAACTTCTTAATCAAGTTACCAAGTTCCTCTCGCTTATTAATTTCAGTCATATAACTTAACCCATTTAAGTTTATTAATAAGCCCATAACTTGTTATTCTCTAGATTATAATTCAAGATCTATAATCTACAATCTCTTTATATTATTCATTGTCCAATTTCATAGTTACAATAACATGTTCTACTTAATATGTAATTAAATATATCTCAATTCACATGTTTTCTTTTTAATATGTCACTCATTATTTATGATTAAATATAACTTATTTCATTTCATAAGTTTGCCTCCTTCTTTCTTATTTAATCATAATTCCATCTTATATTGGCACTACCACTTATCGTTGTTTACTTATTAACTTAGTTCTCTTAACTAAGGTTTAGTAATAAGTTTCTCTTCCTTTAAATATAACTTATGTTGTCCTCATCTGTAGATTTCAGATTCTTGTTCTTACAAATAACTTAATTTATGATTAAGTACAACTTATCTCGTTACATAAGTTGTTCCATTTCCTTTATTGTTTATTATAAGCTAAGTTATAATTTCCACTTGTCCCTAGGACAAGCCTACCCGTTATATAACATTCTAGTTAATGTAATTTATTTATAATAGGTTATTATCATTCCCCGTTCATTCCAATCCTTTTACTGTTGTAACTTCCATTCATTTCCTTATTCATTCCCATCAATCACAATTAATGATATTATTTCTATACTTTTATATACATATTATATATATGTATGTATATGTATATGCACTAGACCTCTCACATTAAGCCTACACTTGTGGATGTTAGATTTGACAGGCGGTTCCGGGCAGACTTCTACCACAAGTTGACTTAACCTCGTGTCTTAGCACCGTTACATGTATATTTACACGCTATACCCCTCACATTAAATTAACAACCTGTGGATGATGGATTTGCCGGGGGGTTCCGGGCAAACTTCTATCATAAGTTGACTTAACCTCGTATCTTAGCACCGTTTCATGTATATTTAGGCACTAGACCCACTACAAGAAAATGAAGTGTTTACCTACCAATTGTAAGCGTAGGTAAAACTAACATAATGGGAGGTAATTTATTTTAGCTACCAATATTGGATTGGTAGAAATTGATAGGTAAAGGTTAGCAGAGAAAGATCCTTTACCTACACTTATTGATATTGGTAGGTAAAAGAATCAATGGGCCCCGCTACGTTATGATTAAAATGATGAGTCATCGGCTGATGTCTCATCCTACATGGCTGCTAACATGGCTGATGATGTGTCATCCTACATGGTTGCTGAAATGGTTGTCGTAGTAGCATACACATGGCATATATTAGTGCCGACACTTGGCATTTAATGGTTTGTTTATGTGTCAAACAATAGTTTGTCTATGTGTCATCATTTAATTAGTGCATATGACATCTTTTTTTAGGCTACATAGAATTATTTACTCTAAATAAATATGAACAAGAATTGAATATTTACACATAATTTATTTTTAAATAAATAACAAATATTTATTCAAATAAATATTTATTATACTTTCGAATAGTATACATACTATTTCCTTACTATTACCCAATGACTTATACATACACTTCCTGCTACATTTCACTCGTAAACATTAGTTCCTCGCTACATACTCATTCACTCATATACATGTACACAGTCACTCACTCTCTCACTCTAGGTTTACTCATCAACTTCTCGCTCCATAATTTGTCCAGACGTCTGTCGTACTTGTCATAATAAAATAGCACAGTAAATTGGAAAAGAAACAATTCAATTTGCAAATATGAATTTGATTTAAATTTTAATTTGCAAATATGAGTTTGATAAATGATACTATAAAGCATAAATAAATGATATGTAATATATTTGCTTAAAACACACCTTGGAACTTAAGGACGGTTAAGAAGACAACAGCATAACATGCTCACCTTCGCCTTTGCTTCAGTTTCATTTAGTTAGCAAGCTATATCCTCTAAATTCCGTAGTTCAAATTCTTCGCAACTCAAATTTATTCTTTTCTTCTCTTAATATTAGCAGGAAGACCACCTACATACACATGGCATGACGCATTGTCTGCAATCAATAAATGTTAAGAGCACGAATCACTAATACCAGCAACATTGAATAGTGAACTACTTAGCGTATTGTTACACCTATTGAGTATTTCTTGCATAGGCATAAAAGAAAGATATATATTTGGGGGGGGCATACAAACAAGAAATAGGAAACTAACATGTACATGGCACAACTTACTCGGGTCCTACGTGTACAAGGTGAAGCAGGGAACAAATACCAAATAGAATAAACAAAGTGAATCAAGGAACAAGAAAGTTCATAGTGTAGACCAGTGTAATTCTAATATTGAGTAATATATTTTTGATAAGGAAAATTATGTTATAATAAAGGAAAAAGAAACTTACCTAGAAGCAAGCAATCCAAAGATTCCAGAGTATTTCAATCTTGAGCAGAGCACCGCATCTACGAATACTAAGAACTCAAATAGACTTCAAAAACACAGTTAAGCACTCAATAGAAACACTTCTGGTCACAGTTTCACGTCAACATCTAATGATGTGGAAAAAATTAGTTAATAGTTTCATTACTGTTTGCCCATTGGGTTAGCAAAATATGCCTCTACGCATGTAGAGAACGATAACAAGATTAAAAAAAACAATAAAATTTGAAATCAAAAAAGATAGTGAACAAGACTGTAGAGAATGATAACAAGATTAAACAAAACAATAAATTTGAAATCAAAAAATGATATGAGGAATATCTTTGGAAGGCATATAATAATATGCTTCGAAAACAAGATTACACCTGATTTAGTTTATGCCTGCAATGAAACCGAATGGCGAGAAGAAGGTGAAGCTGCAATGGTTCTTGGAAAGGCGATGGAGCCTTCTTGTCTAAACATGAGAGTATATATTTGCTGCTAATGAGTCAGATTCAAGGCCCGATGAAACAACAAATCACTCAGACCTGTTATGGAGGTCCACACAAATGCGGATGGTGCCAAACTCATGGTGATTAAGATCGTCGTCTAACATGTACCAGTGCACGAACTCTTCAGAGGAGGACCGGTTGCGGAGGAGGAAGGGCCGCAGAGAAGGAATCGGTTGAACAGAACCAAAAAAAGGCATAGGAAAGCTAGGGAAAAAGAAGGAGTCTGTGTTGCATTATTCAAAAGGTGATGTCCATATTCCAATATCAAAAGGTGATGTCCAGATTCATCCACATGTCTTTGTTGCATTATTCAATAACCACAACTAAGCAGAGGAGGATGACCATTTATTTATTAAGCAAGCCCCCCCCACATGAAATTAATAAGATAAGCAAAGAGATATAAAACCTCAACATAACTTAAGAAAGAGCAGGTCATAACGATTAGATACAAATATTACATAAAAATATCATGGAAAATATATAACCTATAAAGCTCTAGTAAATTAGTGGTTAGATCATAATGAAAGCAAAAGATGAAATAAAAGTTCAAATAACATAAATTTAGATAAGTAAACCGACAGAATGATTGCACGTAAATTACCATGAATAGTTCCAGTTTGAACAATTTCCCATTAGAAGCTCTTGAACATCTAATGAGTGTGAACTTCACTTTTATAATATGCACATGTATCATAGATGAAACTAGCGATGCGTATCATAAACAAAATGCAGTTAAAATGAATGAACCAGATTTTAGAACAAACAACTAAATGAGGATGTACATTATACACAAAAACACACATGCAAGCAAGTGTAAACCCATACATACTTACATCGCTGCACAATGAGATCCAACCCGATGGATTAGTTCTGGTTCTTTATGTCAAACTTTCACTACCTTGTTCACAAATCCTACATGCACATTAACTCACAAGACCAGAAAAAACATATTCATACAAAACAAAGCTTCCCAAAACTCAGACCCTGGACTTGAAATGATACTTTTTCCTCTTTTACTGTTGATGGTGGATCGTGCAAGGATGGAAACATAAACAAAAAGAGAAGACATTTAGAAGAAGCGTTTTCTGTAACGACCCACATTCTACGTATCCGAGGGTCGTAGAATATTTATTTCATTTACATACGAAGTCGTATAGTCGTGTAACTTTGGGGAATGACTATTGGCGTCATTTCCCATGTTCACGATTTTTTCCAAATTTTAAATGATCGTTTTGCTCCTGGAGAATTTTGTTTCGCCTATAACTTTTCATTGGTAAGGAGTTTTGACTTGAAACCACTTCCATTGAATTCGGGTGATGGTTTACCTTTCCATAGAGTGGTCACATTAGTCAAACAGACTTACCGTTTGTGAGATGTGGTTGAAACAAGGTTTGGAAAGTGAAAAACAGCTTAACAGGGCCTAATTAGGTTGATTAGCAGCTAGGCCCATAACCAATTTCGGGATTAGGGTTATGAGGAGGCTGGTAGGGTTAGGGAAATTAGTTTTTATCATTTTTCCAACCGCCACTTTCATCCTTCGAACCCTAATAATCCCCTACACCTTCTAAATCACTCCCAAATCACTCCCAAATCACTTATTAGCCAAATCTACGTCAAATCAAGGAAGATTAACATCAAATCAGAGTTGGAGCTAGTGTGTTGCATTGGAAACCATGCCAAAACAGTAGGATTTTAGATCTAAGATTTTATTTGTGGCTAAGATGAGTGATTTGCATTGTTTTTCACTAATTACGGCTAATTAGGGTTGATTAGAGTTAATTAACGAAATTATGCATGTTAAAATTTTGGAAAAATAAGTAAAAATTCTTAAATATTTTTTTAGGGCTCTAATAAAAATTTGGGTTAATTTGGACATGTTTATGCTAATCGTATGGTTAAATCATGATTAAGGAGATTACGGGGAAAACATGGGTTTTGGGTATGTTTGATCCATATTAAAATGATTAGATTGATGTTTTGGTGTTTATGGTCGATTCTCTATGTTGCTATTACTGTTTGGTATGGTTTGTATTTGCATAGAAAGGTTAGAATGGTCGAAAACGCCGTCATGTGGCGTAAATAGTTGCTGGAAATAAGTGTAGGGAAACCAGATCAAATCGTTGGAGGAGGACCGGGTCAGGTCGTGTAGCCCGAACACGAGCCGCCTCATGTACCCGAACCGAACTGGCTCGCCATCACAAACCATTACCCTTGGTGTGTCACGAGCCGATCTAGAGCTTGGAGGAGACCATGACCGAACCAAAACGGAGTGCTGTTCACGAACCATGTTTGCATATCCGAACTGACCCGATGTTGGAGAAGAAGACCGAACCGGAGTGCCACGAACTGGTGGAAGGATGCCACTCGATCCGAACCGGATCGGTGACCACGAATCGAACCGGTGCCATGACTCGAACCCAGTGAGGCACCATGACCCGAACCCAATGAGGCACCACAACGCGAACCGCTTGGTGACCACGAACTGAAACTACTCACGAGCCGATGGAGGACCCGAACCCATATGATGATCACGAACCAATTGGATATCACGACTAGAAGGATGTTGACCAAAACCCGAGATGCAAAGGTAGTCCAAATAGGAAGTAGAACTTAGGATCTAGGCGGGAACCAATGGGTTAACTTCATGAATTGGACTTTGTTGCGGGACATGTGCAAAGGGGTTATCGATGTCTATAGCTTTGACTCACCACCGAGAGATGGATCATTGACTATGGATCAGTGTAGTGGAGTTGTCATGATTCCATGGGTCAAAGTGATCGTAGCAGGGCTATGAGCCAGTGCAATGGAGTTTTCATGATTCCATGGGGCATAGTGGACATAGCAAAGGATTAGTGGCTATGGATCAGTGCAGTGGAGCCATCATGACACCATGGGGCAGAGTGATCATAGCAAAGAATTGGGTGATCAAAGTGGTAGATATCGTATGCTTTACGCACTGAGTGAGAGATGTGAGGATGATTGCTACGTTTGATGTTTTCTATCACCATGACATGCACACACCCCTCTCCATTATTTTCACACCATATGCTAGTGTCACCTTAGAGTATCGTACATCCTGTTGTGCTAACTCTTTGGTTGCAGGTCCCAGTTCAGGTATGGTTATGTATACCTGTTATTATTCTGTTTTTGCTGCTTATTGCTTATACCAGATTTTTTGTTTGACCCAGATTTTTATGTCTCTTCTTATTACTTTGGGTTCTCCTAAACGAGCAGACTAGAGACAGGTTAGCTGGTTATGTACGAGTAGTTGTCCGGAGACGAGTAAGAGGCTTACACATATTATTCCCATATATTCTCCCTGTGTTGTTGCTGGTTACTACTTTGGGCATTAGTAGTGTACCTTCCCATTTTGCTTTAGAGACAGTTTTAACATTTGTAATAAAGATGGTTTGGATCATAAGCTGTATTTTGAATTTTCAGCTGCTATGATGGTTTAGTTTTCAGCTTATGCACTGTCTCGCCTGTTTTATGTCAAGTATGTTATTATTATACTTTGTTCCATGCACTGTGAGATATACTACAGGTTCTTTGATGATTCATCGTTTCAAAACCCTTTTCCTTTGACGATCATCTCGTGCTGGTTGGACATCGACACAACGCATTTCGGGGAAATGTCGGTTGGTGGGTGGTTTGGCCGTCACATTTGGTATCAGAGCTCTAGGTTGCGTAGTTATCTTAGGGAAAGACACAAGGGAGAGATAGTACGTATATTAGAGCGTGTATTTTGTTATATTTTGGGGTTTCAAAAGTTATATAAATATACTATTTGTATATCTAAGGATGAAGTCGCATTGCACTGGCACCACTGAAGAGATGATCAATCATTTCTCTTTACAGATTGAATGATGAGCCGATATATGAGGAGTACGAGTTCTGGAGCCAATGATAGGAATGCTCCTGATATAAGGACGATGTTTACTACCTTTATGAGAGAGATGCTTAGGGATGTGTATGGAGTAGTTCCTAATGTTGCTAACGGTGGTGGTGCAGCCGTGCAGGCGCCTAAGGCCGATGTTGCCAAGCTTAACAAGGATTATACTAGTCTTGGTGGGAAGCCGTTCCATGGAACGGAATCGGCTACGGATGTCCAAGATTGGCTTGATAGCCGTGAGCGCATCTTCGAGGATCTAGGAACCGAAGACGCGATGAATAGGAAGCTAGCATCCTGTCAGCTGCGAGGACGGGCTATGAAGTGGTGGAATGCTATTAAGCCAGTTACCCCCGAGGATCAAGTTACTTGGGATTAGTTTAAGACCTGCTTCTGTGACAAGTTTATTCCAACTGCTAAGAAATCAGAACTGTTTAGGAAGTTTTTGGGCTTAAACAGAATGGTAGGGCAGTCTCGGAGTATATTGCTGAATTTGATACTTTATCGAAGTATGGATTATCTCTTATCGATACTGCCAAGAAGAACAAGAAGTTCATAACTAGTTTAGATCGGTACTTGGGAGAAAGGCTTATAAACCATATTCATGAGACTTTTGAATTGATTGTAGGGAAAGCACTAAGATCAGAAAGTCTTTACCCTAAGCCAAAGATCGAGGTCGCTATTGCATCTACAGGAGAGCCAAAGCCGCAAGCAAGCGATGGAGACAAGAATAATTCGCAAAATAAGAGGAAACATAACCAAGATAAGGATGGTCAGAAGAGTAAAAAAGATATAGAGTGCTTTAGCTGTGGCAAGAAGGGCCATTATGCCAAAGAATGTCGATCAAAGCCAACGGACAGTAAGTGCTTCAATTGCGGCCAAGTGGGACATTACAAGGATAAGTGTCCACAACCTCCCAAAGAGAAGCATATTGTAAAAGCATATGCTATCAATGTTGTTCCTCCTTCGTCGAATGCCCCAATCGCAGCGGAGAAAGGAAAGAATGTCGTCATTTAAGGTGTGCTTTCTATTTATGATGTTCCTATTCGAGTATTTTTTGATATCGGGGCTTCCCGTTCCTTCATATCTAGTGGCCTGGTAGATAGGTTAGGATGTGAACTCGAGATAGTTGATAGACCTTAAGTTGTGACGAACCCGATCAGTAGTTCGACTAGTCTTAGCATGATTTGTCGAAACATGGTCTTATCGAGGATGTATGTTTGCTTGTGATTGCTTTGTTTTGGGCTTTACTGGGTTTGGCTTTATTTTGGGAGTCGATTGGCTCCAAAGATATGGGGTGGTGATAGATTGTAAGGGATATTCGGTGACTGTTAGGGCGGATGATGGGCGGAGGGTAGTGTTTGGTGGCCTACCTAGTGATGAGGTGATGGCTAGTTTTCTAAATTCCCCCGACATTCCGCAGGATGAGTTATTAGAGATTCCCATTGCTGGCCAGTATCCGGACATCTTCGGGAAAGTGACCGGACTTCCACCACACCAAGAAATTGAGTTCCGTATTGATTTAGTGAAAGATTCCAGACCTATAGTGATGCCACTTCGTCGTATGGTACCAAAGGAGCAGTGAGAGCTCGGGGTGCAAGTAAGCGACTTTCCGAAGAAGGGATTTATCAGAAGAAGTGTTTCCGAGTGGGGAGCACCAGTTGTATTTGCTGCTAAGGCAGATGGTTCCCTTCTTTTATGTGTGGACTATCGCGAGTTAAATAAAGTGACTAGGAAGAATAAGTATCCTCTTCCACAGATAGATGATTTGTTTGATCAACTGGAAGGAGCAAGAATGTTCTTCCAGTTGGACCTCGCGACAGGATTTCATCGGCTCCGAGTGGCAGTTGAGAGTATACTTAAAACGACATTTCGGACGCCGTCTGGATTCTATGAGTGGTTGGTCATGCCATTTGGGCTGACCAATGCACCAACATATTTTGTGGATCTTATGAATAGGGTATTCAGGGATCAATTGAATAAGTTTGTTCTTGTGTTCATGGACGATATCCTTGTTTACTCGAGGATAGAGGAAGAACACAAGGAACATTTGAGTACAGTGATGGAGGTGTTGAGAAAACACCGATTGAAAGAAAAAATTTCTAAGTGTCACTCCTGGAGGAGGGAAGTGAGATTCTTGGGCCATGTTGTTTTAGAGAATGGTATTGTCGTGGATCCTGCGAAGGTGGCTGCGATACAAGATTGGTATACGCCCAGGAATGCAACAGTCATAAGAAGTTTCTTAGGGTTAGCTGGATATTATCGTAAGTTCATCTAGTACTTCTCCAAGATAGAGACACCGTTAACTCAATTGACCAAGAAGAATCAAGCTTTCGTCTAGGACGAAAGGTGCGAAAATGCATTTAAGGGTCTAAAGGGGAAGTTGACGAGTGCATCAATGTTAGTTATTCCTAAGGGGAATGAAGAGATGATGGAATACACGGATGCCTGTGGTACCGGACTAGGTGATGTCTTGATGCAAGGAGGTAGGGTTGTAGCTTATGCTAGTCGACAACTGAAACCACATGAGAAAAGATACCCTACCCATGATTTGTAATTGGCAGCGATCGTATTCGCATTGAAGATGTGGAGACACTATCTCTTGGGAAAAAGATTCGAGTTGTTTACTGATCATAAGTCGTTAAAGTATCTCTTCTCTCAGAAGGATCTAAATCTCCGATAGCAAAGATGGTTAGAATTCTTGGCTTCCTATGATTTCGATATCGCATATACACCAGGAAAGGGCAATGCGGTAGCTGATGCATTGAGTAAGAGACATGCCAGTTTAGGGACTATGTTTCTTGAATGGAAGTAACTGGAGTATACTGCAGGATATGATTTCGGACCTAAGTGCGGATTGGATCCAGAAATGTTAGCAAGTTTGACAATCAAACCCACTTTGATTGAGTGGATTGGTTCCAGTTAGAGGTACGATCCTAACTTATTGGAAATCATCTCCAAGTTAGAGATGGGTATCGATGAGGAGATGAACAATTATGGGCTTGATCGAGAAGGATGGCTTCGAAAGAATGGGAGACTAGTTGTGCCTAATGTCAATGGATTGAGAGATGAAGTGCTTAGAGAATGTTATCACTCAAAACTGACTATACATCCTGGTGGTAAAAAAAATGTATCGAGACATAAAGCAGACCTACTACTGGGAAGGGATGAAAAGAGACGTTGGGAAGTTTATATCCAAATGTATGAATTGCCAGCTAGTTAAAGCCGAGCAAAAGAAGCCTAGTGGTTTGCTGCAACCATTGGAAATTCCAGAATGGAAATGGGAACAAGTCTCAATGGATTTCATTGATGGGTTACCAAGGACTAGATCGGGCCATGATGGCATTAGGGTGATTGTGGGCCGATTGACCAAGAGCGCAAGGTTTATACCCGTCAAGTCGAATAGAACGACAGCTAAGTTAGCAGAACTGTATATGAAGTGGGTAGTGAGATTTCATTGAGTACCCAAAGGCATTGTGAGTGACCGAGATCCATTATTTACTAGCAGGTTTTGGAAGACCTTACAAGAGTCTTTAGGATCAGAATTACATCTCAGTACTGCATACCATCCTCAAACCGATAGTCAGGCGAAGAGGGTGAATCACGTATTAGAGGATCTCTTGTGAGCTTGTATATTGGATTTTGGTGGATCATGGGATGGCCATTTGCATTTGGTTGATTTCTCATACAATAATAGTTATCAATCCAGCGTTGGTATGGCTCCATTTGAAGCTTTACATGGAAGAGCGTGCAACTCACCATCATGTTGGTCAGAAACCGGTGAGAAATTTGTGCTTGGGCCAAATGTGATAAGAGAAACCTCAGATAAGATCAAGGTTATCCAACAACGAATGAAGGCTGCCCAAGATAGGCAGAAGGGTTATGCTGATAAGAGACGAAGAGAATTGAAAATCTTTGTTGGCAACTTGGTGTTTGTCAAGATTTCTCCGTTAAAGAGTGTGATT
Source organism: Allium sativum (assembly GCA_030737875.1). Classification (NCBI taxonomy): domain Eukaryota; kingdom Viridiplantae; phylum Streptophyta; class Magnoliopsida; order Asparagales; family Amaryllidaceae; genus Allium; species Allium sativum. The sequence goes on from CM060917.1 coordinate 28,808,465, forward strand.
CAATTTGGTAGGAGAGGCAAGCTAGCACCAAGGTTTGTTGGTCCATTCCTAGTTCTCGAGCAAGTTGGGAATTTAGCATATAAAGTTGAATTACCTGATAAGATGGGGGGAGTTCACAACGTATTTCATGTTTCCCATTTAAGGAAGTTCGTGCATGACCTAGATATGACTATTTCACCTGATCAGTTAGATGATATCGACGTAGAACCCGAGGCGGTTAGGAACCGCAGGCTGATCCGTATTGTCGAGTACGATACGAAGCAACTTCGAAGGAAGACGGTAAAACTGGTCAAGGCTCAGTGTGGGCGAGAATGAGAATGACAGTACTTGGGAAACAGAGGAGAGCATAAGGAAGTCATATCCAGAACTCTTTACTTTGTAAGATTTTTATAGCGATACAGTTATTCCCTTATTGGTAAACCGCATGCTAGGATAAACTTGTTGTGTTATCATGTATGTTCGATTATTTGTGTATGGTTGATAGGTATGCGGGATACCATTTCATTAAGGAATTTCAGGGGCAAAATTTCTTTGTGGGGGGGGGGGGGGGAGAGAATGTAACGACCCGCATTCTACGTATCGGAGGGTCGTAGAATATTTATTTCATTTACATACGAAGTCATATGGTCATGTAACTTTAGGGAACGACTATTGGGGTCGTTTCCCATGTTTACGATTTTTGCCAAATTTTAAATGACCGTTTAGCCTCTGGCGAATCTTTTTTCGCCTATAACTTTTAATTGATAAGGAGTTTTGACCTGAAACCACTTCCACTGAATTCAAATGATGGTTTACCTTTCTGTCGAGTGGTAACATTAGCCAAGCGGACTTACCGTTTGGGAGATATGGCTGAAAAATGGTTTGGAAGGTGAAAAACAGCTTAACCGGGCTAATTAGGGTGATTAGCAGCTAGGCCCATAACCCGTTTCGGGATTAGGGTTATGGGGAGGCTGATAGGGTTTGAAAAATTGGTTTTTAACATTTTTCCAGCTGCCACTTTCATACTTTGAACCCTAACATTGGCCTACACCTTCTAAATCACTCCCATATTAATTTCTAATCACTTATTAGCCAAATCTACGTCAAATCAAGGAAGATTAACATCAAATCAGAGATGGAGCTACTGTGTTGCATTGGAAACTGCACCAAAACAATAGGGTTTCAGATCTAAGATTTTATTTGTAGCTAAGGTGAGTGATTTGCATTGTTTTTCACTAATTACGGCTAATTAGGAATGATTAGTGTTAACTAGAGAAATTATGCATGTTAAAATTCTGGAAAAATATGTAAAAATTCTGAAATATTATTTTAGGGTACTGATAAAAATTTGGGATCATTTGGACATGTTTTACTAATCGTACGGTTAAATCATGATTAAGGAGATTAATGGGAAAACATGGGTTTTGGGTATGTTTGATCCATATTAACATGATTAGATTGATGTTTTGGTGTTTATGGTCGATTCTCTATGTTGCTATTACTGTTTGGTATGGTTTGTGTTTGCTTAAAAAGCTAGAATGGTCGAAAACGCCGTCGTGTGGCGTAAATAGTTGTTGGAAATAAGTGCAGGAAACCAGATCAGATCATTGGAGGAAGACCGGATCGGGTCATGTAGCCCAACCATGAGTCGCCTCATGTACCCGAACTGAACCGGTTCTCCATCACAAACCGTCACCCTTGGTGTGTCATGAGCCGATCTGGAGCTTGGAGGAGACCATGATCGAACTGACCCGGAGTGCTATTCACGAACTATGTTTGCATATCCGAACCGACTCGATGTTGGAGAAGAAGACCGAACCGGAGTGCCACGAACTGGGGGAAGGATGCCACCCAATCCGAACCGGATAGGTGACCACGAACCGAACCGGTGCCATGAACCGAACCCAGTGAGGCACCACGACACAAACCCAATTAGGCACCACGACCCGAACCGCTTGGTGACCACGAACCGGAACTACTCACAAGCGATAGAGGACCCAAACCCACATGATGATCACGAACCGATTGGAGATCACGACCAGGAGGATGATGACCAAAACCTAAGATGCAAAGGTAGTCCAAATAGGAAGTAGAACTCAGGATCTAGATAGGAACCAATGGGTTAACTTCATGAATTGGACTTTGATGTGGGATGTGTGCAAAGGGGTTATTGATGTCTATAGCTTTGGCTCACCACTGAGAGATGGATCATTGGCTATGGATCAGTGTAGTGGAGTTGCCCTGATTCCATGGGGCAAAGTGATCGTAGCAGGGCTATGAGCCAGTGCAGTGGAGTTGTCATGATTCCATGGGGCAGAGTGGACATAGCAAATGATTAGTGGCTATGGATCGCAGTGGAGCCGTCATGACTCCATGAGGGCAGAGTGATCGTAGAAAAGAATTGGGTGATCAAAGTGATAAATATCGTATGCTTTACGCACTGAGTGAGAGATGTGAGGATGATTGCCATGTTTGATGTTTGCTATCACCATGACATGCACACCCCCTCCCTATTATTTTCACACCATGTGCTAGTGTCACCTTAGAGTATCGTGCATCCTGTTGTGCTTACTCTTTGGTTGCAGGTCCAGGTTCAGGTATGGTTATGTATACCTGTTATTGTTCTTTTTTTGTTTCTTATCGCTCATACCAGACTTTTTGTCTGACCTAGAGTTTTATGTCTCTTCTTATTACTTTGGGTGCTCCTAAACGAGCAGATTAGAGACAGGTTAGTTGGTTATGCACGAGTAGCTGCCCGGAGACGAGCAAGAGGCTTACACGTATTATTTCCATATATTCTCCCTGTGTTGTTGTTGGTCACTACTTTGGGCATTAGTAGTGTACCTTCCCATTTTGCTTTAGAGACAATTTTAAAAGTTGTAACAAAGATGGTTTGGATGGTAAGCTGTATTTTGAATTTTCCACTGCTATGATGGTTTAGTTTTCAACTTATACACTGTCTCGCCTGTTTTATGTCAAGTATGTTATTATTATATTTTGTTCCATGCGATGCGAGATATACTACAGGTTCTTTGATGATTCATCGTTTCAAAACCCTTTTCCTTTGACGACCGTCCTGTTGTAACAACCCGAAAATCTGGGCCGGTTTAAAATTTTTATTTTGCCAATTTTGGCGAATTTTGAACATTTAAAATAGATTATTTTAAATAATATCGACGAGAAATTTATTTTGAATAGAATTCGAACGTATATATTATATACATCGTCGTTAGAATATAAATAATTATATATAATTATAAAAGGAATTGAAAATGGCGAGGTAGTTCGATAATTCGATTTCAAATTTCAATTGAATGTACCGGGTGCAAAATAAACCGGATTTTAGTGAAACAAAAAATAATAGGATCTAATTGAGAATATCTTTCCAACGAATCCGAAAAATCAAAATTTCATAGCGGGGATCAAAAGATATGTCCAGTTGAAAATTCTGAATAGTCGCTATGGAATTCAGGCCCTTAAAAATGGGAATTTTGCAAATGACCTCGGATTTCGACGAAACCACTTTTGTTGTGTCAGTGATGTAAAGTTATTGCTAGGTTCCAATTTTCATAATTTTTCGAATCAATATGTGAGCGTGGCAAAGGAAAACGCGTTTGACCAGTTTCAGTTGATTTTAATCGACTGGAAAATGGCCATTTTTCAAACGGTCTCAGAATTCGACGAAACTAGTTTTGTTAGGACCGTATCATAAATACGAAGCTAGAAAATATTTTTCTGAAATTTTTCGAGTTAGTATGTTACCCCAGTGAATTGAAATGCACGTTCAAATTCAATATATAGAGTTATATGTTGGTTTTGACGGAAACGGATCGAAACGATCGAATCAGCCTACGATACATATCCCGTTGTGTTCGGAATAGGGGTAAAACGCTATGGACGACAGGCGGTGGGCCTCGTTTAGAGGTCGAAAATAAAAGTTGCTTTTTGAATTTAAAAATAAATTAAAATAATATATATATATTTACCTAACCCCTCCCTCCTCATAAATTAAAACCCGTCACTTCCTCACCGATCCCCAAATTCGCTCAGCCCCTCCCCTCGCCAGATCGAATCGCGCCTCCCCTGCCATCGCCACGCCCTCTGACCAACGCCCTTCCTCCCTCCTCTCTCACGAGTCCTCCTTCTCCGATTTGAAGCCGCCGCCCAAGATCCCGAGCACCCTCTTCGGAGCCCTTAACCGCCGCCTCGGGCACGCGATCACCCCCCCAGCCTCCGTCGATCTGCACCCTTCCCCTCCTACGACCTTCGCTCCTTCTTCCCTTTCATCTCGAGCACAACAAACCCCAAGCCCTCGCCTCCTGTAACATGCGAGCCACCCAAACAAAAACAAAAAAAAAACCTCCGCCTGAAACCCTCCTCCGCTGATCTGACAACCGGAGCGCCATACCCCCCCTCTTTAAACGCGGTAAGTTCTACCCCTCTTTTTCTTTTTATTTATTTATTTATTTTAATTTATCTATTTAAAAGGAATTCGATTTGTATATGATAGCATGTAAAGAACATATTTTTATTTATAGAAAAAGATTCGATTTTTAATCGTAAAAAGGTGGGATTTTTAATTATATGAAGTAGCGAAGAAAAATATAATTTTTGGATGTATATGGCATAGTAAAAATTTGATTTATATATATTTAATAGCATAGTAAAAATTTGATTTTTATATATTGAATAACATAGTAAAAATTTGATTTTTATATATTGAATGGCATAGTAAAAATTTGATTTTTATATATTGAATGGCATAGTAAAAATTTGATTTTTATATATTGAATAGCATAGTAAAAATTTGATTTTTATATATTGAATGGCATAGTAAAAATTTGATTTTTATATATTGAATAGCATAGTAAAAATTTGATTTTTATATATTGAATAGCATAGTAAAAATTTGATTTTTATATATTGAATGGCATAGTAAAAATTTGATTTTTATATATTGAATAGCATAGTAAAAATTTGATTTTTATGTATTGAATAGCATAGTAAAAATTTGATTTTTATATATTGAATAGCATATTGAATAGCATAGTAAAAATTTGATTTTTATATATTGAATAGCATAGTAAAAATTTGATTTTTATATATTGAATAGCATATTGAATAGCATAGTAAAAATTTGATTTTTATATATTGAATAGCATATTGAATAGCATAGTAAAAATTTGATTTTTATATATTGAATAACATAGTAAAAATTCGATTTTTACATATGTAGTGGCTGCGGGCAACGAAAGTGACGAAGGCGAGAGCGGCGAAGATTTTTATAAATGAAGTGTTCTGAAGATGGAATAGCTATCGGTGAGAATTTCTCACCTTTCAATTTCTTTTTCTAGTTATATATATACTAGGATGCAGACGGTGCTTAGTAGCACCCGACACAATCGTCCACAGACCATGGACTTGTTTGTTTGGTTGCATAAATTAGTTAGATCATTTGATTGAAATTGAATTGTTTGGTGAAATGAATGGATTTGATTGATGTGTGAATGGCATGGGCCTTCACTAGATCGGGGATAAGGCTAGGCCTCGTCCCATTTCTAGTATTGTGCCGTTATGACGCCGAAATTTTCTAAAATATGTTAGAAAAATAAAAATATCATTTTATTTGATTAATGAACTGAATAGAAATTCATATGTTGAAATAAAATGTTTTTATCATTAAAAATATAATTTTTAATGTGAATATGAATATAGTGAATGTGAATAAATAAATATTCATTTACAAACCGGACGGTTTGTTTATGTACACTGATTTGACTGACATTGATTGGGTCGATAAATTTTACACATCGCCCAACTGCACAAATAAAATCTGTGTTTGATTGTTTGAAACCCCACATGGGTGTTGGGATGAAATTTGAAGTTCACTCATCCTGATTGATTAAATATGTCGATCGATTGATTGACAGGCTGTTATAAGCGTTAGATATCTATATTTGATGCTTATACAGTGTAGTGCACTTTGGTTGATGGTTGATTATTTTTCAATGCTATTATATACATGTGTTGTATGAAAATCCATATAATTAACATTATATGGTGATTGATTGGGCCTCATTCCAATTTAGAAAATAAAGAATATTATAAAATAAAGGTTCATGTGTTGACTGTACTCATCCGTTGAGATTAGCCATGTGTTGAACGAAATATTTTGATAATAACAAATATTTTGATAATAGGAAATATTTGAAATAGAATATTTGAAAATAGAAATACATTAAGCCGTGTTGATTAGATTGACGCCATTCTGACGTGAACGATATTTATATCGATTTTATTCATTTCGAAATGAATTGAATTGTAACACCCCACGCCCGCTATGGTCACTCACTAAGGGAATGCCATAGCATCGGTGGAGTATTTTAGTGAATATAGAACAGAAAAATTACACCAAGACAGATAATAAATAGTACTTGAAATTTAAAACATCATCTCATAACATCGGAAATAAACATGTCTGGTTACATCATAAAACCATGATAAAAGTCAAGTACAATATCCGTCAAAATAAAGAAGTACATAATCCCACTCTCTTATACAATAGCCATGACAAAAGAAAAGATAACTGGATCACTGGAGCTTTACATCTACCCAAGCTCCCAAAGACTGGAACAGCAATCCGATCAAGCTCTACTACCGCTAGGATCCACCGTAGGACCTGAGGGTTGGGAAAAAGATAAAAACAACGGGGTCAGACATAAGTCTGAGTGAGTCCTATAACTTTAACAATACAATCATTAAAGTAACCAGAGAAGACATAAACTTGACCCACGGTAATATCTGGGGATGAATGGCTACACTAAGCAGCTTGGTAGACTTAGGATAAACTAAGATAACCGTCAGGACGCATCTACCCACCCAAGGATAATTACTAACTGCACCACACCAGTCATTCCCACTTAAAGGTTGATCCCTTCCAAGGACTTAGAAAATTTCCCCAGTAGTTTCATGTACTCCTAGCCCACTACATAGGTGCCGTCTGCCCCTATCTCCACTAGGTGTACTCAGTAATTCTTACCCAGTAGTTTCGTGTACCCCTACATAGGTGCCGTCTGCCCCTATCTTCATTAGGTGTACCCACTACTCCCCATCGATCGGCTCCCTACCGTAGATACCCGTGCTGGTCCCACAGTGGGGTGTATCACTCCCCTAAAGTGGCTACCCAATACTATCAACGGTGCACGGCTTTATATCTACACGATGCAACAACGACTTATCTACCAGCCCGGGCCCACACACGCATATGAAGCCCGTTGGACTTGCGTTGCCACCGCTAACCCGTTTTGGCCTCTTATAATCAAGCCCAATATGCGTGTCCCGTCACTCGACATGGGTCGTGCCCACAAAGATACGTTTGGGATATTGGTTGAAATGGGCCCCCACAAGCTACCCACTTAAGCTTGTCTAATATCTAGTGTATCCCACTTAACCCTTTAATCATGTTTAATTACATGTTTCCACTTGGTTAAGTATTCTAATCGTATTTTCTATTGCCACCCAAGGCAACCCACTAGATTCCACATGCCACCCAAGGCAACCACAAAATTTCCACATGCCACCCAAGGCACCCACTTAACCCCTCATGTCCCACTACATGCTAATATGGTTAAGTGTTTCTTAATTAATTAAGACCGTGATCTCCCATAAAGACCTCCCACATTAGACTGACTGTTATGACCGCCTGGTTAAGCCGGTAGAGTCCGGGCAGTCTTACGTCATAACAGAGTCTAACCTCGTGTCTTTACCTTAATCACGTATTTAATTCATGGCTAAGACCTCTCACATTGGGCTGACATTTGTAGCAACTAGTTAAGCCGGTCGGGTCCGGGCAGTTTTACACTACAAATGAGTCCAACCTCGTGTCTTAGTCGATTAATTACACCTAATTAATCATCCCCATATTAATTATCCCTAATTAATATCAAGTTTTCCATAACATGGGTAGACCTAACTCAATAGGTAAATTCCCATGGGGTAGACCTAACTCAATAGGTAAATTCCCACTTATGGTAATTTATTTTTATGGTATGCTTAATCATACCCAATCATTCATTTATTAACATATTTACCAACCCCATCGTTCCCCACGTAAATCGTTCTCATTTCATGACATAAATAAGGGGAAGATCATCACAAATATCATGGGTTTAGCATACAACTTTGTCATGGGTTAAGAGGATGTCAACTTGCATATATGAACACATTTTAACCCAACCACATTTAACTCAACTTGCATATTATCATACACATGATTTGCATAACATGTTACTTATGAGCTTGCATATTATCATACACATGATTTGCATAACATGTTGAACTTGCATATAGGCATTCTCATAACTTGCATAACATGTTAAACATGCATTTAGGCATACACATAACTTGCATAAGCATTCACATACTTGCATAAACATTCACATACTTGCATAAGCATACATAACTTGCATAAACATGCATAACTTGCATATCATGTCATTTAAGCATATACATATCTTGCATAAGCATTCATATACTCGCATAAGCATGCATAACTTGCATATCACATAAATCTTGCATTTAAACATATACATGACTTGCATAACTCACTTTATTAAACATGCATAATTCCACTCATTAAATATGCATAATTCCACTTGTTAAGCATGCATATACCAACTTGTTAAACATGCATAAATCAACTTATTAAGCATGCATAATCCAACTTATCAAATATGCATAAACATAGAACAACATAGAGTAACATATCATTATACATGATTCAAACTCACTAATCCGCATTTAAAACCATAAGCCTCATTACACCCAATCTACTTACTTTAACAATTGATGTTAAAGTGATAGAAACTCACCAAACTCAAGATTAGCAATCTTATGAAGTAGAATTAGTTGCTAACTATGAAGATAATGATGATTAGAGAATGATTTGAGAGGGATTAGCTTGCAATTTCCTTCTTAGATTAGTGGAGGCTCCCCTTAGGATTTAATTTGGCGGCATGAGGCCATCATTTCTATTTTTAGTATGGATTAAGGGGGGTTTAGGGTGTATTTATAGATTAAGAGAGTGTTTTAGGCCCTTAGATTAACCCTAGATTAATTTAGGTCCGTTAGATTTAGGAAACCTCTAGAACCAAGCCCAGCCCTAGCCAGAAAACCAGATCTGGTGCACCCAAGCACCCTGGTTCGATACGCCATGTCGACAGGCAAGTCGACAGGCATGTCGACACCCCCCCTGTCGACAGGCCTGTCGACAGCCCTGTCGACATGCTTAGGCGGGAATCTTCCCGCCTGGCCCCGCTGGTTCTAATTTAAAATTTAAATTTAAATTCCTAAATCTGTTTTTAGCTCTAATTTTTCTGCAAACTTCTTTGGGCCATAACCGGGCCATACGGACTCCGATTCTCGAAAACTCGGACTCTATTTCGCGTATTTTTCCGAGACGAACGCAATGGCGCAGCCCGTTTCCCCCGATTCCCACATCTGAGATTATTTATCCTGTAATTAGTGAATTTTAGTATTAACTAAAATTCGGGGTGTTACATTCTCCCCTCCTTAAAGGATTTCGTCCCCGAAATCTCTAAGCTAAGGAGAATGCATATCCTACCATCCAAACAACCATCTACTCAAATCATCAACCACGGGCATCCATTGTCCTTAAACAGTTTCTAATGATGTATGAGCATATGCAAACAGTGTGTGTATATGTTCCCTATCTAATGTATGAACATATGCAAACCATGATAGTGCCATGCATCCATTATGTATGCGAGAAAAACCCTATCGACACATACAATATCTACATGAGTGCACAATCATTCACCAAAATGCATCATCCATGTGATAACACAACCATTATACATCCATAAATATTTCTTCCTACACACAACTTTATGCAATATGCAAAATGAAGTGATTGAGCCGATCTAGTGCCTAGAGTGTGTGTATATGCATCCACGAGCAACCACTAGCAAACACTTGCATCCATCAACCAAAACATGTCTCAAACACATGTTTCAACCATAGGTTTACCCTATCTAAAGGTCAAAGGTACCAACGAGAGGACATACCAAAGATAAGATAAGTACTAGACAAGCGATATAGGAGAAAGTAAAGACATACCCTCAAAAAGAAATGGGTACAATGAACGCATCTTCGCTTCCGTCTCCCAAGTTGCGTTGCTCTCATCTTCTCCCCATTGCACTTTGACTAGTTGAACCTCTCGATTCCTCAATTTCCTAGTCTCTGACCCAAGGATGCGAGTTGGAGCTCGTCGGATAGTCGCATCACGCTCTATCTCTATATCTCTAAGCAAGCTCGGCTCTACCACCTCTGCCGTCTCATGTAAGCACTTCCTCAGATGTGATACATGGAATACATCATGAACCCCACTAAGTCTGTCGGGCAACTCCACCCTATATGCCATTCGTCCAACCCTCTCCTTGATAGGAAACGGCCCAACAAACCTCGGTGCTAACTTCCCAACGGATCCGAAGCGAACAACATTTCTCAACGGAGATACCTTAATAAAAACCATATCCCCAACCTCAAACTCAAGATCCGTCCTTCTCTTGTCCGCATAAGATTTTTGCCTATCCTGCGCTGCTTTCATCCTTCTTCGAATCAAGTCAATCTTCTCAGAAGTCTCCCTAACCATATCAGGCCCAAGCAAGATCTTATCCGTAGATTCCCACCAACATGTAGGTGATCGACAAGGCCTTCCATAGAGAGCTTCGAAAGGAGCCATACCAATACTGGACTGAAAGCTGTTATTATATGCGAACTCCACCAATGGAAGATGCTCTTCCCATGTACCTCCAAAATCTAAGATACAAAGCCTCAAAAGGTCTTCTAGAACACGATTCACCCTCTCAGTCTGGCCGTCTGTCTGAGGATGATATGCGGTGCTCAGACACAATTGAGTCCCTACTGCTTCTTGCAAACTTCTCCAGAACTCGCTAGTGAAGATAGGATCTCGATCACTTACTATGCTAGAGGGTACCCCATGTAATCGAACTATCTCTCGAAGATATACTGAAGCTAGCCATGGAGCGGTCCTCTTGCTCTTCACAGGTATGAAATGGGCGCTCTTAGTAAGTCTGTCTACCAGCACCCAAATTCCTGTATTACCCTTTCTCGATCTGGGTAACCCGTCAATAAAATCCATCGAGACGCTATCCCACTTCCATTGCGGAACCTCCAATGGGTGAAGCAACCCACCTGGTTTCCTTTGCTCCGCCTTCACTTGCTGGCACACCAAACATCGAGCGACATACTCGGCCACATCTTTCTTCATACCGGCCCAGAAGAAAACCCTCTTCATGTCTTGGTACATCTTATCCCCACCGGGATGAATGGTCATCCTAGAACGGTGTGCATCATCAAGAATAACCTTCCTCAACCCTTCATCTTGCGGTACACAAAGTCTACCGTCTCTACGCAAGCACCCCTTATCGTCTAGGGTGTACCTACTCAAATGGCTGGACGACTCCCCCCTTATGAGCTTCTCTATCAACTCAACCAACTGTGGGTCGTCCCTCTGTGCTTCTCCAATCCGCCCCAAAAGAGTAGGCCTAACTTCCAAGGAAGCTAGCAAACCGGGCACATAATCAATGGAAGGTCTGAAATCAAACATCGAGATAAACTCCAAGCTTCGTCGTTCCACGAACTATGGACTCAAGGACAACCTCTTCCTGCTCAAGGCGTCCGCCACTACGTTACCCTTGCCAGGGGTATACGCTATCTCGAAATCATAAGATGCTAGGAACTCCATCCACCTTTGCTGTCTCAGATTCAAATCCTTCTGAGAAAACAAGTATTTCAATGATTTATGGTCAGTGAACAACTCGAATCTTTCACCAAGAAGATAATGGCGCCAGATCTTAAGCGCAAAAACAATAGCAGCCAACTCTAAATCATGGGTAGGGTAATTTTTCTCATGTGGCCTTAACTGCCTTCCACCATAGGCTATTACCCTTCCCTCTTGCATTAAGACTGCGCCAAGTCCTGTCCCACAGGCATCGGTATAGACAACAAATGGCTTGCTCCCATCTGGCAACACTAAAACTGGAGCCGTGGTTAAAGCTCTCTTTAACCGTCGGAACGCATCATCACAATCTACGTCCCATGTGAAAACAAGATTCTTCTTTGTTAAGCGGGTTAATGGGGCTGATATCTTCGCGAAGTCTTTAATAAACTTCCTATAATAACCCGCCAACCCCAAGAAACTTCTTACTTTGGTAGCATTCTTCGGAACCTTCCAATCCTGAATTGATACTACCTTCGCGGGATCCACAGCTATCCCTTCCTTGGAGACCACGTGCCCCAAGAACCACACTTCCCTCCTCCAGAAGTGACATTTAGAGAATTTAGCCTTAAGGCTATGCGCTCGAAGAGTCTTCAACACCTCCCCAAGATGTAGGGCATGCTCTTCTTCACTCTTAGAAAATACTAAGATATCATCCACAAAGACCACCACGAATTTATTAAGGAACTCCCTGAACACCCTACTCATCAAATCAACAAAGTATGCAGGGGCGTTCGTCAACCCAAATGGCATCACCAGCCACTCATAGAAACCATCCGGAGTTCTAAAGGCAGTCTTGTCTATGCTATGCTCAGCCACCCTCAACTGATGAAACCCCGTGGCTAAGTCCAACTGAGAAAATACTGAAGCGCCAACCAACTGATCGAAAAGATCATCTATTCTCGGCAATGGGTGTCTATTCTTCTTTGTGAGCTTGTTGAGTTCTCTATAGTCTACACAAAGTCTGAGGGACACATCCGCCTTCGTAGCAAAAACTACTGGAGCACCCCACTCCGATATACTTCGTCTTATGAACCCCTTCTCAAGCAACTCCCCTACTTGCTTATGGAGTTCCCTCCTCTCACGAGGAGCCATGTGGCGCACTGGTAAAGATACCGGTTTTGCATTATCCACCAAATATATTCGGAAGTCAATCTCCCGCTTCGGAGGTAAGCCCTTCACCTCCTCAAACACATCCGGATATTCCCGGACCACTCTCACAGATTGCAAACTCTCGACCGAAGCGTCAAGCGATTCAAGATAACTTAGCATAACAGAGTCCATGGGATTACAAGAAATCTCGAGAGTGTTACCCAAGCGGGTCATGAGTCTAACAACCCTCCTTTCGCAATCAAGAACGGCACCATTACTGGATAACCAGTCCATGCCCAAAATCAACCCATAGCCCGTGAAGCCCAACACAAAAGCATCACATCTAAACTCAATGCTAAGTATAGAAATCTTCAAACCCAAACATATCATGGATAAATAAGTGGAGCCCCCAATTGGGTTTGAAACAACCAAGGGATCATCTACCAGACTGGTGTCTAAGTGCAGTGACTCAACTAATGATGATGAGATAAACGAATGCGATGCGCCTGAATCAAACAATGTACGGACAGGATGGTCAAATAGAAAAACCAGACTTTCAACGGAAATAGTTCTACCTCTCTCCTGAATTGGTGGAACCGCGAGAGCCTGTACTTGCCCCCTAGCCTGACTCGGTGCCATAAGAGCTTGCACCTGTCCTCCTGAGGTAGATCCCGTCCTTTGCCCTTTCTTAGGGCAATCCTTCACTAAATGCCCTGCTTCGCCACAGTGGAAGCAGCCAGTCTTCTTCTTCTTGCGACAATCTTTGCTTAGGTGGCCAGGTGTCCCACAATTGAAACACTTCTTCTTCTTGCTCTTGCCACCGTTGCCCTTCCCACCTTTGTTTTGCTGTTGTTGAGGTCTCTTTTGATCTCCCTTCTTCTCGGTTGCCTTATTAGCATTAGGACCTTTCTCTTCCTCATACATGAGTGCCATGTCAACTAGCTTCTCAAAGGTGGCCCCCATAGGGATGTGAGTCATAGCCAACCCATGCATCGGTTCATTCAAGCCTTTCACGAACCTCAAAGCCTTCTTCTCCGGTGTATTCACCATGTCTAGGCCAAACCTTGCCAATTGATTAAACTTGTTAACGTATTCCTTCACCAAAAGATTTCCTTGCTTTAGAGTCAAGAATCTTTCCATATACAAGTTTTCCTCCGCCCTTGAGAGAAACTTTGCCACAAATCTTTGCCTAAAATCCGCCCAAGAGTCAACGGGGCGTTCTCCATTAGTGACCTCCCACCAGAATGAGGCCTCTCCCTTCATTAACCACGCAGCCAACTTGACTTTCTTCCCTTCTTCCATCTCAAAGATATCTATCAACTCTTCCACCTCCTTAAGCCAATCTCTAGCCTCCACAAAGGTTTCAGATCCTTGAAAAGGTTTCCCTCCCATAGCTTTAAATTCCTTACAAGTCTTAGCAAAAGTATCCGTGCGAGGAGGAGGGGGAGGAGGAAGATCGGGTGCTACGGTTGGTGGAGGAACATTTGCTGGACCCGCAGTGGTGGCCCTAGCCTCCATCAATCTCCTATACCATACTGGTATCGTCACACCCTCTGGAAAGATAAGATTCTCGGCCATGCTGAAACGAAAAAGGAAAGATTCAAAACGGAGAATTCGAAGGATATAGATATGGCTATTGGGGATTATGCTTTTCTTTCAAAAACTTTTCACTTTAAAAGACATGTTTTTGAAAATATCCTTTCCAAAAATGTTTTAGAAAAATAGTTTTCTAAAAATTTTATCTGTTCCGGTAACCTTTGCTCTGATACCACGTGTAACACCCCACGCCCGCTATGGTCACTCACTAAGGGAATGCCATAGCATCGGTGGAGTATTTTAGTGAATATAGAACAGAAAAATTACACCAAGACAGATAATAAATAGTACTTGAAATTTAAAACATCATCTCATAACATCGGAAATAAACATGTCTGGTTACATCATAAAACCATGATAAAAGTCAAGTACAATATCCGTCAAAATAAAGAAGTACATAATCCCACTCTCTTATACAATAGCCATGACAAAAGAAAAGATAACTGGATCACTGGAGCTTTACATCTACCCAAGCTCCCAAAGACTGGAACAGCAATCCGATCAAGCTCTACTACCGCTAGGATCCACCGTAGGACCTGAGGGTTGGGAAAAAGATAAAAACAACGGGGTCAGACATAAGTCTGAGTGAGTCCTATAACTTTAACAATACAATCATTAAAGTAACCAGAGAAGACATAAACTTGACCCACGGTAATATCTGGGGATGAATGGCTACACTAAGCAGCTTGGTAGACTTAGGATAAACTAAGATAACCGTCAGGACGCATCTACCCACCCAAGGATAATTACTAACTGCACCACACCAGTCATTCCCACTTAAAGGTTGATCCCTTCCAAGGACTTAGAAAATTTCCCCAGTAGTTTCATGTACTCCTAGCCCACTACATAGGTGCCGTCTGCCCCTATCTCCACTAGGTGTACTCAGTAATTCTTACCCAGTAGTTTCGTGTACCCCTACATAGGTGTCGTCTGCCCCTATCTTCATTAGGTGTACCCACTACTCCCCATCGACCGGCTCCCTACCGTAGATACCCGTGCTGGTCCCACAGTGGGGTGTATCACTCCCCTAAAGTGGCTACCCAATACTATCAACGGTGCACGGCTTTATATCTACACGATGCAACAACGACTTATCTACCATCCCGGGCCCACACACGCATATGAAGCCCGTTGGACTTGCGTTGCCACCGCTAACCCGTTTTGGCCTCTTATAATCAAGCCCAATATGCGTGTCCCGTCACTCGACATGGGTCGAGCCCACAAAGATACGTTTGGGATATTGGTTGAAATGGGCCCCCACAAGCTACCCACTTAAGCTTGTCTAATATCTAGTGTATCCCACTTAACCCTTTAATCATGTTTAATTACATGTTTCCACTTGGTTAAGTATTCTAATCGTATTTTCTATTGCCACCCAAGGCAACCCACTAGATTCCACATGCCACCCAAGGCAACCACAAAATTTCCACATGCCACCCAAGGCACCCACTTAACCCCTCATGTCCCACTACATGCTAATATGGTTAAGTGTTTCTTAATTAATTAAGACCGTGATCTCCCATAAAGACCTCCCACATTAGACTGACTGTTATGACCGCCTGGTTAAGCCGGTAGAGTCCGGGCAGTCTTACGTCATAACCGAGTCTAACCTCGTGTCTTTACCTTAATCACGTATTTAATTCATGGCTAAGACCTCTCACATTGGGCTGACATTTGTAGCAACTAGTTAAGCCGGTCGGGTCCGGGCAGTTTTACACTACAAATGAGTCCAACCTCGTGTCTTAGTCGATTAATTACACCTAATTAATCATCCCCATATTAATTATCCCTAATTAATATCAAGTTTTCCATAACATGGGTAGACCTAACTCAATAGGTAAATTCCCATGGGGTAGACCTAACTCAATAGGTAAATTCCCACTTATGGTAATTTATTTTTATGGTATGCTTAATCATACCCAATCATTCATTTATTAACATATTTACCAACCCCATCGTTCCCCACGTAAATCGTTCTCATTTCATGACATAAATAAGGGGAAGATCATCACAAATATCATGGGTTTAGCATACAACTTTGTCATGGGTTAAGAGGATGTCAACTTGCATATATGAACACATTTTAACCCAACCACATTTAACTCAACTTGCATATTATCATACACATGATTTGCATAACATGTTACTTATGAGCTTGCATATTATCATACACATGATTTGCATAACATGTTGAACTTGCATATAGGCATTCTCATAACTTGCATAACATGTTAAACATGCATTTAGGCATACACATAACTTGCATAAGCATTCACATACTTGCATAAACATTCACATACTTGCATAAGCATACATAACTTGCATAAACATGCATAACTTGCATATCATGTCATTTAAGCATATACATATCTTGCATAAGCATTCATATACTCGCATAAGCATGCATAACTTGCATATCACATAAATCTTGCATTTAAACATATACATGACTTGCATAACTCACTTTATTAAACATGCATAATTCCACTCATTAAATATGCATAATTCCACTTGTTAAGCATGCATATACCAACTTGTTAAACATGCATAAATCAACTTATTAAGCATGCATAATCCAACTTATCAAATATGCATAAACATAGAACAACATAGAGTAACATATCATTATACATGATTCAAACTCACTAATCCGCATTTAAAACCATAAGCCTCATTACACCCAATCTACTTACTTTAACAATTGATGTTAAAGTGATAGAAACTCACCAAACTCAAGATTAGCAACCTTATGAAGTAGAATTAGTTGCTAACTATGAAGATAATGATGATTAGAGAATGATTTGAGAGGGATTAGCTTGCAATTTCCTTCTTAGATTAGTGGAGGCTCCCCTTAGGATTTAATTTGGCGGCATGAGGCCATCATTTCTATTTTTAGTATGGATTAAGGGGGGTTTAGGGTGTATTTATAGATTAAGAGAGTGTTTTAGGCCCTTAGATTAACCCTAGATTAATTTAGGTCCGTTAGATTTAGGAAACCTCTAGAACCAAGCCCAGCCCTAGCCAGAAAACCAGATCTGGTGCACCCAAGCACCCTGGTTCGACACGCCATGTCGACAGGCAAGTCGACAGGCATGTCGACACCCCCCCTGTCGACAGGCCTGTCGACAGCCCTATCGACATGCTTAGGCGGGAATCTTCCCGCCTGGCCCCGCTGGTTCTAATTTAAAATTTAAATTTAAATTCCTAAATCTGTTTTTAGCTCTAATTTTTCTGCAAACTTCTTTGGGCCATAACCGGGCCATACGGACTCCGATTCTCGAAAACTCGGACTCTATTTCGCGTATTTTTCCGAGACGAACGCAATGGCGCAGCCCGTTTCCCCCGATTCCCACATCTGAGATTATTTATCCTGTAATTAGTGAATTTTAGTATTAACTAAAATTCGGGGTGTTACATGAATTGAAAACGATTTCGAAATGAATTGAATATAAAAAGATTTCGAAATGAATTGAATATATAAATGAATTCAAATTGAATTGAAACTTGAATTGAATAGAAATGAATTTTAAAACGAATTTATAAGGAAAGATTCAATTTTGATTTGAATTGAAATGGAAGTTAAAATTGTTTTTGAAACGAATTTAAAACTATTTATAAAATTCATTTTAAATGGTAGTCGACGAAATATATATTATATATATTATATATATAATATAATGGCCTGAATAGAACGCGCCGCGCCGCGGCAGTTCGCGAATTTCGACCATTAACTTCGAACGAATTTTACGGGAGATCCGACCGTCGGATTCTCCTAAAACCGGAACCGTTGGGTTCGTATCGAAAAGATCTTTCTAACGAATATTAAAAATTTGAAATCTAACGGTTGGATTTGGAGATGCGTCCAAATCAATTTCGAAAAAGGTCGCTGTAAGTGCATTTCGATGGCCGTTGATGGAAATCGACTGTACGGGCCTTGATAAAATTATTAAAAATGTCAATAATTTGTGTAAATTCATAAGAAATGATTTGGGAAAAATTGGAATGAAAAACTCCATATTTGAAAAGATAAAAATAGATTTTTATCGAAATGAACTAGTTTTGGACTAGAATTATAATCCTATTTATTTTTAAAATAAATAAATTGAATTTGAAATGGTTTTGAAAATAACCAGAATTTCCAATGATTGCATTGGAGTGGATTTGAATCGAAATTGTCTTCGGAATATTTCGATGTTGGATTTCGTGATGATACAGATATTGTTATGGGAATTTGAAAGATATAGATATATATATCGTTATTTCCAATACGATATTTGTTAGTCGTGGAATTTGATATTGAATATAAGCCGGTATATTTTCTATTCAGAGCCTTGTGTTTAATATCAAGTTGATTTGGGTTTGTCGTGAATGGTGTCTTCACTAACACTGTTCTTGAACCCAGTTGAGAAAAGATTAAATCTTTTTATTTAGATTTAATGAAGTGTACCAATTAAATAATATTTAATTGGAATTGAATCGATATTGATTTTTGGGTTTATCGTGGACGGTGTTTTAAATAACACTCGTTCTTTAACCCGATAATTAATGAATGTGATTTTGGGTCTATCGTGAACCATGTTTTAAATGACACTGATTCTTTAACCCAGTTAACGATTGATGCTAAGTGGAGTTTTAATGAATCTTTAATTAGATTGAAATGATCGAGAATGGAGTATCACCAGTTTTGCTCCAGGCGATAGTTAAATCTTTAATTAGATTTTGAACGTGAAATGGTTATTGAATTTACCGATAACACCGTGGTGTTAGATATGAAGTATTACCAGTTTTACTTCATGGGATGAATAGGTTGGGATTGGGGAATTAAAACAAATGACTACTTCGGTAAGTTTCGTTAATCCCGACTAGTTGAATCGAAATTCAAAAGGATAGATTAAAGAATAAATATAAAGAATTTATCTTTGATAAAATTAATGGGAACCTTTCCTATGAATGTGAAATTTAGAAACTAACTGTCGGTTAGCCAAGCAGAATGGTTTTCTGGATATTGATCTGATGTTGGTTTCGGCCTTCGGAGTTAATATTTGGGGAATTATTCTCTTGATTAATTTACGGTTAGTGACTGATGAATTGGAATGAGGCGTATGTTGTGTTTGTGTAACACTTATTTAAAATATACGCGAGTTATTCGGAAAGACCGGGTTTATCCCATTCTGAATAACTGATACGACGATAAGTCGAAGATTAAGACGATGGTCTAAGACCGGAGATCTTCACGTCGTTTGGGTGATTACTGATGATCTTGATTGGGATGTACACCCAAGAAGATGGAAACAGTTGGTGATCGTCCAGACGTACATGGAGACCGATGGACATGCGGGGTACTAGGTGCCTCCGGTTTCGTTCAGACCCAGAACGAACTTGTAAATGGACTATGTGTCTGACATTGGATTTTAGTCCGTGTGATTGATCTCTATTAAATATATATCTGTTTGGCGGCGGAGAATTTATTCTCTTGCTTAACGCCCTTCTCTGAGACGTACGAGCTCAGGGGTTATATACTGATGGATATCAAACGCATGGAGTAAATTGCCTGTGTGGCATGCCTAAGTGGCAATTGATCGAGGCTTCTGTTGAAAAGCAAAGTCTTGTGGTTGATGATCGAAGCACGGCCCTTGTGGCGTAGCTTTGCGTAACGTTTGCTTCGCGAGTTTCGCACCCCGGTTGTGAACCAAAAACGGGAGAGGACCTCAAGGAGGGCATGCGTTTCTTTCTAGCTAGGGTGGTGTCAGTGACCTACCAACCCTGACATTTATATACTTTTCACCTGTGTGGTTGTTGCTGTTGCGAGGCGCCTCGGTTTGATCGGACGATCCGGGTCCGATGGAGTCATTCATTGGCTCATTTACGCCCCAAAGGGCGGGGAAACGTAGTGTTCAGGCATAATAATCCACATCGGTGGACCGGCCCTGTCGCTCCAAGGCTTGCCTGCGCGCTTGCCTGTGGCTCGGGCTAGAGAGTCGCAAATCGGTAGAGGACGATCCCTGGCCTCGGTTCATAGATGGAAATCCAATTTCCAAATACGTGACATTTGCGGTTTTAGTTGTAATCCTATATATGGCGACATAGTGGGATGGGGCGCTTATGCCGCCTATGATTGATACTTATGATTTGAAGTTGTTTTATACACTATGCACTTATAATAGTATCAAATGATTTCTTTTAAACGTATCAAGCATTCTTGGCTATTATAAGGTAAAAACCCTATCCTCCGGCTTGCGTTGCATTGTGTGATGGGAACCGGGTCTTATAATAGCTTCACTTTTCCTTATTTAGCATTGCGCTGTTGTTTCATGCACTGGTGTTCTTGGGAGGAAACCCGTTCCGTGTTATACGGCGTGGTCCCTTGATTTACCGAACTTTAATAACAAAGATTAACTATTTTAGTTCTCACACCAGTCCCATGACTGACTTGGAGTTTATTGTTTTAACCTAAACTCTGGGTGCCCTTATTTTGACACGGGCAGCTAGTAGTTTTGGTTTTGCAGATTTATATTCACAGGATCCTGGTTTACAGCTGGAACGATACCTGGAAAGCTTTGTATCCGTATATCTCCTTCTAGTTGTGTATTGTATTATTTTCCGCTGCGATGTATTTAAATGTAATTTAAATCTCTGATATTTCTGTGTAATATTCATTTATACTCTGTATATTCTTGTAATCTGATGCATTGTTGTAATATACAATGAAATGTTCTTCCGTCTGCGTTCTACTTTGCCGTGTTCTCAAAACAATTCGTTCTTTCTCTTCTCTTCGGAGACCGGGGAAGTTCGGGTCGTTTCACCTGTGCTGGTTGGACATCGGCACAACGCATTTTAGGGAAATGTCGGCTGGTGCGGGGTGGGCCATCGCCTTTTCAGAACCTCTGGTCGTTGGTTTGATAAGAGCGCATGAAGGCCGATACCAATTCCAATACCAACACACATTCCTTGGAGTCGTATAAATAATGGGAGGCAAAAGGGAAAGAGAAGATGATAAAAAGAAAGAGGCTGAAGGAATACTCCTTGTAATTGATCCGCATCAAATTACATTATAAATTTTACGAATGCAATTTAAGGAAAAATATTATGGTGATTTTACGAATGTTCCTATTAATGACGTCATTCCACATCAGCAATTAAAAGTTGCTGCTTTTAAGTTTAAGTATGTGCATGAATAAAGGGATAATTAGCAAAAAATTGCAGCAGATTTTATCGGACGATTCACTTCGTGTGAATATGTTATCATAATCAGTATTATTAGATAATAAATATTTACTTATCATATATAAGACTAACAGTTTGTAATACTTATCAGGCAATAAATATTTACTTATCATATATAAGCCTAACAGTCTGTGATACTTAAAAAAAAACATTTACAAATACTTTGAATATAAAGGAAAGGATTGGAATATTCCATTTCTTTAAATAATAAAAGTTAAAACAACTAAAATCCACTTTATGCGCAAACTTGATTTTTCATTATTAATGCAATTTTATGCTATCTTTGCTTTTAATAACTTATTCTGCAGGTGGTCAATCATATAACTTTGCTTTCGATCTATTTCTTGTTGCAAATGGAAATTTAAAACTTTCGCTTTTAATATGCCACATGTTCGCTGAGGCAGTGTTTGCGATGAGTGATTGGAATATTAAAATTGATAAAATCCATGAAACTAACCATAAAATAATGAAATTTGGTTAAAACTACATATTTTAATGAAAAATTATTTTATCATGAAACCTAAAATTTCAATTATGACAATAATAAGAACTAACCACTATAATTCAAAAGTGCTTTAATTTTATTTTTCACGTTAGTTATTTCACTCAAATTGATAAAAAAAAGAGCATCAAATGATACAATATCGATGTTAAAATAAAAGTACATTTTGTTATATTTGATGTTGGTGAAAAGAATTTCTACTTTTGGGTAAATGGATTTTAGGTTTTAAAAAGGTAGTATAGAAAAATGAAAATAAGGATAATTTTGTAAAAGACATAATGTTCGTAAAGCAATATCTGGTGTCTAGTATTTTATTATATTTTTTTGGTGTATATTTAGCAATCTTCGGTGCATGAATAGAACTAGCCAATGATAAGTAGTTGTTGCCAAGATTATTGCTATTTATTTGTAGTGGTAGTCTTTGTGGTTTATACTGTGGCCAATAAAAAAAGAGACTACGTGGATTCGCAAAAGAGATCACGTGGATTGAGATTCGTACCATTAGATTTGATTTACAATAAGCTGTTAAATTTATAGTTGGAGAGGATGGTACGGATTGCATCTCTAAAATAAACTAGAGAAAATATGTTTTAGTCATTTGAGATGATGACATATTAGTGTGAAATTGTGAAACATTCTAGAAAAATTTAAAGTTAACTTTTATAGCCAATTATTTGAAAAAAAATAACAATGTATGATAAGTTATTAACAAATGATTTTTCAATATTAATTATTCATAATTTAATTATTTTTAATCAATTCATTAACTATTAATTATTTCATATTTCAAAATAATTATTAATAATTAATAAAGAAATGATTTTACAAAAAATATTGCTAGGATATGTAAACAAAATCTTCAATTAAAAAAAATTGCTAAAATATCTTTTTGACACATCATCACACAATTCAACATTATTTTTAACGAAAGGTTAGAATGATATGGAAAAAAATGTAGGGGCTAATCACGAACAAACTTCCCCTTCCGTATATGTGTAGATAATACATTCTACCTACCTATAAATATTGGTAGATAATCATCCTTCAACAATTTAATAACAATGACAATATTTACCTACTAATAAATTTTACCATTGAATATTGGTAGATAAAGGTTCTATTTCCTACCTATATTTATTGGTAGGTAAAGGTCAAATTTCTTGTAGTGACCCCTCACATTAAATTAACAACTTGTAGATGCTGGATTTGCCGGGCGGTTCCGAGCAGACTTCTACCACAAATTGAATTTAACCTCATGTCTAAGTGTAATTACAGTTTTCTACTTATTGCAAATTTTCTATATAATTTAGGCTTGTCCGTTCTTTCAATTTTTTTACTGTAATCTATATTTTACATGTCATCATATTAAGTCCATTCTATGTCGCATGTTCTTCCTAATATGTAATTAGTTTCATCTCAAAATAACATGTAATCATCAAATCATGTTATTATTCTAATTTAACATGTAATGATTCCAATTTCGAAAATTAAGGGTTAAAGTACATAAATGTCACAAGTTAACATGAAATTGGAACAATAGTAATCACTACATATATTTTAACAAGTTTACATTTCAACATGTGAACATTTAAGTTTCAATATATGAATTTTCTAACATAATAATATTTTAACGTATTAATATTTCAGCATGTCATATTAGCATTTCATCACTTTAATTATTCTATCAGATTTACATTGTTAACGGGGAATGTCAAACGATAATATACCATTATCAAAAATGTTATAACTTAAATCCACTAACCTAGTGTGCTTTCCAAATTCTGAATCTGGTCCAGATCTAGTATTCCATGTCCCTCTAACTGAATTTAGAACCTAGAAACCATGGATCCATAATTCTTACTAAAAGAAAAAGGGAAAAAAGAGGAGAAAATTGAAATAGACCAAATCTAAGAAATTACCTTACTTCGAATATGATTCTGAACACCTTCTTGTTAATATTCATTATTTTCCTCCAGATCTTGATTTAGAATTTTCCTAAACTAGTTATTCTATTATTTTTTCTAAAGAGATTTGAGGAGGAGGAAGAATGGCAGAGCTTAGATGTTGTCTCAGAGAATATGAGATTTAGGCTAGGCTCTACTAGCCTATTTATAGATGTTCAGGATCTTATCGTACACGCAGCGCTGAGTCAGAATTGAACCCAGTTAAGAAAATAGTCCAGGTTCGCAGATGATTCTAGACTGATCTGGGGTGGTGTCGACCCCAGTGTCGACCCCGGTGTCGACCCCAGTGTTGACCCCTCTACAGGGGTGTCGACCCCTATGGGTCCCATGAGCTGTTTTGGCGCAGAAATTTGATTTTCGAATGTTTGAATTTTTGTAATTTATTTAACTGTTATATTCACATATAATCTTCTTATACATATACAAATCTTTTGATGACCAATTTTTGCATATATATATGCACACAATTTTTATTCTGTTTTTGTTGACACACTTTTTGGTAAAAACTGTCACACTGAATATCTGGATAGCATCGCGCTCGGATATGGAGAACATCGTCAGAAGACAGGCAGCGATTTGGTCAAAGTCGCATCACGAACAAAGAAAGGCCCGAAACTCCTATCAGACGACCTCTTTTGGTCCCGAAAACAGCAATTACGGAGCTGAGCTTTGTAACTCTTGTAGAGATCTCTGAATCAGCTTCATTTTGAGCTTTGGTTTGGCTCAACCGGACTTACGTTTTGAAAGTTATGCCCATTTCCGTAAACTGGTGTAATCTGGCAATTTTCTGGATAAAGCAATGAAGCGTCACATGATCGGAGTATGGCTCATGCACCCTCGGATCGCCCTCATCAGATCGCCCCCCTCGGCTCGTGGTACACCTCCTGATCACGACCCGACCATGGACACCAGAATCCCACTCCAGCTCACGACCAGACTTCGGTTCGTGGAGACCTCATCACGACCCGATCCCATGACCACGAACCAACCACCGAATCTGCTAATACACGCGTAGATCTTGACCAATTCTCAAGGCTATTCACACTCCTATTTTCCCGGATCGGATGCCACGTACCCCATCATGAACCAATCTTCCCAGAAGCTCTCCTACAGCTATAAATACACCATTTGAAGGCATTTTCAAGGATCTTTTGGCTCTAACACCTCATGGCTTCCACCATTGCTCTCTGCAAAGCATTTTCAGCAGCAAAGAAGCCAAATTCCACATTATAACACGAGGATTTCGTGTATAATCTTATGATTTCTTACCTCTTTTCATTATAAACATGAGGATTTTGTGTATAAACCGATAGAATTGTACTTGTAACTTCTTAGGATTTAAGAAGAGATAAAGTGGACTTAGGCTTGGTTTGAGACGAACCACTATAAAAACTTCGTGTGTCTCCTCTTTATTCACTTTTTTCTGCACTCTGTGATTTGTGATCTGCATTTGGGTGTTAGGCCCAGATTTTGGTCTAACATTTTGGCGTGCCAGGTAGGGGGGCACACGAAAAGTTCAACTTCTGCTTGGATTTTTTGGCTTTTGGATAAAGGGCAATCAAAAGGAAGAAGACTGGAACTTCCTCTCATGTTGATGATGCTGACGTGAAGACATAAGGAATGAGGCAAGGCAGGAAGCTTCCTCTCATGGAGATCCTTCTGCATGCTTGACCAGAGACGAGATGGACGGAGTTCTCACTGAACTGAGAGATCAAATGGCACAGAAAGATGATCTCCTCCAAAAACAACAGGAAATGATCAACCAATTCTTCGCTCGATGGATAGAAGGCCAAGCAACGCTCAAGTCATTGGAAATGAAGCCACAGAAGCGGCTCGGGAATAACATGGACTCCGGGGCAACCCCCTCGTTATTAGAAATGCACAGCGACCGACTTCAGCTCCAGATCGGATGGATACTGGAGCGCAAACTCTCTCTCAACTGCAGCAGGGATCGACTCATGACAGGCCACTAGCACCGGGTCGGATCGTCCCTCCTTAGTTCGCTCCCCACGAACCACGATCCGGCCTTCACGAACCTGCCTCACGAACCGACCCCGTCGAGCCGGGTCGGGTCTCCACCCTCAATCCGCGATCCCCAGGCAAAAGCTCACTAACAGGTTCCATCCTCTCCTATATTCAACGCTGTGGGGGCACCAGCTTTGATTTCGGTAGTTTGCAACAGCTTTTTGAAGGAAATCGACTCGCTGATCTGATTCAACGCCTCCCGAGAGGCCGCACCTATCAGAATGACGTGGAAGACGTCAATCACAACCCATTCACTCAAGTAATCAGGAATTCCCGCAATGCCCTGGATCTCAGATTCCCATAACTGGAGCCTTACAATGGCAGGACGGATCCTACCATGCACTTGATGCGCTACAAACGGCATATGGAAGTTCAATCGATGTCGGAAAGCGTCATGGCTAAGTGTTTTCCCCTCTTTCTGACTGATATAGCAGCCATGTGGATTTGGCAGCTAGAAACGGAATCGATCAACAGCTGGAATATGTTGGTCGCTCGCTTCCTTGAACAGTTTCGTTTCCACATCGCACGACCCAAGAACGTCATGTCACTCACCATAATCAAGCAAAGGCCTAGAAAAACTCTGTGTTTCTTTCTGGAAAGATTCAACATTGCAGCATCATCAGTTGATCGCCTTGAACAATCGATGGTATTGATGGCAGCGGTATCCGACGTTCTGGATAACACGGAATTCAAGAAATCTTTCTACTGAGACCCACCACGGAATCTCAGCGAGTTCTACCTTGAATCAGATAGATTTCTGCGTGAGGAAGATGCAACTTCCAAGAAGAAAGTTCTCGATGTCAACATGCTCAAAGATGGAGAACTGTCTTATTATGGAAATGGCAAAGGAAAAGCTGTCGTCAAGAATGATCGCAACACTCAGCCCCAGAGAGGGCCCAGATATGAAAAATATATTGAGCTCATTGCTTCACTTTCTGACATCTACATGGACACAAACGGTGTTGTCTCCTACCCAAAGCCTCCCAGGAGGGAGCCATCGCAAAGAGAATGCGATTCTGGAAAGCACTGCATATTCCATGATATGGACGGACATGACATGAATGAGTGCAGACATCTTCGTGATTTGATTGAGGAACGGGTTAGACGTGGAGAGCTGCCCGAGTATGTGAAACCATCAATAGCACCTGCGCTTCTAGCTTCTGCTCCTCGGAGAGGGAATGACCCTGGATCAGGCTCTCGTGGGCTCATCATCAACTGATCTGGATGAGATCAGCTTTCATTTTCTGCATTTCTTAGACTTTAAGATTTGTTTTTTGCTTTCATTTGGTTTTCCGATTGGTTGAATCGGAGTACACACATACGGGGTTAGGATGTATCCCCAAAGCGTGCTCTGGACTCAGTGTCAAACCAATCAGGATTTGCTTTGGTTTTGCATTTTGAATTGAATAAGGACTTCCCAAGCATGGATTATGTTTGGAGAATTTAAGTATCTTGTCAGGATGTGGCAGGATCCTCAACTTCGGTTAAAGTATGGCTTATACTTATTATGGAACTCTAGGTATGGATTATGCCTAGGGACGGACTATCTTGTCAGGCTGTGGCAAGCGTAGCTCTACTTCAGGTCTGAGTATGGTTTATACTCACTTTGGGATCTTAAGTATGGATTATACTTAGGAACGACAAATGGTCTTGTCAGGATGTGACAAAAGAAATCAGGTATGGATTATACTCGGTTTGAACTCCAGGGTATGGATTATGCCCTGCAAACGGTCTTGTTAGGATGTGACAAAAGAAATCGGGTATGGATCATACCCGATTTGGACTTCTGAGTACGGATTATGCCTGGAAATGTTGGCCCTTGCCAGGATTTGGTAGGATGACTCAAACGTCCCTTGATTATGGTTTATGCTCCTTAGACGCCGAAGCATGGTTTATGCTCGGAAAATTTGAACAATATCACCAGGATTTGGAACGTTTGTTTTTCCTTTATCTCTTTACAGGTATGGATTATATCTGTAGCTGGCAGACCCGGCAAGGTCATGGCATTATCGAATTTCTATGGCTTATAGATTTCCTAGACTATCCAGAACACATCTTCCTTCAACCAACAAGATATGTTCCGGGGGGAAAACTTGTTGACACACTTTTTGGTAAAAGCTGTCACACTGAATATCTGGATAGCATCACGCTCGGATATGGAGAACATCGTCAGAAGACAAGTAGCGATTTGGTCAAAGTCGCATCACGAACAAAGAAAGGCCCGAAAATCCTATCAGACGACCTCTTTTGGGCCCGAAAATAGCAATTACAGAGCTAAGCTTTGTAACTCTTGTAGATCTCTGAATCAGCTTCAGTTTGAGCTTTGGTTTGGCTCAATTGGACTTACGGTTTGAAAGTTATTCCCGTTTCCGTAAACTGGTGTATTCTGGAAATTTCCTGGATAAAGCAACGAAGCGTCACACGATCGGAGTATGACTCATGCACCCTCGGATCTCCCCTCATCGGATCGCCCCCCTCGGCTCATGGTACACATCCTGATCACGACCCGACCGTGGACACCAGTTTCCCACTCCAGCTCACGACCAGGCTTCGGTTCGTGGAGACCTCATCATGACCCGACCCCATGACCACGAACCGACCACCGAATTTGCTAATACCCGCGTAGATCTTGACCTATTCTCAAGGCTATTCACACTCCTATTTTCCCGGATCGGATGTCACATACCCCATCACGAACCAGTCTTCCCAGAAGCTCTTCTGCAGCTATAAATACACCATTTGAAGGCATTTTCAAGGATCTATTGGCTCTAACACCTCACGGCTTCCACCATTGCTCTCTGCAAAGCATTTTCAGCAGCAAAGAAGCCAAATTCCATATAATAACATGAGGATTTCGTGTATAATCTTATGATTTCTTACCTCTTTTCATTGTAAACACGAGGATTTCGTGTATAATCCGGGAGAATTGTACTTGTAACTTATTAGGATTTAAAAAGAGATAAAGTGGACTTAGGCTTGGTTTGAGCCGGACCACTATAAAAACTTCATGTGTCTCCTCTTTATTTACTTTTTTCTCCACTCTGTGATTTGTGATCTGCGTTTGGGTGTTTGGCCCAGATTTTGGTCTAATAGATTTCAAAATTCAAATGGCGTTGTACCTTTCTTAAATTCTTTCCATATTTCTTTGATTGCAGCCTTATCTTAAATTTTATCTCTTGTATATATATATATATTTCTACACATATATACGCATATATTTACATATACATGTATACATATATTTTTCTAGACTTCCTTATATGTATACTTTTCCATATATGTGTGTTTGTACATATTTTTCTCTTATGAACATGTGTTATTTTAGCCGTTCCCTTAAAACAAAAATATGACGCCGGTGGTGATCGAACTTTATACCTCTTGTATGCAAGCCACATTCTCTAACCAAGTGGACTACTAAGGCTATTATTGACAAGGCCTAAAACAATGGTAATTATTGTTCTCTTCTCACTTCTCTTTTTCATGTTTGTTACAATATTTCAATAAAACCATTTCATGAATCTTTTTCCTTTTATTTTTCCTTTAGTATTAATGCATAATATTTGAAAATTAGTGCATGCAACATATTTACACTGCATGCAACCAATCCTTTCTTTTTTATAATGCGTGCATTACATTTTTATTTGCGTTAATATTTTTCTTTTAAATGTTTATGTCTATGCACACACACACATATATATATATATATATATATATATATATATATATATATATATAGACACACACACATGTGTACATATGCATTGTTTAATTTTTAAATTATCATAAAATGCGGGGTGTTACATTCTTCCATCCTTAGGAAATTTCATCACTGAAATTTGATAAGGGTAAAATAGATAATCCCTCACATAATATCCATCATGTGTGCATATAATTTTTGCAAACATTGTGCACTCGTGCAAAGTGTAATACAACACAATAATACATGTATGCTTAAACGGTACCTCCTATATGTATGCAAATTTTTCAAAAATTCTTTAAAAATATGATGCTTACATCCTAAATATACTGGCAGCTCTACATGAATGCAATATTTTGAAAATAAAAATATATTTTCATCCAAATTTTTTCACAATCTTACTGAGTAAGTGCGTAGTTCATCCAATTGTTGCATCCAAAATCCTACTAATCAATTTTATTTTTCGAATTTTAGAAAAATCTAATTTTCTAAATTCGATTTCTTATGTTACAAAAAGGTGGAAAACGGAAAATTTCACATCTTCCGTTCTTCTTTTATGTACCTTTGTCCAACCGTACTTGGATTTTATGTAACTATTTATAAAGATTCCCTATTTTCCTATCCAAGCACAGCCCACATAAGAAAATTTTCTTTGTTACTGATTTTCTTTTTCATCTTATCTTGGAAATTTTTACTCTTATTCATTTTTTCTTATAATTTTCCATTTCTCTTTAACTGCCATGTTTGTTGCTTTATTGAATTTGTTGTTTCTTTTTTAGTTGTACCATTTCTTTTTTCTTAGCTTATTTAATTATTTGATCTAAATTTAATTTCAAATAAGCCTTCAACTAGAACAGAAAAATAAACACTCTCCACAATTACTACTAAAGGCTAAAATCTCGGGACTATGTCCCCCTCAGACAGCAAGCTTGAACCACGGGATCAGTGACAGGTTTAGGTGTTACGCTAATTACCCAACAAGAACAAAATAACGGAACGATCCCAACAGAAATATAATAACGGGTTTTACCCCTGACATGAAAATTAGCAATAGGATCTAAACACTTACTTGCCCTTTTTTCTATCTAGTAGTCACCACTAGTCCTGGCTGTGTACCAACAGTCATTTCAAGCAACACCCTAGGCTTTTGAATGCTTACGCATTTTAAAGGGACTTACCATTATTCCAAGACAAGATAATTCTCGCTATCCACTTCATAGCCTCAAAACTTTTCCCATCTTCCCTAGGCACTAATCCTTACCTACTCCATACTTTTAAAACATAGTTTGGCCTTTTCATTTAAATTTTCTTCCAAAAATTAAAAGTGTCAAAATTTTATTTTCCTTATGAAAACTTACTTTTTCCAAACCATAAAACATGTTATTTTATAAAAAAAAATGTAAATCATTTTTTTTTCAAATCACAAAAACTAGAGTAGATAAGGACAACTATTTCTCATTCGGGTTTATAACTTGTTCTTACCCATAAGGTCAGTTCAGTCTCTTACTACAAGGTGCAACATCCATTATATTCTTAATTTCTACAACTTATTTTGTCCACCCAACAAAATTTTCTACTTTAAAACAAATTATAAAAAATGATTGTCAAAAGAACTGAGATTTCAAAACCTTCTTTATTAAGAATTTTAACAAAATGCAATATTTTCAAGGTTTTTCTTTTAAATCCTTTCATGCAATATAACAAGAAAACTAGCGAGCTATACATGCTCTATAATATGCATCTTTTACTGAAAGAAATTTACTTTAGACAAAAAAATTCGTGACAAATCATTGCTTCCAAAATATACCAAATTTTACTTTAAAATTCAATATGTGTACTTTATATATTTTAAAATTATAACTTTTAAGATCAAAACTTGAAAACATCGTAAATCATTTTCCCAAAACTTCTACAAATTTCAAGTCCTTAAAAGTTAGTAATGGGGTTAGACTCAAAGCGGGTTTCTAATCTTCTAGGATTCCTAGACACTCCCATAAGGTCAATTCTCTCAACTATATATATATTCCTAATCCATTTTTCTCGGTTTAACCTTTTCCAATTTATAAGGTTTTACTGCCAAACCCACTAATATGAAATATTAACATATGGGATCCTCCTTTCTCTATTTAAAAATGTATTGTACACTTCCCACCCAAATTTCCTAAGGGCCTCAATTTTCCATATTCATTCCTTTAGTGTACAAAACAGACATCGTAATTCTTACCATATTATAATTTTTTCTATTTAGTGGGTTCCTCTATGGATCTAGATATATATATATATATAATATTTATATATTTAAAAATACAAATACGTTCACTCACTATTTGTACAAGAATCCTAAACCTAAGCTCTGATACCAGATGTAACAACCCGAATTCCGATAGATCGATTTTTTTTCAAAATTCTAATCCATTGAAACCCGTGTTGGTTGCTCTGGTATCCTGCAGAAAAGACAGAGATATAAAATATACTAGAGCACAAAAAATATCTCACATCGGGATGGATAAAGTATAATATAATCAAAGTATAGCCTTACCATATTAATAATACTGCCTGACCAGTATCCAAAACTATCATATCTCTGCCACAAATCTACACTACGAGCTTGTTATGAGGAGGGGGTCAGAGCACAAGTTATGGTGACTGGATTTAAACTATACATTTTGGATAACCCTACATATACCACTAAATCACAATTTCTTATTTATTAGGTTAATTGGGTTAACAACACTCCAGGCTTACGTGCACGTCGTTCCCATTTACTCCCCAGTGGATTAGCCTAATAAAGTATATATGTAGCTACCCCCAAATCAAGGTACACCCCATGGTACCCCACTCGTGCGGTCTCCGCCATAACACTACAGAAATATACGCAGTCCCTCATCCTACGTCGGAGTGATGTACGGACCTCTATATAACAACGCCACGTTCCATATAGAACTGCCACCACCATGCTACGTAAGCGTACGGACTGTCATCTTTGATCTAATCAGATTGCAGAGTAATGCCCTAGAGCCTATGATACACCACCCAGAGCAGACGTGCATGTATCTAGACTTTCCCACGTACGTATTGTTAATCGTACTCGATGCCTTAACCGCACATAACCTCTCATGTGCACCGGTTCTGTGGAGGGCTGTACATGAAACACGGAACTCGGTCGGGAGTTTTTCCATATCTGTACAGGCCTGCCTTTAAGGGCCTCAAAATATGAATATCCCTATAGTTTTTTTTCATGGTGGCTATCGCCCCACCTTGGCCCCTCCCTCAACTAGTAAAGACTACAAGAGCTAAGCGACTTGCCCTAACAAACAATCTAAACATCCAGTTGGCGTCTCCCCTCAACCACCGTACCTCGATAGTGAAAGATGAATGCCATCTTGGGTTTAGCTCCAGTCTTTTCGCGTCCCACTGGCTACCGATGACATGTACCTAAAGATCGACTATCCTTGTTGGTCGTGACCCCTGTTTCCCTATTGAGGCAACCGCTGAATCACCTTAGTGTCACCTCGTCATAGCTTTCTGACTACAAAGCTACTTTTGCAGTCAAGGCTACTCACCGGGTGGTTATGCGCAGACCCAACCTCTGCGAGCACAGCCTAAACATCTACCACCGCACATAGGACTACCAGGAGCACCTTACGCATCTCAGGAAGCCGTGTGCTTTCCCTTATAATCCTTCGGAGCTAACAAAATTATCAGGTGGACGTGCGCTCCCCTCGTGCCTCATGACACCGCAATGATCTACCTTATTGGGTTATTCACCTTAAATGGATCCGCGATTCTTACTAAAATAAAAAGGGAAGAAAGAGGAGAAAATTGAAATAGACCAGATCTAAGAAATTACCTTACTTCGAATATGATTCTAAACACCTTCTTATTAATATTCATTCTTTTCCTCCAGATCTTGATTTAGAATTTTCACAAACTAATTATCTATTTTTTCTAAAGAGATTTGAGGTCGAGGAAGAATGGAAGAACTTAGACGTTGTCTCAGAGAATATGAGATTTAGGCTAGGTTCTGCTAGCCTATTTATAGGTGTTTAGGATCTTATCGTAGACACAACGCTGAGTAAACATTGAACCCAGTTAAGAAAATAGTCCAGGTTCACAGATGAATCTAGCCGGATCTAGGGGGTGTCGACCCCTATGGGTCCTGCGAGCTGTTTTGGTGCAGAAATTTGATTTTCGAATGTTTGAATTTCTGGAATTTATTTAACTGTTATATTCACATATAATCTTCTTATATGTATATAATCTTCTAATGACCATTTTACGCATTTATATTTACGCACGACTTTTATTTTGTTTTCAAAATTCAAACGGTGTTGTACCGTTCTTTAATTCTTGCCATATTTCTTTGATTGCAGCCTTATCTTAAATTTTATCTCTTGTGTATATATATATTTCTACACATATATACGTGTATATTTACATATACATGTATACATATATTTTTCTACACTTCCTTATATGTATACTTTTCCTAATATGTGCATTTATACATATTTTTCTCTTATGAACATGTGTTATTTTAGTCGTTCCCTTAAAAAAAAATATGACGCCAATGGGGATTGAACTCTATACCTCTTGTATGCAAGCCACATGCACTAACCAACTGGACTACTAAGGCTATTATTAACAAGGCTAGAACAATAGTAATTATTGTTCTCTTCTTACTTCTCTTTTTCATTTTTGTTACAATATTTTAATTAAACCATTGCATAAATCTTTTCTTTTATTTCTCCTTTATTATTAATGCATAATATTTGTAAATCAGTGCTTGCAACATATCTACACTGCAGGCAACCAATCCTTTCTTTCTTTTTAATGCATGCATTATATTTTTATTTGCATTAATATTTTTCTTTTAAATGTTATGTCTATGCATATATATACACATATGCATTATTTAATTTTAAATTATCATAAAATGCGGGGTGTTACAGTCCCCAAGAGAAGTCATCCTCCGACTTTTCATGAGCAGTAATTTCCTACCATACTGTAGTTCCTTCTTGTAATTGCCAAGTAGCCAACATCCCTTTCTGTTTATCTTCCAAGCTTAGGCCCATGAAGATCTACTCACACGCGTTGATCTAGGCTTGGGATTCCATTACATCTTCTGATCCTTTAAATGGTTTTCGACCCAAATTTGTGTAGTGCTTATTCAGAACTTGAAGACCGTATTGGGTTTGAGCTCGAATTGTAGCTTCATTAATCGTTGTAGTGTTATGACCGTTAGTGGTGGTATTGCTTCCTCCCTCACATCCTCATTTACCACTCATTTTCTACTATTTGGAATAGTACGAAAATGTTGTTGGGGGTATATGGACGAATTTATCTTAGGGATTATGAAGACAATTGGGCTTCTTAACAGTCCATTTGATCTTACTCATTCTAGGGCATTACTTACCCTATCTCTAACGAGTTATCTAATGAGTTATATCCCATAGCTTTGTATAAACCAAAGCTATGATACTAGCTATTCATGTAAAAAATTGTGTGATCAGAGCTTTGGTTACATGTGTTATGGGTATGTTGTGGCACACACTCTGCAATTATGGAGAAATGATTGAAACTACTCTGAGACCAACTGTTTGATGTCACCGATTTTTCAACACATATATATAATATACATATATTTAAACAATAACTTTTTTTATTGGAGGAGGAGGTGGAGTCTGAACTTGGGGAGAAGGGTGGCCGAGATGGAGGCTGTGGAGTAAGTGGTGATGTGGCCAAGGGTGGTGGGGTCGGGCTGACATGGAAAGACCGTGAGGGAGGGAGGTAATGGAGGCAAGGAGGAGGTAAAAAAGAAGAATCTTAGGCCGAAAATCAAGGAGGAGGAGGGAAGGAAAAATGGAGGAAGAAGGAGGGCTTAGAGTGGCATAGGAGCCATGGCCATAGCTTAAGGAAGGATGTAGAAAATGAGAAAGAAGGAATAAATGAAAGAAGGAAGGAAGGAAAAGATGCATATTTATAGGTGTAAAGGAGGGGACTAAATGAAATTTTCCAAAGGGATTAGGTGAATTTTTCTATGGAGAAACCCATGGGCTAAGGGAAAAACCATATGCCTTCGGAAATCAAAACCATGGACTTGTGTATATGGTTTTGCTGTGGTATCGGTAGTGCTTATTTGCAGCGTTTCGAAGCATTATGGAATGGTTATGCTTATATATATATCACTATATTTCAAATTCTATTCAACTTTCAAAAATTCCAATCGAATGGCAAACAATACTAACACACTTAAACTACAAAT
The DNA here is from genome assembly GCA_030737875.1 of Allium sativum. NCBI lineage: Eukaryota > Viridiplantae > Streptophyta > Magnoliopsida > Asparagales > Amaryllidaceae > Allium > Allium sativum. The sequence goes on from CM060917.1 coordinate 28,844,630, forward strand.
ATGTCTCTAGTTTATTATAAAAACTTATATACTTATTAAACTCAATTTCTTTAAACTGGGACATAATCCTGGTTTACTACTTACAAAATCCAGGAATGTTACATTCTTTCCCCTTTGAAGAATTTTCGCCCTCAAAACTGAATAAGAAAGGAATACAAAATAAAAGATAGGAGTTTACAAAGGGTTAGGCTAGGTTTCAATATCGATATGATAGTTAGGGTAGAGTTTCCGTATATTCTCTTTCGGTTCCCATGTACAGTCATTTGGATCTCCACTCCATTGTACCTTAACAAGCTTCACAATCTTGTTCCTTAATCTTTTCACATCCTGATCCATGATCTTAATAAGCTCCATTCTAACTGCCAAATTGGTTGTAATCTCCAAATTATGTTGAGCAGCTTCTTCTATAATCCGGTTTGGGTCATGCACAAACTTCCTAAGATTTGATACATGGAACACATCATGTATAGTAGGCAACCATTCTGGTAACTATACTCGATAGGCTAACGGTTCAAGTCTCTCCAGAACAGGAAACGGTCTAATATACCGTAGAGCTAACTTTCCTGTTTTCCCAACTCTAATAACTCCTTTAATCGGGGACACTTTCAAAAATATGGAATCTACTACTACAAATTCCAATGATCTTCTCCTTCGAACAACATAGCACTTCTGTCGATCCAAGACTACTTTTAGCTTCTTCTTAGTGAAATCCACTTTCTATGTCGCTTTTGTAATCATATTCGGTCCAAGAACAAGTCTATCGCCAGACTCAGCCCAACATATTGGTGATTTGCATGGTTGACCATAAAGTGCTTCAAATGATGCCATCTTAATACTAGCTTGATAATTATTATTATAAGAAATTTCAACTAATGGAAAATGATTTTCCCATAAACCTCTGAAATTGAGAACACACGCTTGTAACAAAACTTCTAAAATCCAGTTAACTCATCCGATTCTGGATGATAGGCAGTGCTAAAGTTTAACTTAGTTCGGAAAGCATCTGGAAAAGCTTCCCAAAAACGACTGGTGAAGACAGGATCACGATCAATCACGATGCTGCTTGAAATTCCATGTAACCAAACGATTTCCTTGATATATAGCTTGCTAAACTAGCAGCAATCCTAATGATATTTACAGGAATTAAATGGGCACTTTTAGTTAGGTGATCTTCAATAACCCATATTCCTTCATTTCCTTTAGGAGTATGGGGTAAACCAACGATGAAGTCCATAGAAACCTGATCCCACTTCCATTTTGGTATTTCCAGAGGCTAGAGTAATCTTGGAGTCTTCTGCTGATCATTCCTTATTTGTCGGCAAGTGGCACAGTGACTAACATAAATAGATATGTCCCTTTTTATCGTTTCCACCAAAAAGTGCGCTTGATATCATGGTACATTTTACTGATTCCTAGATGGATGCCAAATCTGACTTGTGGCACTCGTCCAACACCTCCCGCTTGAGATTTTTAATATGCGGGACACAGCTTCTTCCTTTTAACCATATGATACCCTTACCATCTATTTCAAAGCTCATCCATTCTCCTTGTTGGATTCTTTTAATAATTCATTATAGAAATTCATCCTTCCTTTACTGTAATGATAAGGAATTTCGCTCGATCCGAATCGATCGCTAAACCGATCAAGACCGTTCGAAACCCCTGATTGTTTTGAGAACACGACAAATCAGAATGCAAACAGAAGAACATTTCATTGTTTATTACAACAATGAATCAGAATACAAGAATATACAGAGTATAAACAAATAATATACATCAGAAAATATCAGAGATTTAAATACATTACTGCAGCGGAAAAAAATACAAAACACAACTGAAGGAGATATACGGATACAGAGCTTTCCGGATATCATTCCAGCTGTAAATCAGGATCCTATGAATATAAATCTGCAAAACCAAAACTACTAGCTGCCCGTGTCAAAATAAGGGCACCCAGAGTTTAGGTTAAAACAATAAACTCCAGGTTAGTCATGTGACTGGTATGAGAACTAAAACATTATTTAAAACTTTACTATAAATCAGATATATCAAGGGACCACGCCATATAACACGGAATGGGTTTCCTCCCAAGAATACCAGTGCATATAACAAAACAGCGCAATGCTTTTTGGAAAAATGAAGCTATTATAAGACCCAGGTCCCATCACACAATACAACACAAGCCGGTGGATAGGGTTTTACCTTATAATATCCAAAGAATGCTAGATACGCTAAATTTCATCTTTTATTATTACTATAAGTGTATAGTGTCGAAATAATTTCAATCATAAATATCAATCATAGACGGCATGGGTACCATATATCATGTCGCCATACTAGTTCTACAATTAAAACCGCAAAGTCACGTATTGGAAGTTGGGTTTCCATCTGTGAACCGAGGCAAGGAATCATCCTCACCGAATTCGAGACTCCCTAGCCCGAGCCTCAGGAACAGCTGTAACTGCCCCATGGATCGTCAGGGCCAGTCCACCGATGCAGATTATTAGGCCTGAACACTGCGTATCCCCACCCTTTGGGGCGTAAATGAGCCAAATGACTCCATCGGCTCCACATAGTCACCGATATATCCGAGGCGCCTCACAATCCAACAACCACACAGGTGAAAATAATATAAATGTCAGGGCTGGTAGGTCACTGACACCACGCTAGCTAGAAGGAAATGCATTCCCTCCCTGAGGTCCTCTCCCGTTTCTGGTTCACAACCGGGTTGTGAGGCTCGCGAATCAACGTTACACAAATCTATGCCACACAGGCGGTGCTTTGATCATCACCCACAAGACTTTGTTTTCCGACAAAAGCCTTGATCATTTTCCACTTAGGCATGCCACACAGGCAATTCACTCCATGCGATTGATATCCATCAATATATAACCTCTGAGCTCGTACATCTTAGAGAAGGGCGTTAAGCAAGAGAATAAATTCTCCGTCGCCAAACAGATATATATTTAATAGAAATCAAACACATAGAATAAAATCCATTGTCAAACACACAGTCCATTTACAAGTTCGTTCTGGGTCTGAATGAAACCGGAGGCACCTTGTACCTCGCATATCTTTCGATCTCCAAGTACGTCTGGACGATCACCAACTGATTCCCTCCTCTTGGGTGTACAGCCTAATCAAGATCATCAGTAATCACCCAAATGACGTGAAGACCTTCGGTCTTCAACCACAGTCTTCATCCTCGACACATCGTCGAAACAGTTATTCAGAATGGGATAAACCCGGTCTTTTTGAATAACCCGCGTATATGATAAACAAGTGTTACACAAACACAACATACGCCTCATTCCAATTCAGAATATTCTTTTATTCAAATATTCTTATACTTTGGGAAAGGTTCCCATTAATTTTATCAAAGATAAATTCTTTAAATTTATTCTTTAATCTTCTTTTGAATATCAATTCAAACCAAATTATGGTTTATCCAAACTAGTCGGGATTAACGAACCTTACCAAAGTAATCATTTATTTTATTTTCCCAATCCCAACCTATTCATCCTATGAAGTAAAATTGGTAATACTTCATATCTAATACCACGGTGTTATCGGTAAATTCAATTACCATTTCACGTTCAAATCTAATTAAAGATTTAACTATCGCCTAGAGCAAAACTGGTGATACTCCATTCTCGATCATTTCAATCTAATTAAAGATTCATTAAAACTCCACTTGGTTTTAATCTTCCAAAAAATAAATATTAATGATTGTTTAACTTGCGAAATCATATCCGGTCTTTAACTGGGTTAAAGAACCAATGTCATTTAAAACACGGTTCACGATAAACCCGAAATCACATTCCATTCAATTCCAATTTAGAATATTAAATGGGAAAACTTCCTTTAAATCTTAACAAAAGATTTATAAATTCCAAATCACATTTCACTATAAATCGGGTTAAAGAACAAATGTCATTAAAACACAATTCACGATAAACCCAATTCCCATTTGATATTAAATACAAGGCTCTGAATAGAAAATATATCAGCTTATATTCAATATCAAATTCTACGACCAACAAATATCGTATTGGAAATAACGATATAAATATATCTTTCGAATTTCCATAACAATATCTGTATAGTCACGAAATCCAACATCGAAATATTCCAAAGAAAATTTCGATTCAAATCCATTCCAATTCAATTATTGGAAATTCTGATTACTTTTATAACCCTTTCAAATCCAATTTATTTATTTCAAAAATAAATGGATTATAATTCTAGTTAAAAACTATTATTTCGATATAAATCTATTTTTATCTTTTCAAATATGGAGTTTTTCATCCCAATTCTTTCCAAATCATTTCTTATTATTTTACACAAATTATTACTATTTTTAATAATTTTATCAAGGCCCGTACAGTCGATTTCCATCAACGGCCATCGAACTGCACTTACAATGACTTTTTCCAAATTTGATTTGGACATAATTCCAAATCCAGCCGTTAGATTTCAAATCTCTAATATTCGTTAGAAAGCTATTTTCGATACGAACCCAACGGTTCCGGTTTTAGGAGAATCCGACGGTCGGATCTCCCGTAATATCCATTCGAAGTTAATGGTCGAAATTCACGAACTGCCGCAGCACGGCGCGTTCTATTCACACCATTATATATATAATATATATATTATATATATTTCGTCGATTTCAATTCAAAACGTATTTTATAAATCGTTTTAAATTCATTTTCAAAACGATTTCAACTTCATATTCAATTTCAAATCAAAATTGAATATTCCATATCATCGATATATAAATGATAGTATTTTCAAAATGTTATATTTTGAAATTAATTCCTTTCCTATATTCATTATAAAAACGAATAAAATCGATATAAATATCGTTCACGTCAAAATGGCGTCAATCTAATCAACACGGCTTTTTTTCAACACATGAATGTTTATTTTATTCAACACATGAATATTTATTTTATTCAGCACATGAATATTCTCAACACATGTGTATCATCAACACATGACTATTTATTTTTATTCAACACATGAATATATATATATATATATTTTTATTCAATGCATGAATATTTATTTTTTATTTTCCAAATTGGAATGAGGCCCAATCAATTACCATATAATGTTAATTATATGGATTCCCTACAACACATGTATATAATAGCAACCATCATCCAGAGTGCACCACACAACTGCATAATCATTAAATATAAATAATTAACGCTTACACAGTCTGTCAACCCATCGGTTGACATACAACTAAACAATCGGAATTAGGGTACGTCAAATTTCATCCCAACACCCGTGTGGGGTTTCAATCAATCAAACACATATTTTTTGTGTGCAGTTCGGCGATGTGTAAAATTTATCGTCCCAATCAATATCAGTCAAATCGGTGTACATAAACAAATCGTTCAATTTGTAAATGAATATTTATTTTACTTCAACACATGAATATATATCCTATTTCAACACATCACAATCAATTTTCACAACACATCAATTAAACAAACAAGTCATCCATGGTCTGTGGACGACGGGTGTCAGGTGCTGCTAAGCACCGTCTGTATCCTAGTATATACTTCAACTAGAAAATAAATTAAAAGTGAGGAGTTCTCACCGATTAACTAAACCAAACACTGCGACTCTTCATATGTAGAAAATTTCGCCGTGCTCGCCCTTCATCACTTTCGTTGTCCGTAGCCACTACATATATAAAAATCACATTTTTATATTCCCTAGCATATAAAAATCACATTTTTAAAACGCTACTATATTGATGAAAATTCTATTTTTTCACTGCTACAATATAGATAAAAATTCTATTTTTATAACGGTGTTCATATAATAAAGATCATATTTTTATCACGCTAACTTCATAATAAAAATTATATTTTTATATCGCTCTTCTTCTAATAAAGATTATATTTTTATATTTGTTACTTCATTATAAAAATCCTATTTTTATTCTTTCTATAATATAAAAATCATATTTTTATTCTTTCTACTTTATATATTTTTACTTTGCTACATATATGATAAAAATCACATTTTTATTATGCTATGGTATAAATAAAAATCATACCTTTACATAACTAAAAATCCAATCTTTTCTTACTTAAAAATATAATCTTTTCTATTATAAGAATTCGATCTTTTTTTTTATAAAAATTATCTCTTCCCTTATCCAAAAATCTAGTCTTGTCCACACAAATAAAAATCAAATCTTTCTATAAATAAAAACCAAAGCTTTCTACAAACAAAAATCAGTTTTTCCTATACATAAAAATCAAATCTTTTACACAATTAAAAACCATATTTTTATCGTGTTAAAAAATATATTTTCATCGTGTTAAAAACTATATTCTCATAATGTTAAAAACTATATTTTCATAAACAAAACAAAATCAAAGGAGCAACAAAGAGAACTCACAGCGCATGGTCTGAGGAGGGGGGGCTGCTCGCAATTGCGGTGTGCCGGAAGAGGGCTGGGGAGCGGCGTTGGTTGCTGTGGTGGTCGCGATGTGAGGGGGGAATCGAATTGGGGCTAGAGGGTTTGGGAAGTTGCGGTTTCGATTATAGGGAAGGGGGTGCTTCGACGTCGGGGGGGGGGGGGGGGGTGGGGGGGTTCACCGGAGGGTGGGTGCCTTGGCGGCGGTCGCGGTGGAAGGGGGGAGGGGCTGGCGATGATAGATCTGGGATCGGAGGGGGGCAACGGCTTTTCCTTCTTCTTTTCGATCTAGGATTGTGAATGAGGGAGAAAACTAACGAGGGGGCGTATGTTAATATATATAATTTATTTTATTATTTTATATTTAGAAAGGTTGACTTTTCTTTTGAACCCCAAACGAGGCCCAACGACTGTCGTCCATAACTAATTACCCCCATTCCGAACACAATGGGATATGTTTCGCAAGCCAATTCGGCCGTTACGATCAGTTTTCATCAAAATCAAAATATAAATCTATACATTGAATTTGAACGCACATTTCAATTTACTGAGGCCACATACGGACTTTGAAAATTCCAGAAAAATTATTTCTAGCTTCATATTGACGATACGGTCCTAACAAAACTCATATCGTCAAATTCTGAGATTGTTTGAAAAATGGCCACTTTCCAGTCGATTAATTTCAATTGAAACTGGTCAAACGCGTTTAACTGCGCCACGCTCACATATTGATCTGAAAAATTATGAATTTTGGAATCTAGTAATAACTTGACATCCCGGATCCAACAAAAGTGGTTTCGTCGAAAACTGAGGTCGTTTGCAAAATTTCCATTTTTAAGGGTCAGAAATTCCATAGCGACTATTCTGAAATTTCAACTGGGCCTAAATTTTTATCCCCGCTATGAAATTTTAATTTTTCGGATTCGTTGGAAAGATAATCTGAATTAGATTCTAATATTTTTTTGTTTCACTAAAATCCGATTTATTTTGAATCCTGTACATTCATTTGAACTTTGAAATCGAATTTTTAAACTACCGCACCATTTTCAATTCCTTTTATAATTAAAATAAATTATTTATATTCTAACGACGAGCTATATAAATCTATACGTTCTAATTCTATTCAAAATAAATTTCCCGTCGTTATTATTTAAAATAATTCATTTTAAATATTCAAAATTCATCAAAATTGCCAAAATAAATTTTTTAATTTGGCTCAGATTTCGGGTTATTACATTTGCGTGCGAGCAATCTTCAGTAGGAAAGTCGGAGCGATAACCAAATTGGCAAGAAGGACAAATCTCCGACTTAAGGCATCTGCAAGAACGTTTTCTTTCCCAGGGGTACACTGGATATCTAAATCTTAAGATGTTAGGAATTCTAACCATCTTTTTTGTATCAAACTCAAATCCTTTTGAGTGAACAGGTACTTCAGGGGCTAGTGGTCAGTGTATAACTCAAAATTTTCTCTGAGCGGATATTGTCTCCAAATCTTCAAAGTGAATATCAATGAAAGAATTTCCAGATCATGAGTTAGATAATTTCTTTCATGGGGTCTCAATTGTCTGCTTATGTAAGCTATTACTCTGCCCTCTTGCATCAAGATGGCACCAACGCCCTCTTTACAAGCATCCGTATAAACGGATAGTCCTTTATTGCCATTAATAATAACTAGTACTGGCGCAGTAGTTAATATTTTCTGTAACCTATTGAAATCTTCTTCACATTGAGGAATCAATAAATTTAACATTCTTCATGGATAATTTTTTCAATGGTGAGGCCATTTTTGAAAAATCTTGGGCAAATCTTTAGTAGTATCCAGCCAATCCTAAGAAACTTCTGACTTCCTTCGGGGTCGTAGGTCGCTTCCAATCTAAAATAGTGAAAATCATTCCTGGATCCGTTGAGATTTCCCTTTTGGATACAATATGCTTGAGAAATTTTACTTCTCTTTTCCATAAGTGACATTTGGAAAGTTTAGCCTTAAACACGTTCTTGCTTAATATCTTCAGGGTAGTCCTCAAATGCTCAGCGTGTTCGTGCTCGGTTTTAGAATAGACCAGGATGTCATCAGTGAAGACTAATACAAATTTATTCAACACGTCACCGAAAACTCAAGTCATCAGGCCCACAAAGTAGGCAGGGGCATTTGTTAATCCGAAAGGCATTACTAACCATTCATGGAAGGTATCGGGTCCACGAAAAGCATTCAAATGGATACAATCTTCTGCAATTCACAATTGATGGAAACTGATAGCCATATACATCTTCGAGAAGAATCAGGCACTACTTAACTAGTCAAATAGGTCATCTATATGAGTCAACGAGTATTTATTCTTGAGGGTTTGTTTATTAAGGTCTCTATAGTCAACGTACAACCTCAAGGAACCGTCAGATTTAGCTACGAATACTATTACTGGTTCCCTAATTGAGCGGCTAGGTTGAATGAATCCTTTTTTCAAAAGATCTTAGATTTGCTTATTCAATTCTTCCCTCTCTTTTTGGGCTATTCTATGACTAGGATGGACTACAGGTCTAGTATTGGGTATTAAGTCGATTCTAAATTCAAATAAAATAGGCTTTTTGAATAGAGACAACCCAGAGCTTCACCGGTTTATTTGGAAAGACCGAATCATCGATGGCCCATTACCCATAGGTCCGAGGATTGAAACCTTGCTATGATACCAACTGCGAAGACCTGGAATTTCGACCCACGAAAATCGACACTTTAATATCTTCTTGTATTCAAAATGCTGGAGATTCAGGTGTTGGATTCGTAATTGTCTGGAGATATAACACATTAAAATAATCCCAATGAAATAAACAACTTCTCATTTATATAATATGAGATTATGTCAGAGTTTACAATGGATACATTATCAGAGTACAACATAATCCACAACTGTAGGATAACAAGAACAACTGAAACTAACTAAATAAGGTGAATCGAAAAATAGACTCCATCTTCACTTGAGTAGCTTCAATAGATGTCTATAAAATAAGATGCTCCAAAAGAAAATAACTAAGATACTCCATAACAACTGTAACTCAACGAAAGCAATAGACACACTAGTAAAGGCTTCAAGGCACGAGCTTCGAACACTGCTACTAAAGCTTACACCAGGCTACCCATGTGGAAAATTATGGGCACCCCCGGAGTTTTGATGTGAAAACAAAACAACTCCAGGTCAATCATGGGACTGGTGTTAGAACTCATAATATTTGTTTGTGCAATAAAATTCGCAATGCTTTTTGGAAACTGAAACTAACATAAGGTCTCGTGGCACACACAATGCAAACACACACTTGGGCTAGGTTTCTCCTTATGATAGTAAAAAATGCTTGATACCTGAAAACCATTTTGATATTATTATTAGTGCATAGTGTAAAAATCAATTCTAAAGTAATTGTATCAATCATAGCCTGCATAATGTCACTTACATTATACTAATATATTCCTACTAGTAACCAGCAGGCTATACAATTAAAACTGTATGAGATTGTGGTGGAGATTGGGTTTCCAACAAATGACCAGGCAAAGGAACTTCCTTATCGAACCGATGGGTACGCCTCTAGAGGGAACCCCCGAGAACCAAACGTGCTCTCTTCCAACACGAGGTCGGTCTCTCCCTTACTGGATTGACTAGATCGTGCCTAAGTAAGTCATCCCCCGGTCGTTACCAAACTTTAAACCAGGTACCCGCACAATAATAACCACAAAAGTAGATGTTTTTCACATAGGTTAATACTCAAGCTCAATACCATAGTACACCTTTTATCTAGAAGGAGATGACTACCCATATCCTCACCGCATCTTTCTTGTTTCAGCCATTTTCTAGGGTGTGCGGCTTGTTGAGGTCACGATACACACAAAGTTACGCTTCAATAATCATCACGAGCTCATCACTTAAGTATGTCACATTGTCCATTCACCATATATAACTGATATCCATCAATATATAACATCTAAGCTCATACGTCTTAGAGAATAGTGTTAAGCTAAGAGAATAAATTTTCCGCCACCAGATAGATATCTATTTAACAACGATCAATTGCTACGCAGTCAATTACAATGTTAGACCCACAATCCATACAAGTTCGTTCTGTTCTAAATGAAGCTACAATCCAAAATTCCTCCAAATATGTCTAGACTACTTGCCACTTAATTGATATAAAAATTCATCTAAAAATGGGAGCTACCCATTTGAGACACTCAACAAACAATCCTTCCGATGTGAAGGGTCTGGGTCTTCAACACCATCTTCATATGCTTAATTGCTCCAAACATTGTTTTATTATCTGGAATGGTTTTCAGATTCAATTTCAATCCCAGCCTTTTCGAATAATAAGTGCTATTTTAAAACCATGTGGATATACATGACCAAATCAAGTCTCAAACCATACTTAATGTTTGGAAACCCCCATTATCTTTTAGAATGCCTATTTATTCATTTGAAATCGTTTACTATGGTTTGGAAAAGATATATAAATTAAATCCCTTTAAAACTCAATATTGAAATAAACAGCGTTACAAAAAGTGTTTTGAAATACCGATATTAGCTAGTTTAAGTAAAATGTCCTTTATGTTACCCAAAACTTCATGATTTCAACATAAATCACTTTCAAATAACTAATTATGATTTTAAAAAAATTTCCATATTTTTGAAATATTTAAAGCAGTCGTTTACCGTTACGGTAAACGAACTGCACTTACAACGACTTTTTTCAAAACTGTTTTGAACATAACTTGAAAATTACATATCAAAATCTGAAAATTCTTTTTTTTATTTGAAAGCTTATATGATTTAAAAACAAAAGTTTCTGGTTTTAGGAAAAAGCAATTTAAATTGCTTAAGTTATAACCATTTAAAGTTAGCGGTCCAAAATCGTGAACTACTGCTGCGCGACACGTCCTATTCTGACCGTAATATAATTTAATATAAAAATTATTCTGAATTACTTCAAAATACTTTGGAAAATCATTATATACTTACATAAACTATTTTAAACCATTTTTAAAACAATATTTCAAATTTTCAAATTTCACCTTATATTTGAATAAAGTATTCATTATATTACCGAATTTTGTCCGAGACTTATCCGATACCCTATATAAATCAACATATGTGTATGTAACAAGTGTAGTGCATATACTACCACTAATAACAACCATGAAGAAACCATTCATCCATCACATACACACACACACACACACACACATATATTATAGTATATACATGTGTATGTATAAGCGTTCGCCATTGAAAGCTTACACTGCCATTATTACTAATTAACTACATAATCAACAACCATTCACACAACACCAAAATCGAACAAATATAAGTGTCGAGTTCTCATCTTGGGGTTCCACTACGTCAATCTTTATTGCTAGACTGCTAACCGACTACAACTATCCTGGACTAGCTGTTTGACATCACCGACTTTTCAGCGAATATATATATATATATACACTTAGACAAAGTTTTATCTCTTTCTTATAGAAGGAGGTGATGGAGATCGAACATGGTGAGGGGATGGATGAGGTGGGGGCCATGTAGAGGTGGTGATGTAGCCGAGTGGTGGGGGCTGTGGGCTGAAGTGGCAAGTCCGAGGGGAGGGGTGGTGATGGTGGCATGGAACGGGAAGGAGGAGGGGATATTTTTGGTGTGGAAAGGAGGAGGTGAGGAGGAGGTTAAGGCCGAATTTTAAGGAGGAGGGAGGGAGGAAAAATGGAGGAAGAAGGAGGGGATTAGACTGACATGGAAGCCATGGCAATAACCTAAGAAAGAAGGTAGAAAAAGAAGGAAGAGAAGTGAATGCAAATGAAGGAGAAAGCGTGCTTATTTATAATGGTAAGGGAGGGGTTAAATGAAGTATTTCATGGGGCTTAAGAAAAAATTTCCAGGGCAAAACCATGGGATTAAAGAAGAAACCACGTGCCTTTGAAAATTGAAGCCATGGACTAGTGTACATGATTTTGATGTGGTATTGGCGGCGTTTATTTGCAGAGTTTTGAAGCGTTACGGAATGGTTATGATTATATATACCACTATATTTCAACATATATTCAACTTTTCAAAATTTTGCTCGAATGACAAACAATACTAGCACATCTTGACCTTATTTTCAATTGTTTTAAATTGCAAATAAGTCTCCAATTTATTTTAAAAACTTATATACTTATTAAACTTAATTTCTTTAAATTGGGACAAAATCTTGGTTTACTATTAACAAAATTCATGAATGTTATGATCTTCCCCCTTAAAGAAGTTTCGTCCTAGAAACTGGATAAGAAAGGAATACAAAAGGAAATAGATAAATGATAGGATTTTACCAAGTGTTAGGCTAAGTCTTATTATCGGTTTGACGGTCGGGGTAGACTTTTTGCATATTTTCTTCCGTTTTCTAGGTACAGTCATTTGGATCACCACTCCATTGTAATTTAACAAGCTTCACAATCTTGTTCCCAAATATTTTATCATCTCGATTCATGATCTTTATTGGCTCACTTTTAACTGCGAAATTGGGTGTAGTCTCCAAGTCCTATTGAGAAATTTCTTCTATAATCTGGTATGGGTCATGCACAGATACATGGAACACATCATGTACACAAAACCACCATTCTAGGAACTGTACTCGATAAGCTAACAGTCTAATTCTCTCCAAAACAGGAAAGAATCCAATATACTACGGAGCTAACTGTCCCATTTTCCCAAATCAAATAACTCCTTTCATTGCGGATACTTTCAGAAATAAGGAGTTTTCAACTGCGAATTCCTAAGATCTTCTCCTTTGATTAGCATAGCATTTTTGTTGATCCTAGGCTGTTTTTAGCTTTAAATACATTCCTTCTTAATATCTCCAGGGTAGTCCCCACATGCTTAGTGTGTTCTTCCTCCGTTTTAGAATAGATCAGGATGTGATCAATGAAGACTAACACGAATTCATTCAACACATCACTGAATACTTGAGTCATCAGGTCCAAAAAATAGGCAGGGGCATTTGTCAATGCGAATGGCATTACTTACCATTCGTAAAAGGTATCGAGTGCACGAAAAGCATTCAAATGGATACAATCCTTTGCAATTCTCAATTGATGGAAACCGATAGCTAAGTCCATCTTTGAAAAGAATCGGGCACCATTTAACTGGTCAAATAGGTCGTCTATACGAGGCAATGGGTATTTATTCTTGAGGTTTGTTTATTAAGGTCTCTATAGTCAATGACAACCTTAAGGAACCGTAGAATTCGACTACAAGTACTACCACTGATCTCCAACTTTAACAGCTAGTTCAAATGAATCTTTTCTTTAAAAGGTGTTGGATTTGCTTATTTAGCTCTTCCGTTTCTTTCAAGGCCATTCTACGATTAGGATGGACTACGGGTCCAGCATTGGGCACTAAAACAATTCTAAATTCAATTTCCCAATGGAGAGGAAGGCTATTGACTTCTTCAATTACATTAGGAAAATCGCTAACGATGGGTATGGTTTCTAGGTCAGTGCTAGGGTAACCTAAGGTACACATTAAGATGCCTCTTTTAGGGCTAGGGCCTACACAAGATATTTCGGTTAAGTCCCCAAAACTATTTTTTATCAGTGATCTTCTATTTACACAATCTAATTTGGCTTCATACTTATCTGACTAATCCATTTCGAGTATAATCTCAAATTCGTCGAAATCAGGGATAAATAGATTGTAAGGGAACTCGTATTGTGAATAAGAGATAGGAACATTTTCACAATACAAACACAGGCTAGTAGGGCCTCCTACCATATTACTTACACACATGGGTTCATCAACAAATTTGGGTCTATGTTTTAATGCTTCTACGAGTGGTTTTGAAATGAAACTATGTGTGGAACCAATGTTGAATAGAATTCGAAGTAATCTACCAAAAACAAAAATATTAACTTTCAGAACATCTTTCTCTTTATCACCCTAGAAGTCAAGGACTCATCCTTGGTAGCATAGACTTTTGTCACTTCAGGTTTCTTCATCACAGGACAGTCTCTTATCATGTGTCCTGATTTATGGCAATAGAAACATTCCGAGGTTCCTTAGTTTGGCTTCCCTGACTTCTTCGACTTCTTATGATTATGGATATAGTGGTCTTTCTTTTAGAAATTTTAGCAGGTGACTTTCTTAAGATAACCCTCTTTAGCTCTGCACTTTCCCTTGTTCTACCGTGGTTTCTTTCCATCGAACTTTCTATTCTTCCATTTCCGCCACTATTTCCTTCCTTTGCTTCAGTACCCTTCTTCTTGTCAATGGCTGCATGCTTATATCCCAAATCTACTAAGTCAACGAATGATTGCTTGATGTGCGCAAAAATCCCCTCGTGGTATTTAAGATTCATCCCTTTAATAAATCTTCCATTCTTCTTCAGCAGGGTGTCTATCAATTCAGGTCCAAAGCGAGAAAGCTCATTGAACTTTTCTAGGTATTCCTCAAACGACATATCACCTTGCTTAAGATTCATATATACTTCATACATTTGGGAAATTCTTGTTGAAGGCATGTAATATTCTTTGAAAACTTCTTTGAAATCCTTCCATGAAAAGTCGTCCTTTGATTTCCCTTGGATGATAGTCCACCACCATGCAGCAACCCCTTCCTGTAATATCCATGTATCTAGCGCCTCTTCTTCTTATCTGCCAAATTAAGTCATTTAAAAACCTTCTCGCATGCGTTAATCTAGGATTGAGCTTCCATAACTTTGTCAGATCCCTTAAATGGTTTCCCACCCAATTTTGGTTACTTCTGGTTCAAATCTTGAAGGCTAGTTTGAGTCGGGGCTCGAATCGTAGCATCATTAAGTCTGGTAGCATCACGACCATTAGTGGTGGTACCGCTTCCTCCTTTATTTCTACCTCTACTTCTCATTCTATACTATCATGAAAGAGGATTTTCACATATCAAAGCATTTTTTGTTATCATAAATACAAAACTCGCGCATTGGTGTGGGATGAGCTTTGTGATAGCTTCATTTTCTAAAAAATCATTGCGAATTTCTATACATTGGTATTCACATGAAGTAAACCCATTCTGTGTTTAGTGGAGCAATCCGGTGAACCACCTAACTTTAAAATAAACCCTAAAAACAACTGTTTTGAGTTCTTACACTAGTCCCATGACTGGCCTGGAGTTTATTGTTCCTATACCTAAACTTTGGGTGCCCATAATTTTCCACATGGACAGCTGGTAGTTTGGCTTGCAAATTTAGTCCTCAGAACTAGATTTAGGATTGAAGCTAGAGCTATATTTTGGATCATTTTCTTTCCGCTGAGAGTATATTTATATTTCTTTCCCCTGTGTTTCTATTGTACTCTGATATTTCTTGTAACTATAATGTAATATTATTTTAATGATAATGGAAGAGTTTTTTTTTACTTTGTGCAAATGTGCAAGTACTCCTAACACTATGTCCTTATGAACGATCTAAGTCATTTAATCATTGGTGAAAACCAGGCGAAAAGGTGGGTCATTACATTGTGGTATCAGAGCTTTGGTTTATACAAAGCTTTGGGGTACGATTCATTTGGCAAAAGAGAAAGGACTCATAAGAGTTGGGATTAGTAATATCCCCTAATGACGAACACATTAGAGATAGGGTTAATTAAGTCATATAATGAGTTTCTATAGTACATTATTCAAGAGAGTGTCTTTTCATGTAAAACGGGTTAAGTTTTGGACTAATATGTCTTGAAATATGATAGAATTCATGTTAAGAGATAAACTTGGGTTAAATTTGTTAAGGTATTAGTAATTCTCCTTTAAACAAAACTAATTAATAGCTTAGAAATTGAAATAAACAATAAGTTCATAATGATAAACTTAGTCGTAATATTATTAGTAAAAACGATTCCTAACTGTTAAGGATGCGGAATGCAGATCTTAAGGCAGAATTAACACTAAGGGGGTGAATAGTGTTTATGAGAAATTTATAGAAATCTTCAACTAACTTGAATTACTATAATGAATCACGCAATGATTATCACACTAGAAATGATCAAAAACACAGAAACAGTCACAGACATAGAAATAAGTAAATAAAAATGCAGAAAAGGAAATAACACATCGGATTTTGTACTGGTTTGGATTACTCCTACGTCCAGTCCCATGCAACGCTGGATTGCGTAGAGTTTTACTACTATCAATATCGAAGTACAACACTATGATTTCACGGCTACAAGGTTAACATCGATTCAATCACCCTTGATTTCATGGCTACAAGGTTAACACCGCTCCCTTTCCTCGATTTCAAGGCAACAAGGAACACACCCTTTCCCAAGTAATTCACAAACAATTACAACAGCCCTAGAATTCTTCAACAACACTTCAAACAGAGAGTAGTTGATAGTGACTGAGAAGAAAAGAAGAATGATATACATTTTGTTAAAATCGGTAGAGTATAAGTGTATAAATCAAATTTTTTATGTATATCAATGGTGGCAAGTAAAAGGTGAAGAAGGAGAAGAATGAATGATTAAAAATTCGAAATCAACCCCTTTTTATAGTGTCCTAAAGGTTGCAATGTTTCTGAAGCGTTTCAAATAGTGAAAAGACACTTCCTTTGAGAATTGAATATATGGCAATTATACGTTGATATGCCCATATGTGTATGTTGACATATATAGTGTATTTTATTTTTTAAAATCAATTTTCAAGTGTTTAAACTAATGTATATATTCTGGAAATTCTTAAATCAAAACTAATGTTTCAAATGAAGTTTTAAAGTACGAAAACATATTAAAACATAGTGATATATAATATAGACATATTTATAAAGTTATATGATTTAAAAGCTATAAAACTATATATATATATATACATGTTATAAACATATTATTATAAAACTTTGAACTTATGATATATATATTTGAAATCGTAATAATTTGAAATCATTTTAGAAAAGTAGTTTGAAATAACTTGAAATCAGAATTTGAAATTTGAAAGCAGAATTTGAATTTTGAAAACCCAATTTGAACTTTGAAAAAAGAATTTGAAAATTGAAAAAAGAATTTGAAAATGGAGTGCAATCTAGAGTCTTACATATAAACTAGACTCAATTGCTATATTTTCTTGAGCTCTTTGAATTCTTGATATCCTGATACTCATGAGTCTTGAATTTCCTCTGAACCCTGAATCTCTTGAAACTCTAAACTGTACAGTCTTTTGTATTAAATCCTGTATACAAAGCCTACATATATATATATATATATGTATATATTCTAGACAAAGATGTTAGTATATATTTTATAATTAATAATATAATTGAAATAAGGTTATTGTCATCAAAACTCCATTCTCCAACAATCTCCCCCTTTTTGATGATGACAACCTTGATTTATTAAATATTCATATCTGTTAATTTCCTGTTGATCTGATGCTTCGAATACTCCCCCTTACACCATGAATCCTACATACTTCCCCTTAAACTAAGCCTAACTAATCCCAATATTATAATTTCTTCCCCTTTGTCATCAACAAAAAGAATCTCTAACTATACTCCTCTAAATCTATGAACCTAATGACTTACCCCATATATAATTCTACTCTATAATCTTGATAAAAACTTATGGTTCATGCTTATATTATTCTAATACTAACAAGAAATAGTATAAAAATCACACAATTCAAGCGTTTTAGTCAATATTTGCAAGTATTTCAATCAATCATATACAAGTTTCAAACCTAACCAAACAAGCAATATTTTAAAGCAGATTCAAATCAAACAAATCAAATCATATCAACCAATTCAAATCAAATTCAAACATCTCTTGGAACTTCCACCCATCCATTTCCTCCAAAGATTGGATCCTTCTGTATGACTTACCAATATTCATCTTCTTTTGTGGGTGGTGCTTTAGCGAGGTTGTTGTCTTCATCTCTGAAAAGAGTAGATATTAACCAACGAATGACATCAAAGTGCTTCTCTTAATGTTCAGCCATCTTTATTTGATACAATTCAAGATGACGCTGATTACAAAGTATTATAGATAGGACATTCTTGAATGAATTGAGTGTTTCTTAAAGATTCTCACTCAAATTGCGAATAGAATTTGCCATAATTTAATTTTATAGAAAAGTAATGATTGAATAAGAAAGAGAAGTTTTGAATAAGTTTTTCTGGAAGAAAGAGGTATTTATAGGGTCTGGAATTCATTTAAAATGAAGAGACACTAGTTGGTTATCCAAAATTCAAATTTTGAATAAATTTGAATTTCTGGCAATTGTATGTCGACATGTCATTTTGCACATGTCGATATACCCTAGGTATTTTTAATTTCAAGTTATTTCTTATTATATTATTTTAATTTATTTAATTCTAATGTGTTTTTACAATAAGTTTGATTTGACAGAAATAAACACCATTCATTACTACTTGAAAGCAATTACATTCAACTAATACGAGGTACTAAATATGAGATTCGAAAACAAAACAAACTAACACGAAAGATAACATAATCTAGATGAGCTTAGATTTCAGCGAATGATGAGGAGGAAGATATATATATATATATATATATATACATCTTCCTATTTTGCTAATGAACTTAGACATTTAGGTAAGTGTCTTCTTGATCTTCTTTTGGTTCTTAGCTAATTTAACTTGGTTTTGAACAAGTGTATCTTTGGTTATGGTTCTAGTATTTGTAGGACATTCTATACATATTAAAGAGGAATCTTCTTCTTCGTCAACTTCCATCGAATTTTCCTCTTGTTTCATTCTAGCGTGTTATCCTCAATGTTTCATAGGGCTTGAAAACGATTGGAATTTGCATAAGATTTATATTTTTTCGAATTAAACACCTTTCTTGACACAAAATTTTCTCCTTTGAGATCCACTCCAAAATACTTAAACATACGAATAAGATAAATTCCATAATAAAGAGTGTTTTCCTTATTGGACATCTATTTGAGCTTAAACTCTTTTAAAATCACATCGGCCCAATTAATATAATAAACACCAAAAATAGCAAAGAGAGCTTCCTGGACTTTGAGGGTATGGTTGTTGAAATTTTCGGAATGAGGTGTTAGAGTATGCTGAAGGAGGAGGTTGACGATTCTTGCTTTTAGGCAGAAAAAGCGATTTTTAAAATCCATGTTTTTGTCGCTTTCAAAAATGTGATGATAAGTTTCCAAATCCATTCCATCAATTTTGCATTCCGAAAAATCCATGCCCGTACATTTACAATTTAAGATAGTACCTAAAATTTCTTAATCCAAAACGATTTCAGTGCCTTTTATGCTACTCCATACTTGATTTTCATCTCCTTCATAAAAGCCACGTTTCAAATTTGCATAAAACATTTTGACGAGACTCAGGTAACATAGTTCATTGTTATCTCGAACGTCAATCATGCTTAGAACTTCATATTGTTGAAAAGAGAACGAAGATCATAAGAAGGAAAATCTTCGAAAATAGTAAAGGCTCCCATGTTGACTTTTCCATTTTCCATATAGTCAACATAGCTTGAAAAACCTTTTTATCATTGTAGAGATGACCTTTGAGAGTTTTGGTCAGTCTCATGGTTTTTGATGTGCTCGAGGAAGCCATAGGAGATATGTTTTGAAGAGAATAGATACGAAGAAAGTTGTTTCAATTTTGAATGAGAGTAGAGGGAATTGAATTGAATAGACAAATAAATAGAGATTGAATGGGCATAATTTTTTTTTGAAATTAAAGACATCTTTTTAGACCTTGGGAGTTGGTTAAAAGATGGAGGGAAGTTTGAACGTTCAAACTTTTGAAATTCAGATTTTGAATTTCATTTACTAGTACATATGTCGACATGTCTGTTTGGGTATGTAGATATATAGGTGTTTTTTGAAAAGACATGTTTCTATTTGACTTTGTTTTATTATATTAACGTTTTATATTTCAGGTTTATTATTTCCTGAAATAATATTAATCCTAAAAATCATTAAAAAGAATATTTGTTATATTTTCATTGTTTATTACTATAATGAATTTCAAAATTTGAATTTGAATTTTAAAGTTCAAGTTTTGAATTTTAAAATTCTAAATTTCATATTCAAACAAGGCAAACAAATAAAACATCCATTCATCCAAATCGATGGTGTACCTGGTTTTAAAATCCATTTCTTTGACGTTTTATGAATTCTGAATCGCTGTGAAACACATATCTGAATTTCTGGTTTCTAGCTCTTCTTCACTTGATGATGAATCCGGATCGTCTAAAGTTGCTACATATGCCCTCTTTCTCTTCTTTGGCGAATTACTATTGTCTATTTATTGATTTGATTTATCTGGATATGGACACATTATTTTTATATGATCCAGTTTGTTGTAGTTATAACACCTATCATCATTTCTTCCCGAACTTCCTTGATTATTTCTCTGAAAATTATTTCTCCTTTTATATCTCATAAATTTTCTAAAATTTCTTGTCATTAAAGCAATTTCCTCATCATCCTCACTGCTTGAATCAAAACTAATTGTTTTTGCTTTAGATGCTATTGATTTCTTTTCCGTCGGTTTATTTTCTTTTCTGCAATTGAACTTCAAAAGACATCAAATTCCCAATTAACTCCTCAATCTTCATTTCATCGACATTATTGGCTTCTTCAATCGTTAGTGTTTTCTGATCCCATTCCGGAGTCAATGAACTAAGTATTTTTGACTTGATCTTCTTCTGAATAAGTTTTCCCAGAGCCATTAATGAATGCAAGATTTCCTAGAATTTGCAATACGTACCGGACATAGATTCATTCTCGTTCATTTTAAGCAACTCAAATTAATTGATTAACATTGATATCTTTGTCTGTTCAACTTTATTGGTTCCTTCATGAGTAACTTGCAATGTTATCCATATTTCATAAGCAGATTTGCAAACTGACACTCTATTAAATTCTTTTATATCTAATGAACAGAATAATGTATTCGTGGCCTTAGAATTACTTTGTGCAACAGTCTTTTGATCATTTGTCCATTGCGCAAAATTAATAGTGGGCTCAACATATTCAGTCTGTGTGATATTTCATGTGTCTAATCCTACTAATTGTAAATATATTTTCATTCTACATGCCCAATAGGAATAATTATTGCCATTAAATAGTGGTGGTCTGATAATGGACTAACCCTCTACAAAAGAACTATTATTACCAGTGTTGGTTGCCATTTAATCTTCCTGAAATTCAGATCATGGAATTTTAAAAACCTATGCTCTGATACCAATTGTTAAGGATGCGGAATGCGGGTCTTAAGGCAGAATTAACACTAGTGGAAGGGTGAATAGTGTTTTGAGAAATTTATAGTACTCTTAAACTAACTTGAATACTGTTAGACCAAAAAGTGGTTCTAACACCCAAATTGGCAATAAAATGAGATCAAAAACAGAAAAGAGACACAAGATTTATAGTGGTTCGGCGTTAAAGAGCGTACATCCACTTTATATCACTTTGTTTGATGATGTAGATGAAAATACAACAAGATATTCACTCAATCTCACTCATTTTTCATATACATTCACCCAATTATCCTCAAAATACCATTTGTATGATGATTTGGATTGTTTGGGAGTGCTGGAATTCGGTTCTCAAAGATACTCAAACTCTCAGAGTGCCAAAAGTTTTCTTCAAATGACCCTTGAGGGTCTATTTATAGGTGAAAATTCCTTCGAGATCCGATTCGGATCGGGGACACGTGGCCTCCATCCCGTGACTTTCAGGATCGGGTGAATTCTGGTGAGGACAACACATCTGGCTAGTGGCCATCGTGGGTAGAAAGTGGTTGTAACTGCCCCAAATATCCAGGAGATCGTGGAGTGAAGTAGCAGGGTACACTGGGTTCGGTTCGGATAGGCTAGCAAATGGGGTTCGGATCGGAGCATCCCATCCGATCCGGTTTGAATTTTACCTTTCCTCACTTTGTCTCGCTTTGCTTTTCTCTGACTACACCCGATCCGATCTGATTTATAGGCAGATTATATTCTAATACTTGATCTTTTAGCTTTGTGTTGCCTAGTCCACAAAGTAGGCTAACATTTTTTCCTCTCAAAGGATGCTTTGTTGAAGACGGAGCATGCTTTGATGTTGTCTGAATACTAGTCCTTGAATTTGAATCGTTAAAAAGTCGTTTCTATTCGTTTGTGAAGATGCGTTACTTCATGAAGTCGTGTCTTTTATCGCTTATATATATTTCATAGAACACACGATTTATTTTCTTCATTTCTAAACAATCCTAGAAACTCCCCTTGATGACCAGTGATTCTTCCAGGTATGCCTTTTCTTTATTTTTCCTTTGAGTTCGATTCAATTCAAATGTCGAGTTGATACATGAAACTCCCTCCGGTTCGGATTCCGACCCGAACGGCCTCTGCCCTTCGACTCATGGTCAACAAACTAATGGGCTGCAAGTGTTTTCATGGGCTTATGTTCCAGTTTGGACGGGTTCTCGTTTAAATCCACCATCGCCGATATAATGGGCCAAGCATATGTTCAAGGGTTCGGCCTCCGGTCCGAACGGAGTTAAAAGTGGGAATATTAAGGGTCATCTCATACCCTGTATAAATCCACTGCCTCACCTCCATCTTTTCTTCTTCTTTCAATTTCTGTCACCTCTCCAGACATTGCCCCAGCAAGAAAACGAAACCCTAAACGCCTACAAATCCCAAAATCCTCGTTCTAATCCCTGAATTAAAGATATAGGTAGTTTTATAATCTCAAACCATCTCGTTACAATCGTTTTTACAGTTTGGATTGGTTTTTAAATTGGACGATTTGGGTACGGTTGCTGTTTGGATTCGACGCCATGGCCATCTCCTCCCCTGCCGTCGTCGCTGGTGGCTCCGCCACCACCTCGGGGCACTGGGAGGTTGGAGAGGGTATACGTCCCTTCCTAACTAGAGCTTTGAAAACAGGATTGGGTTTGGTTGTGATTGAGGAGGAAGAGGAAGACGTGGGGCATAGGGAATCGGTTCGGGCGAGGAAGCATAGGAGATGGAGGAGAAGAAAAGAGTGAGAGGTTCACGAGACAAGATCGGGTCGGAAAAGAGGGAAGGAGAAGCTTACTCCACCAGGTCGAGTCGGAGCAAAAAGCAAAAAAGGGAAACGGAGGTTACTTGACCAGATCGGGTCGGAGGGCAGAACAAAGAAGAAGGGGCGTTGGTATTCAAGCCTATCCGGTCCGCTCCATAAACATGCTCCCGAACCGATCCGGTTGGACATCAATTTCTGACCAAAGCACGACTTTGCCTCCGATCCGATCCCATCACGTATACTCGAACCGAACCGAAGCCACCCAACTTAAAGCACAATGCTTTGTCCAATTGGCTAAATCAATATTTGACATAACTTCCAACTTCATGAACAGTTAGGATAGTGCCCTGCGAACATACACGAATATCAAGAACTATTCTGAACATCATTGCTTTGCCAAAACTTTGCATTACACTTTCAAGTGTTAACTTTACATCTTCTGCACATACTGCACATACTTTAGCTCACACATGTGCACAGGGGGACACGGGCTAATTTACTCTAACTTCTGTTATTACTTCTTCGATAGTTTAGTGATCATGGCCGAAAGACATTCTTCTAGACTGGCAGAAAAGAAAGAGGTCCCAGAGACATCCAATAAAGCCACTCTTGACGACATATCTTCTTCCTCAGACCCTGAATGGGATGACGAGGGATCAGATTATGAAGTAGAGGCGCATAACAGCGAAACGCCTTCTGACAGTGAAATTTCTCTGGGCTATGAAGAGGAAGGAGGGGTTGGAGATAATCGAGCTCCTGACGAATTTGAATCTGCCATCATATTGGGATCACCTCAAGATTCTGTTGAATTGACGATTGTCAATGACAGACTTACTCGAATACGCTTAAAGCACGGGATACTGAAAAAGGATACCCTGGTGCCGTCGAAGACTGACCGTCCTCATAATCCTCCGGAGGGATTAATGGCAATCACCCGATTGATGTGTATGGTTGGAGCTATTCCACTGTTTTCTCCTTTTGTCGTCGACTTTCTAAGACAGATGCGGATTGCCCCCATGCAGCTGCATTCCAACTCCTACGCTTACCTGTATACCTTATATGTAGCATATCGCGAGATCTTAGGCACAGAGCTCACTTTTGATGACGTTCATTTCTTTTATAACTTCAAGCATCGGACTCGAGAAACTCCTTCTTTCTCTTACTTCGAGTCTATCCCAAAAAGGAAAATAATTTCAGCACCGTTCAGCAGCAAGGCCGGCGATTCCAAGCTGGAATGGTTTTATATAAGGCAACAGCCGGGGTGTGCTAGGAGATGGAAAAAATCAAGCAAGGCACTAGTTTTCTAAATCTCAACTCTGAATGTCCATGCCACCACATTAATCCGTTTTCTTTCTGTTTGCAGTTGATAATCCAAAACAAATATCGGGTCAAGTATATTTTGATCGGATGCATTAGCTCCTCAATGGTGACAAAAAATTTCTAACTATCGACGAGGTCCTCAAGGACGAATACCTTCATCACCACGGGCTGCTGTCTATTACCCGTAGCATAGGTCACGGGTCAGGTCCATATGTATATATCCCTCCGGTGGATGTAATTCAAGAAATGGGTGAGAGCTCGAAAGGCCCCACCATACCACTTCGAACTTCACCTTCTCCCAGTTCGACTCAAGACGATGAGCTGGCTAACATACCTGAAAAGCGCCGAGAAGGGTACATCACCCCTGGGGATGCTATTTCTCCTGAAAAATCAGTGTCTCCTAAAGGACTGCCAGCAGACGGTTCCCAAGGAGATGCCCCTACTGCTGATAACCCTATATTTCAGGGTTTGGGAGATCTCCCCTTACCTGAAACTATCTACACTTCCGAGGATTTTGGCACAAATAATTTAGTTTTTACATCTTCAGAGGAGACTACTCCTGTTAAGGCCAAAGAGCCCACTCGCACTGGCTCGGCTTCAGACTCTGGTTTGTCGGAGGGGGGACACCACTTAGGATGCACTTAACACAATAGCACCCCACTTCACAACACTTACTTCTGATGAGAATACTGGTTCTGAATTCCACTTACATTGTTGTGCAGGTACAATGTCTCGTGCTCACTATGACATCAGGAAACTACGTCGCAGCATGACCAAACCCCCTTATGATGTTGAGCATGATCGCCGCGAAAGCCGTGGTAGGGAGGATTGAAGGCCTTATGATTCTTATCAGTCGCGGACCTCGCGCTCTCGCTCTCCCGTTCGGTCGGATCCAGAGCGATACAAAGGCTACCAAGGCCGTCGAGAAGATGACAAGTCGCAGTCAAAAGACCCAATTTCTTCTCAAGAAAAACGCAGTAGGGAAAGGAGCCCGCCGAGAGATACCGACTCGCAAAGCAAGCGCAAGGTTCCTGCTAAGCGGCCTAGGAAGGGTGAGGAGGCCATTGAGCCCTCCACACATAAGGATACCGAGCTGACATTCCCCGCACCTCCACCATTGGACGCTGAAACTGCAGTTAAGCGAGCATACCTGGAGGAGCAGTTCCCCGATCACTATTTTGAGAACCTAACTTTCTTACCTGCCCTCGAGCCCATTTCCTCAAGGTGGGCGGACGAGGCCAAGGCGAAAATTGACGCATTCGAGAAATAATATTCAGAGATGTTCAAGTATTCGCGTAACCTTTCCAGAATCATCCGAACTCTAATCACGGATACTAACTCGATGAAGAAGACTGCAGAAGCTGACGCAAAGGTCTTGAAAATTTTGGGGAAAGACCTTGAGGATACACAAGCCCAACTTGCTATCACTCAACGGGATGCTGCTAGCTTCAAGCAATAATTTGAAGATCTACAGAAACGTTATCATGACTTGCTCAAGTCCCATACTCAAGAGCGCTCAGAGCTGAAAAAGCAACCATAAGACGCCAAGTTGGATAGCGCAAGAATACAACTTGCTTATGCTGCTCTTGAGCGAGAAAAGGCCGAGTTAGCGAGGAAGAACGCTGAATTGGAGAAGAAAAACGCTAACTTGGCTTCCAAATTGATGAGTCCGAAAACAGGGCTGCCCTAGCGGAGGGCAATGTTGAAACTGTCATCAAGTCGGCCGAAGAGTCCCGCAAGCAGCTGGTAGAGGCCCAGGAGGATGTGCAAGGCTTTGGTGAATTAATGATCGAATTTTTTGCACATATAATCCGTCACCGAAACATCTCTTGGATCGATGATTATCCGACTACCTTGGTCCGTGTGTGGAGCCAAATTGTTGAATGGGAGAAAGAAGAGCTCAAGGTAGATTCCATCGACGAGGACAAACTCATGGAAAAATATCTAAGAGATGACGAGCCGACAAGTCTGGCTGAGGGGCGTCGCCTGATTGCTGCTGCCATGGAGGAGGAAAAGCAGAAGGTTAAACAAAAGGACTTCTTGGAGGCTGGTTTTTCTTCCACTACCGCTGAAACTTCTGAAGTAGAGGGATATGACCTCGAAAACCCGGCGATCCCTCAGGCATCTCTTTTATCTCCTATTCCTGAGTTGGTTTCAAAGACGGCAGCTACTCCAGCTGAGAAATCATCGGAAGGTATTTCTACCTTTTCACCCTAATTCGTCAAAGCTGTCTCCACTTTCCATCGCATAGTCGGGCAATCGATGAAGGACCCTTTATTTTCTCCCGAGTTGATAACTGTTGCTTCTCATTCCGCAGGTGCTGAACCATCCGAGAAGACAGACGTGCCGCAGGGGACCACCGCCGGAACAGAATCCACGGAGAAAGCCGAAGGAGAGAAAGATAAGGTTGATGCTCCCATGATGACAAGATGATAGCCGCCTTGAAAGATGACGGTGGTAGCGAGGAGCATGAGGAAGACCCTGAGGTGGCTATAGTTGGCGAATCAAGGAGCGCTGATGACATCACTTTAGCTGCATTGAAAGCCGAACAAGACAAATGTATGCAGCTTAAAGTTGAAGACCTAGACCCTGAAAGCCTTAATCCTCTCGCAGTAGTGGATGCTGGATCAAGGTTAGTTGTTAAGCTTTCGACTAGATCTATTACAGAAGAACTTGCTAAAAAGTATTCTCTTGATTCCAGCGTTCCGACTCCCGGGAAAAAATCAACCGATTCCAACACTTCGGTCTCAGGGAGGAAAAAACCAAGGCGCATTTTAACTGATGCTGAAAGATAGGCAAAGGATGCTCAGAAGGCTGCTAAAAAATCCAAGTCCACTTCAACGTCTAAGTGATGAAGTGTTTTGCTTTATTTTAGTATTTAATTGGCCCACAATTGTTACAGCGAGTGCGGCCCTCGCATCTTCTTTTTGCCTGTTTTCCTGTACAAACTCATACGTTTGTAAATAAAAATTATCCATTTCCTGCAATGCCTATTAGTCGCTAGTTCAGTACTTATGTAAAAATGAAAATGCCTGTCATACTAAAGTCATGTAACGGAGTCTTAGGGGAGGAGAATATGAGTGTACATGTATGCCCCCAGTCAATCTTGAAAAACTATTCAAGATTAAATTAAAAAGTCTGAATGTTCCCGATTCTCTGACGGGGGTCACATTCCTTTCGTCATTGATGCCTGTTCTTTTCTGGCATCTTTTATACTCTCCTGTCTTATATCAAAGTTAGAGTTCTTGCTGAGGCGGTCTCTCATCTGGGTGCACCTTCATGCCTCAGAGGACGTCGTCTTCCCGTCCTTTACACTCTCTCTCAATTCTTGAGAGTTAGAGTTAAGAATGTCGTCTTCCCATTCTTTTATGTATTATTGTACAAACAGTCGTTGTGTTTGTTCCTGCATATAAGCCATCTCCAACTTTCCAGATTCTAATTTAACATCTCGTATTCCACAGTCACAATAGAATAATAGTTGAAGATATAAATAATGCAGGAAAGTAAATGGCACACGATATTTTTATAGTGGTTCGGCTAAGTCGTATCCTACATCCACTTTATAGTCCTTTGTTCACATCAACAGACTTTTCTAAGGCAAGTCGTGCCTTTTTACAGGGTTCATAAAAAAAATAAAAAATAAAATACAACATCCCTAATTCAAATATTGCATCAAGTGTTGGGCATTCCAAGCCCTAGGCACTTCTTCGCCATCTACGGTTGTTAACTTGAAGGCTGCTGTCTCAAGTTTCCGTTGGACGACGAATGGTCCTTCCCACTTTGGATCGAGATGAGGAAGGGATGGAAAAACTCGCTTTAGCACCAAATCCCATGGCTCAAAGGTTCTAAAGCGAACTTTCTTGTCTTAATAGCGTGCCATCTGATGTCGATGTCTTGACGCACGCAAGTCGGCCTCGTCCCTTTTCTCTTCGACTTCATCAAGGGACTCGAGGAGGAGTGCCCGATTCGTCATCGGGTCATAATATATCACCCTGTGAGAGGGAACTTCAAGCTCTACCGGGATTACCGCTTCTGAACCAAATGAGAGAGAGAGAAAGAAGTATGGCCGGTAGCTGTCTTAAACGTAGTCCGATATGCCCACAACACCAAGGGCAATTCATCCACCCATTTTGCTTTTGCACGTTCCAACCGCTTCTTGAGGATGGACTTTATGACTTTATTTATTGCTTCTACTTGCCCATTCGAATGTGGATGGGCGACTGCAGTGTACCGCTTGTCGATCTTGTATTTCTGGCAGATATTTCTGAATTTGGCACCATCGAACTGGGTTCCATTATCGGTTATAATGGTCCTTGGAATCCCAAATCGGCATATGATATTTCTAACCATGAAACTTATCACCTTTCTCGCTGTGATTTTGGTTAAGGGCTCAGCTTCCACCCACTCGTAAAATAGTCCACGGCGACTATTGCATACTTCGCTCCTCCTTTAGCAATCGGTAGAACTCCGATGATGTCAATTCCTCACATGGAAAACGGCCAGGGACTCACCATCGACGTGAGCTGGGTCGGTGGTGCTCTGGGGATCTTGGCAAACCTCTGGCATTTGTCATAGCATCGTGAGTAATCAGCTGCATCTTTATTAATAGTGGGCCAGAAATACCCATACCACAATACCTTTTTTGCTAAAGTCTGATCCCCTGTATTATCTCCACACTCACCCTCGTGTACTTCCCTTAGTACACGCTTGATGTCGTCGTGCACTATACATCGTAACAGGGGCATAGAAAATCCTTGTCGATAAAGGGTATCATCATGAAGGATGTATCTGGTAGCTTTGCGAATTATGGCTCGTCTCTCACTCTTCTTTGGCGGGAGTACTCCATTTCTAAGGAAATTCTTGATTGGGGTCATCCATGACTCCCTCTCCGGTTCTGCTTCGAAAGCTAATTCAATTTCCGTTAACTCAAAGCTTGGCGATCCCAACGTCTCAATTGGAACCATTTCGGTTTCCTCCGGATTGTCGGAACTTGCCAACTTCGCTAGCCGGTCTGCCTTCTGGTTTTCAGCTCTTGGAATATGCGTTATGTTATACCGTTCCAAGTTGCTCAACAGCTCCTTCACTTTTCCAAGATAGGTAATAAGTCGAGGTCCCCGGGCCACAAACTCCTTTCGCACTTGGCAGACGACTATTTTGGAATCGCAGAATATATCCAATGCCTTTATTCCGAATTCCTTAGCAAGTTTCAGCCCAGCAATCAGGGCTTCATATTCAGAGTTATTATTGGTCATTGAAAATTCTAGTCGCAGAGCATAATATAACGATCGTCCTTCAGGAGTAACTAAAACGACTCCAGCTCCGGACCTTCGGTCGTTCTTGGCTCCGTCTATGTACAACTTCCATGGATCTAATTTTAATTCCTCCTCTGATTTGACCACCTTATCATCGATCGTCTCTTCCTCCGGAATTGTGAACTCTGCTATAAAGTCAGCCAGAGCTTGCCCCCTGATCGATCTCCGCGACTGAAAGTTTAAATCAAACTAACTTAATTCAATATTACACTCGATCAACCGACCTAATGCTTCGGGTCTTTGCAACACCTGTCTCAGAGGCTGATCAGTGTATATGGTTATTGGGTGAGCTTGAAAATAATGGCGAAGTTTTCGGGAGGTGATCAGAAGGCTGTAAGCAAGCTTCTCAATCCTTGGGTAGTTACGTTCTGCAGCTGCCAATTTCTTACTTACGTAATATACCGGCCTTTGCACCTTGTCTTTTTCACGGACCAAAGCGGTGCTAACGGCGTGAGTCGATATTGCTAGATAAACAATTAGCTCTTCATGATCCACTGGCTTCGACAAAATCGGTGGTCTCTCTAGTAAGTCCAATAGATTTTGAAAGGCCTCAACACAGTCCGGAGTCCATTCAAAAATTTTCTTTCCCCTTTTTATTAAGTCAAAAAACGGGACGCATTTGTCTATTGCTTTGGAGATAAATCAACTCAACGCAGCCAATTTCCCCATAAGACTTTGGACATCTTTGATTCTTCGTGGTTCCTCAATGTTCCTTATCGCTGCTATTTGACTGGGATTAATTTCAATTCCTCGAGAGCTCACGACAAAACCTAGAAACTTTCCAAATTCCACCCCAAACGAGCACTTCAAAGGATTAAGCTTCATCCGATACTTTCGCAGGATATCGAACATCTCTGCCAAGTCTTGCATATGGCTAGAGGACTGTCTCGATTTGACAAGCATATCATCCACATAAACCTCCATAGTCTTCCCTATTTGGTTATAAAACATCATGTTCACCAAGCGTTGGTAGGTAGCTCCAGCATTTTTCAATCCGAAAGGCATGACCACATTGCAGTATAACCCCAAGTTTGTAATGAAGCATGTGTGCTCTTGATCGGGCACATGCATGGGAATCTAGTTGTATCCGGAATATGCATCCATAAAAGAAAGAAGTTCATGTCCCGCTGTCGAGACCACAAGCTGGTCTATTCTGGGGAGTGGGAAGCTATCTTTCGGGCAGGCTTTGTTCAAGTCTGAAAAATCAATACACGTCCGCCACTTTCCATTTGACTTCTTTACCAAAACAGGATTCGATATCCAGTCGGGATATGTCGAATCTCTAATAAATCCGTTCTCTTTCAGCTTCTCCACTTCTTCTTTCAGAGCTGCCGACCTCTCTGGGCCCAACATACGTCTCTTTTGCTTTACAGGCGGGTGTTTTGGGTTTATACTCAGCGAATGACTCATGATGGATGGTGATATCCCACATATGTCAGCGTGGGTCCAGGAAAACACATCCAGGTTTGCCTTCAGAAAGTTAGCCAGTTCTTTGGCTCGGTGCGGATCCAACTGGGATCCAATCTTCAAAACTTTTGCTGGATCAGCTTCATCAATTGGTACATCCACTGTCGTTTTGTTAGGAGTTGCTTTTCTATCCTCAGGTTCCTCATCTTCTCTGGGATCCAGGTCTTCAGGCATTCCCTTGGGCAACTCCTTCGGGGCTGATCCCTCTAATTGCTATGTCGAACCCTCCGTTGGAGGAGGTGAAGTACTTTTAGTCTCGATGTTGAATCCCTTCATCATCATCTTTAATTCAGCAATATAACAAGCTCGTCCGAAGACTTGGTCTCCCCTCATTACTCCTATTCTAGCTTCAGTTCGGAACTTTAGCAATAAGCACCATGGTGCAATACAAGCCCTGAACTCTGCAAGGGCAGGCCTTCCTAGAAATGCGTTGTAGGGTGAATCAATATCTAGCACTACGAACAGAAGCATTCGTACTCTTCGACGATCCCCTTGTCCCAATGTTACGGGTAATTATATATACCCCAGTGGAGTTGTCGATGCCCCATTGAAGCCTCGGATCCAACCTTCACAGGGCTTCAAATCTCCAGACTCGAGTCTCATCTGATCAAACGACTTCTTAAACAAAATGTTGACAGAGCATCCATTGTCCATTAGTACCTTATGAACCAGTGTTGGCCCAATAGTAGTGCTAATAACCAACGGATCTTCGGTAGGTGATTGGATTCCGGTGTCGTCTCTGCTACAGAACACCACATCATCGAACATTGTCCTCTGCTGTTTCACAGGGGTGATATCTTCCAAATCACTGCACCTGTCCACATCTATGTGCTTAACTGCACTAACGTATTGGTCCATTGCTCTAAAACTGTGGATAGCTGGATGGAGTCCACCTACTATGGTGTTAATGACAATCCCTTTGCCTTTTTGTTGCAATGTAGGCTTGGGAGTAGACTGATTCTGGTTTGGGGCCTGCCCTTCTTGCCCCCTGTCCCTTGGGGCAGCCTTATACTCATCCAACTTACCTTCACGCAACAACTTCTCCACTACATCTCTCAAGTGTCGACATTCGTTCGTTGAATGTTCGTGAGTTCCGTGAAATAAACAAAAATTTCCGGTAGCAATTTCTTTCTCTGTCGAATCTCGTTGCGGTGGTTTTTTGTATTGTAAAAAATTATACGTGTCCAAATAAATGTTCTCCAACATGTCATTCAACTGTGAATAATTTTCCAAAGTTTGGAACCGGGGTCTTTTGTTAGAATTTCTTCCTCGGTTCCTGTTTCTCCTATTACCATTCCCATTACAGTTGTTGTTGCCCCCGTTTCCACTATTATTGTTTCCATTCTTGTTTCCAACATTCACTTCGATTTTCCCAGAGCTTTCTCCAGACTTCTTTACAGCAACATTACTCTGAACAGCTTCTTTTGAGGCCGCTCCGGACTTCCTCTTTCTGTTTTCCCTTGCTTCCTCCCGTCTCAACTGAATATTGGCCTTCTCATAGAACAACTCTCTTGTGGGAGGCGGCTTCCCAGAAAGATAATCTCCAAACTCTGAATCAGGATAAACTCCTTCCATTAAGGCCATCAAGATGGTAGGCTCATGAGGGTCGCTGACTTCTGTTACAGCTAAATTGAAACGGTCTAGATACGACTTCAAGGACTCACCCGGCGCTTGCTTAATTCTCGATAATTCGATAACAGTCTTAGACTTTCGGGCGTGAAGTCGGAATTGATTCATAAAACGTTCGCTTAGTTCTTTGAAATTCGATATCAATCGAGGAGGAAGTCGGGTAAACCATAGTAATGCTATGTCTTCTAAGTAAATCGGGAAAGCCTTACACTACACAGCGTCAGGGGCAACTGTAGCATTCATAAGCCATGCGTATCGCATCAGATGTTGTCCCGGGTCAGTTCTCCCATTATATCTGTCCATCTGCGGCAAATTAAAACGTCAAGGGAACTGAAAGTCAAGAATGTCATCAGTAAAGGGAGTATGGCTTCGCTAAACACCATAATCTTCATTGGTGTAGTTTCAACTCTCAGATATGATCTGGCGTACCATAGCCCATACATCAGCATTGGTCAAGGGCCGTTCAGCCTCCCTGGCTCTGATGTTCGGGTTTCCTCTGGGCTCGTGATCAGGGGACACCCTCCTTCTTCTAGCGGCTTCTGCTCTACTTTGTTCCCTACGTTCCCGGTCGATCTCGGGAGGAAAGGGCTGAAGCATTTGTCCCTGAGTGGGGTTGGTGAGGTTAGGATCTCTAGGCAAAACATGGGATCCTCGCATTGGTAATAGTATAGGCTCTCTCAAGCTCGGGTCATCAGGTCCTAGCACACAAGCAGCTTCTTCGCGAGATCCCAAAGATCCGAAAGTCATTTGTTCCAAATTTTGAGGTCGTTCGAGCGGCCTTCTTTCACGGGGCCGTTCTTCCTCAGAAGAAGAAGACTGATCCATTGCAGTGTGATGAACTGGGGAAGGGGTTCTCTGCCTGTGAAGCTCGCCAATTTCCCTACTCATGATTCACATATTCTCTTGCATCATAAGGTTGGTGCGCTCGTGTATTCTCATAGCCTCCCTAGTGCTCTCAAGCATGTCGAGAAGGCATGAAAAATCTCCTTGGGTGACAGGCGCAGATGGATTGATCTGGTCATTGGTCCTGATGGCTGGAGTTGGAGCATTTTGAGGGGCTCGAGTAGAGGTTCCAGCATCACCTAGAGTCGGATCGGATCGGAGCAAAGTGACATGGCCAGATCGGTTCGGGTTGGAGGAGCGCACCTCTTCAACATCTTCTACTCGGTTCGGATCGGAGCTCTCCCTCTGCGATCGGTTCGGATTTCCTGAGCCAGTCCGATCTGCTCCCGAGCTTTGCCCACGAGACCTCGTCACGACCGGGTTTTGCTGATCTTCACCAACTTCGTTCCCTCGACTGGTTTGAACTTCCTTGCTTTTTCCTTTGGCCATAATTCTTCAACAATCAACCAACAAGTACTTAAAAGCGTCGGAAATTAGGGATTAACTTCTTTGAAATCAACGGTCCAAAAAGTAGAACGATAATCCAGGAAAATAGAGAATTCAAATTGTTCTCAGGGAAAGCACCAAAATGTTAGACCAAAAAGTGGTTCTAACACCCAAATTGATTAAAATTATGGTAAAATGAGATCAGAAACAGAAAAGAGACACAAGATTTATAGTGGTTCGGCGTTAAAGAGCCTACATCCACTTTATATCACATTGTTTGATGATGTAGATGAAAATACAACAAGATATTCACTCAATCTCAATCATTTTCATATACATTCACTCAATTATTCTCAAAATACCATTTATATGATGATTTGGATTGTTTGGGAGTGCTGGAATTCGGTTCTCAAAGATACTCAAACTCTCAGAGTGCCAAAAGTTTTCTTCAAATGACCCTTGGGGGTCTAGGTGAAAATTCCTTCGAGATCCGGTTCGGATCGGGGACACGTGGCCTCCATCCCGTGACTTTCGGGATCGGGTGAGTTCTGGTGAGGACAACACTTCTGGTTAGTGGCCATCGTGGGTAGAAAGTGGTTGTAACTGCCCCGAATATCCAGGAGATCGTTGAGTGAAGTAGCAGGGTACACTGGGTTCGGTTCGGATATGCTAGCAAATGGGGTTCGGATCGGAGCATCCCATCTGATCCGGTTTGAATTTTACCTTTCCTCACTTTGTCTCGCTTTGCTTTTCTCTGACTACACCCGATCCGATCCGATTTATAGGCAGATTATATTCTAATACTTGATCTTTTAGCTTTGTGTTGCCTAGTCCACAAAGTAGGCTAACAAATACTATATGAATCACACGATGATTATCACACTGGAAATGATCACAAACACAGAAACAATCACAGACATAGAAATAAGTAAATAAAAATGCAGAAAAGGAAAGAACACACTGGATTTTATACTGGTCCGGACTACTCCTACATCCAGTCCCACGCAACGCTGGATTGTGTAAATTTTTACTATTACCAATATCCAAGTACAACACCATTGATTTTACGGTTACAAGGTTAACACCGATTCCACCACCCTTGATTTCATGGCTACAGGTTAACACCACTCCCTTTCCTCGATTTCAAGGCCACAAGGAACACACCCGTTCCCAAACAATTACAACAGCCCAAGAATTCTTCAATAACACTTCAAACAGAGAGTAGTTGATAGAGATTGAGAGGAGAAGAAGAATGATATAAATTTTGTTGAAATCGGCAGAGTATAAGTGTAGAAATCTAGAATTTTATGTATATTAATGGGGGTAAGTAAAGGGGTGAAGAAGGAGTGAATAAAAATTTGAAATCAACCCCTTTTTACAGTGTCCCTAAGGTTGCAATGTTTTTGAAACGTTTCAAATAGTGAAAAGACACTTCCTTTGAAAGTTGAATTTATGACAATTATATGTTGACATGCTCATATGTGTATGTCGACATATATAGTGTATTTGTGTTTAAACTAACATGTATATTTTGGAAATTCTTGAATCAAAACTAATATTTCAAATGAAGTTTCTAAAGTATAAAAACATATAAAACCATAGTGATATATAATATAAACATATTTATAAAGTTATATGATTTTAAAACTATAAAACTATGTATGTATATTATAAACATATTATTATAGAACTTTAAACTTATAAATATATATTCGAAATCATAATAATTTGAAATCATTTTAGAAAAGTAGTTTGAAATAACTTGAAATCATAATTTGAATTTTGAATAGAATTTGAATTTTGAAAATAGAATTTGTATTTTGAAAATAGAATTTGAAAACTGAATTTGAAAATGGAGTGCTATTTTGGGTCTTACATATAAACTAGACTCAATTACTATATTTTCTTGAGCTCTTTGAATTCTTGATAGCTTGATACTCATGAGTATTGAATTCCCTCTGAATCCTGAACCTTTTGAAACTCTAAACTATATAGTCTTCAGAGTTAAATCATGTATACATACCCTGCATATATATATATATGTATGTATATATGTATGTATGTATATTCTAGATAAAGATGTTAGTATATATTTTGTAATTAATAATGATAATTGAAATAAGGTTGTTGTCATCAAAACTCCATTCTCTAACACTAACTATAAGATTTTTTCTCAATTTTAGGGTTGTATACACTTGAGTGTTAGACAGTACTTGTTCCGGTTCTTCTCAAGTAATGATGATAGTAGCTTTGGGTCTAACTCAAAGAATCAAAATATAGATATATTTAGTGACGAATTTAGTGATGGAAATTCAATAGACCTTTCCTCTGGTGAGCACGAGATCATTGGGATTGGGGACTTCACACCTACCGAGGATCATATGAAGTATCCGGATAGCGGCGAGAGACTTGATTATGATCATGATGTATAAGAGGTAGACATCCCTATTAGGGATGATGATACGACGGATATAATCAAGGATGTACCTCCATAGCAGGACGATGACATCGGGATATACTAGGATATACCCTTAGGTCCAATGATACTAGACCATATGACTAGAGCAAAGGCCACAACTTACTTTGGCAATGAGATACCACCAAGATTTGAGGATGCTATGATTGATGCGATATGGCAAGAAGCCCTAGATGAGCGAAATCAGGAGTTGATAGGGGTAGATACCTGATGATAAGGGTCCTGAATGGGACCTAACCCCTAAGTTAGCTGACGATGAGGTTGTAGAGGTCATGAGGCACTTAAACGACAATGGTGATGTAGTAGTTATAGATGACAATGGTTATATGGCAGATGACGAGATGGAGATGATTGATGGGGATTTTGCTTATGAAGAGCCAAAAGAGATTAGTTTGTCTGGACCGTCAGACAATAGGTCAAATATGTCGGAGGATTAGTCAGATTTAGAGTGATGAACTTTGTAGATATTGTATATGATTATCTTAAGTGCTTAGTTGCACTAAGATGTTTTGAGCTAGGACATATTTTGGGGACTAGTACCCGCAGATAGGTGTACTTTTTGTTGTTTCGACATAGGCCACCTTAAGTATGTAATACATACTTAGGTTTGATGATTCCATCATTTTTTGTACTCAGATATGGATGTACTCAGACATGATATTATTATGATACTTTTTGGGGTTGACCACGACATTCCTATTCTTTTGTAGATTCATGTATATATTATGCCCGACATTTTATTCATAAAATTTAAAAAGAGTTTTCCAAATTTAATTTGATAAGTAACTCTGTTTCCTTTTCGGAGACAAAAAGTTTTAAGGGGGTCAATGTGACGAATTAGAATTTTTAATCAATTTAAGACTTAATTTTCGGGATATAATTTGAATTTTCTAGATATAAAATGGATTTAGTATAATTTAAATATGGATTTGAAATCGTTATATTAAATATAAATATGTTTATATGACATTTTAAATAATGATTTTTGTCAAATATATGATGGCATAATTTTTGGTGAAGATTTAACAAGTTCTGTTATAACAAGATTTTCCAATACATATTCATAAAACTATTTTTAAATGGGTTCTTTTCCAAATAAATAAATAAATAAATAAGTTTTTAAATGGATGAAACATATATATATATATATATGGATAAAAAATGAGAATAATTATCTAAATAAGTTGTTAACATTTGATAATAATAAGCGTTAATGTTTAAATTGATAAAATTATTTTTAAGTAACCTTTTGTCGAATTTTATTTGTCAAGGAATGATTATTAAAAACATGGTTTACAATTTAATTTTTTAGATAAAACATCTTCGTAATTTTGTTAACAATATGTTAGGTATCGTCGTATTTTATCAAATTAATCGTCAGATGTTTAAGTGGGTAAACGATAAGTTAGAACGCTTGAAATCATAATGGTTAAGAGGTGTTGCGAATTAGAAACACTTATAAGTGTGGCTAAATGTGTTGCTATGGTTTTGAGCTCATGGTTTCATGGAGCTAATGGTATTTTGATAGAAGTTTATATAAGTGTCTTTGTGCATGTTTAGAAGCATCCTAGAATGGACATGTGCCCATAAAGAAATTGATCGAAATGCCCCTCAAAATGGGCTACATAAAAAGGTGCATATACACCATTTTTCACACCATTCTCCGGCATTCCTTCTCTCCGTCTCCTTTCCCACTCCCTTCCCTTCCCTTGGCCAGCAACCTCCGCCCTCCGTAAACCGAACTTCGGCCATCTCCTCCCCTGATCAATGGTCCTCACTCCACCCTAAAACCCCACCTCAGACTCCACCACTTCAACCCATTCTCGACCCCTTCCTCCCCACCATCTGCCGCCTCTACCATTGTCGTAGACCCCACCCGCCGCCGTACCTAGCCCAGCTGCGCCAACTCTCATCGTCGTGGACCCCAATTTCTCCTTCCATAAACTCGACCCTCTTCTTCAATAAAAATAGAATTATATATATACGTATATATATACGTATATATATATATATACGTGTACGTATTCATTCGACATATCAGTGCAAGCGAAGTTCTGCTTGATAGTGTCCGCTATGCTCACTTACCGAAGAATTGGAAAGCTACGAGGGTGAAAACTCTTGAGTTTATAAACTAATTTAATGTGAATTAATTAGTGAAGATTAATTGGTTATAATTCAGTTAGTTAACTAGTGTCGTTAATTTAATTGGTTATGGATGATAAATGGTTGATGATTGTTTGTGATGGATGATGGTCGTGTCGATTCGAACACACAAACACACTATTAAGCGCTAACTATTATAACGCTTGTGTGCACGGTTATTATTTCTTTAGTAATATTGATAATTGTTGCCATGGATGTTTATAACTTTGTTGATGTTGTATGACACACACACTATAACACTGCAATTATGGTATTGTATTGGTAATCGGTTAAATCTTCTTCGTAGTTGGAACTGTAAACAATATTTTATTATTATAATATTGGAAATGTGGTTTGAAAATTTATTTTCAAATTTGAAATTTGAAATAGTTTGGAAATAAAATGGATTCGTATACGAACAACTTTCGTAAATAACGTTGTGTTAACTGAGTTTTTGATATAAAATGAGGTGATCATTTTAAATGATGAAACCGGTTTTATTTTGAAAAAGTGAAGTTTGGTTTTCCTATCTAGAAAATATTTTATTCAAACCGGTTGCACCAATGGTCATACATTATTTTTTTTATGAGCTTCTACAAATTTTGATGTTAATCAGGCTAATTTTTGAAAAAACTAATTTTATTTTATTAATACAATAATATTACAGTATCCGATTTTGAGTTTAAATTGAATTTGAAGTCAAATATTT
Source organism: Allium sativum (assembly GCA_030737875.1). Lineage (NCBI taxonomy): Eukaryota > Viridiplantae > Streptophyta > Magnoliopsida > Asparagales > Amaryllidaceae > Allium > Allium sativum. Next base: position 28,884,465 of record CM060917.1, read on the forward strand.
GAAATATTGTTTTCAAATGGATATATATTTATAAAGATATATAATAATTTTGAAATTAGTTTTAATATACGAAGCTATTTGGTTTGAATATGACGTGTTGCGCAGCGACAGTTCGCGAATTTCAACTATAACTGTAAACGCTTATAACTTGAGCATTTTAAATCGAATTTCAGCGAAACAAAAAACGTTTGCTTTCAAATAACATTGGTTTTCAAATGAAAAATAATTTTTCAAATTTGAATATATCGTTTTCAAGTTATGTTCAAAACAGTTTTGGAAAAGGTCGTTGTTAGTGCAGTTTGTCGACCGTAACTGTAAACAACAGTTTTTAATATTGTAAAAATATGGATTTTTTGTAAAATCATTATAAATTATTTAAAAATGTTTTGAATTGAATTTTTTAGTTTCGGATAATATAAAGGTTGTTTTGATCAAAATTAGCCAATATATCTGTTTTGTAAAGTTTTGTAACGCTTTTGGAACTTAGTTGTTACGCTTCTTTGAAAACAATATGTTTTGAAGTTTTTAAATCGTAAGCTGTTTTATGAACCATAAGTGATCAATTTCAATTGTGAAATATTTAAAGGTTCAAAATTATAAAAAAATATTTGATATGGAATTTAAATTGATTTATTTAATATAAAAGGGTTTTCCAATTTTAAATAATTTGGATATGGTTGGAGATGAACCTTCGGATGTTTGATATTAATTCGGTAGATGATAACTTTGACTATTGAGGAATTTAGAAGGTAATTTACTGTTATTCCGCTTATATTGGGTATACAAATTAATATGGGGGATAAGTTGATGAATTTCTATCTAGATCTAATTTCTAGCGGTTTGATAAATCTTTCGAGCTAAGATAAAAGTTTCTCGATTTAATTGAGATAAGTTGAATTGAAATAATCTTAGGATATTTGATATGAAATTCCGTAGTGTAAACGTATACTATTTGAGGAATTTGAATGATATTTATATTGTTATTCCACTTATAGTATTCGTTAATATGAGAATTGGTATTGAATAATAAGTAGATACAATTTCTGTGTAACTTATGTTTAATATCGATTGATTTAGGTTTTGCTTTGAATGGTATCTTCAATAATATCATTTTTGAAACCCGATGAGATTGAGTTATGAAATTTATATCGTAATTGGGGATTTAAAGGAAATTTTGAAACAAAGAGTTTGGTGTGAATCTCAATCTTTTAATTAAAATTAAAGAATTAGATTTTGAAGTGGGAATCATGATTGAAATTTTGAAATATGGGTTAAGGATTTTCAAAGGAACCGAGTTTTGAATAGTAAGTTATCGAATGAAAGGATTTCAGAATAATATAAGAATGAATCTATAAGAGGTTTTGATTAACTAATTATTGGAGGATGTTTGGTTGAAATCCTGTGTGATCCATAATTGTGCTTTTAAATTTGCGCTAATTATTTGGAAAGACCAGGATCAAATTTATGTCTGAAACTCGTTCCAAGTAATAGTATGATTAATGGAGCAACTGAAGACGACGATTGAAGACCACAGATCCTCACAACATTTGGATTGATTGTTGATGTCTCGGTTGGTTCGATCACCCAATACGAGGTTACAAGTGGCAAGAAATCTTGATGTATTTGGAGATTTTCGGGATTTTGGTTTCGTTCAGACCAAAACGGACTTGTATGGATTATGTGCCTGACATTTTAATTGACTGCATAGCACTGATCTTTAATAATATATATCTGTTTGGTGGCAGAGAATTTATTCTCTTAGCTTAACACTCTTCTCTGAGACGTATGATCTTAAAGGTTATATATTGATAGATATTAATTATGCGTGGTGAATGGACAATGTGGCATACTTAAGTGATGAGGTATTAATGATCAAAGCATGGCTTATTGAAGCATAGCTTTATGTATATCGTGACCTCGGCAAGCCTCACACCCCGGCATGATGGTAAACTGGTGGTCATATTTGTATGTTTTGTTTCGGTGCACCAGGATGAGACGATGAAAGAGTATTACGAAGTCCTGAGTCTGGGACGCTATTTGTTGGGTACTCTGATTCATGTGAGGTAGGTTAGTATAACGGTGTCTGAGTCTGTATGTTGACCGCGAGTACTAGGATGATGCGCAAATGTTTGTGAGCCCATGATTGATCTTTCATACCAGGAACCATCATGTTGGAAACCCAATCTCCACTACGAGCCCGTACAGTTTTGATTGTATAGCCTGCTGGTTACTAGCAAGAATACGTCAGTATAATGGGATAGGGCATTATGCTGGCTAAGATTAATACATTTACTTTCGAAAGCTTTTTCACACTATGCAGTAATAATAATGTAAAAGAGGATATTCACTTATCAAAACATTTTTTGTTATCATAAGGACAAAACTCACCCATTTGTGTGCGCTTGCATTGTGTGATGTGGGATGAGCGTTATTATAACTACATTTTCTAAAAGGTCATTGCGGATTTTTATGCATTTGTATTCACATAGAGTAAACCCTTTCCATGTTTAGCGGCTTGGTCCGGAGAATTATCTAACTTTAAAATAAAACCAAAAACAACTCCTTTGAGTTCTCACACCAGTCACCATGACTGACATGGAGTTCAATATTGTTCCTACACCTAAATTCTGGATGCTCATAATTTTCCAGACGGACAGCTAGTAGTTTGGTCTGTAGATTTAGTATTCAGAGCTGGAGATTGGATTGGAGTTAGAGCTATATTTTGGATCATTTCCCTTCCGCTGAGAGTATATTTGTATTTCTTTCAGCTGTGTTTCTTTTGTACTCTGATATTTTTTTAAACTCTGATATAATATTATTGTTATGGTAATAGAAAAGTTTTTTTATGCAAACATGTAAGTACCCCTAACAATCCGTTTTTATGTATGGATTGAGTCGGTTTAATTACCTGTGAAAACATGGTAAAACGGTAGGTCGTTACACCGTCGGTGCCTCCTGTCCGAATAAACACATTTCCTAGTAGTGTAGGTGGCGGCGAATATAGCGGCTGTGTCTTCATAGGTGGAAGCTGAGATAGAATTTTCGTATCATTTCGGTGTGCAGTAGAAAGTCCAGCACTATTCCTATTATCGCCGGCAGTTGGAAGAGCTAGCCACTCCGAATTCAAAAATTTCCTAACCATCATTATTCCTGGAGGAGCATCTGCAATTCTAAATTTAAAAGTTTCGAACAAGGTGAGAATTTGATTTTATTATTGCAGAAAATAATTCTCTATTTTTGAATGAATACAACTGTGTGCTAACAACACTTATTTATACATAGGATAATAATGTGAACGGGCTAACCGCCCACCATCTAAGCCCAAGCGACATATAGGGTTAATGTAAATACAATGTACAGAGAAACTTATTTCTCTAATATTCCCCCTCGAAATAAGCTAGGGTTTTCTAACCCCTTCTTCATCTTCGCCGTCATGGCTGCTTACTCTTAATTCTTCCCTCAATCGAACAAAATTCTTAAATGAAAGTGCTTTGGTTAACACGTCAGCTCCCTGATAGTATGCTAGTACATGTCTGACATCTATTTTACCTCCGCTTGTTCATTCGCGAATGAAATGTAAATCCACCTCGATGTGCTTAGTTTTGGAGTATTGGGCAAGGTTAATCGAGAGGGAGACAACACTCATGTTGTCACACCATATCACAGATCTTCGTGGCAAGTGAAACACTAGCTCAAAAATTAGGGTTTCTATCCATATGATTTTTGCAGTTGTACCGGCGATAGCTCTGTATTCTGCCCTCGTACTCGAGCAAGAGACAGTTTATTGCTTCTTCGCATACCATGAAATTGGGTTGTTGCCTAGGTAAACACAATATCCAGATATCGACCTTCGATCATCTGGATCGTTAGCCTAATCGTCTTCGTTGCAAGCTTCTTAACTCATGCTTTTGTTAGTTTTAATTCGTAGACCATAGTTCGTGTGCACTTTAAGTACATTAGGATGCATTTTACAGTTTTCGAATGATTACTAAGGGGGTTTTGCATGTATTGACAAACTCTGTTGACGCTATAACTTATTTCTGGCCTATTAATGGTAGCATACTGTAATGCTCTGACGATGCTTCCATATAATTTAATGTCTTCATTAGCTTTACCTTTCTGTCTTGATAACTGTAAGTTGCTCGTCACTGGTGTTGATAATGGCTTAACTTGATCCATTTTGGCCTTGATTAGGATCCCTTGAATGTATTTTCTCTGTGATAGAAATAATTCTGATGTATTGCATCTTTCAATCTGAGTACCCAAGAAGTATTCTAATTCACCCAGATCCTTAAAAGCAAATTTTTGATCTAAGCAATGCATCATGTTGTTGATTTCACATATATTATTTCTAGTGATGAGAATGTCATCAACATAAACTAAAATGTACCTGATGTTCTGTCCTGAAATTTTGGTATATAATGAGTTATCTGCTTTTGTGTTGCTGAACCCCATCTTTGTTAGAGTAGTTCTCAACTTGTCATACCAAGCTCTAGATGCTTGCTTTAAACCATAAATTGCTTTGTTGAGTCTGCATACATGTCCTTTCTTACCTTGAATTGTGTACCCTTTGGGCTGTTGCATGTAAACCTCCTCCTATAGTTCTCCATTCAGGAATGCGTTGTTAACATCAAGTTGTCTAATTTTCCACTCTTTCATTAGTGCTATGTTTAGAACAACTCTGATTTTTGTGGGCTTAACCACTGGTGAGAATGTCTTGTTAAAGTCGAAACCATATTGTTGTGTGTACCCCTATGCAACTAGTCTTGCTTTGTATTTTGATACATTTCCCTTTGCATCTCTTTTTATCTTGTATGTCCATTTGGATCCAACTACATTATTGTTGCTGGGTAATTCAACAATACTCCATGAATTGTTTTTAATTAAAGCACTGTATTCTTCATTCATGGCTTCTCTCCAGTTGTTATTTTTGACTGCTTGTTCATAACAAGTGGGTTCTATTTCACCGATGATGGCAGTGTATAATTTTGGCTTTAAAATCCCATGTTTGGACTTGGTGATCATGTGATGTCCAGTTTGAGCAGCACTTTGGTGTTTTTCCTCTCCTTGATCATCAGGTTCATCATCATATTGTGGAGTATTTATGCCTCTATTATCATTACTTTCAGTTTGTTGTAACGCATCATTTGTGTTGTTGTCTAAAGCAGGCTAACTTTCGTTAATTGATTCATCTGAGCTATATCCAGATTTTGTGCTTGCAATGATGATTTCTCTGTCTGAATGAAAGTCCCAATATTAGCCTTTTCTGTCCACTCTGTTAATGTTGTACATATAGTATTGACTTTCTCATGTTTCCAGATGTTTGAGAGGTGTCTTTTCCTTTCTCTGCAAAGGGAAAGACACTCTATGTAAACATAACATGCCTTGATATAATAATTTTACCCTTGCTATCCATACATTTATATCCTTTCTAGATAGAACAATAGCCTGGAAAAGTGCATGGTGCAGATCTTAAGTTTCGTTTGCGTCTGTTAAAAGGTCTTAAACAGGGAAAACAAAGGCATCCAAATTCTTTTAATTAATTATAGTCAGGTTTGGTTTGAAATAGTTTCTCATAAGGACATTTATGTTTTATGACTTTTGTAGGCAATCTATTTCTGAGAAAAAACAGCAGTAGTAAATGCCTCAAACCAATATTTCAAAGGTAAAGATCCTTGTGATAGAAGAGTAATCCTTGTTTCAACAATATGCCTATGTTTCTTTTCCACTAAACCATTTTGTTCAGGCGTATGTGGGCATGTTAGTCTTTGCATAATCCCTTTCTTATGAAAATAATCTTTAAGGTGTTTGAAATCAGTTCCCCCATTAGTTTGAATTTTTTTAACAATATGATTGGTATGTTTTTCAGTGAGATTTATAAAGTGTATAACTGTATCAGATTTTGCTTTAAGAAAGTATATCTACGTATATCTAGAATAAGCATCTACTAAAGAAATGTAGTACTTGTAACCATGTGTTGAATTGAGTGGAGCATGTCCCCATAAATCTGCTGTTATAAGCTCAAATGGTCTATTATAGACTGTTTCAGAATGACCAAAAGGCAACTTATGGCTTTTGCTAATTGGAAATGCATGTAGATGTGGGGTTAAGGTAAATTTTTATATTAAATATTGTCCTCATTCAATATTTGTTTAACTATATCAATGCTGGGATGTCGTAACTTGCAATGCCAAATTTCAAGAATGTTTTTATTACTACCATCAATATTAACATCAATACTGGCATTGTTAACTCCAATCATATCATCCGTGCTAGCATTATTATAGGCATTGTTAACATCAATATAAATATCATTGCTAGCATTATTACACCAGTTGACATTATCATGAGCATTTCTGGTCGTTCCATTGGTAAATATGTAATGTCATCTATCCATTTTACCCTGTAAAATTATATTCTGATTTAGTAAATCTCTAACAAGGCAAAACTTTAGGTGAAACTCAAAGTACAAATTGTTGTCGTTGGCGAATTGTGAAACACTTATAAGGTTCCTTTTAATATTAGGCACTCTTAATAAATTATTTAAATAGAGTTGTCGATTACCTTTATGTAGCCATTCCCAGCATGACATATACTTATTGCTTCACCGTTACCCATACGAATAGTGTGTTTACCTGAATAGCTCATATATCCAAGATTAAGATTCTGCAAATTTTTTATAAGATGATTAGTAGCACCTGAATCTGGATATCAGTCTTCAAGATTGGTGTCTTCCTGCTTGTTATGATCATCAATGTTGCTGGATTAACTCTAACTTGTTGTAGTGTTATAAATTTGAGCCATATTTGCAGTAGGTGTCTTTTGTCCAGACTGGTTTGATTGACCGGTATTGTATTCGGAGCTGAATCTGAAATAACAATGACTTTTTATGTGGCCAAAATTTTCACAAATCTGGCATTTGACCCTATTATTATTGTTCCACCTTCCTATGCCCCTGTCTCTGTTGCTTTGGTTAGTTCTTTGGCCTTGATTTTCTTGCTTGTTTTGATTCTTTTGTTGATTTTGACTTTTATTTCTTGAACTTGCTGCATAGTTGGCTGAGAAATCACCTTGTATAGCTTTCATTTGTTCTATTCTCCCCCTCACGTGCTAGTAAGGCAGAATGAACAAACTGCATGTTTGGTAGAGTAGGTTGTGTGGTCAAATATATGACTAATGACTCATACTCATGGTTTAATCCACCTGTAATGACTAAAAAAAGTTCGCTATCTGAAATTTTATGTCTCACCGAACTGAGTTTATCACATAGATTCTTGATCTTCGCCAAATACTCTCTCATAGACATGTCACTTTTTCTTGAATTTTGAAGTTCCATGCTATAGTGTATAAGTCTGACTGATGACTGTGCATTAAAAATCTATTCAGTTGATACCCAGATTTCATGTGAAGTATTGCAGACCACTATTTGAGATAAGAGGCTTGCACTAATAGATGAAAGCAACCATGAGACCAATAAACTATCTTGTTTCAAGTACTTAGCATAATCAGGATTGTTGCTAATTGCTCCTTTGTCGTCTGTTATAATTACAAGTGGTATCTTGATTGTCCCTTTGATATATTCAAGAAGACCCTACCCTCTAGGGGTAGTCTCGACTTGGTACTTCCACATGATGAAATTATCCTCATCGAGAGGAATAGTGATGATCTGGCTTTTGGGCTTAATTAGAACATTGGCATAGGTGGTATTCTCCGCACCATCAACTCTTGATGTTGCTTCATCATCATTTGCCATAGCTGGTTATTAACCAAAGAATGATGCTAAAGGGCATCTTGATCAGAAAAGACCGGAGAGGCAAATGAAATTTGCAGCCAGAGTAGAAAAATAGGTTGGAATGGGTTAAATGACGAGTCAAGAACTCAGATAACCAATAGAATTTCGTTGCAGCCAAGAATACAGTGATGACAATACTCTGAGTATCCTTAGGCGTGGCACTAAATTCGACAAGAACCGATGATAGAAAAGCTACCTTGGTCGAGAATGGTAAAACTCTCCGGTGATGAAGCAATTATGAGGAGAAAATTAACTTTGCTGCAGTCAAGAATATAGTGATGAGAATACTCTGAACATTCTTTGGCAAGGCACAAAATTAATTGGAAAAACTAATGGTTGAGGTTCAGACAGGTGATGATCAGAAAAGATGATCAACAGGCTTCAGATCTTGATCGCCATGAGGCCTTAAGTAGCTCTGATGTCGTAAGAGATTTCGAACAAGGTGAGAATTTAATTTTATTATTACGGAAAATAATTCTCTGTTTGTGAATGAATACAACTGGGTGCTAGCAGTAGTAAATGCCTCAAACCAATATTTCGTAGGTAAAGATCCTTGTGATAGAAGAGTAATCCCTGTTTCGATAATGTGCCTGTGTTTCCTTTCCACTAAACCATTTTGTTCAGGCGTATGTGGGCATGTTATTCTTTGCATAATCCCTTTCTTATGAAAATAATCTTTAAGGGGTAACTCAGTTCCCCCATCAGTTTGAAATTTTTTAACACTATGATTGGTCTGTTTTCCAATGAGATTTATAAAGTGTATAATTGTATCATGTGTATCAGATTTTGGTTTACGAAAGTATATCTGCGTATATCTAGAATAAGCATCTACTAAAGAAATGTAGTACTTGTAATCCTGTGTGGAATTGGGTGGAGCAGGTCCCCATAAATCTGTTGTTATAAGCTCAAATGGTCTATTATAGACTGTTTCGGAATGACCAAAAGGCAAATTGTGGCTTTTGCCTAATTGTAAATGCATGTAGATGTGGGGTTAAGGTAAATTTTTATATGAAATATTATTCTCATTCAATATTTGTTTAACCATATCAATGCCGGGATGTCGTAACTTGCAACGCCAAATTTCAAGAATGTTTTTATTGCTACCATCAATATTAACGTCAATACTGGCATTGTTAACACCAATTATATCATCTGTGCTAGCATTATTACAGGCATTGTTAACATCAATATCAATATCATTGCTAGCATTATTACACCAGTTGACATTATCATGGGCATTTCTGGTCCTTCCATTGGTAAACTTGTAAAGTCCTCTATCCATTTTACCCTGCAAAATTATATTCTGATTTAGTAAATCTCTAACAAGGCAGAACTTTGGGTAAAACTCAAAGTACAAATTGTTGTCGTTGGCGAATTGTGAAACACTTATAAGGTTCTTTTTAATATTAGTCACTCTTAATAAATTATTTAAATAGAGTTGTCGATTACCTTTTATGTAGCCATTCCCAGCATGAGATATACTTATTGCTTCACCGTTACCCATACGAATAGTGTGTTTACCTGAATAGCTCCTATATCCAAGATTAAGATTCTGCAAATTGTTTGTAAGATGATTAATGGCACCTGAATCTGGATACCAGTCCTCAAGATTGGTGTCTTCCTGCTTGTTATGATCATCACTGTTGTTGGATTGACTCTGACTTGTTGTAGTGTTATTAATTTGAGCCATATTTGCAGTAGTTGTCTTTTGTCCAAACTGATTTGATTGACCAGTATTGTATTCGGAGCTGAATCTAAAAATAACATCGACTTGCTATGTGGTCAAAACTTTCATAAATCTGCCATTTGACCCTATTATTACCGTTCCACCTTCCTCTGCCCCTGTCTCTATTGCTTTGGTTAGTTCTTTGGCCTTGATTTTCTTGCTTGATTTGATTCCTTTGTTGATTTTGGTTTTTATTTCTTGAACTTGCTGCATAGTTGGCTGAGAAATCACCTTGTATAGCTTTCATTTGTTCTATTCTCCCCTCATGTGCTAGTAAGGCAGAATGAACAAACTACATGTTTGGTAGAGTAGGTTGTGTGGCCAAATGTATGACTAATGACTCATACTCATGGTCTAATCCACCTGTAATGACTAATATCTGTTCGCTATCTGAAATTTTATGTCCCACCGAACTGAGTTTATCACATAGATTCTTGATCTTCGCCAAATACTCTCTCATAGGCATGTCACCTTTTCTTGAATTTTGAAGTTCCATGCTATAGTGTATAATTCTGGTTGATGACTATGCATTAAAAATCTATTCAATTAATACCCAGATTTCATGTGAAGTATTACAGCCCACTAGTTGAGATAAGAGAGTTGCACTAATAGATGAAAGCAACCATGAGGTCAATAAACTATCTTGTTTCAAGTACTTAGCATAATCAGGAATGTTGCTAATTGCTCCTTTGTCGTCTGTTATCATTACGAGTGGCATCTTGATTGTCCCTTTGATATATTCAAGAAGACCATACCCTCTAAGGGTAGTCTTGACTTGGTACTTCCACATGATGAAATTATCCCGATCGAGAGGAATAGTGGTGATTTGGCTTTTGGGCTTAATCAGAACATTGGTATAGGTGGTATTCTCAGCACCATCAACTCTTGATGTTGCTTCATCATCATTTGCCATGGCTGATTATTAACCAAAGAATGATGCTAGAGGGCATCTTGATCAGAAAAGACTGGCGAGGCAAATGAAATTTGCAGCCAGAGTAGAAAAACAGGTTGGAATCATGGAATGGGTTAAATGACGAGTCAAGAACTCTGATAACCAATAGAATTTCGGTGCAGCCAAGGATACAGTGATGACAATACTCTGAGTATCCTTAGGCGTGGCACTAAATTCGACAAGAACCGATGACAAAAAAGCTACCTTGGTCGAGAATGGTAAAACTCTCCGGTGATGAAGCAATTCTGAGGAGAAAATTAACTTTGCTGCAGTCAAGAATATAGTGATGAGAATACTCTGAACATTCTTTGGCAAGACACAAAATTAATTGGAAAAACTAATGGTTGAGGTTCAGACAGGTGATGGTCAGAAAAGGTGATCAACAGGCTTCAGATCTTGATCGCCGTGAGGCCTTAGGTAGCTCTGATGCCATAAGAGATTTCGAACAAGGTGAGAATTTGATTTTATTATTGCGGAAAATAATTCTCTGTTTGTGAATGAATACAACTGGGTGCTAACAGCACTTGTTTATACACCGGGATAGTAGTATGAACGGGCTAACCAAAATCATCCCACCATCTAAGCCCAAGCGGCACATAGGGTTAATGTAAATACAATGTACAGAGAAACTTAATTCTCTAATAAAATTGATTTCCAGTTGTCCTCTGCGATCGAGATTTCTGCCTTGAAATGACTAAACTGAACACCATCTTCGTCTATTGCAGCAGGAGGAGGAACTATTGGAGGAGAATGCACTGCAGGTTCGGTGGAAGTTTGGAGACTTCGATGTCGTCTTCGGTGGCTCGAAAATCGAATTGTCGGTGATTAGGGTCTCCTTTTCAGCTGTGATTCGGGCGGCTTCATGGAGTGGGTCGACAGATTGATCAGGAGGAGGAGCTGAGGGCGGGCATGTCGGTGGAGGTAGGAACCGTGGTTGGAAGGGGGGTAAGGAAGCTGGTTTTGTTTCCTTGGCAAAACGCCTGTATGCCTCCACAATGGTTACAAATTTGGTAGTAAGGATCTGAATAGAAGTAGACTACCCTCTGAAGAGACAGCCATACACTATCCCTGTCTGAAACAATACTAAAGCAACAAATGAGCTTGAATAAGTCAAAAGGTATACACGTTTTATTATGCCCTGTGTGTAGCTCAACTGTTCCGAGATCAATCTCAGTGCTATCAAATATACTCTTCAAAAGTAAAACCGCAGGTGTGCAAAATATGTATGTGAAGGGTATAATTTAAACATAAATTGGAAGCATCATCATGGTGTGTGTGCGTGTTGACTTCGTAAGCATTCTGAATTGATGCCACGGATTCAAAGTTTGCTCAACGAGGAAACAAGCAATTTGGATGCACAGATCATCCGACGAAATTGAGCCATTTTTTTATACATCACATGCGGATAAGCTTGCCTGATTGTTTATCAAAAAAGACGAACCTACTAAACACCGCAATGGTATCATCGGACACATGGTATGATACATCTCTTAGCTAATTGTTATTTTGTGATAAATAACTATGACTGCCAAACTCTTTTTCGTCCGGTTCAAAATAACAAAGACACATAGGTGCTACAAATCAATATAAATGATTACCAAACTTTCTTTTGTTTAGTCAAAAATACAAAGCAATTTTGAAGAAACCAAAATATATGGACATGAAGGAGGAAGAAGTACTCCCCATGATCAGGGGAAGTGGTGAAACGAGTTATGCAGCCAATTCCAAGAATCAGGTTTCTTCTCCCATCATTTCTGTTTGTATTGTTAGTGTTAGGTGTGCTTATGACTTCAACATTTTTATGTTGTGGAGCATATATAGGAGAAAGCAATATGGGAATCTAAGGTGCTGGTGGAAGAAGCAGTAAAAGATGTATATTCAAAAACATGGACAGATTCTTTTGTAGTAGCGGACTTGGGTTGCTCATCTGGTCCAAACACATTTTTACTTCGACAAAGCTAGAAGGCCCGAAGAATAGGTACGAATTTCTGCCCGAAAGATATCTAGCGGCTGTGCGTCACTGCATAATTTTGAATCTACGTCTCCCCTGATTGCACTCAATACCCGCATTTTCGTGACCCCAGATTTTCGGGCTCCATAGCATAACTCTTTTTACTTCTTTCTATGGTTATAAATGCACTTGCCGACCATTGTCAAAAACTGAGTCGTCAAAAGCCACCAGAAATACTGTGTTTTCTTAATGATTTACCTGAAAATGATTTTAATACATTATTCCAAAATTTGGAATTTTTCCAAATGAAGATTGAGCAAGAAAAGAAGGAAGATGTTGTAAGCATTCCAAATTATTATGTTATGGGAACCCCTGGTAGTTTCTATGGGAGGCTGTTTCCTTCAAATAGTGTTCATTTCTTTCATTCTTCCTACTGCCTCCATTGGATTTCCAAGGTTAGTTAATCTAATAATTATATTCCGACTGGAAATACTGTCTTTGATCTAAATTTCAAATGCTGCAGGTCCCTGATGGAGTTAAATATGAGGAAGGAGTTCCTTCAAATGAAAAGAACATCCATATAGCAACCACCAGTACACCAAACATAATTCAATCTTATCATGAGCAGTTCCAAAGTGATTTTTCAAAATTTCTTGATCTTAGGTTTAGTGAACTAATAGCAGGAGGAAGAATGGTTCTATCATTTTTGGGGAGAAAAAGCTTGGACGCTCGGCATGAGTTGTTTGTTTAGTTTGCTTGCAGATGCACTCGACTCAATGATCCACCAGGTTTGAATGTGCATATAGGTCTTTTATCCACGTTGTTCTTAAACTATTGATGGTCGATTCCAGCCGATTTTGTCCAACAAAATTAAGCAAAAATTGCATGCAAATTTTGTCGAGCAGGTTTGCATGATATCCACATAAACATGAGGTCAAGTGATAATGATAGCACCAACTCAAAACATTACTAATGGCCCCCAACAAACAATAAAATGTGTGTTTAAGTATATGTTTATTGTGCCTTTTTTGCATGCTAGTTTACAAAGAAAGTTTGGTACTCCAAACATTAAGAAATATCAACATTAAAATAAAGCTAAAATTAAGTAAAAGTTGCATGCAAAAATTATAATATGAAGCATGGTAACTGTAACAATATTACTCAGTGCAGTGAATGTTACGATATGTATTACATTATTGTAATTTCCTTTCTTTTAAACATATAGGGGATTGTGGAAAATTGCAAAATCAAGAGCTTTTACATTCCAAATTATACGCCATCAGTGGAAGAAGCTAAAGAAGTGATTGTGAAACAAGGATTATTTTCAATCGATCAAATATACGCTATGGCCTCAAACTGGGATCCAAATATTGATTGTTTCAATGAGCATAAACCGATTGACTATATTGCAAGTGGGAATTATGTGGCAAAAACTGTAAGAGCGGTGTATGGACCTCTGTTTGCAAGACAATTTGGACTGATCATTATGGATGAGTTGTTCTCGAGATTTGCTCTAAATGTCGCCAATTATCTCGTCAAGGAAAATAGAAAGTTTACCACTATTATCCTGTCATTGTTCAAATAAAAGAAAAGGTTGTCACCTACAGTATCTATTTATTTAAAAAAAACTACAAATTTGTCTCATTTCTATTTGCTGTATGCCTTGAATTGCCGATAATAGTAATTAATTGATTTTCCAATGGAAAAATGTCTGATTTTGAATATTATAATTGTTATATTTTGATGGCACAATATATCAATACAAATTAAAATCGAGTTTTGCTGCTATGACAAAAACAATTTTTTGTCAACATACCAAAATAGTGTAACTTAGAGGGATTGAAGGAATTTAGGTGGAAAATATGATAATTTAATATGCGATCCCTCCTAAAATCATGTCTCTGGTGTACTATTTGACAAAAACTTTTTTTGTCATGGTAGCATTTTGAATGAAATTTCGGAGTAATTCAGAGTTAACATAAAATTAAGATTCAAATACATTGTCTCTTTTGTTATGTGGGAGGTTGAAGTGATTAATTTATTCTTTTATACTCATGCAATGGTAGGAATGCCAAATGTTTAAGCTTTTGATTTTAGATTAAGAAATATATTTTTAATTTTATTAGTCTTCGCTTGCAGCGTTGCAATAAATAAATATACTAAAGAAAATACTAGAGATGAGGATTATATGTTGAAAACTATTATGTGGAGAGTAAAGAAAAAGTTGTATTAGTTTGATTTTAAATGTCACCCCTATATGAGTGTAAGATGCCGAAAAAATTGAACATGAAAGGCTTAATATTGTCTTCCACTTCTCATTGCAGAAATGAAACAATAGAAACAAAATGATTTTGGAAATAAAAATTTATACTTGAAACAAACATATAAGACAGTAGACACTGCAGGTAGTCAAACCAACAAGAGTTTACCAATGTTCACATTGAAATCATAGAAAAGGATAATAAATAGTTAGGTTCTTGAATGCATTACCGGGAGAAAGGAAACAAAAATAATCTAAAACTTGCAACTTTGGCTTTTATAGAAATACATATGATTTTGGTTAACTTCTTTTAGCAAAATGGAAATGAATGATATTACATTAACATACATAACCTAAGTTAAAGATGACCACTGATTCATGGGGTGGTAACGACTTCAAGGGATTAATATCGTCAGTAGGTTGCTTACCATAGATATTGTATTTGATTTATGATATTGCTTGGTTTCGTTCAGGGATCACGTAAGAGGTAGTGGTATACTATATTTACTTGAGTTAGAAAACCAATATAATAACTTAAGGAAAGGAAGTAAGAAAGACACTTGTCTCAAATTACGTTTGATACAAGAGGCAATAACATCCAATGTCAAGTTCTCGACATATGTTTTGGCAATAACATCTAATGAGTTCCCTACATGATAAGCCAAACATAATAGGATCTATAATCATGCACATAAAAAGATTATAGTACAAGAGATCGTGAATTTTCTAAAATGCATTGCCTATAATAAGAAACTTAGCAATCTCAAATCTCCATTAGTTATCAACAATTTTTGTCATTGCTTATATTTTTCTTCAATTACCTAGCTTTAAGTTCTAAAAAAGGAGAATCAAACTGGAAACAGCCTGTAACAACCTGCAATTTCTGAACCAATTTAAAAATTTTATTTTAACAAATTTTATGGATTTTGGATATTTAAAATAATTTATTTTAAATAATAACGACTATAAATTTATGTAAATCGAAGTTAGAACGAATTTTTTTAATTTAATTATAAAAGGAGTTTAAAATGGCGCGGTAGTTCGAAAATTTGATTTCTAATTTCAATTGACTGTACATGATTCAAAATAATCCGGATTTCAGTAAAACCAAAAATATTAGAATCTATTTAACAGTATCTTTCTAACGAATGTGAAAAATCCAAATTTCATAACAGGAATAAAAAGTTATGTCCAGTTTAAAATTTAGAATAGTCGCTGTAGAATTTTTATATATTTTAAAATAATATATAGCCCTAAAAAAATAGCTATCTTGCAAACGACCTCCGTTTTCGACGAAACCACTTTTGTTAGAACCGGAATGTCAAATTATTGTTAGGTTTCAATTTTCATAATTTTTAGAATTAATATGTGAGCGTGGCAAAGGAAAATGTGTTTTGACCATTTTAGTCAAATTGGATCGACCACAAAATAGCCATTTTTCAAACGGTCTCCAAATTCGAGAAATTAGTTTTGTTAGGACCGTATCGTTATAACAAAGCTAGAAATAATTTTTTTTAATTTTTAGAGTCAGTACATGGCCCCGGTAAATTAAAATGTACGTTTAAATTTAATATATATATATATATATATTTATATTTTAATTTTGATAAAAACTGATCGTAACAGCCGAATTGGATTATGAAACATATCCCATTGTGTCCGAAATGGGGGTATTTAGCTAGGGGCGACACTTGTTGGTTTCGATTTGGAGTTCGGAACGATACAAGGGTTAAATTGAAATTTAATTGAATTAGATAAATAAAATAGAAATACTATATAAATACACCATCGTATACTACTCTAACCTAATTCCCACTACAGAAAAAAATACGCTGCCACTTTCTAACAAAAATCGATGACCCTAACACTCGAATCTTCTTCCCTTAAATTCTCCAATTCCGATTTGAGTTACCTCCTAACCCTTAAACCAAAATTGTAGTACTTTTCACCATCTTTCGATCGGTATGGATGTGATTATATTTTGTGTGCCGTTGAGGGAGGAAATCGACCATGAACGCTCGACGTTCGAGGCCAATTTCTGACCAGAGGAAGGGTGCGAGGTGGCCTGGGTCATGGGCGATGGAAGAGAAGTCGGAGGCGTTTCACGTGGCGAAGACCGATCGTCGGTCAAGGGGTCGAGGGACGGTGCGATTCTGGAAGTAGATGCCGAGGTTTTGGGTCCACCGTGAAAGCCTGGAGCGGGAGACGATGCAGAAGGGTATTACACCCTTATTGACTAATCAAGTTAAACTATTTTTTTTTAGATTAAACATGCAATTAGTTTAATTAAGTAGAATTATAAAAATCAGAAATTTTATATGAATCAAATTGTTTTGAAAATCAATAATATCATATTGTTTTAAAGTAAATAACATCATACTGTTTTGAAAATATATAACATCATATTGTTTTTAAATATAAAATCATTTTTTTTATAGAATTAGCATTGTCATTAAAATAAAATTAACATTTATTTGTAAATAAAATCGACATTGTTTTAAAAGAATAAAAAGAGCATTGTTTTCATCACATAAGTAACATCGTTTTTATCATATAAGTAACATTTCTTTTAATTTGCAATTAACATGGTTTTAAAAATATATAAAATTAGCATTGTGTTTAAATAAAAATTTGCATTGTTCTTCAACAAAAATTAGCAATATGTTTTGAAAACAAAGTTAGCAATATGTTTTGAAAACAATATTAGCATTGTTTTGAATATAGCATTAGCATTGTTTTATAAAAATAAAATTACACTATTCTTCAGCATATAAATCAGTGTTTTGATTATAAAAGTTACATCGATTTGTAAATGAAATTTTCATCGATTTGTAAATGAAATTTACATCGATTTGCAAATGAAATTTACATTGATTTGCAAGTGAAATCTGCATTGATTTGCAAAAGAAAATGAACATCGTTTTGAAAAGAAAACGAACATCGTTTTGAAAAGAAAATGAACATTGTTTTTAAAGTATAAAATGGGAATTGTTTTTAACGTGCAAAATGAAATTGTTTTAAAGTATAAGAGAAATTGTTTTTTAAAAATAAAGGTTGCATTGTTTTTTAAAAATAAAAGTGAAATTGTTTTTTTTCAAATAGAAGTTGCACTGTTTTTACAAACAGAAATTAAATCGTTTTTAAAATAGAATTTGCATGGTTTTCAAAAATAAAATTAGCATGATTTTTTTAAAAATAGAAATAGAATATAAAAATATAATTTTTACCATATATATATATATAACAACATTAAAAATATAATTTTTAATACAAACTGTGTGACACAGACTGCGATGGAACTGAATGGAAGCAGAACGAAATCCGAATCGTCCGCTAAAGACTGACTTAGTGGAAACCCAAAGGTGAGAACTCCTCACTAAAATTTCTACACAGTTATTTATTTACCTTTATAACTGAAAAATGTATAGAATTGCCCGTTTAGATTTTTATCAGTTTAATCACTATAAACTGTAAACTGTGCTTGATTAGATCATTCCCCTTGTCTACAA
Source organism: Allium sativum (assembly GCA_030737875.1). Lineage (NCBI taxonomy): Eukaryota > Viridiplantae > Streptophyta > Magnoliopsida > Asparagales > Amaryllidaceae > Allium > Allium sativum. The sequence continues at coordinate 28,902,655 of CM060917.1, forward strand.
ACCATGGACGATTTAAATTGACCGTATTGTATGTTATTTATGATGTTGAAATGATTAAAAATAATGTTTACATAAATTTGGTAGTTGAAATTATATTATAAATATTTATTCATAATTTGAACAGTGAAATTTGGCTAAATTTATTAACCAATAATTTGTGTAAATAAACTGTTGTTGTTTGAAAACCCCACACGGGTCTGGGGATGATAATTTATTCACATCTCCCCTAAATTTGATTATATGTCAGTCGATGGATTGACAGTCTGTGATGAGTGTTATTTATTTATTTTAATGCTCACACAGTTGTAAATATCACTCTGGGTATGAATGGACTGTTTGTTGATTATTTATCGTTATTGTTGTATACATGCGATGTATGAAATCTATATAACTGAAATTATATGGTAATTGATTGAGTCACATTCCGATTCAGAATATAAAGAATGTTTTTTTTAAATAAAGAATATTTTAAAATAAAATGTTCCAACAATAAAAATCACATTTTTATTGTATGTACAGAAAATAAAATAATCATTTGTTGAATTACATTTTTATACAGCAAAAATGTTAATAAAATAATCATTTGTTGAATTATATTTTTATACATTAAAAATGTAATCCTTAACATGTTAGTGAAATTAAAAATAATCATTTGTTAAATTATGATTTAGAAAGTTAAAATAACATGTTAGTGAAGTATAAAATTATGATTTTGATGTTCGTCTTTGAATGGACACAAAATATAAAATATGAAGTCGAATTAAGTAGCAAACACCATTTTAACCCGAACGGGTTTATCGATCGATTTCATTCATTTTAAAGTGAATATCGTAAAGAAATGATTTTAAAATATATGAAAATATTATCATTTTAATATGATGAAGGTATAAAATATTCAATTTTTATTTGAAATTGAAAATGAAGTTGGAATCGTTTCGAAATGGAATTATAAATATTTTATAAATACGTTTAACAGAAATCGACGAAATATATATAATATATATATTATATATATTTAATGGCCTTAATAGAATGCGCCGCGCAACGACCGTTCGCGAATTTCGACCATTAAGTTCAAATTAGCGTAACAGGAGATCTGACCGCCGGATTCTCTTAAAACCGGAACAGTTGGATTCGTATCGAAAAGAGCTTTCCAATGAATATAAAAGATTTTAAATCTAATGGTTAGATTTAGAGATATGTCCAAATCAATTTTAGAAAAGGTCACTATAGATGTAGTTCGATGGCCGTTGTTGGAAACCGATTGTACGGGCGATAATAAATTTATTAAAAATATGAAAACATTATGTAAAATCATAAGAAATGGTTTGAAAAGATTTTTGATGAAAAATTCCAGTTTTATAAAGATAAAAATATATTTTTATCGAAATGAATTATTTAATGAACTAGTTATTAACTAGAATAATAATTTAATTATTTTTTGAAATAAATAAATTGGACTTTGATAATGGTTTCTAAAATAATGAGAATTTTTCCAATATATATTTATATATATTGGAATGGATTAGAATGGAAATTATCTTCGGAATATTTCGATATTGGATTTCATTATTATACGAATATTGTGAGGAATTTGGAAGATATACATATATATATATATATATATATATATATATATATATCGTGAAACGACCCGAACTTCCCCATGAAGGAAAGTCTGGATTGCTTTGAGAACAAGACGAATCAGAACACAAACAGAAGAACATTTCATTGCTTATTACAACAATTCCATCAGAATACAAGAATATATAGAGTAAATAAATATTATACATCAGAAAAATATCAGAGATTTAAATTACAATACATAGCAATAGAAAAATAATACGAAACAAAACCGAAGGTGATATACGGATACAGAGCTTTCCGGATATCGTTCCAGCTGTAAATTAGGATCCTGTGAATATAAATCTGCAAACCCAAAACTACTAGCTGCCCGTGTGGAAAATAGGGGCACCCAGAATACCACGCCATATAACACGGAACAGGTTTCCTCCCCAGAATACCAGTGCATAGAATAAACAGCGCAATGCTTTTTGAAAAATGAAGCTATTATAAGACTCAGGTCCCATCACACAATGCAACGCAAGCCGGAGGATAGAGTTTTACCTTATAATAGCCAAACATGCTTGGTATGTTTAAAACAAATCATCTTGATACTATTATAATGTAAAGTGTATGAAAACAACTTCAAATATAAATGTATCAATCATAGACGACATAGTTCCCCATCCCACTATGTCGCCATACTAGGCTCTACAAATAAAACCGAAATATCACGTATTGGAAACTGGATTTCCGTCATGAGTCGAGGCCAGGGATGGCTCCTCACTGCTTCGAGACACTCTAGCAGACATCTCAGGACTACACACTCTGGGTAACCTGTAACACCCCACCTCCATTAAGGTCACTCACAAAGGGAATGTCTTAACTTTGGTGGAGCGTTTTAGTAGACAGAACAGAAATTTACAAGACAGATAAACAATACTATAACTTTATTACAGCGGAAAACAGAAATCAGTTTGGTTACACTTTACCAAAAACTCAAGTACATAAATATCAGTCTTGTTCAGAAAATCATCAGAGTACAAAACTTTAAAATCATAATCCCTACAGAAGCTGCCATAAGGAGCCAAGCCATACTTTAAGCACTCTAAGTACTTCAAGCAGAAGAAATCCGGATCACGCTAAAGTATTCCTTCCTTGGAAAACCTGGGGAGGGAAACGGAAGAAAAAGGGGCGAAAACAAGCAAGGTCAGACATAAAGTCTGGAAAGTATAGTGACTTTCATCATATGAACATATAATAATAATAATGACATGAAAATAAAACTGGATGCGAGATAACAGTAACAGGAGCAGCAGATGTACTTAGGTTAAACAGAATAACATTACTTTTCATTTCTCTGCATTAATACTAGTATAACAGGATTAGGTGTCACCCTAATGTCTAAACTGAAGCAGAAACAGGAACAAAATAATTTCCACAGAAACAGAAAGCTAATAATGGGCCTTACCACCCGAACAGAAACAGACAGAAACATAATGTTAATAATGGGCCTTTACCACCCGAACAGAAACAGACAGAAACATAATGTTAATAATGGGCCTTTACCACCCGAACAGAAACATACATAAACAGATTACTCCCTACGGAAACAAAATGTAGAATTAGGTGTACACTAGTAAATGGGCCTTTACCACCCGAACAGACGGCACCACGCAGACAAGTGTTGCCACCCAACAGAAACAGACGGTACCAACAGAAACAGACAGAACTAAGTGTACCCTAAAACCCTACCCCAAGCGATTGGCTCCCTAATACATAAATACCCTGTGTCGGCTCCACGATAGGGTGTATCACTCCCTAAAGTGACAACCAATTGGCACAGACCTATTTACAGATGTCACGGCGTCTTACATCCTCAGAGGCAGACCGGGATCCATGCACGCAGATGACCTGGTTGGAACGCACCATCATAACCCCTCGCCATTATCAGAATGAACCACTTATAATTAGTTCAGTAAGCGTGCCCGGGCCTTACCTACTGTTGGGTCAAAGTTTTGATATCAGAAAGGGTTACTGACTAATATGGGTCCCAAACAACAGATGACACAAGTAATTTCCCTCCTAACCTTGTGTCCCCAGACTAACAGATTTCAGATTAACTTGTTTACAAGTTCAGACATACAGAATTCAGATCAACCAGTTCACAGATTAGACAAGTTTTTAGACCAACGGATCAGATATACGGACTTAACAGACTTATAGATTAACCGGTTACAGATTAACAGACTTACAGATTGTCTAACTTTGTATTGGGCCTACAGATTCATGAAATGGGTTTATTAATTTCATCAGTCTAGTTGGTTTAACCCTATCCACCCAACACGTTTTAGACATCATATTTATCCCCGATTTTCATTAATTTAATATTAATGCCCAGACCTCTCACATTAGACTGACCGTTTGCGGCTACTGGTTAGGCCGGTTGGTTCCGGGCAGGTTTCTGCCACAAACTGAGTCTAACCTCGGGTTTGAAGCACGTTGTGACTAATTTCTCACATTAGAACCTATTGTTTGCTGCCACTGGATGTGCCGGGCGATTCCGGGCAGAATTACGCCGCAAACTCATTCTAACCTCGAGTTAGCCATGTTTTATCTTTGCAGCCAATTAATTAATAATTTACCATTTATGCCCACGCCTAATATAAATGTCAATTATTCATAACTACAGCCAATTCAGATTATGTCAATAACAGACTAAATATATCTACTCAACAGGTATAACAGATAACAGATTTCACAGATTAGGCGACTTAACGGATTTAGCAAATTAAGAAATTTAACAGATTAGGCATTTTCAGCAGACTTAGCAGATGACAGATTTAGCAGATGAACATATCTAACAGATTAGGCAATATAGCAGAACTAGCAAATTAGGCAATATAACAGAACTAGTAGATTAGGCAATATAATAGATTTAATCATTCCTTAAAGTTCATCAACATATCTTGCCTAATTGTAAATTTGGCCTAAGTTTGCATGCCTAAATAGTTGTCATGATTCCCAATATGATCATATACCCCGCGTTTGCATTGAATTTACATGGCACAGATTATGGTCATAATTTACCATATAACACATGTCCCAGATTTAGTTAAACTTGCCTAGTACAAAATATTCACATATAAATTATGCCAAATATAGCCATCGATTTCAATGCACGTCATATATTCAAAAATCTCCCACTTAGGTGTTATTCACATTTAATAGTTATCAAATCTTAATATAAACCTTCACACCTAAGTCATATTCTCTTTTTATCCCAAATCATGAATTGTTATATAAACAATATGCCCAACAATCTAGAACTTTAAATTATAACAGACCTTAGTTCAAAATATGCGTTATGTCCAATGTCTCAAGTCACATGTTAACATACAATGGTTCCTCTTCTTCCAATTCACAGAATATGCATAGATCTAAATCTAGTTTACAACCTATGTTCTTTTTCTTAAATCAGTCACAGATTAGCCATATCCCATTTATGCCATCATTCATTATTTGTCCCAAAGTTTAACGTTCGTGCGTTAATCTCTTATGAGATTTGGCGCAGGCTCGTGGTAGCCTGGCCATAGAACAGAAAGAAGAAAGAGATGCAGAATAAAATAGATCAGAACAGAACATAACAGACATAACCTCAAATTCAGATTTACAGTTCATGTCACAATCATAATTAACGTTTATAGCGGAAAATAACTGTACTTGCCTTGATTGGATTAAATAAGAAGAAGAGTTGCAGTTGTTCTCTTTTAATTTTAATCAGTTTGGAAGAAGATGCTTTAGTCCTAGTTCCAGTTCATATTTCAGTAGAGTAGCGACGCCATTTTTATTTTGATTAGAACAGAGGCAGAGCATAGGTAGAATGAAATGGTGTGGAGAGAAAGTGAGGTCTGGGGGTGTTTAAATAGGATTAGACGGACGAATCTAGACAGAAAACGAGTCTAAATACATCAGAATGCATCAGGTTTAGAAAGTGGGTTTCGGGAGGCAGGTCGACCACCAGGTCGACACTATGGTCGACCTGGTCTGGGGGAGGTCGACTACCCAGTCGACCTGGTCAGGGGTAGGTCGACTACCCAGTCGACCACCCAGTCGACCTGGGTCCTGGGCGGGAAATTTCCCGCCCAGCCCGCTTCTGGGTTTGAATTCGAATTTGAATTCGATTTTTCGAGCTGTTTTCGATTCTGAAATTTTCCGAAACTTCGGAGGGCCATATCTCCCTCATATGGACTCCGTTTCTCGAAAACTCGGACTCGTTTCTAAGCAGAATTTCGAGACGAACACAATGGCGCAACCCGTTTCCCTTGATACTTATTTTATAATTTAATTATTCTCTTATTTGTTACTTATACGATCACAGAAAATTCGGGGTGTTACATAACCCTTGGATCTTCAGGGCCGGTCCTCCGTTACGTTTGAGGATTAATTATTCCTGAACACACATTTCTCGGTCCTAAAGGACCCATCCATCGGCTCCGTAGAGACTGATGTATCCGAGGTGTCTCGCTTTCCAACAACCACATAGGTAAAAATAATATAAATGTCAGGGCTTGTAAAACGCTGAAACCACCCATAACTAAACAGAAACGTCTTGCACTCCCTGCAGTCACGATCTCGTTTTCGACTCATACCGAGGTGTGAGGCTCTCAAATTATTGCTATACACAAAGCTACGCTGTATTAAAGCCGTGCTTTGATCATCAACCACAAGACTCTGCTTTTCAACAGGAGCCTTATCATTGCATCTCAACATGCCACACAGGCAATTCATGCCATGCGACTGATATATATCGATATATAACCTTTGAGCTCGTACGTCTCAGAGAAGGGCATTAAGTAAGAGAATACAAGTTGTTTCGTGCGTGCGAAAGATCTAGAGGCTTCAAGATCCTCTTGGATCGAGTAAACTTCTGGTTTTTCAAAGGCATCCCTGCCTTTACCTTACTTGGGTATTGTCCTATACCGAGGGAGAAAGCTCAACACCATATTCGACCCCCTAACTGACAAAGTCAGGGGAAAGATAATTAGGTGGAATGCTTCCCTCATTTCCCAGGCTGGGAAAGTGGTCCTGATTAAGTCTGTCCTAGACTCGATGGGATCTCATATCTTTGCAGCTATGACTCCCACTGCTTCTTTCTTCCGTTCTTACCAGTCTTTGGTTTCTGCTTTCTTCTGGGGAAGTAGGGACAGTTCTTCGCGTCACCACTGGATTTCTTGGAACACCATTTGCCGTCCGAAAAATGAGGGAGGCCTAGGTCTCCGCAATCCCAAGGATGTTTGTTTGGCGTTTGCTTGTAAGCTATGGGCGCGGTTTGGATCGAACAATTCCCTTTGGGCGAGTTCCTCCATGCCAAGTATCGTAGCCTTGCTAATGCTGACTACTCCGGTATTCCATCCAATGATAGTGAGACTTGGAAAACAATGCAATCCGTTAAAGGTTTAACGTATGCCCATGGGGGAGGCCATAGTTGGGACGGTAACCCCTTCTCGCTTAAGGCGGCGTGGAATTTGATTAGGACTCCCTCTCCTCGTTTTCCTGTCTTCTGCTCTGTTTGGAATGCCCGAATTCTGCCAAAGGTTTCTCCTTTTATGTGGAAAACCTTGCATGAAGGTCTTCCGATAAATGAGAATCTTCAGCGTATTGGCATCCCTTTGGTGTCCAGGTGCAGGTGCTGCAATCCTGGATGCTCTAAGTCTTCCTTTCACTTGTTAGTTTCTAGCTCTTGTACCTGGGCAGTCTGGAATTACTTCGGGAACCTTATGGATTGCGGAGTTAATGCCAACTCGATAAAAGATTTACTGGGACTCTGGTGGTCCGACATCTCGAGTAAATCTTTACGCTCAATTATCCACCGGCTGATCCCTTGCCTTATATGCTGGCACATTTGGTGCGCCAGGAATAAGGCGGTATTTGACGAGGTGGCGATGGACCCGCCTTTTATTATCCGGAAAGTCAAGAACGATGTATTCCTTGCTTTCCGGGGCAGGCCTTTTCGTGGTGTCATTGGTACCCACTTAAGGAGGTTGGCGGTTATATTTGACATTTTGTCCGAGTCAGGGACTCCAAGGGCAGGTATTGGCTGATTGTTGGTTCTCAGCATTTCTTTTTCTTTGTTGTTGTTTATTTATTCCTTTTTCACCACCAACCCCCCCCGTCTTACATTAGCTGCTATTTGTGCAGATCCTTTTTTCTAGGTGATGGATTTGCAATGATTGGAGCTTCTGGAGATCTCGAGGTTGGAGAATGCAGCAGGCGCGACAGAGGTTTTTGCGGAGCAGGTAGCTGATCGGTCTTCCATTGGACTTGCTCCCCACCTTATCTTGTGGGAGCCTGAGGAGCGGGAGTTCTAGTCAGTTGAGGGATGTTTGGCTGTTAGACCACACTTCTGCTAGCGGCTTTCCTTCTTTGACTTGTCTACCTTCTCTGATCTGTGCCCTGTGTTGTGAGGCTTCGTTTGGCGTTGAGGCTTCGGTATCTGTGGGGCAGCACGTCCCTAGTTTGTGGTTTACCTTGTTTTTTTTTGGGGTTTTCCTTTTTTATTTACATCTTATTATGTGTGTGCACAGTTTCCGCTATCCGGAAATCGTTTTTGTGAGCCATTGGAGAATGGCTTGATTCTCCTTTTTGTTATTTGATATAAAATGATTTTTTTTTAAAAAGTAAGAGAATAAATTCTCCGCCGCCAAACAGATATATATTTAATAGAAATCAATCAACACAGAATAAAATCCAATGTCAGACACACAATCCATTTACAAGTCCGTTCTGGGCCTGAACGAAACCGGAGGCACCTTATTCCTCCCCCATATGTCCAATACAGGGGAAAGGCCCTCGCATATCCGTCGATCTTCAAGTACGTCTGGACGATCACCACTTATTACCTCGTCATGGGTGTACATCCCAATCAAGACATCAGTAACCATCCAGACGATGTGAAGACCTCCGGTCTTCAACCACCGTCTTCATCGTCGACTTATCGTCGAATCAGTTATTCAGAATGGGTATAAACCCGGCCTTTCCGAATAACTCGCGTATATAATAAACAAGTAATATAAAAACACAACATACGCCTCATTCCAATTTTGAATATTCTTTTATTTAAATATTCACATCTTTAGGGATTTGTTCCCATTAATTTTATCAAAGATAAATTCTTTAAAATTTATTCTTTAATCTTCCTTTGGATATCATTTCAAACCAAATTATGGTTTTCCAAACTAGTCGGGATTAGCGAACCGCACCGAAGTAATCATTTATTTTATTTTTTTCCCAATCCCAACCTATTCATCCCATGGAGAAAAACTGTTATTACACCATAACTGACACCACGGTGTTACTGGTAAATTTAATTACCATTTCCCATTCAAATCTAATTAAAGATTTAACTATCGTTTGGAGTAAAACTGGCGATACTCCATTCTCGATCATTTCCCAAATATGATAATTTAAATTATCAATTCACCTTTCAATCTAATTAAAGATTCATTAAAACTCCTCTTGGTTTTAATCTTTCTAAAAATCAATATTAATGACTATTTAACTTTGGAAATACAAACATGTCGCATCGACAATCTACACCGTACTATTGATTTCTGCCGATATATAACCTCTGAGCTCGTACGTCTCAGAGAAGGGTGTTAAGCAAGAGAATAAATTCTCCACCGCCAAACAGATATATATTTAGTAGAGATCAACCATACAGTTCGAAATACAATGACAGACATGTAATCCTACCTTTAACTGGGTTAAAGAACTAATGTCATTTAAAACGCAATTCACGATAAACCCAAATCACTTTCCATTAATTATGGAATCTTCACAGAAAAAATAATCAATATATAATAGATATCAATTTCCGTATCCGACTAATAATATAAATGGAATAACGACAAAGCCTTTTAAATTCCATATGTATTAACAGTCTTCCTCCACAGAATTTCATTTCGATTATTATCAAATCGAATTCCATTCAATTCCAATTTAATATATTAAATTGGAAATCTTTACTTTGGAAAATCCCATTAAATCTTAATAAAAGATTTATAAATTCCAAATCACATTTCACTGTAAATCGTATTAAAGAACGAATGTCATTAAAAACACAGTTCACAACAAACCCAATTCACATTCCATTTTTAATCGGGTTAAAGAACAAATGTTATTTAAAACACCATTCACGATAAACCCAAAAATCAATTCCAATTCAATTCCAATTAAATATTAAATATTTGGTATACTTCATTAAATCTGAATAAAAAGATTTAATATTTTCTCAACTAGGTTTAAGCATAGTGTTAATGAAGACACCATTCACGATAAACCCAAATCCCATTTGATATTAAATACAAGGCTCTGAATAGAAAATATATCGTCTTATATTCAATATCAAATTCTGAAATCAACAAATATCATACTGGAATAACGATATATATATCTTCCATATTCCTCCACAATATTCGTATAATCCCGGAATCCAATATCGAAATATTCCAAAGATAATTTCGATTCAAATTCATTCCAATTCATATATTGGAAATTCTAGTTATTTTTAAAACCATTTCAAACCCAATTTATTTATTTTAAAATTATTGGATATATTATTCTAGTTTATAATTAGTTCATTTTGATAAAAATATATTTTTATCATTTCAAATATGGAATTTTTCACCCTAGTTCTTTCCAAATCATTGATTATGATTTTACACAAATTATTGATATTTTTAATAATTTTATCAAGGCCCGTATATTCGATTTCCATAAACGGTCATCGAACTGCACATACAACGACCTTTTCCAAATTCGATTTGGACATGATTCCAAATCCAACCATTAGATTTCAACTCTCTTGTATTCTTTGGAAAGCTCTTTTCGATACGAACCCAACGGTTCCAGTTTTAGAAAAATCCAATGGTCAGATCTCCCATAATGTCCGTTCGAATTCAATGGTCGAAATTCATGAACTGCCACGGTGCGATGCGTTCTATTCCGGCCTTTATATATATAATATATATATTTCGTTGATTTCCATTTAAATCGTATTTTATAAATCGTTTTAAATTCGTTTTCAAAACGATTTCAACTTCATAATCAATTTCAAATCAAAATTGAATATCCCATATCATCGATATATAAATTATAACATTTTCAAAACATTATATTTTGAAATCAATTCCTTTTCAATATTCATTATAAAAAATGAATAAAATCAATATAAACATCGTTCACATCCAAATGGCGTTAATCTAATCCACACGACTTTATATATTCAAATATATTCGTGTCCATCCCAAATCGGACATCAAAATCAAATTTTGATCTTTTATTGAATTTATTTTAAAATATTCATTATTTCAAAATATCGTTATTTCAAAATATTCATTCTTTCTGAACCGGAATCAGACACAGTCAGTTACCATATAATGTGATTTATATGGATTTCATACACACATGTGTACAACAACAATCAAACACAGTCAACCATCATCCAGAGTGCATTCTACACTGCATAAGCATCAAATATAAATATTTAACGCTTATAACAGTCTGTCAACCCATCGATTGACGTACAACTAATTATTGGGATTAATGTATGTCTAATATCATCCCAATACCCGTGTGGGGTTTCAATCAACAAATAATGAATTTTATTTGTACAGTTAGGAGATGTGTAAAATTTATCTTCCTAATCAATATCAGTTAAATGTGTGTACATAAACGAATCGTCTGATTTGTTTATAAATAATTATTTTATTCATATACGCGTTAAAAATTATATTTTTTAATGATAAAATATTTATTTCCAATCCACATCACCCAATAAATTTTCACAACAAAATCAAACAAACAAACAAGTCGTCCATGGTCTGTGGACAACGGGTGTCGGGTGCTGCTAAGCACCATCTGCATCCTAGTATATATTTTAACTAGAAAATAAAATTCAAAGTGAGAAGTTCTCACCTTTGGGTTCCACTCCATCTTACTTTGATTGTCAATCTATGTAGTATACCTACATTAAAAATTATATTGTTAACCAATCAATAATTATTTCTTTGTATGATTATTTTATAAATAACATACATAGGATAAAAATTATTTTTTTATCTTTCTAAAAATAATTTTATATTTTTATAACAATGCTACATAGATTATTTGAATGGAAATTATCTTCGGAATTTTTCGATATTGGATTTCATTATTATACGAATATTGTGAGGAATTTGGAATATATATATATATATCGTTATTCCCAATACGATATTTGTTGGTTTCAAGATTTGATATTGAATATAAGCCGATATAATTTCTATTCAAAACCTTATATTTAATATCAAATGGGATTTTGGGTTTGTCGTTGACGGTGTCTTTAATAACACTGTTTTAAACCCAATTTAGAAAAGAATAAATCTTTTATTTAAGATTTAGGAAATTTTTTCCAATCAATTAATATTTAATTGGAGTTGGATAAAAGAATTGGATTTTTGGGTTTATCGTGAATGGTGTTTTAAATAACACTTGTTATTTAACCCATTTAACAGTGAAGAAATAATTTGGAATTTATAAATCTTTTATTAATATTTAATTGAAATTTTCCAAAATAAAGTTTTCCAATTTAATATATTAAATTGGAATTAAATGGAATTCGATTTGGTAATAATCGAGCTGAGTTCCTGTGAATGAAGACCGATACTATATATGGAATTTAAAAGACATTGCCTCTATTCCATTTATATTATTAGTTTGATATGGGAATTTATATCTATTATACACCTTTATGATTTCCGTGAAGATTCCATAGTTAATGGAAGAAGATTTGGGTTTATCATGAACAATGTTTTTAAAAGATTAGTTCTTTAACCCAGTTAAAGATAAGGTTAAATTCTTAAGCTCGAATAATCATTAACTAATGATTTTGAGATTAAAAAGAATAAATTTAAAAGAATTTATCTTTGATAAAATTAATGGGAACCTTTCCCTAAGAATGTGAATATTTTATTAAAAGAATATTCTGAATTGGAATGAGGCGTAGGATGTGTTTTTATAGCACTTATTTATAAAGTATGCTAGTTATTTGGAAAGACCGAATTTAACCCATTCTGAATAATTGATACAACGACTAACAGTCGAAGAGATTGAAGACAGCGCAAGACCGACGATCTTCACATTGAATGGATGAGTCGCTACTGATGCCCATGATTGGAGTATCTACCTTGTAGGGGCTATAATGGTAGCCGTTCGGATGTACTTATTGATTGTTCGGATATGCAAGGGCCTCTCTTCCTATTGGACATACGGGACGAGGAATAAGGTGCCTCGGTTTCGTTCAGACCCAGAACAGACTTGTAAATAGATGGTATGTATGACGTTGTATTCCTTTATGCTGTATTCATTTGATCTCTGCTAAATATATATATATATATATATATATATATATGTTGGTGGCGGAGAATTTATTTATTCTCTTGCTTAACACCCTTCTCTGAGACATATGTGCTCAGAGGTTATATATATTGGCAGAAATCAATGGTATGGAATGGATTGACAATGTGGCATGCTAAGATGCATGGATCAAGGCTTTTGTTGAAAAGCAGAGCCTTATTGTAATGTCCCGCATTTTTACCAGTTTATATTTGAATATTTAAATCAGTTTAAATATTGAATTCTTAATATAAGTAGATTTAAATATTAATTAAAACGAAGTTAAACGAATAAAAATATATATTAAATATAATAGAGCTCATAACGACGTTGCAGTTCGTAATTTAACGTTCTGAACTTCAACTGAGTGTACAGAAACCAGTTTAAATCGGATTTCTGCAAAACAAGAGATATTGGAATCTGTTGAACTGTATCTTTCTGACAGAAGTGAAATATTGAGATTTCGTCGTATAGATTGCAAGATATGTCAAAATCAAATATTCAGAAAGTCGCTATGAAATCGTATATCGACCATAACGGTTTATTTGAAATAACTTCTTATCGGTATCGAATTTAGACAAGGTTCTTTTGAGGCGCAGTGATAATGTAATTTTTAGAATTTTACTGTAATTTTTAATTAATTAAATACGCAACTTTTTATTTGGAATATTTTGCACCCTATATCGATATTTTGGGTTTTCAAAATATGAGTTCACCTACCGATATTATTATATTTTTGGGATCGTGGCACCTCGCTGGACGCAACTGTATTTTTATTTCTGTTCATAGCTGTCCACTGTGAACGACGCATTATGTTACGAATGCCAAAATCATTGAAAACTTAAACAAACATGTACGGTGACAACTTGGAATCACAGACATATACCGACCAAATCCGCCACAACAATGTACCACACCTGTACTAAATTTATCAACCTTGCCGACAAAGAAATCTGGAAAAGAAAACCTACCCCCCTACGCTATAACACTACTCCGTGCATGCCAAGTTTTATCTATCTATTTATACAAGCTTCTGTCATTCGTTTGCTCATCTCCTGAACCAACTAGTGAAGGAAAAAAAATATATAAATAAATAAAACACGACAGGTCATAGAATGGGAGGGGGAAACTTCTTGAAGCCGTTTGTCTATAGGAATGAAGGTGTGAAGCAAGCTGGAGCGTGTTGCGGTTCGAGAGCCTGGAGAGGGAAGCATGGATTTACGTGAAGAAATAGGGGAGTATATATTCATGGTGAAGTATTTGAGAAGTACCGCATGTAAATAGGGAGAAGGTTAAAATGGGAGAAGGAGTTCTGTACTGAAGTGCGGAAATATGTGAAGAAGAACATATGGCAAAGTGCAGTAAGGTAAAGGGAGTGTAGGGGTGTGGTCACTACAAATAAGGAGGGGGACGTCAGCTTGTACGAGGGAAGGAGATGGAGTACACGGTTGAGATCAGGTTAGTAGAAATATGTGTATATGCGATCTTTGTTTTCAACGTGTGTGGGCTGGTTTGGTTTACCAGAGCGGATGTTTGTGAGTTACTGGAAGGAGAGGAGGCACTGTGCATTTTGAGAAGCTTTGCGTGGGTTTGGGAAAGCGTGGGCATGGGAATGTCTCCATGCATAATGTCAACGTGTACACCCATATTTCAAATAGGAAATGACGCAAAGGGTTTTTATGTTCTGGCGCTAGACGTTTCCATATAACAAAAACAGAAGGAGCTGAGGCATTCATGAGAATAACGGCAAGTGGGGAAACGTTTTTATTCCTAAAACAGAAGTATTATTGGGCACCTTGTACATGAGTCATTCTGTAGTGTTCGGCCATGATGAAGACGTTGCGGATTCTAAAATGGTCGGGGAAATCAATGTGTTGTTTAACGGTGGGTATAAGGAGGCGTTGCGGTAGAGTAGTTTGGAAAGAATGAGGCAGTGGGGAGGTCACAAAAATACTGGAATTAGTGACGTAAGGAGTGCAACTTGCTGTGTGCTATGTAAGGGAAGTGGTGATGGGAATTCCGGTTTGTCGAATAGTGAAGAGATGCGAAAGGGAACATGCGATCTGAAATTGGGTTAAAGCGGTTTGGAGCTCATTACAAAATTCAGAAAAATAAACCGTCTGTTTAATCAGCCGACGCAAATCGTTATTTAACGGTTAACGCGCCAAGGTGAGTAAATTCACTAACTCTATTTTATTTAAAATATTTTAATTATATTTTAATAAAAAAATGGTTGAATGCTGTGTGATGGTTGATTAGGTAAATTATGGTTGAATTGGTTGAATTATTATATATCGTTGCATATGTACACATCACCGGTTGGATACTGATTCCATCGATTATAATATTCCCTAGTATGGAATCAGTGATAGTTGTTTGACTAACATCTGTGGATGCGGAAACCGGTTGGAGGAATCCAACCGGATTCCTCAATATTTATATGAACTGTTTGTTTTGTGCATACACTGTTTGAATCATGTGAATGGAAATCCAATGTTATGTTGATTAAATAAATAGGCGGTATCGATTAAGAAGAAACTGAGATAAGTTGATAAATTAACGGATAGTTGAGGTTGACTAAAACCACTATTTGGTCAAGGATTATTAGTTAGTTAATTGGTTTTCAATGATAATAACTTAAGAGTTCATTGTTTAAATTAATTAGATTTCTAAATCCTTAATTACCTTTTTAATGAAGATAAAAGGATTATTGAACTAATAAAATAGTTATTGTTCATTAAGTATGCAACCATTCTATTTTAAATTAATAAGGAAAGAAATGCCAAGATTTTTGTAACGGAAATAAATGCCAAGATTTTTGTAACGGAAAAAGATATCAAGACTTTTGTAACGGAAAGAGACGTTGAGATTAATTATAAAGTAGAGTATAATAGCATAGTACAAGTCTGTGAACTATAGCGATAAAATAACGCTGTTGAGGTTTAGGCGTGACTGTTGTGTCAAGATTAGTTAAAAATGGGAATATTACAGCGTATGACAAGTTTGAACTATAACGTTAAATTAACGCTGTTGACTAAGCTTAAGCATGATTTTTATATAGCATTACTCCTGAGGGAATGTAAACAGTTTGTTTTGAAATCCACTTATTCTAAAGTAATAAGTAACGATGATTGTCTAAAGAAATATAAGAACGAGTTGTGGAGAATCGTTTTAGAAAACGATTATGATTAGAGTTAAATAACACTATTAGAAATGGGAACTAGAATCCGACGATGATGAATGTTAAATAAAAGTGCCCATGGTTGTGTGATGATAATTATACATTTGAATGGATGTTGTTTTTACTTCGATAGTTAAATAACCGACTATCGAAGTGTTTTGACCATCGTTGTCTATACGGGGAGACCGGTTGGATATACTATCTGAAACCACTCCGTATAGGTATAAGCGCTGCAAATTATGCTGAAGAAAATTGAAGACGGAGTGAAGTGCAAGGGTCGTCCTGTTCAGAATAGTGCTTTCTGTTTGTCCAGACCCAGGACAACTTGTATGGATGAATGCCTGACAGCGTATTCTTAGAAGATCACCTAAGACGTTCTTTTCAAGATATTACGTCTGGTGGCGGAGAAATTCGTTTCTCTTGGCTTTTATACCCGTAATATTTTGGGAAGATCAACTAGTGATTTGACGGGTTTGACGATGTGGCATTCAAAGTGTATGGTGGCCAGATGTTCTAAAAGGTAGACGTAGCCTCAAGCTTCACAACCGGGAAATGACAAAAATCGGGCAGGCAGCATGGCTATGTGGGTCGCTCCCATTAGGGTGTATAATCACCTATCTAGAGAAATTCCTTTTGTTTCTAAATCTATCAATTCTGCCCATTCGGGAACGGTGGTTTGAGTCCAACCGTTGGTGATATACATTCGATACACTCAAGCGAAATGAGTGGTCGGTCATGTGTGGGCCGGGTTACAAGACGTTCTTGTTGAACCCAGTGTATTCGCCTCTAGAGATACATTATCGGAAGGTGGTCCCATACCTTGTCATAGTTGGAATCCAATCTCCAATAAGCGCCCTGCGGTTTTTGATTTTTATACTATATATGTAGAGCGTGAGATGCAAGCGTTCTACTATTTGGTTATTTATTTGATTAGACATTATTATAATATCACTGGATTTTGATATCAAAGTGTTTTGGGTTATAGTAAGGTAAAAACCATCCGTGTTTATGTGTGGGCTGGTCTTACTATTATCTTTTTGGTTTCAAAAGGATTTTCAAAGTTAAGCCATATGGTTGGAATTTACTCACACCAGTCCCATGACTGACCCAGAGTTTATTTTGTTTGTTTTCCCTAAACTCTTGGGTGCCCAAATTTGTATAGGCAGTCAAGTGTTTCAGGATTTGCAGATTCACTTAGAGGAGCTGGAAACAGAAGGCTTCACCATTAGTTAGTTAGAGATTATTTCCGCTGTGATATGATGTATTGTACTCTGATAATGGTATGAATATACAATACAGTTTTGTATTTCAAAGTTATATTATATAATATATTCGTCCCGCTGTGAGATTTGTGTTTACTCTGATTCTGCTCAGTTGTGTTCTTCTTCTTCTATTCTATTAGTTCTATCTTTCTATCTCATCCTCTAATTTCTTTCTATTAATGACCTGGTATTTTTGATGTCTGAACAATCGACGCTGGGTTTTGTGTCAATTTTCGGAGTCGAAATTCCTGGGTCGTTACAGTTGGTATCAGAGCTGAAGGTTAAGTGATTACCTTGGCTCTGTGGCGTGACTCAATAGAGATAAGGTTAGCAGTACCTTAGATTGAGTTTGAGTGTATATATATGAGCGCGTATTTGTAAATTGATTTAAAAACTGTTTTATATTGTGTTGATTGATCTGTTGAGTGATATATGAATTCCAGATCGACGCGTTTAGCTGACGTGGTCGATAGGGATTTATAAACGCTTGGATAGAGAAATTCGACATAGTATTGTTTTAAAAGCTGGGTGAATAAAATAATTTTACCCAAATTTTATTTTGATATAAAAAGAAGTATATATCTTAATATTATTATAATACGTAGGATGTGTGATCATTATTATGATCATACTTGAAGTGGTTATGTAAATAACCAATCGAAATTCACGTAAATATAATATATAAATCAGATAAATTGAATCTGATGATAAACCAGAAATGGAGTTAAAACTCTAGAAATTTGAGAAGTCATCGTAAATGGATTTGAATTAAACATATGAGGATTTTAAAATCCTGGGAGATTTGAAACTATTTTCCAAGTGTTGTGAAAGGTATTTTGAAGTAAAAAATTCAAAATGAAAGTGTTTTAAAATGAATTTTGAAAAGTAATATAGTATTGAACTCACTTTGATCGCTGGGAAATAAATTCCGATGATGAACCGCGGCATTATCGCTGTTCATTTTCGAATTTCTAAGTGAGTGATTACTACCAAATATTTTGTTTGAAATAAGTTGTTCGAATATTCAAATATTTTGAATTTCTATGTTTCGAATAAATATATGATTTCAAACTGATTTGGGAAAAAAAATCCCAGGGATTTGAATTTTGAAATTTAAAATTTACTTATGAAGTAAATAAACAGAGGATTTAAATAAGTCCAATAAAATTTGAGTTTAATTGAAGCCAAGTGAGTGGAAATCGTACTGGAATAAGGATTTTACTTGGCAAAGTAGTTGGGTGGTGAATTGAGATTGGGAATGGAACCAACCTTGGTTTGGAAATTTGATTATTTGGAATTGAATTGAACTGGAGTTTGAAAAAGAAATTTGTGTTGGGATTATTGATTGAGAATAAACTGACTGGAGATCGGTTGGAGATGCATTTGGGTATGCTGAACGGATTGCAAATGGAAGCGAGAAAGTTGGATGCCCAATAAAGGGAGAAGGCCAGAGTGGCGTGTTGTAGTAGTACCGAATGAACCGTGCAGCGGAGGGTTTGACGAAATTCTCTGAAAATTTAAAATGTTGGAAATTTTTCAGAATTTTGAAAATTTTCGTTACAAAGAAGGGAATTAATATTTTGATCAGTTTAGTTGAAAACTGAAGTTTTGAAGTAAACCAAAAAGGTTTTAACCTGTTTACAACAGAGATTGTATCATTTCCCTATCTTAGCAATTTCGAGGACGAAATTATTTTAAGGGGGAAGGAATGTAATGTCCCGCATTTTTACCAGTTTATATTTGAATATTTAAATCAGTTTAAATATTGAATTCTTAATATAAGTAGATTTAAATATTAATTAAAACGAAGTTAAACGAATAAAAATATATATTAAATATAATAGAGCTCATAACGACGTTGCAGTTCGTAATTTAACGTTCTGAACTTCAACTGAGTGTACAGAAACCAGTTTAAATCAGATTTCTGCAAAACAAGAGATATTGGAATCTGTTGAACTGTATCTTTCTGACAGAAGTGAAATATTGAGATTTCGTCGTATAGATTGCAAGATATGTCAAAATCAAATATTCAGAAAGTCGCTATGAAATCGTATATCGACCATAACGGTTTATTTGAAATAACTTCTTATCGGTATCGAATTTAGACAAGGTTCTTTTGAGGCGCAGTGATAATGTAATTTTTAGAATTTTACTGTAATTTTTAATTAATTAAATACGCAACTTTTTATTTGGAATATTTTGCACCCTATATCGATATTTTGGGTTTTCAAAATATGAGTTCACCTACCGATATTATTATATTTTTGGGATCGTGGCACCTCGCTGGACGCAACTGTATTTTTATTTCTGTTCATAGCTGTCCACTGTGAACGACGCATTATGTTACGAATGCCAAAATCATTGAAAACTTAAACAAACATGTACGGTGACAACTTGGAATCACAGACATATACCGACCAAATCCGCCACAACAATGTACCACACCTGTACTAAATTTATCAACCTTGCCGACAAAGAAATCTGGAAAAGAAAACCTACCCCCCTACGCTATAACACTACTCCGTGAATGCCAAGTTTTATCTATCTATTTATACAAGCTTCTGTCATTCGTTTGCTCATCTCCTGAACCAACTAGTGAAGGAAAAAAAATATATAAATAAATAAAACACGACAGGTCATAGAATGGGAGGGGGAAACTTCTTGAAGCCGTTTGTCTATAGGAATGAAGGTGTGAAGCAAGCTGGAGCGTGTTGCGGTTCGAGAGCCTGGAGAGGGAAGCATGGATTTACGTGAAGAAATAGGGGAGTATATATTCATGGTGAAGTATTTGAGAAGTACCGCATGTAAATAGGGAGAAGGTTAAAATGGGAGAAGGAGTTCTGTACTGAAGTGCGGAAATATGTGAAGAAGAACATATGGCAAAGTGCAGTAAGGTAAAGGGAGTGTAGGGGTGTGGTCACTACAAATAAGGAGGGGGACGTCAGCTTGTACGAGGGAAGGAGATGGAGTACACGGTTGAGATCAGGTTAGTAGAAATATGTGTATATGCGATCTTTGTTTTCAACGTGTGTGGGCTGGTTTGGTTTACCAGAGCGGATGTTTGTGAGTTACTGGAAGGAGAGGAGGCACTGTGCATTTTGAGAAGCTTTGCGTGGGTTTGGGAAAGCGTGGGCATGGGAATGTCTCCATGCATAATGTCAACGTGTACACCCATATTTCAAATAGGAAATGACGCAAAGGGTTTTTATGTTCTGGCGCTAGACGTTTCCATATAACAAAAACAGAAGGAGCTGAGGCATTCATGAGAATAACGGCAAGTGGGGAAACGTTTTTATTCCTAAAACAGAAGTATTATTGGGCACCTTGTACATGAGTCATTCTGTAGTGTTCGGCCATGATGAAGACGTTGCGGATTCTAAAATGGTCGGGGAAATCAATGTGTTGTTTAACGGTGGGTATAAGGAGGCGTTGCGGTAGAGTAGTTTGGAAAGAATGAGGCAGTGGGGAGGTCACAAAAATACTGGAATTAGTGACGTAAGGAGTGCAACTTGCTGTGTGCTATGTAAGGGAAGTGGTGATGGGAATTCCGGTTTGTCGAATAGTGAAGAGATGCGAAAGGGAACATGCGATCTGAAATTGGGTTAAAGCGGTTTGGAGCTCATTACAAAATTCAGAAAAATAAACCGTCTGTTTAATCAGCCGACGCAAATCGTTATTTAACGGTTAACGCGCCAAGGTGAGTAAATTCACTAACTCTATTTTATTTAAAATATTTTAATTATATTTTAATAAAAAAATGGTTGAATGCTGTGTGATGGTTGATTAGGTAAATTATGGTTGAATTGGTTGAATTATTATATATCGTTGCATATGTACACATCACCGGTTGGATACTGATTCCATCGATTATAATATTCCCTAGTATGGAATCAGTGATAGTTGTTTGACTAACATCTGTGGATGCGGAAACCGGTTGGAGGAATCCAACCGGATTCCTCAATATTTATATGAACTGTTTGTTTTGTGCATACACTGTTTGAATCATGTGAATGGAAATCCAATGTTATGTTGATTAAATAAATAGGCGGTATCGATTAAGAAGAAACTGAGATAAGTTGATAAATTAACGGATAGTTGAGGTTGACTAAAACCACTATTTGGTCAAGGATTATTAGTTAGTTAATTGGTTTTCAATGATAATAACTTAAGAGTTCATTGTTTAAATTAATTAGATTTCTAAATCCTTAATTACCTTTTTAATGAAGATAAAAGGATTATTGAACTAATAAAATAGTTATTGTTCATTAAGTATGCAACCATTCTATTTTAAATTAATAAGGAAAGAAATGCCAAGATTTTTGTAACGGAAATAAATGCCAAGATTTTTGTAACGGAAAAAGATATCAAGACTTTTGTAACGGAAAGAGACGTTGAGATTAATTATAAAGTAGAGTATAATAGCATAGTACAAGTCTGTGAACTATAGCGATAAAATAACGCTGTTGAGGTTTAGGCGTGACTGTTGTGTCAAGATTAGTTAAAAATGGGAATATTACAGCGTATGACAAGTTTGAACTATAACGTTAAATTAACGCTGTTGACTAAGCTTAAGCATGATTTTTATATAGCATTACTCCTGAGGGAATGTAAACAGTTTGTTTTGAAATCCACTTATTCTAAAGTAATAAGTAACGATGATTGTCTAAAGAAATATAAGAACGAGTTGTGGAGAATCGTTTTAGAAAACGATTATGATTAGAGTTAAATAACACTATTAGAAATGGGAACTAGAATCCGACGATGATGAATGTTAAATAAAAGTGCCCATGGTTGTGTGATGATAATTATACATTTGAATGGATGTTGTTTTTACTTCGATAGTTAAATAACCGACTATCTAAGTGTTTTGACCATCGTTGTCTATACGGGGAGACCGGTTGGATATACTATCTGAAACCACTCCGTATAGGTATAAGCGCTGCAAATTATGCTGAAGAAAATTGAAGACGGAGTGAAGTGCAAGGGTCGTCCTGTTCAGAATAGTGCTTTCTGTTTGTCCAGACCCAGGACAACTTGTATGGATGAATGCCTGACAGCGTATTCTTAGAAGATCACCTAAGACGTTCTTTTCAAGATATTACGTCTGGTGGCGGAGAAATTCGTTTCTCTTGGCTTTTATACCCGTAATATTTTGGGAAGATCAACTAGTGATTTGACGGGTTTGACGATGTGGCATTCAAAGTGTATGGTGGCCAGATGTTCTAAAAGGTAGACGTAGCCTCAAGCTTCACAACCGGGAAATGACAAAAATCGGGCAGGCAGCATGGCTATGTGGGTCGCTCCCATTAGGGTGTATAATCACCTATCTAGAGAAATTCCTTTTGTTTCTAAATCTATCGATTCTGCCCATTCGGGAACGGTGGTTTGAGTCCAACCGTTGGTGATATACATTCGATACACTCAAGCGAAATGAGTGGTCGGTCATGTGTGGGCCGGGTTACAAGACGTTCTTGTTGAACCCAGTGTATTCGCCTCTAGAGATACATTATCGGAAGGTGGTCCCATACCTTGTCATAGTTGGAATCCAATCTCCAATAAGCGCCCTGCGGTTTTTGATTTTTATACTATATATGTAGAGCGTGAGATGCAAGCGTTCTACTATTTGGTTATTTATTTGATTAGACATTATTATAATATCACTGGATTTTGATATCAAAGTGTTTTGGGTTATAGTAAGGTAAAAACCATCCGTGTTTATGTGTGGGCTGGTCTTACTATTATCTTTTTGGTTTCAAAAGGATTTTCAAAGTTAAGCCATATGGTTGGAATTTACTCACACCAGTCCCATGACTGACCCAGAGTTTATTTTGTTTGTTTTCCCTAAACTCTTGGGTGCCCAAATTTGTATGGGCAGTCAAGTGTTTCAGGATTTGCAGATTCACTTAGAGGAGCTGGAAACAGAAGGCTTCACCATTAGTTAGTTAGAGATTATTTCCGCTGTGATATGATGTATTGTACTCTGATAATGGTATGAATATACAATACAGTTTTGTATTTCAAAGTTATATTATATAATATATTCGTCCCGCTGTGAGATTTGTGTTTACTCTGATTCTGCTCAGTTGTGTTCTTCTTCTTCTATTCTATTAGTTCTATCTTTCTATCTCATCCTCTAATTTCTTTCTATTAATGACCTGGTATTTTTGATGTCTGAACAATCGACGCTGGGTTTTGTGTCAATTTTCGGAGTCGAAATTCCTGGGTCGTTACACTTATGGATGATGATTAAAGCACAACTTTAATTATCATAGTTTTGTGTACAATGTTACTTCGCGAGTCTCACACCCCCGTATGATGGTGAACGGTTTGTTTGATTAACAGGTTTAACCAATATACTTTTTATATATATATATATATGGATTTGGTCGACCGAGTTGTGCTGGGTGTGGTCGCTCCACACCTGGAGATTGGGATAGGTCATTTCAGCCGACCGAATCCCATGGGGATAGAACATATTGATGTTCATCCAAAGTGCGTAGTATATGTATTACAGTGTTTTCTCTTGCCGAGACATAAGCCGTGGAGATACATTCACGATAGATCTTTCGAATCTGCAGCCATCATGATGGAAACCCAATTTTCCAATACGAGCTTTACAGTTTTAGTTGTATACCTATATGGTGACATAATATATTATACCATTTACATGATATATTATTCCATCTAGGATTGATACATTTATATTTGAAATTGATTTCTACACTGTGCATTTATAGTATAAAAGATGAATTTCGCGTGTTAAGCATTTTTGACCATTAGAAGGTAAAACTCTATCCTTCGGCTTGCGTTGCATGGGACTTGAGTCTTATAATGGTTTCATCTTTTCTAAAGAGCATTGCGTTGTTTATTTTATGCACTGGTATTCTTGGGAGGAAACCCATTCCGCGTTAGCGGCGAGGTCCCTTGATTTACCTAACTTTAATCAAATTAATAACTGTTTTGAGTTCTCATACTAGTCCCATGACTGACCTAGAGTTTATTGTATTAACCTAAACTCTGGGTGCCCATAATTTCCACACGGGCAGCTAGTAGTTTTGGTTTTGCAGATATTATGTTCACAGGATCCCGGTCTACGGCTGAAACATTATTCGGAAAGCTCTGTGTCCGTGTATTTCCTTTAGTTGTATTTTGTATTATTTTTCTGCTACTATTTAAATGTAATTTAATTTTTTGATATTGTATTTATCAAATGTAAAATATTTATTCATACTCTGATATATTCTTGTACTCTGATGTAATTGTTGTAATAAGCAATAAAATGTTCTTCTGTTTGTGTTCTGATATATCGTGTTCTTAAAGCAATCCGGGCTTTCCTTTACTAGGAAGTTTGGGTCGTCACACAGCCTTACCAACTCTCATGGCCCAAAGAAATCGCTATATTTGGGACAACCCAAACACTATACCAGATTTTCAGTCGCCCTCACCCCTTCTCCTAACCAACCACCATTTGCATCCAGTTCCTTCTGCCCCGTCGGGCCATTTCCCCTCTTGAAAATCCACAAACTGACTTGGAAGGTGTAACGACCCCGCTTTTTGCTCGGTTTTCGTTGGTAATTAAACCAACTTAAACCGTTCATAAAGACAGATTATTAGGGGTACTTACACATTTGCACAAAATAAAAAGAACTTTTCCATTATCATTACAATAATATTACATTAGAGTTACTAGAGAAACATCAGAGTACATCGATTACACAGTGGAAAAGATACTAAATTCAACGGAAGCATATGCATGCTCCATAATATAATAGCTCCAGCCAAACCAGCATCCTGATCTAACCAACTCGAAGACTAAATTTGCGAACCAAACTACTAGGCTGCAGCCCGTGCAAAAATTATGGGCATCCAGAGTTTAGGTGTGGGAACAACAAACTCCAGGTCGGTCATGCGACTGGTATGAGAACTCAAAACATTTGTTTTATGGTTTATTTTAAAGTTGGGCAAGTCACCGGACCATGCCGCTAATGCAGAACGGGTTTACTCCATATGAATAACAGTGCATAGAAATTCGCAATGACTATTTGAAAAATGAAACTAACATAAGGTCTCGCGGCACACAAACAATGCAAACGCACACATGGGCAAGATTTCTCCTTATGCAGTCAAAAATGCTTGATACGTGAAAATCCTCTTTCAATACTATAATATAGTGCGAAAACAATTTCGAAAGTAAATGTATCAATCTTAGCCAGCATAGGAACCATACACTATACCGACGTATGGTATACAACTAAAATCGTATGGGCTCGTAGCGGAGATTGGGTTTCCAACAATGACTAGGCAAAGGAACTTCCTTCCGAACCGAATTTTGAACACCTCTAGAGGGATGTCCGAGGATCAACAGTGATGCTCCTCATGCCAACACAAGGTCGGGTTACCCCTTAACTGGGTAACTTAGAGTACGCGTGAGTATGTCATCTCCCGGTCGTTACCAACCTTTCCGAGCGCGCGCTAACAACAACCACAAAAGTAGATACTTTTACCACATAGGTTAATACCTGGGCTCCATACCATAGTACACCATTTATCTAGAAGGAGACAACACCCCGTAACCCTGCTGCATTTCTTTCTGTTTTGGTCATTTACCGGGGTGTGAGGCTTCCCGAGGTCCCGATATACACAAAGCTACGCTTAAATAAGTCATGCTTTGATCATCCAAAGCTCACCACATAACTTAAGTACACCACATTGTCCATTCACAACGCATCACTGATTTCTATCGATATATAACCTCAAAGTTCATACGTCTTAGAGAAGGGTGTTAAGCAAGAGAATAAATTCTCCGCCACCAAACAGATATATATTTAACAGAGATCAGTGCTACACAGTCAATTACAATGTCAGACACACAATCCATAAATGTTCGTTATGGGTCTGAACGAAACAATAATCCGAAATTCCTTCACATACATTTGGGCTTCTTGCCACTTAGCTGATATAAAATCCATCTGCAAATGGGAGCTACCATTTGAGACATTCAGCAAGTAGTCCTTACGATATGAAGGGTCCCGGTCTTCAATATGGTCTTCAATGTCTTTAATTGCTCCACAACATCGTATTATTACTTGGAATAGTTTTCGGACATACATCCAGTTCCGGTCTTCCCAAATAATAAGCGTAATTTTTAAAACACAATTACGGAACACACAGGCTTTCAACCAAATCTCCTTCCATCTTAGATTTTGTTAAATTAAATTTCTTTAAACCCATTCTCAAATTATCTTTAACAAATCCATATTTAATCCTTCTTCTTTAAAATGCATCCCTTAAATCAAAGATAATATAGCCCTAAAGCCTTAATTAATTTTCCGTTTCATGACTCGTTATCAAAACCCAGTTTCCTTTGAAAATCCTTTAATTCATATTTCAACCATAGTTTCCAATTAAATAGATTTTTCAACATTCAATTCTTTAATCTTAACTAAAAGATTACAATTGGTTCCCAATTTCTTATATTTAATTTTCTCAAATCAAAGATTTGATTAAATCCCAATTTACGATATGAACTTCCAAAACTCAATCTCATTGGGTTTCATATGATTCACGACAAAATCCAATCAATCGATATTGAACATAAGTTACAAAGAGATTGTATCTACTTATATTCGATATCATTTCTTATAATCAACGAACACTATAAGGGGAATAACGATATAATATTATCTTCCAAATTCCTCAAATAGTATACGTTTACACCAAAGAATTTCATATCAAATATCCGAAGATTATTTCTATCCAACTTATCCCAATCAAATTGGAAAACCCATATTTTAATTAAAAGATTTATCCAACTCTTTGGCATTAGATCTAGATAAAAATACCATCAATTTATCCTCAATATTAATTTCCGTATCTAACTCACACTATAAGCGGAATAACAGTGAACTACCTTTTAATTTCCATATAAAATATTTCTAATATTTTTAAACCATTGAAAACATTCCACAAATCATTACTTAAAGTTCGGAAGATAGTTTACGGGTTAAAACTTCAAAATAGATTGTTTTCGAAGGACGCATTACAACAACATTTCAAAAGTGTTACAAAAGCGTTACAAAACAGTTATCTTAACTACTTTGATCAAAATATCGTTTATCCTAGCCAAAACTTAAACTTTACAATTCAAAACACCTTTTCATAGTTTGTAATGATTTTACAATTTTTTCCATATTTTTAAAACATTTAAAAATAGTTGTTTATACTTATGGTCAACAATTGTTCATACATCGACCTTTTCTTGAAAATTATAACTCGAATTTAAAATCTGCTTTCACTCGTTTGAAAGTTCTTGTTAATGGAAATCAAACGCTTTTTCATTTTATGGAAATCCGATTTAGATTGCAAAAGTTATAAGCATATAAAGTTTGCATCTAAAATACGTAAATTGCCATTATGCGACAAGCTCTATTTTGACCATAATAACCATTATTCTACGATACTTCAAAATATCTTAGAAAACCATTATATCCTTATATAACCCTTTTAAAGTTATTTAAATTTACTTTCCAAATTATTTTGGATCTAAAATTCAACTTTTTTTTACTTAATAAATCAAATTCCAATTCATTTCTAAATTCAAATAACTTCAAATTAACCATCCCATTCGTCGGATCGTTTAGGGATAGCCAGGGAGAGCAGGGAACTTTATTTACAAACCCAAGCCTAGACACTATCCTCTCTGTCATCCTATAATGTTCCGGTATTTATTTATTCATTTAAAGGACTTTATCAATATATATGAATTCATACATATGGTCTTCATAAATTATTAACCTTCAAATTCAATAATGATATTGCTTCTAATTACGAAGGAGATTTGTCGATCACCAATGTGATACCATAATTGTTGTGTCATAATGTATGCAAAACAACATCAACAACCATTTAAACATCCATAGAAACCATCATCAACATAATTAAATAAATCATAACTGTGCACAAGCGTTATAACACTAACGCTTAATAGTGTGTGTGGTCTAAACTATGCATCCATCATCCATCATAATAAACATAAATCATCATTAACCACTAATAATTCATTACTATATTTAAATTAGTATAACCACTAATTAAATATATAAATTGTGGTTAATGAGTTCTCATCAAACAGCTTTCCAAATTTCCTGGTTGGCGATCCTAGCTGAGCGAACCGTCAGATAGTATTTCGGTGCAACGTCTTCTTCACCAAAATGTATATACTAATCTCTCTCCCTCTCTCTCTCTCTCTATCATAATAGGAGGAGGAGGAGGATGACGAACTTTGGCAAGGTGGTGGTGGAAAAGAGGAAGACTTATGCCATGGAAACCATGGCCATAAGCTTTAAGAAGAAGATGAAAAGAAGAAAATGGAGTGGAATGGTTAAAAAATGGAGGAAAGGCCTCCTTATATAGAAATCGAGGGTTAAGGAGGTAATCACACATAAGGGGGCAAGTGTAAAACATGCATGAAAGGAGGCATGCAAAAATACAAGTGTCCTTACACTTGTCTTAAGGAGGGAAAGTGATCTTTTGGTAGCTTTTCCTTTAAAATGCTATGAAAACTAAGGACAACACTTAGTTCTGACGCTACTAATTCATGTTATGGTTTGACAAATCCAATCAAACGACAAATAATATCAATAAATCCAAACTTATTAATAATCATTCTTATTTATTATTCAAGTAAAATCATCATATAACTTATCAAAATTATTAAATAGTCTAACCCATATATATGTATGTCAAATTCAAATTTAAATTCAAATTAAGTAATGAAAATTCCAATTTTAAATTGGTTAAAAATTCTGGATCGTTATAGAAGGTTTCCAGATGGTGGTTCGAGACGAAATCGAAAGACATGGACTTAAAACCCTAGTGTGATGCCTTAGGTTGTTGTTGTTCCTCCCTTTCAAAATAGCCTGCAGTTAGGGTTGCCAATTTCCTACACGATTCGAAACCCGCATGGAAATTAGCATATTAACCCGACCCCTTTAGTTGGCGGGTAATTGTCGGGTCAACCCGAATTTGACCATTTTATAAACGGTTGGGTTTATGGTTGACCCACTAAGTCGATTTTAACTTGCCAAACCCGATTGTAATCGGTATGCTTATATATTCTTGTGTAAGCTGTTATATTTTACTAATTTGTTCTTGTATGTTGTTAGTTATATTTTACTTATAACATGAGTATCTCTTCCATACTGTTAGTACTTTATGTTTGCAGTATGCTCATAAATTCTTATGTATGGAGAATGATTTTTGGATATGACAATTTCATGCTTTATATATGTGATGTCCGTTGGTGGTTTTGTAACTTGTTGCCTACTGGTGATTTTGTAACTTATTGCCTGTTGATGGTTTTATAATAGTTTGCCTACTGGTGATTTGGTTATTTTGTTATTTACATAAGTGGGCAATATTTGTCATTGGGTCAGACGGGTAAACCGACATGACTTGACACCCGTTTAGTTAAACGGCTTACACAGGTTGGGTCGAGTTAACTTGTTTATAAACGTATCGGGTTAGAGATGGAAAAAACGACCAGTTTAATGAACGGGTTGGCCCGACCCGTTTATAAATCTACCCGAACCCGACTTGACCCGACACGACCCATTGACAGTCTTACCTACATTTTTATGCTCCATTTATTGATGGAGCGTCCTCCACCTGCTCAACGTCTACTGCTTTAGGGGCGTAAATTCTTGCTTCTTGTTATTGCTAGCTTAGACGAATTACCCAAATTGTAAGCCAAGTCAAACTTTACTTCCTTTGCCAAACGCCTTGTGATTCAGTCTCAGGTCAGCCTGCATCCTCTTCTAAATACTTTTAGGACCTAGCCATTCTTGGAAAAACATCATCTTAGGTAATCAAATCTATGTTTGTATTCTACTGAAGTACAATCACCCAAGAGAGTTTTGAAATATGAATTGTGCTAATATGTCAACAGAGATTGTTCAACAAGCTAAAATGCAATGGGAAAATGTTGTGGTTAATTATGTTGTTGATAGTAAACCTCATTATCCTTTTTTTAATGCTTATATTCGTAGAATCTAAAAATCAATAGGGGATTTTTCTCTATTTATTCCAAGGAGGATGAAATTTACATTATAAAATCTGAAACACAAGGATGAATGTGAAAGAATACTAGAGAATGTACCTTACTTTTATGATAGAAAATTAATAATGAAGAAACGATGGACGTTAGGTATGACTCTTAATAAAGATATTTTACACACTGTACTTATTTGGGTGCATTTGCGGGATTACCACTTGTTTTTTTTACAGAAGAAGGTATAAGTCGTATTGTGTCGGTGCTTTGTAATCCTATTTAAATGGTTAAGTAAGTTTGTAGAGGAGACTAGGAAGATTGCTCATGTCTGAGTCCTGGTAGAGGTGCTTATTTCCTTTTGCTATCATATAAAAATCCCGATCGTATCCATAGATGATAAGTTGATAATATAGGAAGTTGAATATGAATGGGTTCCTTCGAAGTGTTTTAACTGTTCCAATTTTGGACATTTAGAAAACCAATGTTTGCTTTCTAAAGTATGGGTTCCCAAGCAAAAATCAGATCAAAATATATCAATGTAAGTTCGATGGAGATTGAACTAATTTACAATCATCTGGGTTATCCCCTGTTTAAGATCACCATCTTAATCGGAATGCAAACCTAGACCTAGTTAATAATGCAAATGAGACGGGTATTAATGCTACAAATACTTTTTTGCATAATGATAGTTATGAGAATCGAGTATGTCGTCCACTCCAATAGGAATGTGCAGAGGATCCTTCTCATTGCGAGGAAATGCCTATAGAAATGGTAGATCCAGTTAGGGAGAATACCAATTTGGATAACACAAGTTCACAACAACAATCTTCCAAATCTAAAGTTGTGCGTAAAGACCAAACTGATGAA
The DNA here is from genome assembly GCA_030737875.1 of Allium sativum. NCBI lineage: Eukaryota > Viridiplantae > Streptophyta > Magnoliopsida > Asparagales > Amaryllidaceae > Allium > Allium sativum. The sequence goes on from CM060917.1 coordinate 28,934,012, forward strand.
GAATGTTTCGAATTTCAAGCTGCCTCAAATGTTGTTTGATTGAAAATCCAGCATGGAATGCTATGGTTTCTTCTCTTTAGAGAAAAAGGAAAAAAGGTTTAAAAAATTGGATTATATTACTGCTATAAGTCTTGGAGGTCCAGATAATTTTTAATGGATGTTCGTGTGTGGGTCATGTTTACTGGTCATTGTTGTTTAAATGTTATGTTGGGTTCTTTAATATTAGGATGTTTTAAAGAATTGATTTATACTTTAGGTTGTGTTGTCGTACTCAGTACGAGTGAGTTTCAGGTGAGTGTTGTTCACTTGTTTCGAGTATGTACAGCTGGGTGTAATCTACTTAGTTTATATATTAGCAATAAAGTACCAATTTTCTAAAAAAAGAATTAAGTCATCATGCATTTGAATAGGAATAACAATTTATTAGTTTTCATAACCAAGATGCTCAACGATAACAAAACACAACAGAAATTGAATGAAACAAGTTGTGTCAACTCTTTGTCCCTAAAATTTATGCCTTCTATAGCTTTTAATATCCGATCATTTATTCTATGTGTACCTCAACTCTTTTTTAAAACAAACAGTGAAGAGTTATTGTTTGACGGACACATGAGGGCATGGAGTTTAGAAACAGAGAAATTTACGTCAAAACAAGTCGGAACCATTTTTAATGATAAACATGTTATGAACAAATAGCAACATAACAAACCGTTCGACATTTCTATTATAATATTAAAAATCCATTAATATTTGGTCATTGTTACTTAGTTAACAAGGAATTTGATTGTTGTCTATTTCTAATCTTCTTTGAAATTCAAGTTTGGTTCTCCAAATGGAATGAGTCCTGGAAAACAAGTATACATATCTTGTAATTATGCATAAAGAAAAAAACCAACATTCCTTGTAATTATGCATAAGGATAAAAACCAACCCTGCACTATCAACCACTCCGATTTCCTTAGAATATATGACTATTTGTCCACAAATGACAACAAGGGTTGAACTAACCCTATATCTAGACATCATAGCATATGTATTGGTTCAAGATCTATAAATGTTTAATTAAATGCTATAGTAAAAAGATCAATCTGAAATGATAAAAAATATTACTAAAACGTCTAAAATGGTTTACAAGTGCTTCATATTAGCATGTAGTTGATTTTTGCAACATTGAAGCATGTTCATTATTAGTGCAATGTATCAAGTACACAACAACTGGTTCAATTTCTGTCAGATTTAAGTTTTGTACTTTGTAATGTATTGTACTCAACCTTTCTTGGTGCACGTTACTATTGGAATTATTGTCAATACACGATTGTATTACAATGTTAGATATTTTGTCAATACATGATTGTATTACAATGTTAGATCTTTTGTCAATACACGATGTATTACAAACAGACAGTAGCAACAATCAATGTTACTCAATAATGCCACAATTGTCAAGTCAAACTGTGATTACAACAACGACAGTAAGCGAGACCGATTGTGCACTAGATTGGAGCGGTATAGAACCGTCAGCCATAGACTAGAAGATGAATATTTCAGTAACGTCTGAGTCCAGAAATGATTCTATTTCCTTAAAAGAATATTGTCGTCGTATGCACATATTAACGTAATAGCAATTTGTTTCCCAGAATAAAACAAACCAACCCCGTAGCGTGGTGCCTGCAAAGCTCTGACAAACTGAAGTAAAGTATAGAAACTAGAACAGAGGTGTACTTTGAAGAAGAGGTAGCAAATTGAGAAAAATAACTAGTGTGTATTCCATCTCGTTTTGGGCCATGTATTTATAGGCTGGAGGAGATGCCTATCTGAACATTAATGACCTTCGGAAAGGTTGCGACCCTTTAACCAAGTGGTGCATGAATGTGCGTACGCATTTAAAATGAAATGGTTGTATCCATTCAATTGAATGGGCATGCCAGATCAAAAATGATTAGCCACACTATTTTTACAAGCCCTCTTCTCCTTTATTTATATAAGCCTATAGAGAAGTAGGTATTCATATTTCATAATGTGGGACTTAAATTTGCTTTCCTCTTTTCTTCCAAAATTCCTCTTTCTCTTGCTCATTCATTTCCAAAAATCCCCCACATGAATGAGCAGTCGTTCTAAGTTTCACGAATCATTTATCGCATCAGTTAAAGTAGCACGTGGGCCTTGAACTTTCCTAGTGATTACCTATTTGAATCATAGGCGAATCAGTAGACCTAGACTGTCCTTGAACTGTAAGCCTTTTGTGAAATACCAAAGTAGATAACACACGATAAATGTTTCTTATAATCCTTCATTCTTTGTATATGTTCGTTTTTTCCTTGAACACCTGCCAGGTCTCATAAGTGCTTAGAGAATTTGGCCCCGTAATTCTCTTTAAAGTGGCGCCTTCGCACTTACATAGGTGATTCTGTAAAGGGTATTCTCTAATTCCTCAAATACAGACATCATTAAAAGTATTAATAGTTATCCTTATTCAACATATAATGCACTGACTTATCATAGGAATGGTTAGTGTATAACAGTGCCATCAAGTTTCTCTTAAACTTCGTTGTCCCTTTGAACCTAGATCTTGGGATCTCCAGTCAACTAGGTGGGGTTTCCATTTTAGAAAAACCTTTAGTCTATAGGCCTTAGCCCCATTCGCATTGATAAGGTTTGAACTCTCTCTAGGCAAATTTTTGGTAAGTGGATCCGCTAAGTTATCTTTAGATCAAATGTAATCTATTGTGATAACCCCGTTAGAGAGTAGTTGCCTTATCTTTTTATATCTACGATGAATATGCCTAGATTTACCATTGTATAGTGTATCATTAGCTCTTCCAATAGCTGATTGACTATCACAATGTATACATGTTGGAGGCATAGGTTTGTTATAATTAGGAATGTCTTCCAGGAAGCTTCGAATCCATTCTTCTTCTTCAGCAGTCTTATCTAGTGCAATAAACTTTGATTCCATCGTTGATCTAGCGATACAAGTCTACTTGGATGATTTCCATGAAATTTCTCCATTTCCTAATATGAACACATATCCACATATAGACTTTGCATCATGTGATCCAGTGATTTAATTTGTGTCACTGTATCTTTCCACTATTGAAAGATAGTTGTATTGTATAGACCATAGCTCTCCGTATACTTTAAATATCCTAGAAATCTGATTATCGCTTTCCAATGATGTTTACCAGGATTGCTGGAAAATCTACTAAGTTTGCTTACAGCATATGCGATATCAGGCCTAGTACAGTTCATAACATACATGATACTTCCTAGTATATGAGAGTATTCTAACTGGTTGATACCATCACCAGTGTTATTTACCCAATTTTAGTTCATATCTACTAGTGATTTTGCAATAGTTACATTGTATTGCTTGAAATTTTCAAGTATTTTGGTGATGTAATGCGATTGGGATAATGCATATCCTTGTGGTGTTCTCAGAATTTTTACAACCAATATCACATCAACCAGTTCTAGGTCTTTCGTATCGAATCTAGAGGATAACATATCCTTTGTAGAAGTTATTATGGTCTTGTTATTTCCTAGGATCAACAGGTCATCAACATAGAGACCAACAATGACATATCCAATATGTGTGTATTTTATGTACACACATTTATCGATTCATTTATCATCATCTGATTCATTTATCGTGAATCCATTTGAGTGCCACTGTTTTGGAGCTTGCTTAAGGCCATAAAGAGATTTTACCAATTTGCAAACTTTGTTCTCGTTTTCTAAGCTCAGAGATCCTTCAGGCTTTTTCATATAGATTTCTTCCTCTTGTCCACCATTCAATAATGCAGTATTATCATCCATTTGATGTATTTCTAAGTCATGTATGGATGCAATAAGCATTCTTATTGACGTTACCCATGTTACTGAGGAATATGTATCAAAACAGTCTAGGTCTTCCTTATATCTAAATTCTTGGACTACCAAACGAGCTTTGTACTTGTCTATTGAACCATCAGGTTTCAATTTCTTTTTAAATGTCCATTTATTACCTAAGATCTTACATCCTTGAGGCAAATTAGCCAATTCCCATGTATAGTTGGACAAAATGGATTCAATCTTATTGCTAATCGCCTCTTTTTAATAAGAGGCATCGCTATAAGACATAGCTTGTTTGTATGTCAATGGATCATCTTCCAACATAAAGGTATAGAAGTCTGGTTCAAAGGTTTTTAAGGATCTTGACCTTTTACTTTTTCTTGGTTCTTCCACTTGCCGCTCAGCACTACGATGCTGAGTATTATTTTGTTCAACATCCTCAAGAGAATTAGGAATTTCATCTTTCCTTGGTCTCTTAAGTGTATGGTTTTCAATACCCTATTTCAAGGGGAACATATGTTCGAAAAATCTAGTATTTGTCGACTCAATGATGGTATTTTCATGAATATCATCAATTTCAGATTTGTGTACCAAAATTCGATATGCGGCACTATTTTGTGCATATCCGGTGAATACACAATCAACTATTTTTGGTTCAATTTTGACCTTCTTTGGTTTTGGTACCGCTACCTTGGCAAGACACCCCCACACTTTTAAGTGTTTGTAGGATGGTGGTCTATTTTTCCAAAGTTCATGAGGAGATTTAGAAGTTTTCTTTCAGGGTATTTTATTTAAAAATATGACTTCCCGAAAGAATTACTTCTCCCTAAAAGTTATCTGGCAAGCCAGAATAAAGCATTCACCATTTCTTTAAGAGCTCTATTTTTCTGCTCGGCTATACTGTTGGATTGAGGTGAATATGGTGTTGTACTTTAGTGTAAAATGCCATGTTCCGCGCGAAATTCTTCAAAAGGGAATACATATTCTCCTCCTTTATCACTTAAAGCTTCAATTTTTTTGTTGCTTCTGCATAAATTTGACATTTATAATTGGTGTCTAAGTTACATTTAGGTATAAATTATAGATTAATCAATTCCTGCAATGTATCAAATTTTACATGCCCTAATCTAGAATGCCACATGTTGGAAGAGTCAACAATATAAACAGAAGATTCACTTTTATTCATATCAGTGTGTGGTACAATAGTGGTTACACACACATCATCTTCCTACGTACACTCCATTCTCAGCTTCAAGGAATAATTTGAATCTATGTTTGCTGAGCAATGATCCTGAAATCAGGTTCTTACGAATTTTTGGAACATAGAGAACATCATTTAAACTTAGTTCCTTTACAGAAGTTAGTTTCAACACAACTTTTCCTTTACCTTCGATCTTTGAGGCAGATGAATTGCCCACGAAAAGTTGTTTAGCATCAGTTGCAGTTTCATAGGTTGTAAAATCCACTTATTGGCTTATATGTGTTGCGTGGCTCCTATATCTACGAATCATTCATTAGACAAGGTTGCATTCTGATATTACTGCACATAAATCCATATTAGCAATGCCTTTTTGAAATTTCAACCAAATTTACTTTTGATCTTTTAAGGACATTTTTAATCAGAAATTTGGCGAGTCCCAATGTTGTTAGATAAAACAACATTTTCTATTGTCAACGCTTAAAATTAATGTTGTTGAACTTCTCTGGCCTTTCTCCATGAGATAGAGCCATTGTTGGAAGCACTGGCAAAAGCAGAGCGCTGGTCACCGTCTGTGTCGATGCAAAATTATTGTTGCTATTATGCAACATCGTTGTTGTCGTCTGCAATAATCCATATTGTTCAAGATTGTTAGAATTATTGTCAATACACGATTGTATTACAATGTTAGATCTTGTATCAATACATGATTGTATTACAATGTTAGATCTTTTATCAATACATAATTGTATTACAATGTTAGATCTTTTGTCAATACACGTTCTATTACAAATAGACAGTAGCAACAATCAATGTTACTCAATAATGCCATAATTGTCAAGTCAAACTGTGATTACAACAACGACAGTAAGCGAGACCGATTGTGCACTAGATTGGAGTGGTACAAAACCATCACCCATATACTAGAAGATGAATATTTCAGTAATGTCCGAGTCCAGAAATGATTCAGTTTCCTTGATAGAATATCGTCGTCGTATGCACCGATTAACATAATAGCAATTTGTTTCTCAGGATAAAACGGACCAACCCCGTAGCGTGGTGCCAGCAAACGGAGCTTTGTAACTAATGTGTATCTTGTCTTGTTTTGGGCCATGTATTTATAGGCTGGAGGAGATGCCTATCTGAATATTAATGAACTTTGGAAAGGTTGCGACCCATTAACTAAGTGGTGCATGAATGTGCGTACGCGTTTAAAATGAAATGGTTGTATCCATTCAATTAAATGGACATGCCAGATCAAAAATGATCAAAATAACTCGTTTTAGCGCAACATTCCATAGCTGCAATCAGCAACCTATTTAACCATGAGACCCCAGGAGTGCCAAGGCACAAAGCCCAAATTTTGACACTTATATAATAATGTGTCATAGACCCTAAGAGTCCCAAGGCACTAAGCCCTATTTTTGACATCAATATAATATTGTGTCATGGACCCCTTGGGTCCCACAACACTAAGCCCAAATTTGACATCAATATAATATTGTATCTTGGCTTAGCCCACTATTTTTACAAGCCCTCTTCTCCTTTATTTATATAAGTCTATAGAGAAGTAGGTATTCATATTTCATAATGTGGGACCTAGGTTTGTTTTCCTCTTCTCTTCCAAAATTCCTCTTTCTCTTGCTCATTCATTTCCAATAGTTACCCCTTTGTTTTCTATGGATTAGTGTTAATATTATAACAACATGTTTATGCTTAATAGTAATATATGTAATAATAGGAAAACCATAAGGAATATTGTGGGAATCATTCAACAATGTTGTGTTGCACTAGCTTTCATCTAACATAGAAGAATTTGTCTTTTATTGGGCCTAATAAAAGTGTTTAATACAATAGTTTTAAAAGCTCATCATTTAGTTTTTCATTGAAAATTTCAGTTTGAATATTTGATATTGTAGTTTTGAGATGCTTTTTAATAAATTTTCATTGACAATTCATTATCCGTATTTAATGCTATATTTTCAACTACTTAGTTACAACATCCCGCAATTTTATGAATGTTACATCCATTTGTTGATATGTAAAAGGATTTTGATTATCTTATGAAAGTTGTATCAATTTTTCATTTTTACCACATTCTTGCATGATATTTTTTTTAACTATATTGCTTAGGTTTTTTTACTTCTTCATTTCAGTTTATAAACTCAGTTCCAATATGAGTGTAAACTCAGTTGCATACTGAGTTCATAAACTCAGTATGAAGCTTAGTTTCTAAACTCAATTCCTAACTGGGTTTGGAACACATTTCCAAATGGAGTCTTCGAACTCATTTTCAAAGTTTGTTTGGAGGCATACTGGAAGAAGTAAGATTGCTACTACTTCGGGCTGGAGCAACAAGTTGGTGGGGCAATGTTCCATAAAAATTGGGTTCGCATGGTAATTGATTTGGTGTAGGTTACACAATACTGCTACTTCTGTAACTAGTGGTACACTGATCACGAGAACATACAACGAGAAAATATTATTTTTTTAAAGGGAAAAACCTAGAAAGCCAAGCTTTGCTCATAAATCTTAAAATTTATTTCGTAATTTAGGTTTGGGAATTTTATCTCCTTCATCCAGATTCAATACCGCGATCACTTACCATTGGATGTTTAATGAATCCTATTTGTTCTAGAGACATTGCTATTGTTCTATTTTTTTGTTATATCTCTATAATTAGGGAGTCTGCTCCAAGTGAAACTTAATCTAGCCTCGAAAAAGTAGAGTACAAAAAATTGCTCGAAGTGCTTCTTTTTGCTGGGGTCGGGTAAGTTGCTTTTGGATTTCTAAGGTCTGTAGTTCTTTTTTGCTTTTATATATAATACGTGTTATGAAAATATGATACATTTATATTTTATGAATTTTCGATAAGTGTTCAATTAACTAACACTATTTAAAAAATTGAGATATGTTTTTGAACTATGTATTTGCAGGCTAGGATTTCTAATAGAGTTTCTTTTGCTTGTTTCTTATAAATTCCCCTTGGTTGTTTATTGAAAATTTTCCTTGATTATTAGTTCTCACATTAATGCAGAGAGAATTGTTTGGATGGTTAATGCTTTGGAGTTGGATGCACCAGTTTACGATGGTTTCAAAATGTAATGTACAAGCTACGTGAATTTTCAAATGAATGCTTTGTTATTTAGCTAGAGTTTTGTATTCGATATTTGTGGAATTTAAATAAGAAATACCCTTTCTTTTGTTACTTCAAGATGATGTTATTGGTAAACTATGTATTGAATCTAGAAGCTTAATTATCTATTGCAGCTGTCTTTTGTTAATGTTCTTTTTTGTTCTATGATTATGGATGTTGTTTATTGAGTTATCATTTGTTAAATTGAGATAATATTCTTTTTGAATTCATATTGAATATAGTTTATACTATAATCATGCATAAAATATTAGTTATTGCACCAATTATTGATGTTAGAATATAAATTGCTTACACTTATATTCATCATAGGAAAATATCTTCCAACGTTTATAAGCGTTGGGAAGAAACATCTACTAACGCTTATAACCATTGACAAGAAATATATTCACATGCTTATAAGCATTGCAATATATATTTCTTGTAACAGCCCGCAAATCTGTACCATTTGAGCTGACTGAATACAACTCACGTCTAACCCGAATTGCAGGAAAATACGAACCATTAATAGAAAGAAGTTAGAGGATGAGAAATAAAAAGAAAGAAAATTAGAATAGAAGAAAATAGATAGAAGATAGAACTGAACAGCAACACAGAATCTCATAATCACAGTGGAAAATAATAATAATATATATAATCATCTTTTGAAACACAAAACTATATTCACACTTAGATACATCATTAGATACATCACATATACAACACAGCGGAATAAAACTCTAAATATCTAACACTGAAGCCTCCTGCTCCAAGCTCCGTCAGAAAATCTGTAAAATCCTGAACTATTGGACTACCCGTACAAATTTGGGCAACCAAGAGTTTAGGGGAAAACATAGTAAAATAAAACTCTAGGTCAGTCATGGGAATTGTATGAGTAAACTATTTTAAAACATCTTGGTTAAAATAAAAGATATCTGATAAGATCACGCCGTAATACGGAACTGGTTTTTCCCTTATAAGAATCCTAAATACTTGGATTAACTTTCAAAAAACATTTTGAAAGAAAAGTAATCATAAGATCGACTCACACATAAACCTAGATGTTTTTTTTTTGATCTAGATTAATCCTAGAGGGGGGTGAATAAGGTTATTGAATTTTGTTGAAATATTAAAAATAATCACAGCACAGATAATAGAAGAGTAAGTAAATGCAAAATGTAAATGACATAGATTTTACCCAGCCTCGACAAACCACTGCATTCACTAAGGTTTCTACTAGGTAATAGAACAAATCCCACTTACAAAATCCTATAAACTCGCGAACCCCTCGCTCCTATTCTAATCCTACGCTCAAAACCCTAGACTGATCTATATCCCCTAGATCAAATTTTCCCCAGATTACAATCCCGTAACCCGTAAACCTTAGTTTTTACAGACTCTAGTAAACTGCTATTTAACACCCTAACTAGATCACCTAGTTTGACAAACTAGAAAATAGACGAATGGTTTGCAAATGAAAATACAATAAAAAAGACAAAAACAAAGCTCTTCCCTTTTGATATATTAAAAATAGGCTTAGCCAAACTCGAGTATGTTGGCCACCCCTTTTTTCTGGAATTCCTTTATCTATAAAATGATGGCGGCCAATGGAAAACAAAATTAGGGCTTTGTGAAAAATTCCCAAATCGACTTCGAATGATTGCTAAATAATTTTGATTCTCTGTAGCTTCAAGTACTGTTATCCTTCGTTTTTCGATTTGGCTTGGCTTTTGATCGAAATCGATTGTGAGTAATTAAATTTGATTTCTCTATATGCTCTTAGATTTGTTGCTTTGAATTTCGATTTTGATCTGGAATTTGCATTGCTTGGTTTTCGATGTCTAAAATAGTCGATGATGAATTGGTTCATTATACAGGATTATAAAATCCCAAATTTACCTCTGGTTTCATTACTGACTTGGTCTGGCAGCTTTCGAGATTTTTGGCTTTGATTTCCTTTTTCTTGCGTGATATACATGGATGAATCCATACATGTTTTTGGTCTTCAATGAATCTCCAAATTTAATTGGCCCCTTGCGTGATTGATTTGCAAATTTCCTGACTTGAATTATTGCCGAGAATTCCAAGATGATTTTCTGGAAACCAATTTGAATAGTTGCTCTACTCGGCATTGAATTATATGTTTTAAAAACTGAAAAAGGATTCTTCCTTGAATAAATTCCTGCATGATTGTAACCTTGACTGTCGTCTTGCGTGATTGAAGCATTGAATCGTATTTGTAGAATTGTGGACAACTTCGATATTATGCTGTGAAATCTGGAAATGAATCTTTGCCAATTATTCTTGCCAAATAACTTGAGTGCTTTTTTGGGATTCACACACTTGCCAAAAAAAAAATATTGTTCACTGATTTCATTTGTAAAACTGGAAACGAAATAAATCGTTTCTTTCCCAGCAAATGAAAACAGATTTCTCTTGCTAAATTGATATTGAAAATATACTTGCCTAACCAGTTTTGATTTCTTGCTGATCCATACTGCTGTATACATATATATGTGTGTCTTAATTATGTTTTCCATGTGTATGCTTATAACTAACCTGCATTCTTGCCTTTGGTGCTGCTAAATCATATTTCTGGGCTATTACGTACTTGTGCTTGTCCCTTTTGTTATTGAACCTTCCTCATGCATGTGTATATACTCCCATGGATTTGAACTGGTCCTTGACCCTGTTGCATTAGTTTAATGAGATAATGAGACTTGAAATATAAATCTTAGGTGTACAAATGTACCATTTCTTTGAGCATATGTTTACTGCCATATTCAAATACCATGTAGAAATTGATGATGAAACAATTTATGTTGAGTCTTGGTGTTGTCTGCGCATAAGTCATGTAATTGCTCAAGCTCTAGTGCATCACTTTAAAACATTCTTGTGCATTGACCTATGATTAAGTCGAGAAACTCCTTGTTTGCCTTTGAACATGTCACTTAAGTTTTGTTGCTCTTGTATGCTGGATAATTGCATTTGTCATGTATTGTTTGCTGATACTTTGTGCATATCTGCTCACATTTGCTTTACATCCTGTTATCATGCTCCTTCATGCACACATTAGCTTGTGCACCTTTATGCACATTACCTAGCACTTAATATGCTACACTGTTTGAGCTCTTGAGCATTCTAGTTGTCCCTGTCCATTTACACTAGTGCTGAACCTAGGCTATGACCATGTTGTGGCATGTACTCTTTGTATATGTTGTGACAATTGAAATTTCACCATTTCTTAACCCATGCATGTACTCTGTCCTTGCTTGACCACTGTCATAGCTGCTTGTTGCCATCTTCATGTTGACATTATTCTGAACCATGAATTTTTGCTTATGTACATGTGAATGAATCATGCACCATTTTGAGTCTTCTTTGACCCGTGTTTGTTTGAAAGCTTGAGACTTGAGACTTGAGTGTTTCAACATGTACACCACTCTCATTTGCTGTTTGAATTGATTCATGCACTTGTAGCCTCGATCATTGTTGCATTCATGTATACATATATGTATATATATACACGTATGTTTGTGTATATGTGTGGCTATCCGAATGAAAAACATGAAATATTTATCAGGAGGCTGCTATTACTGAGTTTAGGCTATTCAGAATCAGCTAATAATGATGTTGGTTCTGATCAGCAGACCAGTGTAGTGTGTTGAGGCTGATATATGAGCACTGGAGTATACTGTTTGCCTTGTGGTATTTGCAGTGTATCGCTGTCAATATCACAAGGTGTCTAAACACAGATGAATGGATATATAAATCAGATCAAGTCATGTAAAATGATGAGAAACGCACCAAAATCTTGAGGCAAATAAATTTTTAAAGTAAAAATTTTATCTTCTTGAATATAAATTATTTCTGTTCCAGATACTATGTGTGTGTTTCTGTGACAGGTAAGCAGAGGTCTGGACTAACTGTGCTGACTAACAGAAGACAGTAGACAGAAGATAAGTAACAGAGTGTCAGTGTATGAATGTAACTGTATATGAGTGAGTGTATGTTGTAGTGAGGAACTGATATGTAAAGGAATGTATATGAAATGTAATGTATTACTGAGATAAACAAATAGTGGAGTTATAAAATTTGTACTATTGAAATGTTTGAAATAAAGTATTATATTTAAATAAAATACTATTTGAATATTTGAATTCACGTGCAGTAGTATTCCATTTAAATATAAGTATTATATTCCTATTTGTGATGTAGTATAACAGTACAATAACAAACAAATTTATATTAATATATATTTGGTTTTTATCATCAAACAAAAATCATATAATTGTTAATATACAACAATCTCCCCCTTTTGATGATGACAAACAAATAAAAGATTTTGAGCATAGTAAATGTGTTTGACAGTGAAGTATTGAACTTCCCCTATTTGAATGCTCCTCCTACAATAGAAACTCCCCCTGTAAATGTGCATGAGTGAAAAGAATGAAAAATTGAATGTAATTTTCAGTATTAAAATATTTCCAAAATATTCACTCATAAATCAAAATCTTAACCCATTCTCCCCCTTTTGTTATCATCAAAAGGATACAGAAATTAAAATAGTGATGAAAAAATGACTAAAAATATAATATAAGCTTAAGAGGAAGAACGATCATTATAAGTCTCAATCACTCAAACAAAAATCAAAATATTCTAAGAACTAGTGGCAAATTTTGCATTGTAGAATGACAGATTTACAATGAAATTTATATAAATGGAGAGAGCTTGAAAAATATGATTCCAGTTATTTTCAAAAGAATTTATTAAAATTGAGCACAAAATATGATGGTTTTGGACTATAATTATAAGTTCAATTTAAGTGACGCAATCGAATAATCTATGTAATAACCCGGAAATCTGAGTCAATTTAAAATTTTTATTTTGCCTATTTTGATGAATTTTGAATATTTAAAATGAATTATCTTAAATAATATCAACGAGAACTTTATTTTGAATAGAATTAGAACGTATATATTTATATACGTCATCATTAGAATATAAATATTTATTTATATATATAAAAGGAAATGAAAATGGCATGGTAGTTCGATGATTCGATTTCAAATTTCAAATGAATGTACAAGATTAAAAATAAATCGGATTTTAGCAAAACCAAAAATATTTGAATCTAATTGAGAATATCTTTCCAACGAATCCGAAAAATAAAAATTTCATAGCGGGGATAAAAAGTTATGTCCAGTTGAAAATTCAGAATAGTCGCTATGGAATTCTGGCCCTTAAAAATAGCCATTTTGCAAATGACCTCGATTTTCGACGAAATCACTTTTCTTGGATCCGTGATGTCTAATTATTGCTAGGTTTCAAAATTCATAATTTTTTGAATCAATATGTGAGCGTGGCAAAGAAAAACGCGTTTGACCAGTTTCAGTTGATTTTAATCGATTGGAAAATGGCCATTTTTCAAACGGTCTCAGAATTCGACAAAATAAGTTTTGTTAGGACCGTATCGTTAATACGGAGCTATAAAATATTTTTCTGGAATTTTTCGAGTTAGTATGTGGCCCCAGTAAATTGAAATGTGCGTTCAAATTCAATATATAGAGTTATATTTTGATTTTGAAGAAAACTGATCGAAACGATCGAATCATCTTACGATACATATCCCATTGTGTTCGGAATGGGGATAATCAATTATGGACGACAGGCGGTGGGTTCGATTTCGTGGTCCAAATTAAAAGTTGCTTTTTGAAATTAAATAAATAAATAAACCAACAAACACCCTTTCCCTCTTACCCCCTTCTGTTATTCAGATCGAAAGTCAATAAAAGAAAAAAAAAGGAGGGGGAAAGATGATGGCGCCCCTCCCATCCACCGCCGCCACTGGAGCGGCCGCCATCAGCGCCTCCCCCGCTGCACCCCCTCTGACCCCATCGCCTCTCTCTCCTCTTCTTCTCCCATCCCCGCGACTGAAGACCGCAGCCGAGCCCCACGCCCTGAAACCCGTCGCCGCCTGAACTGATCACCCCCGACCACCGCCGCTACCCCCCTTTTTTCTGCCTGTCATCCACGTGAGCACCCCCTCCACCAGCCACCATCGACGAACCCCCTTCTCCGATTAAAACCCTAATGAAAATTGTAAGTTTCTTTTATATATTTCCTCAATAAAGTTGTTTTTTTTTTCTTTTATGAAGTTTACGATGTTAGTGTAGGAGAATGATGATTTTATCATTAAAAAATTTAGATTTTTATTATGAGAAAGTTTAGATTTTTACATAATAAAGTTACAATTTTGTGTTAGCAAAAATATATGGTTTTTAAACGTATAAAGGTATGATTTTTAACATAAGAAAAAATATTATTTTTTCTTTTAGGTGAAGTGGCGGAGACTTGATTTTTTTGTATAGTTAAAAAGTTATATTTTTGTTTGATTAAAAAGTTAGATTTTTCGATTGAATAAAAAAAGATTAGATTTTTATATAACGTTGTGATAAAATTGGATTTTTATATGTATGTAGAAAGAATAAAAATTCAATTTTTATATAATGTAGATATTAAAAATATGATTTTTATATTATGCAGAGGAAGCAAAAATATGATTTTTATATGGAAAATGGCGAGATAAAAATATAATTTTTATCTATATAGTAGTGGTATAAAAATAGAATTTTTATCTATTTAGTAGCGGTATAAAAATATGATTTTTATATACATGACAACAATATAAAAATGTGATTTTTATATATGTAGTGGCTACGGACGATGAAATTGACAAAAGGAGAGCACGACGAAGATTTCTGCATATGAAGAGTCGCCGTGTATTGGATTAGCTACTTGGTGAGAACTCCTCACTTTTAAATTTATTTCTAGTTCGAAATATATGCTAGGATGCAAACGGTGCTTAGTAGCACCCGACACCGGTCGTCCACAGACCATGGACGGCTTGTTTGTTTGGTTGTTGTGTTGTGGAATTTGATTGTGTGATGTGGAATGAAATAAAATATTCTTATAGTTAAAAATATAATTTTTAACGTGTATATAAAATAAATAGTAATAAACAAATCGGAGATTTGTTTATATACATTGATTTGACTGATGTTGATTGGGACGATAAATTTTACACATCGCCCAACTGCACAAATAAAATCTGTGTTTGTTGATTTGAAACCCCACACGGGTATTGGGATGATGTTTGACGTACACTCATCCCGATTGTTTAGTTGTATGTCAATCGATGGATTGACAGGCTGTGTAAGCATTGATTATTTATATTTAATGCTTATGTAGTCGTGTGGTGCACTCTGGATGATGGTTGATTATTTATTGTTGCTATTATATACATGTGTTGTAGAAAATCCATATAATTAACATTATATGGTAATTGATTGGGCCTTATTCCAATACAGAAAATAAATTCATGTGTTGAATAGAAAATAAATTCATGTTTGAATAGAATAAACATTCATGTGTTGAATAAAAGCCGTGTTGATTAGATTGACGCCATTTTGACGTGAACGATATTTATATCGATTTTATTCATTTTTCAATGAATATTGAAAGTGATTTTGAAATTCGAATTAATATGAAATAGATTTGAAATTTGAATTAAATTGAAATGAATTGAAATTCGAATTAAATTGAAATGAATTGAAATTCCAATTAATTTGAAAGTAATTTGACATTCGAATTAAATTTAAATGAAGTGAAATTCGAATTAAATTGAAATTGAATTGAAATGAAATCGATTTGAAATGAAATTAAAATGAATTTATATTGAAAATTTTGATTTTGATTTGAATTTGAAAAGGAAGTTGAAATCGTTTTGAAAACGAATTTAAAACGATTTATATAATACGTTTTGAAAGGAAATCGACGAAATATATATAATATATATATATTATATATATAATGGCCTGAATAGAACACGCCGTGGTAGTTTGCGAATTTCGACCATTGACTTCGAATGGATATTACGGGAGATACGACCGTCGGATTCTCCTAAAACCGGAACCGTTGGGTTCGTATCGAAAAGGGCTTTATAACGAATACTAGAGATTTGAAATCTAACGGTTGGATTTGGAATTATGTCCAAATCAAATTTGGAAAAGGTCGCTGTAAGTGCAATTCGATGGCCGTTGATGGAAATCGACTGTACGGGCCTTAATAAAATTATTAAAAATAGTAATAATTTGTGTAAAATCATAAGAAATGATTTGGGAATAATTGGGATGAAAAACTCCATATTTGAAAAGATAAAAATTGATTTTTATCGAAATGAACTAGTTTTGAACTAGAATTATAATTCTATTTATTTTTAAATAAATAAATTGAATTTAAAAAGGGTTTCAAAAGTAACCAGAATTTCCAATAAATGAATTGGAATAGATTTGAGTCGAAATTGTCTTTGGAATATTTCGATGTTGGATTTCGTGATTATACAGATAGCGTTATGGGAATTTGAAAGATATATAGATATCGTTATTTCCAATATGATATTTGTTGGTCATAGAATTTGATATTGAATACAAGCCGATATATTTTCTATTCAGAGCCTTGTATTTAATATCAAATGTGATTTGGGTTTGTCGTGAATGGTGTCTTTATTAACACGGTTCTTAAGCCCAGTTGAGAAAAAGATTAAATCTTTTTATTTAGATTTAATGAAGTGTACCAATTAAATAATATTTAATTGGAATTGAATTGGTATTGATTTTTGGGTTTATCATGAACAATGTTTTAAATAACACTTGTTCTTTAACCCGATAATTAATGGAATGTGATTTTGGGTTGTCGTGAACGGTATCTTCAATAATATTGTTCTTAGACCCAAAGGAGATAAGAAAATCAGAAACTAACTGGAGATTAGTTAAGTTGAATGGTTTCTGGGGTATTGATCTGATGTGGGTTTCGGCCTTCGGGGTTAATATTTAGGGAATTGCTCACTTGCTAATTTACGGTTAGGGACTGATTGAAATGTGATGTGATTTTGGGGTTTATCGTGAACCAATGTTTTAAATGACACTGATTCTTTAACCCAGTCAAAGATTAAAACTAAGTGGAGTTTTAATGAATCTTTAGTTAGATTGAAAAGATCGAGAATGGAGTATCACCAGTTTTACTCCAGACGGTAGTTAAATCTTTAACTAGATTTGAACGTGAAATGGTAATTGAATTTACCGATAACACCATGGTGTTAGATATGAAGTATGACTAGTTTTACTTCATGAGATAAATAGGTTGGGATTGGGAAATAAAATAAATAATTACTTCGATGTGGTTCGCTAATCCCGAGTAGTTTGAAGTGATATTCAAAGGAAGATTAAAGAATAAATTTAAAAGAATTTATCTTTGATAAAATTAATGGGAACCTTTCCCTAAGAATGTGAAATTTAGAAACTAACTGTAGGTTGGCTAAGATGAATGGTTTCCTGGGTATTGATCTGATGTTGGTTTCGGCCTTCGGGGTTAATATTTGGGGAATTGTTCTCTTACTAGTTTACGGTTAGTGACTGATGAATTGGAATGAGGCTTGTGTTGTGTTTGTGTAACACTTGTATATTATATACGCGAGTTATTCGAAAAGACCAGGTTTTTCCCATTCTGAATAACTGATTCGACGATGACTCGAAGATGAAGACGGTGGTTGAAGACCAGAGGTCTTCACGTCGTTTGGATAATTACTAATGATCTTGATTGGGTCGTACACCCAAGAGGAGGGAATCAGTTGGTGATCGTCCAGACGTACTTGGAGATCGATGGATATGCGGGGTACTAGGTGCCTCCGGTTTCGTTCAGGCCCAGAACGGACTTGTAAACGGATGTGTGTCTGACATCGGATTTCATTCTGTGTGATTGATATCGGCTGCATAGCGTGAATTGCCTGTGTGGCATGCTAAGATGCAAATGATCAAGGCTTCTGTTGAAAAGCAGAGTCTTGTGGTTGATGATCAAAGCATAGCCTATGTGGCATAGCTTTGTGTAGCATTGATTCGCGAGCCTCACACCCCGGTGGTGAACCAAAAACAGGAGAGGACCTCAGGGGGGACATGCGTTTCTTTCTAGATAGAAGTGGTGTCAGTGGTTTGACACGCCCTGACGAGTTTGACTTATGTGGTTGTTGGTTTGCGAGGCGCCTCGGATATATCGGTGACTATGTGAAGCCGATGGAGTCATTCGTTGGCTCATTTACGCCCCAAAGGGCGGGGAAACGCAGTGTTCAGGCATTTTAATCCACATCGGTGGACCGGGCCTGTCGCTCCAAGGGTCGATGCGCTCTGACCCTAAGGCTCGGGCTAGAGAGTCTCAAAGCCGGTGAGGACGATCCCTTGCCTCGGTCCAAAGATGGAAATCCAACTTCCTATACGTGACGTTTCGGTTTTAGTTGTAATCCTATATATGGAGACATAGTGGGATGGGGCGCTCATGCCGTCTATTATTGATATTTATGACTGTGTATAAAATTAGAAACTAACTGGAAACGAGCTAAGATGGGTGGTATCCTGGGTGTTAGTCTGGTGTTAGTTTCGGCCTTCGGGGTTAATACTTAGGGAATCGTTCTCTTACTAATTTACGGTTGGAGTCTGATTAAGAATTAAAAACATGAAATTTAGCGCATCAAACATTCTTTGGCTATTATAAGGTAAAAACCCTATCCTCCTGCTTGTGTTGCATTGTGTGATGGGACCTGGGTCTTATATTAGCTTAATTGTTTTTTATTTAGCATTGCGCTGTTGTTTTATGCACTGGTATTCTTGGGAGGAAACCCGTTCCGCGTTGGCGGCGTGGTCCCTTGATTTACCTAACTTTAAAAATAAAGATTAATAACTGTTTTAGTTCTCACACCAGTCCCATGACTACCCTGGAGTTTATTTTTTTAACCTAAACTCTGGGTGTCCCTATTTTGACATGGGCAGCTAATAGTTTTGGTTTGGCAGATTTATATTCACAGGAAACTGGTTTACAGCTGGAATGATATCCGGAAAGCTCTGTATCTGTATATCTCTTTCATTTATGTTTTGTATTATTTTTCCACTGCGATGTATTTAAATGTAATTTAAATCTCTGGTATTTTGTGATGTATAATATTTATTCATACTCTGTATATTCTTGTATTCTGATGGAATTGTTGTAATATACAATGAAATGTTCTTCTGTGTGTTGTTCTCAAAGTATCCGCTCTTTCCTTACCGGGGAAGTTACGGGTTGTTTCAGTTGGTATCAGAGCTTTGGTTTACAGAGCTCGGAGAACAAGACACATAAGAACCATACGAAAGAATTCATTAGAGATTGGATTAGTAATATCCAATGGGATTGACTCATTAGAGATGGGATCAGTAGTATCCTAGAACGAGTGTGAAGAGTAGTGTTTTGAAAATAAAATGAAAACATTTTTTTTTTTGAAAATTTAAATCAATTATTCGTATTTGATTATTTATTTATATTGAATGTGGACAATCCGAAATATATAAAGATTTTGCATATACGCCTTGCAAACGTATATTCGAAGTTTTAATAGACTGGATAGATATAGAATCACACTTTAGTCGCCCGAAGATGGTTCTGATGATCGCTATAGCGATCACATCATCAGTATTCATGTTCGAGTTTCGAAAGTGGGACTATATATTTTCTATTGACTGGTGTGAGAACCAAAATTAGATAGAGCTTATTGTTGTGAATTGGCATCAAAAATGTGATTTTTGACTATATATCAAAGTTATGAATTTGAAATGATAATTCACTAATTGATTGCTGATTGTGTTGTTTGATTATTGTTTGACAAATTAAATGTTGAACCATTTAGCCAAATTGTATCAAATATTGAGTTGTATTGAAAATTAGTCGCATTTGCGTGCATATACATGTACTTACATTGAACAGGTCATAGCAAGGAGGCTAGAGCAAAGGAATAAAATTGTTTGGCCGACAAATAGGTACATGTTTATTGTATTTCTTGAGTTTTGGGTGATTCTATGAGCCGATTGGCTAGCCGCTTGGACTTTTATTTTTCTTTTGGATTGAAGAAGACCATGGGAGGCTATATGAAATATCCCGAAGTCCCCGGTGCAGGGGAGGTTATGGCGAAATTTATCGAAAATTTAGGGTGTTAGCCAAATTTTTGAAAATTTTGAAAAGTTCTTAGAAACTGAAAAGTTGAAGAACTTAAGCCGTAATGGAAACAGCGAAAGTTGAGTTGATTTGTTAAACAACTTTCGGCTTCGTTCCTTTTCGGGGACGAAAAGTTTTAAGTGGGGGAGATTGTAATAACCCGGAAATCTGAGCCAATTTAACATTTTTATTTTGGTTATTTTGATGAATTTTGAATATTTAAAATGAATTATCTTAAATAATATCGACGAGAAATTTATTTTGAATAGAATTAGAATGTATATATTTATATACATCGTCGTTAGAATATAAATATTTTTTTATATATATAAAAGGAATTGAAAATGGTGCGATAGTTCGATAATTCGATTTCAAATTTCAAATGAATGTACAGGATTCAAAATAAACCGGATTTTAGCGAAACCAAAAATATTTGAATCTAATTGAGAATATCTTTCCAATGAATCCGAAAAATCAAAATTTCATAGCGGGGATAAAAAGTTATGTCCAGTTGAAAATTCAGAATAGTCGCTATGGAATTCTGGCCCTTAAAAATAGCCATTTTGCAAACGACCTCGGTTTTCGATGAAACCACTTTTGTTGGATCCGTGATGTCTAATTATTGCTAGGTTTCGAAATTCGTAATTTTTCGAATCAATATGTGAGCGTGGCAAAGGAAAACGCGTTTGACCAGTTTTAGTTGATTTTAATCGACTGAAAAATGGCCATTTTTCAAACGGTCTTAGAATTCGACGAAATTAGTTTTGTTAGGACCGTATCGTCAATACGAAGCTAGAAAATATTTTTTTGGAATTTTTCGAGTTAGTATGTGGCCCCAGTAAATTGAATTGTGCGTTCAAATTCAATATATAGAGTTAAATTTTGATTTTGATGAAAACTGATCGAAACGATCGAATCAGCTTACGATACATATCCCATTGTGTTCGGAATGGGGATAATCAGTTATGGACGACAGGCGGTGGGTTCGATTTCGTGGTCGAAATTAAAAGTTGCTTTTTGAAATTAAATAATTAAAAAAAAACCAACAAACACCCTTTCCCTCTTACCCCCCTTATGTTATTCAGATCGAAAGTCAATAAAAGAAAAAAAAAGGAGGGGGGAAAGACAATCGCGCCCCGCCCATCCACCGCCGCCACCGGCGCGGCCGCCATCAGCGCCTCCCCCGCTACACCCCTTCTGACCCCATCGCCTCTCTCTCCTCTTCTTCTCCCCTCCTCGCGACTGAAGACCGCAGCCGAGCCCCACGCACTGAAACCCGTCGCCGCCTGAACTGACCACCCCCGACCACCGCCGCTACCCCCCCTTTTTCTGCCTGTCATCCACGTGAGAACCCCCTCCACCAGCCACCATCGACGAACCCCCCTTCTCCGATTAAAACCCTAATGAAAATTGTAAGTTTCTTTTATTTATTTCCTTAATAAAGTTGTGTTTTTTTTTCTTTTATGAAGTTTACGATGTTAGTGTAGGAGAATGATGATTTTATCATTAAAAAGTTTAGATTTTTATTATGAGAAAGTTTAGATTTTTACATAATAAAGTTACGATTTTGTGTTAGCGAAAAGATATGGTTTTTAAACGTATAAAGGTATGATTTTTAACACAAGAAAAATATTATTTTGTCTTCTAGGTGAAGTGGCGGTGATAAAGACTTGATTTTTTTGTATAGTTAAAAAGTTATATTTTTGTCTGATTAAAAAGTTAGATTTTTTGATTGTATAAAAAAGATTAGATTTTTATATAACGCTGTGATAAAATTGGATTTTTATATGTATGTAGAAAGAATAAAAATTCAATTTTTATATAATGTAGATATTTAAAATATGAATTTAATATTATGTAAAGAAAGCAAGAATATGATTTTTATATGGAAAATGGCGAGATAAAAATATAATTTTTATCTATATAGTAGTGGTATAAAAATAGAATTTTTATCTATTTAGCAGCGCTATAAAAATGTGATTTTAATATACATGACAACAATATAAAAATCTGATTTTTATATATGTAGAGGCTACGGACGATGAAATTGACAAAAGGCGAGCACGACGAAGATTTCTGCATATGAAGAGTCGCGGTGTATTGGATTAGCTAGTTGGTGAGAACTCCTCACTTTTAAATTTATTTCTAGCTTGAAATATATGCTAGGATGCAGACAGTGCTTAGTAGCACACGACCCCCGTCGTCCATAGACCATGGATGGCTTGTTTGTTTGGTTGCTGTGTTGTGAAATTTGATTGTGTGATGTGGAATGAAATAAAATATTCTTATAGTGGAAAATACTTTATAGTTAAAAATATTTTTTTTAACGTGTATATAAAATAAATAGTAATAAACAAATCGTAGATTTGTTTACATACACTGATTTTACTGATATTGATTGGGACGATAAATTTTACACATCGCCCAACTGCAAAAATAAAATCTGTGTTTGTTGATTTGAAACCCCACACGGGTATTGGGATGATGTTTGACGTACACTAATCCCGATTGTTCAGTTGTATGTCAATCGATGGATTGACAGGCTGTGTAAGCGTTAATTATTTATATTTAATGCTTATGCAGTCGTGTGGGGCACTCTGGATGATGGTTGATTATTTATCGTTGCGATTATATACATGTGTTATAGAAAATCCATATAATTAACATTATATGGTAATTAATTGGGCCTCATTCCAATATAGAAAATAAATTCATGTGTTGAATAGAAAATAAATTCATGTGTAGAATAGAATAAACATTCATGTGTTGAATAAAAACCGTGTTGATTAGATTGACGCCATCTTGACGTAAACGATATTTATATCGATTTTATTCATTTTTCAATGAATATTGAAAGTGATTTTGAAATTCGAATTAATTTGAGATAGATTTGAAATTCGAATTAAACTGAAATGAATTGAAATTCGAATTAATTTGAAATGATTTGAAATTCGAATTAAATTGAAATGAATTGAAATTCGAATTAATTTGAAATTCGAATTAAATTGAAATGGAGTGAAATTCGAATTAAATTGAAATTGAATTGAAATCAATTTAAATTGAAATTAAAATGAATTTATATTGAAAAATTCGATTTTGATTTGAATTTGAAAAGGAAGTTGAAATCGTTTTGAAAACGAATTTAAAACGATTTATATAATACGTTTTGAAAGGAAATCGACGAAATATATATATCATATATATAATGGCCTGAATAGAACGCGCTGCGCCGCGGCAGTTCGCGAATTTCGACCATTGACTTCGAATGGATATTACGGGAGATCCGACCGTCGGATTCTCCTAAAACCGGAATCGTTGGGTTTGTATCGAAAAGGGCTTTCTAATGAATATTAGAGATTTGAAATCTAACGGTTGGATTTGGAAGTATGTCCAAATCAAATTTGGAAAAGGTCGCTGTAAGTGCAGTTCGATGGTCGTTGATGGAAATCAACTGTACGGGCCTTGATAAAAATTTTAAAAATAGTAATAATTTGTGTAAAATCATAAGAAATGATTCGGGAAGAATTGGGATGAAAAACTCCATATTTGAAATGATAAAAATACATTTTTATCGAAATGAACTAGTTTTGAACTAGAATTATAATTCAATTTATTTTTAAATAAATAAATTGAATTTAAAAAGGGTTTTAAAAGTAACCAGAATTTCCAATAACTGAATTGGAATGGATTTGAATTGAAATTGTCTTTGGAATATTTCGATGTTGGATTTCGTTATTATACAGATAGCATTATGGGAATTTGAACGATATATAGATATCATTATTTCCAATACGATATTTGTTGGTCGTAGAATTTGATATTGAATATAAGCCGATATATTTTCTATTCAGAGCCTTGTATTTAATATCAAATGTGATTTGGGTTTGTCGTGAATGGTGTCTTCATTAACACTGTTCTTAAGCCCAGCTGATAAAAAGATTAAATCTTTTAATTTAGATTTAATGAAGTGTACCAATTAAATAATATTTAATTGGAATTGAGTTGGTATTGATTTTTGGGTTTATCATGAACAGTGTTTTAAATAACACTTATTCTTTAACCCGATAATTAATGGAATGTGATTTTGGTTTGTCGTGAACGGTATCTTCAATAATACTGTTCTTAGACCTAAAGGAGTTAAGAAAATCAGAAACTAATTGGATATTAGTTAAGTTGAATGGTATCTGGGATATTGATCTGATGTGGGGTTTCAGCCTTCGGGGTTAATATTTAGGGAATTGCTCACTTGCTAATTTACGGTTAGGGACTGATTGAAATGTGATGTGATTTTGGGGTTTATCGTGAACCGTGTTTTAAATGACACTGATTCTTTAACCCAGTCAAAGATTAAAACTAAGTGGAGTTTAATGAATCTTTAATTAAATTGAAAATATCGAGAATGGAGTATCACCAGTTTTACTCCAGATGGTAGTTAAATCTTTAATTAGATTTGAACGTGAAATGGTAATTGAATTTACCGATAAACCGTGGTGTTAGATATGAAGTATGACCAGTTTTACTTCACGGGATAAATAGGTTGGGATTGGGAAATAAAATAAATAATTACTTCGGTGTGGTTCGCTAATCCCGACTAGTTTGAAGTGATATTCAAAGGAAGATTAAAGAATAAATTTAAAAGAATTTATCTTTGATAAAATTAATGGGAACCTTTCCCTAAGAATGTGAAATTTAGAAACTAACTGTAGGTTGGCTAAGATGAATGGTTTCCTGGGTATTGATCTGATGTTGGTTTCGGCCTTCGGGGTTAATATTTGGGGAATTGTTCTCTTACTAGTTTACGGTTAGTGACTGATGAATTGGAATGAGGCGTATGTTGTGTTTGTGTAACACTTGTTTATTATATACGCGAGTTATTCGGAAAGACCGGGTTTATCCCATTCTGAATAACTGATTTGACGATGAGTCGAAGATGAAGACGGTGGTTGAAGACCGGAGGTCTTCACGTCATTTGGATAATTACTAATGATCTTGATTAGGCCGTACACCCAAGAGGAGGGAATCAGTTGGTGATCGTCCAGACGTACTTGGAGATCGATGGATATGCGGGGTACAAGGTGCCTCCGGTTTCGTTCAGGCCCAGAACGGACTTGTAAATGGATGTGTGTCTGACATCGGATTTCATTTTGTGTGATTGATATCGGTTGCATAGCGTGAATTGTCTGTGTGGCATGCTAAGATGCAAATGATCAAGACTTCTGTTCGAAAGAAGAGTCTTGTGGTTGATGATCAAAGCGTAGCCTGTGTGGCGTAGCTTTGTGTAGCGTTGATTCGCGAGACTCACACCCCGGTGGTGAACCAAGAACGGGAGAGGACCTCAGGGAGGACATGCGTTTCTTTCTAGTTAGAAGTGGCGTCAGTGGTTTGACATGCCCTGACGAGTTTGACTTATGTGGTTGTTGGTTTGCGAGGCGCCTCGTATATATCGGTGACTATGTGAAGCCGATGGAGTCTGTGACGATCCCAAAACCCCGTGACATGGTGTTAAGGATAATCATTGGAATATAACACATTAATCATCATTAGCAGATCACAGATAATAGCATAAACAGAAAATAGAATAATTTACACACATATGACAACGGAATCATATAGATATCATCACATCAGAGAGCACAGTACAGGATACAACTTAGTGCATAATGATACATAATCAGTCACCATCGCCTGAGGTGGAATCATACATAAGGAGTATACAAAATAAATATCAGTCTACATCGCCAATGTCGGAATCATAATATAGATACAATAATGGTGTAAAGACCCGCATCTTCCCCGTAAAGGAAAGCGTCGGATAGTTCGAGAATAAGCCACAACAGAACGCATATAAAAGAACGTTTCATTGTATTTCACAACATTGTATCAGATTACAAGAATATACAGAGTATAAATGAATATTACACAGAAATATCAGAGATTTAAGTTACATTTAAATACATAGCAGCGGAAAATAATACAATACACAACTAGAAAGGGATATACGGATACAAAGCTTTCCGGATATCGTTCCAGCTGTAAACCAGGATCCTGTGAATATAAATCTGCAAAACCAAAACTACTAGCTGCCCGTGTCAAAAATAAGGGCACCCAGAGTTTAGGTTAAAACAATAAACTCCAGGTCAGTCATGGGACTGGTGTGAGAACTAAAACAGTTATTAATCTTTATTTGAAAGTTAGGTAAATCAAGGGACCACGCCGTATAACACGGAACAGGCTTCCTCCCAAGAATACCAGTGCATAAAACAAACAGCGCAATGCTAAATAAAGAAAAATGAAGCTGTTATAAGACCCAGGTCCCATCACACAATGCAACGCAGCCGAGGATAGGGTTTTCCCTTATAACAGCCAAAGAATGCTTGATACGTTTAAAACAAATCATTTGATACTATTATAAGTGCATAGTGTATAAAACACTTCAAATCATAAGTATCAATCATAGGCGGCATGAATGGCCCATAACACTATGTCGCCATATATAAGTTTACAATCAAAACCGCAAATGTCGTATTGGAAGTTGGGTTATCATTTATGGTATGAACCGAGGCTAGGGGCAAGATCCTCAACCGATTCGAGACGCTCTAGTCCGCCCCTCAGGATCAGAGCTCGAGTGACCCTTGGATCGTCAGGGCCGGTCCACCGATGTGGATTAAAATGCCTGAACATGCGTTTCCCCACCCTTTGGGGCGTAAGCCTGGCCCGTCAGCCGACCAGAAGCATCGGCCGAAACCGATATCACGAGGCGCCTCGCTTTTCAGCAAGTAATAATAAGTAACATCCACATGAGTCAAACTCGTCAGCCAGTTCAAGCACTGACGCCACTCCTAACTAGAAAGAAACGCATGTCCTCCCTGAGGTCCGTCTCTCGTTTTTAGTTCATACCGGATGTGATACTCGCGAATCAACGTTACACAAAGCTACGCCACAAAGGCCGTGCTTCGATCATCACCACAAGGCTTTGCTTTTCAACAGAAGCATCGATCATTTGCATCTTAGCATGCCACACAGGCAATTCACTCCATGCGATTGATATCCATCAATATATAACCCCTGAGCTCGTACGTCTCAGAGAAGGGCGTTAAGCAAGAGAATAAATTCTCCGCCGCCAAACAGATATATATTTAATAGAGATCAATCACACGGACTAAAATCCAATGTCAGACACGCAGTCCATTTACAAGTCCGTTCTGGGTCTGAACGAAACCGGAGGCACCTAGTACCCCGCATATCCATCGATCTCCAAGTACGTCTGGACGATCACTAACTGTTTCCATCTTCTTGGGTGTACAGCCCAATCAAGATCATCAGTAATTACCCAAACGACGTGAAGACCTCCGGTCTTCGACCATCGTCTTCATCTTCGACTTATCGTCGTATCAGTTATTCAGAATGGGATAAACCCGGTCTTTCCGAATAACTCGCGTATATTTTAAATAAGTGTTACACAAACACAACATACGCCTCATTCCAATCCATCAGTCACTAACCGTAAATTAATCAAGATAATAATTCCCCAAATATTAACCCCGAAGGCCGAAACCAACATCAGATCAATATCCAGAAAACCATTCTGCTTGGCTAACCGACAGTTAGTTTCTAAATTTCACATTCATAGGGAAAGGTTCCCATTAATTTTATCCAAGATAAATTCCTGAATTTATTCTCTAATCTTCCTTTGAATTTCGATTCAAATTAGTCGGGATTAACGAAACTTACTGAAGTAATCATTTGTTTTAATTTCCCCAATCCCAACCTATTCATCCCATGAAGTAAAACTGGTAATACTTCATATCTAACACCACGGTGTTATCGGTAAATTCAATTACCATTTCACGTTCAAATCTAATTAAAGATTTAACTAACGCCTGGAGCAAAACTGGTGATACTCCATTTCGATTATTTCAATCTAATTAAAGATTCATTAAAACTCCACTTAGTTTTAATCGTTAACTGGGTTAAAGAATCCGTGTCATTTAAAACACGGTTCACGATAAACCCAAAGTCATATTCCATTAATTATCGGATTAAAGAACGAGTGTTATTTTAAAACACTGTTCACGATAAACCCAAAAATCAATATCAATTCAATTCCAATTAAATATCATTTAATTGGTACACTTCATTAAATCTAAATAAAAGATTTAATCTTTTCTCAACTGGGTTCAAGAACAGTGTTAGTGAAGACACCATTCACGACAAGCCCAAATCACATTTGATATTCAATATAAGGCTCTGAATAGAAAATATATCGGCTTATATTCAATATCAAATTCTACGATTAACAAATGTCGTATTGGAAATAACGATATATATATATATATATATCTTTCAAATTTCCATAACAACATCTGTATAATCTCGAATCCCAACATCGAAATATTCCGAAGACAATTTCGATTCAAATCCACTCCTATGCAATCATTGGAAGTTCTGGTTATTTTTAAAACCTTTTTTCAAATTCAATTTATTTATTTAAAAATAAATAGAATTATAATTCTAGTTCAAAACCAGTTCATTTCGATAAAAATCTATTTTTATCTTTTCAAATATGGAGTTTTTCATCCCAATCCTTTCTAAATCATTTCTTATGATTTTACACAAATTATTGCTATTTTTAATAATTTTATCAAGGCCCGTACAGTCGATTTCCATCAATGGCCATCGAACTGCACTTACAGCGACCTTTTTCGAATTTGATTTGGACGTATCTCCAAATCCAACCGTTAGATTTCTAATTTCTAATATTCGTTAGAAAGCACTTTTCGATACGAACCCAACGGTTCCGGTTTTAGGAGAATCCGACGGTCGGATCTCCCGTAATGTCCGTTTGAAATAAATGGTCGAAATTCACGAACTACCGCGGCGCGGCGCGTTCTATTCAGGCCATTATATTATATATATAATATATATAATATATATTTCGTCGATTTCTATTTAAAACGAATTATATAAATAGTTTTAAAATTCGTTTCAAAAGCAATTTCAACTTCCATTTCAATTCAAATCAAAATTGAATTCTTCTTTATAAATTCGTTTTAAAATTCATTTCTATTCAATTCAAATTTCAATTCAATTTGAATTCATTTCAATTCGCTTTCAATTCAATTTGAATTCGTTTTCAATTCAATTCATTTCGAAATCGTTTTCAATTCAATTCATTTCGAAATCGTTTTTCAATTCAATTCATTTCGAAATCGTTTTTCAATTCAATTCATTTCGAAATCGTTTTCTATTCAATTCATTTCGAAATCGTTTTCTATTCAATTCATTTCGAAATCGTTTTATATTCAATTCATTTCGAAATCGTTTTCTATTCAATTCATTTCGAAATCGTTTTTTATTCAATTCATTTCGAAATCGTTTTCTATTCAATTCATTTCGAAATCGTTTTCTATTCAATTCATTTCGAAATCGTTTTATATTCAATTCATTTCGAAATCGTTTTCTATTCAATTCATCTTGAAATCGTTTTATATTCAATTCATTTCGAAATCGTTTTCTATTCAATTCATCTCGAAATCGTTTTCTATTCAATTCATCTCGAAATCGTTTTTCAATTCAATTCATTTCGAAATCGTTTTCAATTCAATTCATTTCGAAATCGTTTTTCAATTCAATTTGATTCAAATTTCATTTCAAAATATTCGATTTCGAATTCACTTTTCAATGTCATTTTAAAATGTATAAAATCGATATAAATATCGTTCACGTCAAAATGGCGTCAATCTAATCAACACGGCTTCATAAATTTCTATTTTCAAATATTCTATTTCAAATATTTCTTTTTCAAATAGTTGTTATTATCAAAGTATTTTGTTCAACACATGACCAATCTCAATGGATGAGTACTGTCAACATATGAACTTTTATTTTATAATATTCTTTATTTTTCAAATTGGAATGAGGCCCAATCAATTACCATATAAAGTTAATTATATGGATTTTCATACAACACATGTATAATAGCATTGAAAAATAATCAACCATCAACCAAAGTGCACTACACTGTATAAGCATCAAATATAGATATCTAACGCTTAGAACAGCCTGTCAATCAGCCGATCGACATATTTAATCAATCAGGATGAGTGAAATTCATATTTCATCCCAACACCCGTGTGGGGTTTTCAAACAATCAAACACAGATTTTAGTTGTGCAGTTGGGCGATGTGTAAAATTTATCGACCCAATCAATGTCCTTCAAATAGGTGTACATAAACAAACCGTCCGGTTTGTAAATGAATATTTTATTTTATTCACTTTCACTATATTCATATTCACGTTAAAAATTATATTTTTAACGATAAAACATTTTATTCCAACATATGAATTTTTATTATTCATTTACACAATAAAATGATATTTTTATTTTCTAACATATTTTAGAAAATTTCGGCGGCATAACGGCACGATACTAGAAACGGGACGAGGCCTAGCCTTATCCCCGGTCTAGTGAAGGCCCACGCCATTCACACATCAATCAAATCAATTTCATTTCACCAAACAATTTCCATTCAATCAAATATTCTAACTAACTACTCAACCAAACAATTTAACAAACAAGCCATCCATGGTCTGTGGATGACGGGTGTCGGGTGCTACTAAACACCGTCTACATCCTAGTATATATATATAACTAGAAAAAGAATTTTGAGTGAGAAGTTCTCACCCATAGCTATCCAATCATCTTGACTCTTCATTTAGAGAAATCTTCAACGTCATCGCATCTTCGTTGCCCGCTTTCCCTACCTATGTAAAAATCGAATTTTTACTTCGCTATCCAATATATAAAAATCATATTTTTATTTCGAAGTTCAATATATAAAAATCATATTTTTATTACTATTATGTATATATAAAATTATATTTTTATCCACGCTATTTTATATTTTTAAATCAAAGGTATTTTATTTTTCAAAGCAAAGGTATTTTATATTCAAAGTATATTTATATTCAAAAATCATGATATATATATTTTCAAAAATAATGCTATATATTTCTTCAAAAACAACGCTAATTATCCTTTTGAAGAACCAAGTCTATTTTATATTTTTAAAACAAAGGTATTTTATTTTTCAAAGCAAAGGTATTCTATATTTCAAAGTATATTTATATTCAAAAATCATGATATATATATATATATATATATCTTCACTTTGCTTTGCTATTTCATTATCTCTTTTAAAACTGAAAAGAAACAATGCTCACTTCTCTTTCAAAAATAATGCTAATTTTCTATTCAAAACAATGGGATTTTCTATTCAAAATTTACCTATATAATTAATATTTTATTAACTAATTAATTAAAATTAAAACCCCTTGAACTTATCTTCCATCAGGCCGTTAAAATCGACCCAGTCTTCGTTGCTCAAAGCTCCAGCTCGCCGCCGTTCTGCTCCATCGGAGGTCGATCAACTGGTGGCGCTTGAAGCGCCGGAAGGTCCTCCACCCTCGCCTGGTCCGGTGGGCCACTCGCCGCCCCTTAGCGCCGTGGAAAAGGTGATGAACGACGATGGTTTTGGCTTAGATTTCCAGCGATTTTCGCCTCAATAATTCCTCAACCAAATATGGATTCGTAGATCTCTGATCGCTCTACAACATTCCCTTAGTAGTGTTTGTATTTCAACTAACGGATTTGGAGAAAAAGAAGAAGAAAGATCTGAACGATTTACACCGTTCGTTTTTTTTTTACCCTGACAGCTGAAATGATAAGTGAAAGTTAGGGTTTTTCTGATTGGTGGAAAAAATAATATATATATTATTTTTATTTTATTTAATTCATTTTAAAAGTAAAAATCATCACGAACAGCAAATCAAACTCAACGAATGTCGCTCCTAGCTAATTACCCCCGTCCCGGACACAATGGAATATGTTTCGTAGGCCATTTCGACTGTTACAGTCAGTTATTCCTCAAATTAAAGTATAAAACATTTAATTTTCAAATTTGAACGTACATTTCAAATTACCGGGGTCACATACTAACTAGAAAAATTCCAGAAAAATATTTTCTAGCTTCGTATTGACGATACGGTCCTAACAAAACTAGTTTCGTTGAATTCTGAGACCGTTTGAAAAATGGCCAATTTCCAATCGATTAAAATCAACTAAAATGGTCAAAACACGTTTTCCTTTGCCACGCTCACATATTGATTCGGAAAATTATGAAATTTGGAATCTAGCAATAACTTGACATCACGGATCCAACAAAACTGGTTTCGTCGAAATCCGAGGTCATTTGCAAAATGTCCATTTTTAAGGGCCTGAATTCCATAGCGACTATTCAGAATTTTCAACTGGACATACCTTTCGATTCTTGCTATGAAACCTCGATTATTCAGATTCGTTGGAAAGATATTATCAATTAGATCCTATCATTTTTGGTTTCACTAAAATCTGGATTGTTGTGCACCCGGTACATTCAATTGAAGTTTGAAATCAAATTATCGAACTACCGCGCCATTTTCAATTCTATTTATAATTATATATAATTATTTATATTCTAACGACGGCGTATATAATATATACGTTCGAATTATATTCAAAATAAATTTCTCGTCGTTTTTATTTAAAATAATTCATTTTAAATATTCAAAATTCGCTAAAATTGCCAAA
This sequence comes from Allium sativum, assembly GCA_030737875.1. Classification (NCBI taxonomy): domain Eukaryota; kingdom Viridiplantae; phylum Streptophyta; class Magnoliopsida; order Asparagales; family Amaryllidaceae; genus Allium; species Allium sativum. The sequence continues at coordinate 28,966,874 of CM060917.1, forward strand.
ATAAAAATTTTAAACTGGCCCAGATTTTCGGGTTATTACAATCTCCCCCACTTAAAACTTTTCGTCCCCGAAAAGGAACAAAGTCGAAAGTGGTTTGATTATTCAGCTCTACGTTCGATCTGGCTTCCCTTCTCCAACTTTTCAGTTTCTGAGAATTTTCAAAAATTTCAAAATTTTGGCTAACACCCTAAATTTTCGAAAAATTTCGCCATAACCTCCCCTGCACCGGGAGCATCGGGGAATTTCAAATAGCTTCCCCGGTCCTTCAGATCTCAAAAAGAAAAAGAAAAAGCCAAGCGGCTAGCCAATAGGCTCATAAAATCATCATCACCCAAACAAAACAGTAAATCATGTAGTAAACATGTACCTATTTGTCGGGCAAACCAATTTTATTCTTCGGCTCTAGCCTCCTTGCTATGACCTGTTCAATAATATACATGTATATGCAAGCAGATGCGACCAATTTTCAATACAGTTCAATATTTGGTTAAATTAGGCATAATGGTTCAAAATTATCAAACAAGTAAACAACCAACACAAACATCAATCAATTAGTTGATTAGCTTTTCAAATTGATAATTTTGATACATATACAAAGATCAAATTTTTGATGCCAAATCACAACAATAGGCCCTATCTAATTTTGGTTCTCACACCAGTCAATAGGAAATATATAGATATCACACCTTCGAAACACGAATACTAATTCTGATGATGTTCGAACTATCATCAGAATCATCTTCGGGCGACTAGAGTGTGACTCTATATCTATCCAGTATATTGAAATTTCAAATACACGTGGATCAGACGTATACGCAAAATCTTTATATACTGGACTGTCCAACTCAATATAAATAGATAATCAAATACGAATAGTTGATTTCAAAACAAGAATTGTTTTCATTTGAAAAATATACTCTTCACACTCGTTCTAGGATACTACTGATCCCATCTCTAACGAGTCATTCTAATTGGATATTACTAATCCAATATCTGATGAATTCTTTCGTAGGGTTCTAATGTGCCTTATTCTCTGAGCTTTGTAAACCAAAGCTCTGATACCAACTGTAAAGACCCGCATCTTCCCCGTAAAGGAAAGCGTCGGATAGTTCGAGAACAAGCCACAACAGAACGCATATAAAAGAACGTTTCATTGTATATCACAACATTGTATCAGATTACAAGAATATACAGAGTATAAATGAATATTACACAGAAATATCAGAGATTTAAGTTACATTTAAATACATAGCAGCGGAAAATAATACAATACACAACTAGAAAGGGATATACGGATACAAAGCTTTCCGGATATCGTTCCAGCTGTAAACCAGGATCCTGTGAATATAAATCTGCAAAACCAAAACTACTAGCTGCCCGTGTCAAAAATAAGGGCACCCAGAGTTTAGGTTAAAACAATAAACTCCAGGTCAGTCATGGGACTGGTGTGAGAACTAAAACAGTTATTAATCTTTATTTGAAAGTTAGGTAAATCAAGGGACCACGCCGTATAACACGGAACGGGCTTCCTCCCAAGAATACCAGTGCATAAAACAAACAGCGCAATGCTAAATAAAGAAAAATGAAGCTGTTATAAGACCCAGGTCCCATCACACAATGCAACGCAGCCGAGGATAGGGTTTTCCCTTATAATAGCCAAAGAATGCTTGATACGTTTAAAAAAAATCATTTGATACTATTATAAGTGCATAGTGTATAAAACACTTCAAATCATAAGTATCAATCATAGGCGGCATGAATGGCCCATAACACTATGTCGCCATATATAAGTTTACAATCAAAACCGCAAATGTCGTATTGGAAGTTGGGTTATCATTTATGGTATGAACCGAGGCTAGGGGCAAGATCCTCAACCGATTCGAGATGCTCTAGTCCGCCCCTCAGGATCAGAGCTCGAGTGACCCTTGGATCGTCAGGGCCGGTCCACCGATGTGGATTAAAATGCCTGAACATGCGTTTCCCCACCCTTTGGGGCGTAAGCCTGGCCCGTCAGCCGACCAGAAGCATCGGCCGAAACCGATATCACGAGGCGCCTCGCTTTTCAGCAAGTAATAATAAGTAACATCCACATGAGTCAAACTCGTCAGCCAGTTCAAGCACTGACGCCACTCCTAACTAGAAAGAAACGCATGTCCTCCCTGAGGTCCGTCTCCCGTTTTTAGTTCATACCGGATGTGATACTCGCGAATCAACGTTACACAAAGCTACGCCACAAAGGCCGTGCTTCGATCATCACCACAAGGCTTTGCTTTTCAACAGAAGCCTCGATCATTTGCATCTTAGCATGCCACACAGGCAATTCACTCCATGCGATTGATATCCATCAATATATAACCCCTGAGCTCGTACGTCTCAGAGAAGGGCGTTAAGCAAGAGAATAAATTCTCCGCCGCCAAACAGATATATATTTAATAGAGATCAATCACACGGAATAAAATCCAATGTCAGACACACAGTCCATTTACAAGTCCGTTCTGGGTCTGAACGAAACCGGAGGCACCTAGTACCCCGCATATCCATCGATCTCCAAGTACGTCTGAACGATCACTAACTGTTTCCATCTTCTTGGGTGTACAGCCCAATCAAGATCATCAGTAATTACCCAAACGACGTGAAGACCTTCGGTCTTCGACCATCGTCTTCATCTTCGACTTATCGTCGTATCAGTTATTCAGAATGGGATAAACCCGGTCTTTCCGAATAACTCGCGTATATTTTAAATAAGTGTTACACAAACACAACATACGCCTCATTCCAATCCATCAGTCACTAACCGTAAATTAATCAAGAGAATAATTCCCCAAATATTAACCCCGAAGGCCGAAACCAACATCAGATCAATATCCAGAAAACCATTCTGCTTGGCTAACCGACAGTTAGTTTCTAAATTTCACATTCATAGGGAAAGGTTCCCATTAATTTTATCCAAGATAAATTCCTGAATTTATTCTCTAATCTTCCTTTGAATTTCGATTCAAATTAGTCGGGATTAACGAAACTTACCGAAGTAATCATTTGTTTTAATTTCCCCAATCCCAACCTATTCATCCCATGAAGTAAAACTGGTAATACTTCATATCTAACACCACGGTGTTATCGGTAAATTCAATTACCATTTCACGTTCAAATCTAATTAAAGATTTAACTAACGCCTGGAGCAAAACTGGTGATACTCCATTTCGATTATTTCAATCCAATTAAAGATTCATTAAAACTCCACTTAGTTTTAATCGTTAACTGGGTTAAAGAATCCGTGTCATTTAAAACACGGTTCACGATAAACCCAAAGTCATATTCCATTAATTATCGGATTAAAGAACGAGTGTTATTTTAAAACACTGTTCACGATAAACCCAAAAATCAATATTAATTCAATTCCAATTAAATATCATTTAATTGGTACACTTCATTAAATCTAAATAAAAGATTTAATCTTTTCTCAACTGGGTTCAAGAACAGTGTTAGTGAAGACACCATTCACGACAAGCCCAAATCACATTTGATATTCAATATAAGGCTCTGAATAGAAAATATATCGGCTTATATTCAATATCAAATTCTACGATTAACAAATGTCGTATTGGAAATAACGATATATATATATATATATATATATATATATATATCTTTCAAATTTCCATAACAACATCTGTATAATCTCGAATCCCAACATCGAAATATTCCGAAGACAATTTCGATTCAAATCCACTCCAATGCAATCATTGGAAGTTCTGGTTATTTTTAAAACCTTTTTTCAAATTCAATTTATTTATTTAAAAATAAATAGAATTATAATTCTAGTTCAAAACCAGTTCATTTCGATAAAAATCTATTTTTATCTTTTCAAATATGGAGTTTTTCATCCCAATCCTTTCTAAATCATTTCTTATGATTTTACACAAATTATTGCTATTTTTAATAATTTTATCAAGGCCCGTACAGTCGATTTCCATCAATGGCCATCGAACTGCACTTACAGCGACCTTTTTCGAATTTGATTTGGACGTATCTCCAAATCCAACCGTTAGATTTCTAATTTCTAATATTCGTTAGAAAGCACTTTTCGATACGAACCCAACGGTTCCGGTTTTAGGAGAATCCGACGGTCGGATCTCCCGTAATGTCCGTTTGAAATAAATGGTCGAAATTCACGAACTACCGCGGCGCGGCGCGTTCTATTCAGGCCATTATATTATATATATAATATATATAATATATATTTCGTCGATTTCTATTTAAAACGAATTATATAAATAGTTTTAAAATTCGTTTCAAAAGCAATTTCAACTTCCATTTCAATTCAAATCAAAATTGAATTCTTCTTTATAAATTCGTTTTAAAATTCATTTCTATTCAATTCAAATTTCAATTCAATTTGAATTCATTTCAATTCACTTTCAATTCAATTTGAATTCGTTTTCAATTCAATTCATTTCGAAATCGTTTTCAATTCAATTCATTTCGAAATCGTTTTTCAATTCAATTCATTTCGAAATCATTTTTCAATTCAATTCATTTCGAAATCGTTTTCTATTCAATTCATTTCGAAATCGTTTTCTATTCAATTCATTTCGAAATCGTTTTATATTCAATTCATTTCGAAATCGTTTTCTATTCAATTCATTTCGAAATCGTTTTCTATTCAATTCATTTCGAAATCGTTTTCTATTCAATTCATTTCGAAATCGTTTTCTATTCAATTCATTTCGAAATCGTTTTATATTCAATTCATTTCGAAATCGTTTTCTATTCAATTCATCTCGAAATCGTTTTATATTCAATTCATTTCGAAATCGTTTTCTATTCAATTCATCTCGAAATCGTTTTCTATTCAATTCATCTCGAAATCGTTTTTCAATTCAATTCATTTCGAAATCGTTTTCAATTCAATTCATTTCGAAATCGTTTTTCAATTCAATTTGATTCAAATTTTATTTCAAAATATTCGATTTCGAATTCACTTTTCAATGTCATTTTAAAATGTATAAAATCGATATAAATATCGTTCACGTCAAAATGGCGTCAATCTAATCAACACGGCTTCATAAATTTCTATTTTCAAATATTCTATTTCAAATATTTCTTTTTCAAATAGTTGTTATTATCAAAGTATTTTGTTCAACACATGACCAATCTCAATGGATGAGTACTGTCAACACATGAACTTTTATTTTATAATATTCTTTATTTTTCAAATTGGAATGAGGCCCAATCAATTACCATATAAAGTTAATTATATGGATTTTCATACAACACATGTATAATAGCATTGAAAAATAATCAACCATCAACCAAAGTGCACTACACTGTATAAGCATCAAATATAGATATCTAACGCTTAGAACAGCCTGTCAATCAGCCGATCGACATATTTAATCAATCAGGATGAGTGAAATTCATATTTCATCCCAACACCCGTGTGGGGTTTTCAAACAATCAAACACAGATTTTAGTTGTGCAGTTGGGCGATGTGTAAAATTTATCGACCCAATCAATGTCCTTCAAATAGGTGTACATAAACAAACCGTCCGGTTTGTAAATGAATATTTTATTTTATTCACTTTCACTATATTCATATTCACGTTAAAAATTATATTTTTAACGATAAAACATTTTATTCCAACATATGAATTTCTATTATTCATTTACACAATAAAATGATATTTTTATTTTCTAACATATTTTAGAAAATTTCGGCGGCATAACGGCACGATACTAGAAACGGGACGAGGCCTAGCCTTATCCCCGGTCTAGTGAAGGCCCACGCCATTCACACATCAATCAAATCAATTTCATTTCACCAAACAATTTCCATTCAATCAAATATTCTAACTAACTACTCAACCAAACAATTTAACAAACAAGCCATCCATGGTCTGTGGATGACGGGTGTCGGGTGCTACTAAACACCGTCTACATCCTAGTATATATATATAACTAGAAAAAGAATTTTGAGTGAGAAGTTCTCACCCATAGCTATCCAATCATCTTGACTCTTCATTTAGAGAAATCTTCAACGTCATCGCATCTTCGTTGCCCGCTTTCCCTACCTATGTAAAAATCGAATTTTTACTTCGCTATCCAATATATAAAAATCATATTTTTATTTCGAAGTTCAATATATAAAAATCATATTTTTATTACTATTATGTATATATAAAATTATATTTTTATCCATGCTATTTTATATTTTTAAATCAAAGGTATTTTATTTTTCAAAGCAAAGGTATTTTATATTCAAAGTATATTTATATTCAAAAATCATGATATATATATTTTCAAAAATAATGCTATATATTTCTTCAAAAACAACGCTAATTATCCTTTTGAAGAACCAAGTCTATTTTATATTTTTAAAACAAAGGTATTTTATTTTTCAAAGCAAAGGTATTCTATATTTCAAAGTATATTTATATTCAAAAATCATGATATATATATATATCTTCACTTTGCTTTGCTATTTCATTATCTCTTTTAAAACTGAAAAGAAACAATGCTCACTTCTCTTTCAAAAATAATGCTAATTTTCTATTCAAAACAATGGGATTTTCTATTCAAAATTTACCTATATAATTAATATTTTATTAACTAATTAATTAAAATTAAAACCCCTTGAACTTATCTTCCATCAGGCCGTTAAAATCGACCCAGTCTTCGTTGCTCAAAGCTCCAGCTCGCCGCTGTTCTGCTCCATCGGAGGTCGATCAACTGGTGGCGCTTGAAGCGCCGGAAGGTCCTCCACCCTCGCCTGGTCCGGTGGGCCACTCGCCGCCCCCTAGCGCCGTGGAAAAGGTGATGAACGACGATGGTTTTGGCTTAGATTTCCAGTGATTTTCGCCTCAATAATTCCTCAACCAAATATGGATTCGTAGATCTCTGATCGCTCTACAACATTCCCTTAGTAGTGTTTGTATTTCAACTAACGGATTTGGAGAAAAAGAAGAAGAAAGATCTGAACGATTTACACCGTTCGTTTTTTTTTACCCTGGCAGCTGAAATGATAAGTGAAAGTTAGGGTTTTTCTGATTGGTGGAAAAAATAATATATATATTATTTTTATTTTATTTTATTCATTTTAAAAGTAAAAATCATCACGAACAGCAAATCAAACTCAACGAATGTCGCTCCTAGCTAATTACCCCCGTCCCGGACACAATGGAATATGTTTCGTAGGCCATTTCGACTGTTACAGTCAGTTATTCCTCAAATTAAAGTATAAAACATTTAATTTTCAAATTTGAACGTACATTTCAAATTACCGGGGTCACATACTAACTAGAAAAATTCCAGAAAAATATTTTCTAGCTTCGTATTGACGATACGGTCCTAACAAAACTAGTTTCGTTGAATTCTGAGACCGTTTGAAAAATGGCCAATTTCCAATCGATTAAAATCAACTGAAATGGTCAAAACACGTTTTCCTTTGCCACGCTCACATATTGATTCGGAAAATTATGAAATTTGGAATCTAGCAATAACTTGACATCACGGATCCAACAAAACTGGTTTCGTCGAAATCCGAGGTTATTTGCAAAATGTCCATTTTTAAGGGCCTGAATTCCATAGCGACTATTCAGAATTTTCAACTGGACATACCTTTCGATTCTTGCTATGAAACCTCGATTATTCAGATTCGTTGGAAAGATATTATCAATTAGATCCTATCATTTTTTGTTTCACTAAAATCTGGATTGTTGTGCACCCGGTACATTCAATTGAAGTTTGAAATCAAATTATCGAACTACCGCGCCATTTTCAATTCTATTTATAATTATATATAATTATTTATATTCTAACGACGGCGTATATAATATATACGTTCGAATTATATTCAAAATAAATTTCTCGTCGTTTTTATTTAAAATAATTCATTTTAAATATTCAAAATTCGCTAAAATTGCCAAAATAAAAATTTTAAACTGGCCCAGATTTTCGGGTTATTACAAATGGCGGAGAAAATCCAAGTCAGCACGGTGTAGTCAAGCCTCGCCATGAGCCAAAAGTGCGTCAGAAACCTGTAACTAGGCTGCCCGTGTGAAAATGAGGGCACCCGAGTTTGCAAGGAGAAACAAACTACGAGTCAGTCATTGGACTGGTATGAGAAATCTACTTAACTTATTAACGACAATAATAAGGCAAATCAAAGGACCACACCACTTTCGCGGAACGAGTTTACTCCAATGAGTGCTAGTGCATGAAGTAAAGTAAATGATTAAATCATCGCAATGCTTTTTTAAAAATGAAGCCATTATAAGACTCAGGTCCCATCACACAATGCAACGCAAGCCGGAGGATAGAGTTTTACCTTATAATGGCCAAAAATGCTTCATACGTATAAAACAAAAGTGTTTGATATTATTACCAGTGCATATATGTTTTTAAAGCAAATTCCATCATAAATATCAATCCTAGACGGCATGGGTACCATATATCATGTCGCCATACTAGTAAAACAATCACATCCGCATATTTCGTATTGGAAATTGGATTCCTTCATGAGTCGAGGTAAGGGGCAAGCTCCTTTCCGTTCGAGACACTCTAGCAAATGCCTCGGGACCGCACACAGCAATCCCTGGATCCTCCAAGGTCGGTCCTCTCTTACTTTTGAGGATTGGCAATTCTTGTACACACGTTTCCCGGTCCTTACAGACCTATAATCGAGGCGCCTCGCATTCCAACAACCACACAGGTGAAAAGTAGATATAAATGTCAGGGCTGGGAGGTCACTGACACCACCATAGCTAGAAAAAACGTCGTGCACTCCTTGGGTCCTTCTCCCGTTTTTGACTCATACCGGGGTGTGAGGCTCGCGAATTCATGTTATACACAAAGCTACGTCACACAGACCATGCTTTGATCATCAACCACAAGACTTTGCTTTGCAACAGAAGCCTTGATCATATGCCACTTAGGCGTGCCACACAGGCAATCCACTCCATGCGACTGATTTCTATCAATACATAACCTCTGAGCTCGTACGTCTCAGAGAAGGGCGTTAAGCAAGAGAATAAATTCTCCACCGCCAAACAGATATATATTTAATAGAGATCAATCAGCACAGAACAAAATCCAATGTCATACACACAGTCCATTTACAAGTCTGTTCTGGGTCTGAACGAAACAGGAGGCACCAATTCCTCGCATATCCGTACAATCAACAGTATGTTTGGATGGCTACTACTTCAGCTCCTTCATGGTAGCTACTCTAATCACGAGCATCAGTAGCGCCCATCCATCCAATGTGAAGATTGTCGGTCTTCAACCATCTCCAACTCTTCGACTTCTCAACGTTGATCAATTAATTGAAATGAGATGAACTCGGCCTTTTCAAATAATCCACGTATATTTAGATTTTCAAATCAATTTATCACACGGTTTGACTATTCAACATTCACATTTCAGTTCTTTAGTTATAATTCTCATGTTAAATACATTCAACCATCACATATCAAGCAAACACAGAAAAATTGGTATATTTCCACTCTATATCGTCTATAGTATTTTATAACGATATATCGCCATTTTTATTTAATTTAAAACGGTCATATTTAATTAAATGACGTTTCAGGTCGTGCCGATGCACTGGCGTTGTTTTTCACTAATTTTGTTTTACACATATCTGAAAATCTAACCGTTGGATCTTCACAAATTTTATATCATTAGGAAGGTCATTACAAAACGAATCCAACGGTTTCAGTTTTGGGAAGATCCGACGGTCGGATTTTCCACACTAGTCATTTGAAGTTACGATTTCAATTTACGAACTGCAGCGTCGTTATTTAATTTAATTATATTTATATATATATATATATAAATATAATCGTTTCTGGCGCTGTTTTTCTTCAGATTTGAATTAAACATTCCAGACAATCCAATCGTCGGATCTTCACAAAGTTGGTGCCGTTGGGAAGATATTTCCAAGGCGAACCCAACAGTTGTGGTTTCGGGAAAATCCAATGGTCAGATTTCCCGCACTAGTCGTTTGAAATCACGGTTTCAAAACACAAACTGCACGGCCACGTTTCGTTTTAATTTTGTTTATATTTACATATTTATATAAATATAGTTCATTCAATAATTCCTATATCGTTTTCACTTCAATTATTTCACTAACGCCTTTAAATTTTGGAAAATTTCGCCATAACCTCCTTTGTACGGGAGGGGCTGGGAAAATTCCCAAATAGCCACATGGGCGTCTCATGTCAAAAAGAAAAAGCCAAGCGGCTAGCCAACAGGCTCATAAAATCATCACCCAAACAAAACAGTAAATGTGTACCTATTTGTCGGGCACAAAATTTTATTCCTCTTCTCTAGCCCCTTTGCTATAACCTATTCAATAAATTTGCATGTACATATATACAATTTTTATCACTTATCATTTTCCATTCAACTTCATATTTGATTTACTTTGGTTTAAAAACACCATTCATTCTAATGTTGCATGTATAGGCTAAAATCACATCATTAGCTTATTAATGTATATTTCAACTCATGCATATTTATATGAACAAGTGGCTATTTTTAACACTTCACATTTCAAAGATGATAATTTTGGCGAACTAAAATAGACTTCAACACATGACTATTCTCTTTAGTTCCTATGTATGTTAAAAATAATATTTCATTCACAAATATTTATTTCAATGTCCGCATATCTTTAGCATATCACATAGATGATAAAAATGATATTTTTATCATTTAAAATATTTATTCGATAATTGGATGTTTTCAACACTTCATAGTTTCAATAAAAATGTAATTTTTTATTGCTCGATCTTTTTATTCAACACATGAACTTTTCCACTACACACACTTCTCAACACATGCGCATTTCCACACATGGATATTTTGTTTATGTTGTTCATATAAGAAAGATGGAATTTTTATTGTTGAAACTATTTATATATAAGGCGAATATTTTACATACTTCATATATATTATAAAAAGGTGATTTTTATTGTTTAGACACTTCATTCATTCACAAATGAATTTAATTTTCACACATCACTTTTCAATACATGAACATTTCCACACATGGATATAGTTTCAACACATGACTTTAATTTCAACGCATGAAGATAATTTCAACATATGAAAATAATTCTAACACATGAATATTATTCAAAATTTCGGCAGCATAACGGCAGGGTAGTTAAAACGGGCACCGTCCCTAGTACGGCTCCTCGCTCTACCTTAAAACCTCGCGATTTTTGACAATGGGGATTCATGCATCTAATTCGCACGCATGCGGCATGTTTTATTTTTATTTCCACAAATATTTCCAATTCATTTCAATCACCAATGGGTATTTTTCAACCACAACCAAACAATATCAGCCAAAAACAATTATTCAACCATTCCTATTTTTCATCCAATATTTCACACGAATTCACAACAATAAATATCGTCCATGGTTTGTGGACGAGGGGAGTGTGTGTGTGTATATATATATATATTATTGCTATATTTCACTTGCATTTCAACACATATATCAATTATTCTATGCATATATAATTCATACTTCGCTTATATAGCTTACACCATGCATGTACATGAGGTATAAAACACGTGTGTAATTTATATTTCACTTATATAATTAATACACGACATTTTCCATTCAAATTCATTTAATTTAGATTTCTCACATTGGTTTGGGGAGTGCTAAAAATCGTAGATGACTCAGAAAAATCTGCGGCTTCTTCTATGTGGTAGAGAGCTTCCCTGCGGTCCCGATGTTTTCTGTTTCGTTGAATTTCGTCAACACACCAAAAAGATATGATTTTTCCAAGTGCAGACATCAAAAAGGACTCACCTTTCTAAGTGGTTCGAAACTAGGGTTGAGGTTTTCGCGAAATTCGTGGCATGTGGGGACGATCGGGGGTGCTGACGTGGAAGAGGGAGGAGCGGCGGTTCTGTCGGTGGCGGTTTGGGGGTGGCTCGGTGGCTCCTATGGCGATCGGCGGCGCTGGGAAGTCGGCGACTTCCTGGGCTCGATTCAGGCGGAGGCGGCGACGAGAGGTGGAGGGAGTTGGTAGGATTTGAAGAGGAGGAGGAGGCGAGTCGAGGGAGGGTAGCGACGGTGGCTGGAGTGGCCTGTAGCGGCGGGAAAAAGGGAGGGAAGCGGCGAACGACGATGATTGTCGAGAGCAGATGGGGACGAGGGTTTTTTAGTTTTTTTTTTATTTTAAAAATAATGAAAGAAAATTTCTGATTGGCCAAGGGTTTTATTAAATTTTTTAAATAGTGTTTTCTCCAACGAACTCCTTTTTAAGTCCAACGACTGTCGTCCCTAGCTAAATACCCCCATCCCGGACACAATGGGATATGTTTCGTTGGCCAATTCGACTGTTACAGTCAGTTATTTTTCAAATTAAAGTATAAAACATTTAATTTTTAACTTTGAACGTGCATTTCAATTTGCCAGGGCCACAAATTGATTCGAAAAATTCCAGAAAAATAAATCTAGCTATGTTTTGATGCTACGGTCCCAACAAAACTAGTTTCGTCGAATTCTGAGATCGTTTGAAAAATGGCCATTTTCTAGTCGATCCAATTTAACATAAATTGACCAAACACATTTTCTTTTGCCACGCTCACATACTAGCTTCAAAAATTATGAAATTTGAAACCTAGCAATAGTTTGACATCCCGGACCCAACAAAAGTGGTTTCGTCGAATTCCGAGGTTGTTTGCAAAATATCAATTTTCCAGGGCTATATATTCTATATAGCGACCTTTCTGAAAATTCATTCGGCCATAACTTTTGATTCCCGTTATGAAATTTCGATTTTTCAGATTCGTTAGAAAGGTATTGATAAACAGATTTAAATATTTTTGGTTTCACTAAAATCCGTTATATTCTCCACCCTGCACAGTCTGTCAAAGTTTGAATTCAAATTTTCAAACTAACTCACTATTTCTAATTCACTATTTTATTGAAATATTATATTTCAATTGTTCAAATTCCTTTGAAATGTCCAATTTAAAATTTTTAAATTGGCTCGTATTTTCCGGGTTATTACAATCTCCCCCACTTAAAACTTTTAGTCCTCGAAATGGAAACAACAATAAAGTAGGAAACAAAAATGTAAATGCAAAGTATTGTAAAGGTACCTTGCACCGGAGTTAGTCAGAGATGTCCACTCTGCATTTGGGGTAAGCTTGCTTAATGCTTTCCTCAGTCTCCCAAGTACAGTCTCTAGGATCACTGCTCCACTGCACTTTAACTAAATGAACCTTTTTGCTTCTTAGTTCTCTAGTTTCTTTGCCAACAATCTTTAATGGCTCTCTTCTGAGTGCTAATTCTGGAGTTATGTCTATATCCTGTTGCGCTGCTTCTTCTACAACAAGATCCGGATCATGCACATGTCTTCTAAGTTGAGATACGTGAAATACATCATGCACTCCAGGCAACCAATTTGGTAATTGAACCCTGTAAACAAGAGTTCCAATTCGTTCGAGTATAGGAAAGGGACCAATAAATCTCGGTGCGAACTTCCCAGTTTTGCCAAATCTGATTACTCCTCTCATCGGAGAAACTTTCAAATAAACATGGTCACCAACAGCAAATGTCAAATCTCTTCTTCTAGAATCTGCATAACTTTTCTATCGGCTTTGGGCGGTTCTCAATCGCTTTTTGATGAAGTCGACTTTATCAGTTGCTTCTCTAATCATATCAGGTCCTAACACAAGTCTATTGCCAGGTTCTACCCAACATGCTGGAGATCTGCACGGTCTGCCATATAATGCTTCAAATGGCGACATTCCCAAACTTGCTTGATAGCTATTGTTATATGAGAATTCTGCCAAATGCAAGTGATCTTCCCATGACCCACCAAAATCAATTATACAAGCCCGCAATAAATCTTCCAGAATTCTATTCACCCGCTCAGTTTGGCCATCTGTCTGAGGGTGATAAGCGGTGCTCATATTCAGTTTCGTTCCCAATTCTGTTTGGAAAGACTCCCAAAATTTGCTAGCAAATATCGGGTCTCTATCACTGACTATGCTGATGGGAATTCCATGCAGCTTAACGATTTCTTTGAAATATATCTGTGCTAGACTTTGAGCGGTTCTATTGGATCTGACAGGTATAAAATGGGCAGTCTTTGTGAAGCGATCTACGATTACCCAAATGCTGTCATTACCTTTCCTGGTTCGCGGCAAGCCATCTATGAAATCCATGGAAATCTGTTCCCATTTCCAACCTGGGACTTCCAACGGTTGCAACAGTCCAGCTAGCTTTTGTTGGTCGCTCTTGACCAATTGACAAGTAGGGCATCTGCTAACATACAAAGAAATATCTCTCTTCATTTCCCTCCACCAGAAAGTGCGTTTGATATCGTGGTACATTTTACTCACTCTAGGATGGATGCAAAATTTGGATTTATGGCATTCATCTAGCACTTCTCTTTTGAGCTCAGGGATGTTGGGAACACATATTCTCCCATTCAGTCTCAGAACTTCTTCTTTATCTACCTGATAACTTGAGGGCTCTCCCTTTTGGATTCTCCCTCTGGTCCTTTGAATGAAATAATCATTCCTCTGGAGAGCACATATTTTATCAATCAAGCCAGGTGTAATTATAAGATTGGCAATGATTGCGGTTTCTCTACTAAGCGCATCCGCTACAACGTTAGCCTTCCCCGGCGTATACAGGATATCAAGATCATACGCTGCAAGAAATTCTAGCCAACGCTGCTGTCTCAAATTCAGATCTTTCTGGGTGTATAAATACTTCAATGATTAATGATCTGTGTACAGTGTAAATTTCTCGCCCAATAAATAATGCCTCTAGATTTTCAATGCAAAAACGATAGCTAGCAACTCAAGATCATGAGTCACATAATTCTTCTCATGCGGTTTCAGTTGGCGTCTTGCATAGGCGACTACTTGGCCTCTTTGCATTAACACTGCACCAAGACCTCTGATAGAAGCATCTGTCCAAACCATTAAATCCTGATTACCATCAATGATGGTTAACACTGGAGCAGTTGTCAGTTTCGATTTCAATTCCTGGAAAGCTTCTTCACAGTCAGAAGTGCACTTAAATTTCTCATGCTTCTTCGTGAGCTTCGTTAACGGACCGGATATCTTCGAAAAATCCTTAATGAACTTTCGATAATAACTAGCCAACCCCATAAAACTTCTAACTTCTGTGGGAGTAGTGGGTTGTTTCCAGTCTTGAATCGCTGTTATTTTGCTTGGGTCAACAGAAATCCCTTTCTCTGACACGACATGGCCAAGAAACTTGACTTCTTCTTGCCAGAAGACACATTTAGAGAATTTGGCTTTGAAGACGTTCTTTCTTAGAATCTCCAATACTTGTTCTAAGTGTTTTTCATGCTCGGGTTTTGATTTGGAGTAGATTAAAATATCATCGATGAATACGAGGGCAAATTTATTCAGAACTCCCCTGAACACTCTATTCATTAGATCGACAAAGTATGCTGGAGCGTTGCACAGGCCGAACGACATTACTAACCATTCATAAAATATGTCTGGACCTCTGAAAGCTGTCAAAGGAACACATTCTTCTGCTATTCTCAACTGATGAAAACCTGTAGCCAGGTCCATTCGGGAAAATACTCTCGCCCCATTCAATTGGTCTAGCAAATCATCGATGCGGGGTAATGGATACTTGTTTTTGAGCGTCTGTTTGTTGAGGTCTCGGTAATCAATGCATAATCGAAGAGTACCGTTAGACTTTGGGACAAACACAACAGCTGCACCCCAATTAGAAAAGCTAGGTCTGATTAGACCCTTCCACAACAGTTGACGAGTTTGATCGCCTAATTCTTCTTTTTCCTTCGGAGTCATTCTGCGAATTGGATGTACCACTGGTCTGGCATTGGGAATTAGATCGATTCGGAATTCTATTTCTCTTTGCGGAGGTAAGTTTTCAACTTCGTCAAACACATCCGCATAGTTTCTACCAATCGGAATCTTTTCCAGAGAAGTGGGGATAAGTTCTAATGCCGACCAAAATTCTTCTCTATTTGGATTCGAACCATGATAGGGTATAAATATATGTCCAAGCTTCGTTCGAATTTTAACGATTCTTTCCGCACACTTTACCTCAGCTTCGTATTTCGTTAACCAATCTAGCCCGACAATAATATCGAATTCGGGAAAATCCATAACGATTAAATCAAAGGGAAACTTGTAGAAAGAATAAGAGGCTGGCACTCTACAATACGAACCGAGAATAATAGAACCCCCTATCGGATTATGTACATCAACCGAATCTTTAAGCTTTCTCTGTTTTAACTTTAATTTGTGTGTTGTGTTACTAGCAATAAAACTACGCGACGCACCTGTGTCAAACAATACAGAAACATGAATATTTTTAATTGTAAGGGTACCTCCCAAAACATCGGGTTTACCTGCTCCATCGGAAGTAGCTGGCGGGCTCGACCCGTCATACACGTGAGCTACTGTGGCCTTCTTCAGCAGAGGGCAGTCCTTGACTAGATGATTGGTCTTGCGGCAATTAAAGCAGGAGCGAGGGTTCTGAGAACCCTGGCTTGAACCTTGTGAATTTGTCTTCTGCCTCTTTGGGGATGTGCACACATTAGAGAAGTGCCCCATTTTGCCACAGTTAAAGCAGCTTCCTCTTGGCGGCTTGCCAGTCTGAGGTTTCGAGGATGCTGCTTGGCTTGACTCGGCTTGATTCCCGGCAGGCTTGCGTTTGTTCCCGGCTTGGCTTCTAGCGCGATCCTGCTCCAGATGCCTTTGGTCAAGGTCTTCGTAGTTGCATGTCATTTCCACCAATTCATTAAATTCCAGCTTGACATGGGCCATGGCTCTATCATGATACTGTCGCTTTAGCCCGAGGATAAACCTCTTATTTTTGGACTTTGCAGCGGCGACGAGCTCCGGAGCATAGGGTGACAACAGTGTAAATTTATTCAGATAATCCTGCACGGAAAGGTCCCCCTGCTGGAGGTTGGCGAAATCATCGTGCATTCGTTCTAGTGCTTGTTCTGGGACATATTTATCCTTGAAGAGTTCTTTGAATCCATCCCATGTTCTTCCAGCTTCTCTATTCCCGGCGGTGCGAGATTCCCACCATAGTTCAGCTTGTTCCTGCATAAGCCAGGCACCCATAATAGCTTTATCTTGGTCTCCAAGCCTTAGGCCTTCAAGAATTTTCTCGCATGTTTTGAGCCATGCAAGGGCCTCTATTACTGTGCCAGTTCCCGAGAAGGTCTTGCCTCCTAGGTTTTTATATCTCTTAGCTACACGGTCTAGCTCGAAGTATTGAGCGGCCGGGGGTTGTATCAAAGGTCCATCTTCAACTGGGGCTTCTCCCCGTCCTCTGCCACGGCCGGCACGACCACCTCTAGCGGCGGCTGCTCTGGTAGCCATTTTTCAAATTCTGTATAAGCAAGGAAAGAGCCAGCTAACAGAAATGATAGTTTATTGCATAGTTAAGCAAAAAATTTACGGAAAGATAATGATGGACTGATCAAATTGTTTTTGCTATTCTGCTCGGCTCATTCTAGGACTTTACTAGTCCTATCTCTAATGAGCTACATGCCTTAGAATACTACTGATTCTATTTTGACGGAGTGTTTAAGGTGTTAGACTCCAGAACTAAGGTTAACCAAAGCTCTGATACCAGCTGTGACGATCTCAAAACCCCATGACACGGTGTTACGGATAATCATTGGAATATAACACATTAATCATCATTAGCAGATCACAGATAATAGCATAAACAGAAAATAGAATAATTTACACACATATGACAGCGGAATCATATAGATATCATCACATCAGAGAGCACAGTACAGGATACAACTTAGTGCATAATGATACATAATCAGTCACCATCGCCTGAGGCGGAATCATACATAAGGAGTATACAAAATAAATATCAGTCTACATTGCCAATGGCGGAATCATAATATAGATACAATAATGGCGGAGAAAATCCAAGTCAGCACGGTGTAGTCAAGCCTCGCCATGAGCCAAAAGTGCATCAGAAACCTGTAACTAGGCTGCCCGTGTGAAAATGAGGGCACCCGAGTTTGCAAGGTGAAACAAACTACGAGTCAGCCATGGGACTGGTATGAGAAATCTACTTAACTTATTAACAACAATAATAAGGCAAATCAAAGGACCACGCCACTTTCGCGGAACGGGTTTACTCCAATGAGTGCTAGTGCATGAAGTAAAGTAAATGATTAAATCATCGCAATGCTTTTTAAAAAATGAAGCCATTATAAGACTCAGGTCCCATCACACAATGCAACGCAAGCCGGAGGATAGAGTTTTACCTTATAATGGCCAAAAATGTTTCATACGTATAAAACAAAAGTGTTTGATATTATTACTAGTGCATATATGTTTTAAAAGCAAATTCCATCATAAATATCAATCCTAGACGGCATGGGTACCATATATCATGTCGCCATACTAGTAATACAATCACATCCGCATATTTCGTATTGGAAATTGGATTCCTTCATGAGTCGAGGCAAGGGGCAAGCTCCTCTCCGTTCGAGACACTCTAGCAAATGCCTCGGGACCGCACACAGCAATCCCTGGATCCTCCAAGGCCGGTCCTCTCTTACTTTTGAGGATTGGCAATTCCTGAACACACGTTTCCCGGTCCTTACAGACCTATAATCGAGGCGCCTCGCATTCCAACAACCACACAGGTGAAAAGTAGATATAAATGTCAGGGCTGGGAGGTCACTGACACCACCATAGCTAGAAAGAAACGTCGTGCACTCCTTGGGTCCTTCTCCCGTTTTTGACTCATACCGGGGTGTGAGGCTCGCGAATTCACGTTATACACAAAGCTACGTCACACAGACCATGCTTTGATCATCAACCACAAGACTTTGCTTTGCAACAAAAGCCTTGATCATATGCCGCTTAGGCGTGCCACACAGGCAATCCACTCCATGCGACTGATTTCTGTCAATACATAACCTCTGAGCTCGTACGTCTCATAGAAGGGCGTTAAGCAAGAGAATAAATTCTCCGCCGCCAAACAGATATATATTTAATAGAGATCAATCAGCACAGAACAAAATCCAATGCCAGACACACAGTCCATTTACAAGTCCGTTCTAGGTCTGAACGAAACCGGAGGCACCAATTCCTCGTATATCCGTACAATCAACAGTATGTTTGGACGGCTACTACTTCAGCTCCTTCATGGTAGATACTCCAATCACGAGCATCAGTAGCGCCCATCCATCCAATGTGAAGATCGTCAGTCTTCAACCGTCTTCGACTCTTCGACTTCTCAACGTCGATCGATTATTTGAAATGAGATGAACTCGGCCTTTTCAAATAATCCACGTATATTTAGATTTTCAAATCAATTTATCACATGGTTGGACTTTTCAACATTCACATTTCAGTTCTTTAGTTATAATTCTCATGTTAAATACATTCAACCATCACATATCAAGCAAACACAGAAAAATTGGTTTATTTCCACTCTATATCGTCTATAGTATTTTATAACGATATATCGCCATTTTTATTTAATTTAAAACTGCCATATTTAAATAAACGACGTTTCAGGTCGTGCCGATGCACTAGCGCTGTTTTCACTAATTTTGTTTTACACATATCTGAAAATCTAACCGTTGGATCTTCACAAATTTTATATCATTAGGAAGGTCATTTCAAAACGAATCCGACGGTTTCAGTTTTGGGAAAATCCGACGGTCGGATTTTCCACACTAGTCATTTGAAGTTACGATTTCAATTTACGAACTACGGCGTCGTTATTCGATTTAATTTAATTATATATATATAAATATAATCGTTTCTGGCCCTATTTTTCTTCATATTTGAATTAAACATTCCAGACAATCCAATCGTCGGATCTTCACAACGTTGGTGCCGTTGGGAAGATATTTCCAAGGCGAACCCAACGGTTGCGGTTTCGGGAAAATCCAATGGTCGGATTTCCCGCACTAGTCGTTTGAAATCACGGTTTCAAAACACGAACTACATGGCCACGTTTCGTTTTAATTTTATTTATATATTTATATAAATATAGTTCATTCAAAAATTTCTATATCGTTTTCACTTCAATTATTTCACTAACGCCTTTAAATTTTGGAAAATTTCGCCATAACCTCCTTTGTACGGGAGGGGCTGCGAAAATTCCCAAATAGCCACACGGGCGTCTCATGTCAAAAAGAAAATGAAAAAGCCAAGCGGCTAGCCAACAGGCTCATAAAATCATCACCCAAACAAAACAGTAAATGTGTACCTATTTATTGGGCACAAAATTTTATTCCTCTTCTCTAGCCCCTTTGCTATAACCTGTTCAATAAATATGCATGTACATATATACAATTTTTATCACTTATCATTTTCCATTCAACTTCATATTTGATTTACTTTGGTTTTAAAACACCATTCATTCTAATGTTGCATGCATAGGCTAAAATCACATCATTAGCTTATTAATGTATATTTCAACTCATGCATATTTATATGAACAAGTGGCTATTTTTAACACTTCACATTTCAAAGATGATAATTTTGGCGAACTAAAATAGACTTCAACACATGACTATTTTCTTTAGTTACTATGCATGTTAAAAATAATATTTCATTCACAAATATTTATTTCAACGTCCGCATATCTTTAGCATATCACATAGATGATAAAAATGATATTTTTATCATTTAAAATATTTATTCGACAATTGGATGTTTTCAACACTTCATAGTTTCAATAAAAATGTAATTTTTTATTGCTCGATCTTTTTATTCAACACATGAACTTTTCCATTACACACACTTCTCAACACATGAGCATTTCCACACATGGATATTTTATTTATGTTGTTCATATAAGAAAGATGGAATTTTTATTGTTGAAACTATTTATATATAAGGCGAATATTTTACATACTTCATATATATTATAAAAAGGTGATTTTTATTGTTTAGACACTTCATTCATTCACAAATGAATTTAATTTTCACACATCACTTTTCAACACATGAACATTTCCACACATGGATATAGTTTCAACACATGACTTTAATATCAACGCATGAAGATAATTTCAACATATGAAAATAATTCTAACACATGAATATTATTCAAAATTTCGGCAGCATAACGGCAGGGTAGTTAAAACCGGCACCGTCCCTAGTACGACTCCTCGCTCTACCTTAAAACCTCGCGGTTTTTGACAATGGGGATTCATGCATCTAATTCGCACGTAGACGGCATATTTTATTTTTATTTCGATAAATATTTCCAATTCATTTCGATCACCAATGGGTATTTTTCAACCACAACCAAACAATATCAACCAAAAACAATTATTCAACCATTCCTATTTTTCATCCAATATTTCACACCAATTCACAACAATAAATATCGTCCATGGTTTGTGGACGAGGGGAGTGTATATATATATATATATATATATATATTATTGCTATATTTCACTTGCATTTCAACACATATATCAATTATTCTATGCATGTATAATTCATACTTTGCTTATATAGCTTACACCACGCATGTACATGAGGTATACAACACGTGTGTAATTTATATTTCACTTATATAATTTATACACGACATTTTCCATTCAAATTCATTTAATTTAGATTTCTCACATTGGTTTGCGGAGTGCTAAAAATCGTAGATGACTCAGAAAAATCCGCGGCTTCTTCTATGTGGTAGAGAGCTTCCATGCGGTCCCGATGTTTCATGTTTCATCGAATTTCATCAACACACCAAAAAGATATGATTTTTCCAAGTGCAGACATCAAAAAGGACTCACCTTTCTAAGTGGTTCGAAACTAGGGTTGAGGTTTTCGCGAAATTCGTGGCACGTGGGGACGATCGAGGGTGCTGACGTGGAAGAGGGAGGAGCGGCAGTCCTGTCGGTGGCGGTTTGGGGTGGCTCGGTGGCTCCTATGGCAATCGGCGGCGCTGGGAAGTCGGCGACTTCCTGGGCTCGATTCAGGCAGAGGCGGCGACGAGAGGTGGAGGGAGTTGGTCGGATTTGAAGAGGAGGAGGAGGCGAGTCGAGGGAGGGTAGCGGCGGTGGCTGGAGTGGCCTGTAGCGGCGGGAAAAGGGGAGGGAAGCGGCGAACGAAGATGATCGTCGAGAGCAGATGGGGACGAGGGTTTTTTAGTTTTTTTTATTTTAAAAATAATGAAAGAAAATTTCTGATTGGCCGAGGGTTTTATTAAATTTTTTAAATAGTGTTTTCTCCAACGAACTCCTTTTTAAGTCCAACGACTGTCGTCCCTAGCTAAATACCCCCATCCCGGACACAATGAGATATGTTTCGTTGCCCAATTCGACTGTTACAGTCAGTTATTTTTCAAATTAAAGTATAAAACATTTAATTTTAAACTTTGAACGTGCATTTCAATTTGCCAGGGCCACAAACTGATTCGAAAAATTCCAGAAAAATAAATCTAGCTATGTTTTGACGCTACGGTCCCAACAAAACTAGTTTCGTCGAATTCTGAGATCGTTTGAAAAATGGCCATTTTCTGGTCGATCCAATTTAACAGAAATTGACCAAACACATTTTCTTTTGCCACGCTCACATACTAGCTTCAAAAATTATGAAATTTGAAACCTAGCAATAGTTTGACATCCCGGACCCAACAAAAGTGGTTTCGTCGAATTTCGAGGTCGTTTGCAAAATATCAATTTTCCAGGGCTATATATTCTATATAGCGACCTTTCTGAAAATTCATTCGGCCATAATTTTTGATTCCCGTTATGAAATTTCGATTTTTCAGATTCGTTAGAAAGGTATTGATAAACAGATTTAAATATTTTGGTTTCACTAAAATCCGTTATATTCTCCACCCTGCACAGTCAGTCAAAGTTTGAATTCAAATTTTCAAACTGACTCACTATTTCTAATTCACTATTTTATTGAAATATTCTATTTCAATTGTTCAAATTCCTTTGAAATGTCCAATTTAAAAATTTTAAATTGGCTCGTATTTTCCGGGTTATTACAGAGTCACTCGTTGGCTCACTTACGCCCCAAAGGGCGGGGAAACACAGTGTTCGGGCATTTTAATCCACATCGGTGGACCGGTCCTGTCGCTCCAAGGGTCGATGCGCTCTGACCCTGAGACTCGGGCTAGAGAGTTTCGAAGCCGGTGAGGACGATCCCTTGCCTCGGTTCACAGATGGAAATCCAACTTCCAATACGTGACGTTTCGGTTTTAGTTGTAATCCTATATATGGCGACATAGTGGGATGGGGCGCTCATGCCGTCTATGATTGATATTTATGATTGTATATAAAATCAGAAACTAACTGAAAACGAGCTAAGATGGGTGGTTTCCTGGGTATTAGTCTGATGTTGGGTTCGGCCTTCGGGGTTAATACTTAGGGAATCGTTCTCTTACTAATTTACGGTTGGAGTCTGATTAAGAATTAAAAACATGAAATTTAGCGTATCAAGCATTCTTTGGCTATTATAAGGTAAAAACCCTATCCTCCGGCTTGCGTTGCATTGTGTGATGGGACCTGGGTCTTATAATAGCTTTATTGTTCTTTATTTAGCATTGCGCTGTTGTTTTATGCACTGGTCTTCTTGGGAGGAAACCCGTTCTGCGTTAGCGGCGTGGTCCCTAGATTTACCTAACTTTAAAAATAAAGATTAATAACTGTTTTAGTTCTCACACCAGTCCCATGACTGACCTGGAGTTTATTTTTTTAACCTAAACTCTGGGTGCCCCTATTTTGACACGGGCAGCTAGTAGTTTTGGTTTTGCAGATTTATATTCATAGGAACCTGGTTTATAGCTGGAATGATATCCGGAAAGCTCTGTATCCGTATATCTCTTTCAGTAATGTTTTGTATTATTTTTCCGCTGTGATGTATTTAAATGTAATTTAAATCTCTGGTATTTTGTGATGTATAATATTTATTCATACTCTGTATATTCTTGTATTCTGATGGAATTGTTGTAATATACAATGAAATGTTCTTCTGTGTGCGTTCTTTTGTGTGTTGTTCTCAAAGTATCTGCTCTTTCCTTACCGCGGAAGTTACGGGTCGTTTCAATCTAAAATCCCAATAACTATCAATCAATATATCATAGTACATCATAAGATATTAACACATTTCACAAAACAGAAAATGGATTGATAGTCTGGTTTTTATGCACCAAGGAGGATTTCATATAAATTTTTATTTATTCAAATTATTTTCTTTTCTTTTAATTTAAGAGCACACTGACCATGCATAACCAGATCTTGGATTTTTAAATGAGGTCAGTTGGAGCTTAAATATAAGCAATCTCATAACCATGCATAACCAGAGCTTGGATTTTTAAATTAGGTTAGAGAAACACTTACGAATATTATATTTTTATTATTTTCATTTCCAAAAGAAAAACTCCTCGGTATGTAAAACCAATATGGATGATAGAAATATGGTAGGTACAGAAATGGTTATGGAATAAATTTCTAAATTAAAAATATTAAGAAATATGCTCAACTGAACTGGGATTCTTGAAAATTCTCAATTATCATTAATTCTGAAAAATAATATAACCACAATTCAATCACAAATATCTCCACTATTTATTCAAGATGATTCGAAAAAATATTAAACTCTCTACATTAATATAAAATCATGATGGATGGTAGATTAATGATTGATAAAGGAGATGTCTGTGAAATAATAACCAATTCAAAGGTATTATAACAACTGTTCGATCATCATGAAATTTTTTAAAAAACTCCTCTTGTTGTGAAATATACTATAGTCACAACTCATCACAATTTCAATAATCTGATAATAATTTTAATGAGTTATGAATACAGTTTTTTTTGTTATTGATTTCAATTTCTTTAGAATAATCAATAAATGATTTTAAAATTTAAAAATCAATTACAAGAGGAAATTTAAGAGATATATACAAGAAGAGACAAATATATATATATATATATATATATACAGGATGAGAAACAGATCAATAAATTTTTTAGCACTTCTAATCTGATACCATTTGCTATCTCTACAAATGAGGATTTTAATATGCCACTGGTAGCTAACAAGGGTATCTCAGTCAACAAAATCCAATCACCAAGTCCAAGCAATAAAACCTAACAATTCAGTTCCACTAATCAGAGCCGCAAGACATGTTCAAGACAAGTTTCGCAAAGACAATTTACAACAGATCCAAGAGGTCAAATCATGATTCAATTCAGACCATTTTATCAGAGTAGCAGATGATACCAAAACAAGCAGTCTCTAAAAAGACATTTTACATTAATCAGAACAGCACAACAGTCGATTTCAAAACAGACTTATTGAGAGAATTTTTCATAAATATTTATGACAGTCACATAAGATGATTCATGACCCAAGATTAAGAATATAGTTTATTTTAAATCATTTGAAGGAATATGAAAATCTCAAGATTCAATGAATCGATATGCCATATTATAAATTTAAATTCCAAGATTTATGTGAGATTCACGAATAAATAATTTCAAATGATTTCAAACAAACAAATATTCAAATCGAATGGTCATAAAATAAAAATGAGTTTCAAGCCCTTCCAAAATGAATTAGAGGAAATTCAAAAAAGTAGAGGTGTGTGAAATTTCATTAATTTTCAGATCGTCAAAATTTTAGAATTCAAATTAATAGTGTTCTAGATATGACATGAATACTTCAGCACTGTTATGAATTCAGAAAATAGAAAAAGAATTAAACTTCAAATTAATTGCAGAAAATTACAAATTTAAATTCAAGATCTGGAATTTATTATACAAATGAAAGCGAATTTCCAGAAAATCATGAGTTCTGCAATTTGAAGTTAAGAAGACTTAATAAACAAAAATATATAGCAGTGTCAAATCAAAACAGAAATATCAAAGGAAACAAACAGAAAGGGTAGAAGAAGGAATACACAAAGAAAAATATAAACATAAATTGAGATTAGAGATCATACTTGTATTTCAGAAGACGATGTTGATTCTCTAACTCATTACACTTTGCGAAGTAACTATGAACGATACAGAAATATAGACCAACAAGATTTCAAATCTCTTTTTGCACAATAGTTTCTCAGCCTCTTTTGGTACCTAAGAGTTTAAGCGATCGAGTGGTCCAACAAAATTTATAAAACCACTCTCAATTGTTTTCTTATGTTTTGGTACCCAAATCTGTTTGTATAACAATCCATCAGAATTTACCAAAGTTCCTTTAGGGACACAAATATAGATTTGAATTTATATGAATTCACTTTATTTCTTTTTGGGGTCCTAAATGAATTAGATAGATTGTTATCAAACAATTACGTATCACGTTTGTGATTAAAAAAGCTTTGAAATATTCAAAGTTCAAATTTTCAGAATGATCCTTCTTGAAGCTACTTGAGGGATTTTTAAAAACATTTGAGTTGACATGTTCAAAAACATCATTTTTCCCAAATCCAAAACCATATTTATTTCCAATAGAAAACTGATTTTGCAACAACATATTCAACGATTTTTCCCCACAAGAGAATTTTTTCAAAATTGATTTGTAATGTCCTGTATTTTCAAGGTATTGTAATTTAATTATTTAATCATTTAAATAGTGATTTAGAGAACTTAATGGCCATTTAATTAAAATAACTTTGAATATTTAACAATTAAATAATATATTTAAATTCTGAAATAATCAGAATTAGCTGAAATGGCAATGTTGTGTGAATTGGATTATTTAACTGGTTTAATTCAGTTTGGAATTTAATTATATTAATGAATTTATTTATAGAAGCCATTTGAACGTATAATTATATTATAATTATAATCAAGCTTGAAATGGCGTTGCAGTTCATAATTTGGCGATTTGAACTTCAACTGAATATACAAGGTCCGTTTTAAATCGGATTCTATGAAACAAGAAACGTTCGGAATTGGTGAAGTGTATTTTTTTAACGGAAGAGAAAAATCGAGGTTTTGTCGTGTAGATTTTGAGTTGTGTTCAAATCAAAATTTCAAATAGTCACTATGAAATTCCTTTATAATTTATATTAATCTATTTATATTATAAAAGGATTTTAATATAAATTGAATGTCAATATAATTGGGGACTTTGGGATATCGAGTTATGAATCCCGATTATGATATTCTAGTGTGAATATATACGATACTATTAAATTATTTTTGTTTAATTTAAGTGTTTTTAAATATATGTAAATGAGTTATTTAGAGCTTTTAAAATAGATAGTTTTTCAAACGAACACCAAATTCGACGAAACCAATTTTGTTGGATTCGTAATATCAAATTATTGATAGATTTCAATTTCCGTGATTTTTGGGGTCAGTGTGTGGCCGTACGAGATTTTAATGTGAAAAATAGTCAATTTTCTAACTTTAAAAATACTCTGTGAGCGAACAGAGTCAGAATTCGAGAAACAAGTTTCGTTGGGACCGTAATGTCAATCTGTAGCTGCATGTCCATTTTCATGATTTTTGGGTATTGTATGTGAGCATAGGGATTTTTATAGGACGAATGTAAATAGCGATAGCATAAAATAAATATAAAAATCGAATATAAAAATATTATCCTTACACTATAATTACATCTCCATTCCTTATAACCCTAACAACCTCTTCTCTCTGGTCAAAAGTGCGCAACCACCACCGAATAATTCAAACAGTAGAAACCAAGTTCAAGAATTCAAACAAAATCGTATAAATTTCCATAAATCACTAAACCTATATTTCTGAAAGCCTGATGATGGGAGTTTCAAGTAGGTGGCCTCGAAACTGGGTACAATGCTTGTTTTGGGTTAGCGGTTTTTAGAAACGTGAGCTAGGGTTGCGGTTTTTGGAGTGATACAGGCTTTGATTAATGTTTTGGAGATGGTAGTCGAGTTCGTGGAGGTGTTTAACACTTTACAGCCGATTTTGGGAAAAAAATCTGTGCAATTTGATGTCGATCAACTCTACGTATAGCAGGTTGAAGACGTAAAGGACGCGATGTATTCGAGGAAAGCAAGTTTGAGTTTAAGGGTATGGAGTGGGAGCTTACGTGAAGAGGTGATGAACGATGAAGACTGTAATTGATTTCGCGATGGAATGGAGGAGCTTGAATGGCGCAAGGGATCGGTAATGGCCAGAAGAATTAGGAGCTGTCTCGAGTTAAGTTTTTAGAAAATGATATTGTTGCTAACGAGTAGGGTCAAGGATATTAGGCCGACTTATATTGGTAAAGCCCAGTATTTAATTTAAATAGGAATTAATTTTTAATCATATGTGTACACAACTTGAAATCGTAATAACTTGTTCATACGTTATTAGTTTTGCGAATGGTCAGTCACGTTGGGATCGTATGGATGGTGACTACACCATGGAACTGACCGGGAATATATTGGAGCTCGTTTGGATTTATGGTGAAATTAAATGCCTGAATCAAATCAATGACCGATAATCTTTATTTAACGACAAACCGGCCAATGTGAGTAAATCTCACTAACTCAGCTCAGTTTATATTTTCATAAAGTATTTTTAGAACTGATAAATGATGGTTGTTTGCTGTGTGTTGGCTGTTTTGTTGATCTGCTAGTTAATTGGTTGAAAATATCGATAACGATATATATAAATCGTTAATCGAATATTGATTCTGTTTATCAGAATATTTCAAATTCATGTTATTTATGTTGATTAACATCTGTGGATGCAGGAAAATAGGTTGGAGGAATCCAACTGGATTCCTCAACTTTTATTTTGCTGTTTTTCATATATTGTGATATATGATGTGATTTATAATCTGTGTTGATTATGTGTGTTTGATCATTGTTATTCGGTACTTTTAGAATACCAAAAGAAATACCGAAATGTAAAAAGGAATTTTCAAAGTGCATAATGAAATAAGAATATTTATATAAAATCAAAGAATTTTATAATAAAGGAAATTGTGAAGTGGATATTTAATTTAAAGGATTTTATAAAATCAAAGGGATTTTATAAAAAAAGATATTTGAAAATTCAATAAGGAACTTCTATATAGAACTTATTAACAGTTATATGGAAGTGTAAAGGACCGTTTAGTTAAAATACTTAATAAAAATAATAAGAAGTAAAATAAGAACAATATGAAATAAATAGGAGATTATAAATGAAATATGTGGGAAACAAATATAATTATAGAAGGGATTTTTTGGAAAATAGATAGAATTATAAAAGAAATGGGCGTGATATAAAAGAACTATGAGATGATGTATTTAAAGGAGATTCTTAAATAGAAATCTGTTTCAACAGATAAAATGAGAAGATTAATTTATAAATAGTACTTTATAATTAAATAAAAATATGTGTCTTTTGATAAATGATATATATAAATCCGAACTTATATAGAGAGGTGGAAATCAGTTTTAACACCGATATTTTTATGGAATTTGAATTCATCATTTATAAGGGAAATTTAAATGAGATTTTAAGTGTTAGACGTAAAAGGGAGATTTTGTACAAATAATTATGTAATATAGAAATATAAATAGAAATTGAAAATGAGATATTGTTTTCAAATATGAAATCAAAATGAATAGATTATATAAAAGAAACATTTTTCACATTTGGTGTGAATAATGAATTTAAGCAAATATTTTGCAAATAAACACATTTATTAAGGAAAGCGGATTTTGAAATAGAAATTAAATAGAAATGGAATTTCTAATGGTTAGAAATAAAGAACTTGTTTAATAATGAAAACAAGTGTTGTGATTTATAAATGAAGTTTATAAATGAACTAAAATATAATTATCAGTGGATAATTGAGATTGCAAAGTTAATAGTGAATTTGGAAAATGGGAAATTTGGAGTTGTGTTTAAAAGGAACGATGAAATCCATTTCGATATTCGAAATGTAAAAGGGATTAAATAAATCCCGTAAAGGTTTGTAATTAGAATTTAACTAAGCTAGAAGTTTTTAAAATAATTTATTTGAAGAAATTATATATTGAATTAATTAGGATTTAACGAGATAATTAGTATTCGGTTGGAAACCGATATTTGATAATCGAATATAAGTTATTCGAAGAAGGTAGTTAATCGAATATAAATTATTCGAAAAGAGAGTTAATCGAATATTCGAAAGAAGGAGTTATCGAATATAGTTTACTCGAAAGAGAGATAAATCGAATATAGTTATTCGAAAGGGAGTTATCGAATAGAGGTTATTCGAGGGAGAATTGTAAGTTGAAATTCGATTATATCGAATTAGGGAAAGTACTAATTACTTTCCGGTTTTTAAAAATCAAGATTTATTTATTCATTAATTAATTAGTTGTTTGTTATTTACCCAATTTAATAAGTAAAAGTTATTCTTTAAGTTATTATATTTCGGAAGGATGGTATTATAACACTATCGTTATAATCAAATAAATTTTTGAAAAGGAAGTGGATTCATAAATAAAATACGAGATTTACGTAAGGAAGTTGGTTAAAGATTAGAAAGATGAACTTTGTCTATTTCGAGGTTAGAAATGTTGTTCAGTTAAGGTCTGAGAGGTAATTATACCCCAACTTGATTGACTTCAGTTTTAACTAAGAAATGGTTAAGGTTCGATAGTGAAGGTTGGTTAAGTGAATTTAGTTAATGAGTGAAACGATTTGAGTTGGCATAGCGATGTATTATTTAAACATCATTTTAAATCTAATGAAAGCGTTCTGGAAATGTTTTCCAAATAAGACTCAGAAATGTTTCTAATAAAGAAAATAAGGAATGTGAGCAAATATGGAATTGTTTCCAAATGTTAATAAAGTATAATTTCTAAATTAGAAAAATAAGAATTTATGAATATATAGATATGGGAGAATGGATAAATTAATGATAATTTAATCTAAAGAGAAAAATGTTGAATGATGATTGATCGATAGAATTTCCATTTGGAAATAATACCGTTGGTTGTACACCTATTTTTCTTTGATAGTTAAATCACCGACTATCGGAGTATTTGACCATTTTCACATCGTCAATACGGAGAGACTGGGATCAGATTCATTATCTGAAAACCACTCTGTATAGATGTTAGCGTTGCGATCAAATATGATGAAGATAGTAAAAGACGGAGTTATGCAAGGGCTATCCTGTTTACCGGATAGTGCCTTCGGTTGTCCAGTCCCAGAACAACGTGAATGGACGAATGTATGACAGAGTACATCTAACAGATCACGTAAGTTGATCTCTTCAAACGTACTTACGTTTGGTGGTGGAGGAATTCGTTTCTCTTAGCTTTATACCCATGGTATTTTTGGGGAAATCAATTTGTGATTTGGCGGGTATGACGATGTGGCATTCAAAGTGAATGGTGGTCAGGTGTTCCAAAAGATACGTAATGACCTCAAGCCTCATCAACTGGGAATGACAGAAATCGGGCAGGCAGCATGGCTATGTGGGTCGCTCCCATTAGGGTGTATATCACCTATCTAGATAAAATCCATTTCATTCTTTTATCTATTATCGATGCTGTCCCCTTTCAGGAAACGGTGGGTAGCTCCCAACCGTTGGTGATATACATTCGATACACTCAAGCGAAATGAGTGGTCGGTCATGTGTGGGTCGGGTTGCAAGACGTCTTGTTGAACCCAGTGTATTCACCTCTAGAGATACACTATCGGCATGTGGTCCCATACCTTGTCATAGTCGGAATCCAATCTTCAATAAGAGCCCGCGGTTTTGTTTGTATACTATATGTGTGAAACGTGAGATGCAAGCGTTCTGCTAGTTTGTTAATTACCTGTGATTAGACATTATTATAATATCAGAAAAATATTGATTTCCAAAAATGTTTTGGGTTATCGTAAGGTAAAAGCCATCCGTGTTTATGTGTGGGTCGGTCTTACAATTATCTTTTCTTTGAAAAGGATTTTGAAAAGTTAAACCAATTGATTTGAGTTTAATCACACCAGTCCCATGACTGACCCAGAGTTTATTTTGTTTTGTTTTCCCTAAACTCTTGGGTGCCCAAATTTCTACGGGCAGTCAAGTAGTTCAGGTCTTTACAGATATACTTGGAAGAGCTTGAAGCAGGAGGCTTCAGGATTATATAGCTATTGTTATTTCCGCTGCGTGTAAGTGTTGTACTCTGATAATGTCATTGTATATATATCCTGTTTTATTTCGAAGTTATGTTATATATTATATTTTATTTGTTCCACTGTGAGATTCGTATTACTCTGATTCTGTTTTGTAGTGATCTTCTTCTTCTTCGATTCTAATTTTCTATCTTATCTATCCTCACCCTCTAATTTCTTTCTATTAATGATCAGGCATTTCCGATGTTCGAATAGTCAACATGGCAGTTGTGTGTTGATTTTCGGAGGCGAAAATCCCGGGTCGTTACATGATTCTAATCGTTGAATTTTAGATTTAAGATCGTTATTTTCTTTGATTAATAATCTAAACAACGATTGTTAGTGATATTTCTTTTTGTATCATGTTATTTCAAAACCAAATTTTCAGATTCAAGTAATTTGATTTTGGCTTGAGACTCTGTAACAACCCGGATTTTCGGAACCAATTTAAAATTTTATTTTGGCTATTTTAATGGATTTTGGATATTTAAAATTATTTATTTTAAATAGTAACGATGAAAAATTTATTTTAAACATAGTTAGAATGTATAAATTTATTTTAATTATAAAACGAACCTGAAATGGCGCGGTAGTTTGAAAATTAGATTTTAAATTTCAATTGAATGTACAGAATTCAAAATAAATAAGATTTTAGTAAAACAATAAATATTTGAATCTATTTAATAATATATTTCTAACGAATGTGGAAAATTCAGATTTTATTTATAAATTGAAAGTTATGCCCAGTTTAAAATTTAAAATTTAAAATAGTCGTTATGGAATTTTTATATTTTAATATAATATACAGCCCTTAAAAATAGTCATTTTGCAAACGACCTCCATTTTCGACGAAACCACTTTTGTTGGATCTGGAATGTCAAATTATTGCTATATTCCAATTTTTATAGTTTCTGGAATTGATATGTGAGTGTGGTGAATTTAAACGTGTTTGCAATTTCAGTTTGAATTTAATCGACTGGAAAATGACCATTTTTCAAAGGGTCCCCAAATTCGACAAAATTAGTTTTTTAGGACCGTATCGTCAAAACATAGCTAGATTTATTTTTCTGAAATTTTTGGAGTCAGTATGTGGCCCCGGTAAATTAAAATGTACGTTGAAATCAATTTTGAACGTTATATTTTAATTTTGATGAAAACTGATCGAAACGGTCGAATTGAGTTACGGAACATATCTCATTGTGTCCGGAATGGGGGTGTTTGGCTAGGGGCGACAGTCGTTGGGTTCGATTTGGAGTTCGTATTAAAAAGTAACTTTTTGGAAAAACTAAAAATAAAATAAATACGTAAATTATAAACCCCCCTTTTCTCTTTCTCTTCCCCTCATCGTTCAAAACATTAAAAAATAAAAAAACTCCGATACCCGTTGCCCCCCCTCCAAGGCCACTGCAGTCGCCACCACCGCCACCCTCCCGTCGTGCCTCCACCTTCGCCGCTACCCTCCTCCTCCTCTTTCCTCCCTCTCTCTTTACAATTTCAAGAAGCCATAACCCCTAAATCCACCACCGTAGACCCCACGCCGCCTTTCCCACGGTCTCCCCACCTCCAGTCAGGCCATGTGCCGCCACCCACCACCCTAACTCCAGTCGTGGGCCCCTCCAAGTCCAAAAACCCCTTTTTCACAAATTCTCGTCTTTGCAAATAACCCCCTGTAACTGTTTCGCCAATAACTCTCAAATGGTGTGCTTCTATCCAAAACTCCAAAGTGCCAGAATTGAAGAGCACGATTTTCTCTTCGATTTGAATATATGGAAGCCGTATTTTGGATTGCGGAATTGTTCAGAAAAAGCATCCAAAGTCAGCAGTCCAAATATTGTCTTTTCGCAAATTCTGCCGAAATGGAGCAATTTCGGGAAAAAGTCCATTAGGTGAAAGTTGTCCGGAATGACTCGTTTAAGCTAGTAAGAAAGACTGTGTGAAGATTGGAGCTCATTTGCAAATTCTAGAACCAGAAAAATGAATTAGAGCGTCAGAAAATAACGGCGGACTGGATCCCAATGTGAGAACACCTTCTCACTCAAATTATTTTACAGTTAAATATATTTTAGGTTGCAGATGGGGCTTAGTAGCCCCCGACACTATTTATTTGTATAAGCCATGGTTGTTTGTTTGTTTGAATTGAATTTTGGGAAAATTGATTGTATGGGGGTGAAATGAATTGTATTGTGGTGTATTGAATGTGATTGATGATTGTGTATGGCGCGAGCCAGTATCAGGAGAGGGGTAATGCTAGACATTACTCCGGTTCTAATATTGCGTTGTAATAATATCGAAACTTCTGAAATAAACATTGTTCATTGAAAATATAAATTTTAATGTGTATATGTACTGTATAAAATATTTATGTGTTGAATAAAATGTTTGAACAATAAAAATATCATTTTTATTGAATAAATGAACTATATAAAATATTCATGTGTTGAAATAAATATTTTGTCGTTAAAAATATAATTTTTAACATATAAATGAATGGCATTAAATTCTCCTGAAATGAAAATAATTATTCATTTACAAATCAGACGATTTGTTTATGTACACCCATTTAAATGACATGGATTGGGATGACAAATTTTACATATCACCCAACTGCACAAATAATATTCAGTATTTGTTGGTTGAAACCCCACACGGGTATTGGGATGATATTTGGCATACACTAATCCCAATTGTTTAGTTGTATGTCAATTGATTGGTTGACAGACTGTAGTAAGCGTTAATTATTTATATTCAATGCTTATACAGTGTAGAATCCACTCTGGATGATGGATTACCGTTTATCATTGTTGTTGTTGATATACACGTAAATATGTATATTTTATCCGCTTATTTATCTTATTTTCCCTTTAAAATAATTGATACTTTGTATTTATAGCTGTATTTTCAGATTGTTGACAAGAAGCATGGTTTAGAGCATTTGATGGATAAAGCATGAAGAATTTGCTTTAAAAGAGTGAAGTTTAAAATTGCTAAAGCTTGAAGAGTCTAAAGCTTGAAGAACGGTTGCAATTATATTTCAGTTAAGAAGATTTGGCTCAATAAAGACTCAAACTGCATTCACATTAGCTCATTTGGAAGGCCTCTTACTCATGTTGCGTTCACACTAGCCTATTTGCTAGACCACTTACTCTAAAGCTGCGTTCACACTGGCTTATGTGTTATTTGGGTTATTTCTTTAGTCCCACATTATGTAATTAGCTAGCTAGCCTTTGTCATATCAACTATAAATACATTGTATCTTAGTCTTGTAAAAAACACATTAGGTTTTATTCTGTAGTTCTCTTCTTGGAATAAAATTATTCTCTCCCTTTCTTTTTACTTTTTGTTTATTTTATTTATGTTCATGTTATTTATTTTCTTTTTCTCTTCTTCTTTAGCTATGTCTAGCTAATCCCCTTTGATTAGGGAGTGATGACGCTGATAGTATGATTCAATATGAATCACATAGCCAAAGGATGAGGAATTCATGTATATAGATCTAGATCTGAACAAAGGGTTAGAGCTGAACCTTAATATCCTGTGTCGTTTAAGAGCTATGCTCCTTCACAGGGTATATTCGTGTTCGGTCTAACAATTATCAGATCGAGATCTAATTTTAGGGTTTTAGAAATTAATTAGTGAATCTGTCCTGATAGTCTATGGTTGTAGAGCTGATCTCCTGCATAGGCTATGCTTGTCGTTATTTACATATTTGTTTCTAAAAACCTATTATCGTTGATTCATGTTTGTGACAGAAACATGTATTAGATCTGGTTAATCTTTTGGCTATTGATGATTATGAATCTGATCTGTGTCATTATCCCCTAATTGCTTTCACTTATTGTTAAAACTCTCTTTTATTTAATTTCTGCTATTTTCTTTGTTTTCCATCAATCAAAAGTTAGGGATAACTTGATTGGATTTATTAATAAAATAATTTGGTCCCAGAGTTCGACACCCTCTACAACAATCCTTGTTGTTTAGGAAAGACGAACGAATTTTACAGTTGTTTACAATTGTCTAATTTGTTCGCAAACAAATTTTGGCGCCGTTGCCGGGGAAATCCTTGGAATGTTCGCGAACTAATTATGGGATGGACAATTTGGGGCTAAACCGTTATTATTGAAGTTAGGTGAAATCCTTGGAATGTGAAAGACCTTAAATATATTGTTTGATTAATCCGCGTACATAAGACGCTTTGGATTTTGTGGGTAGTATCCGCTGAAAACCCTCACGAGACAACACTCGTCCTACTGGGGACACCCAGAGGTTTAACGGCTTGTTGCATACGCTAAATGCAATCGTGTTTCCTACGAAAGTGTGACATATCTTAGTTTAGTGTATTCGAGGACGAATAAAAAGATAAGTGTGGGGGTATTTGATATACACGTAAATATGTATATTTTATCCGCTTATTTATCTTATTTTCCCTTTAAAATAATTGATACTTTGTATTTATAGCTGTATTTTCAGATTGTTGACAAGAAGCATGGTTTAGAGCATTTGATGGATAAAGCATGAAGAATTTGCTTTAAAAGAGTGAAGTTTAAAATTGCTAAAGCTTGAAGAACGGTTGCAATTATATTTCAGTTAAGAAGATTTGGCTCAATAAAGACTCAAACTGCATTCACATTAGCTCATTTGGAAGGCCTCTTACTCATGTTGCGTTCACACTAGCCTATTTGCTAGACCACTTACTCTAAAGCTGCGTTCACACTGGCTTATGTGTTATTTGGGTTATTTCTTTAGTCCCACATTATGTAATTAGCTAGCTAGCCTTTGTCATATCAACTATAAATACATTGTATCTTAGTCTTGTAAAAAAACACATTAGGTTTTATTCTGTAATTTTCTTCTTGGAATAAAATTATTCTCTCCCTTTCTTTTTACTTTTTGTTTATTTTATTTATGTTCATGTTATTTATTTTCTTTTTCTCTTCTTCTTTAGCTATGTCTAGCTAATCCCCTTTGATTAGGGGGTGATGACGCTGATAGTATGATTCAATATGAATCACATAGCCAAAGGATGAGGAATTCATGTATATAGATCTAGATCTGAACAAAGGGTTAGAGCTGAACCTTAATATCCTGTGTCGTTTAAGAGCTATGCTCCTTCACAGGGTATATTCGTGTTCGGTCTAACAATTATTAGATCGAGATCTAATTTTAGGGTTTTAGAAATTAATTAGTGAATCTGTCCTGATAGTCTATGGTTGTAGAGCTGAGCTCCTGCATAGGCTATGCTTGTCGTTATTTACATATTTGTTTCTAAAAACCTATTATCGTTGATTCATGTTTGTGACAGAAACATGTATTAGATCTGGTTAATCTTTTGGCTATTGATGATTATGAATCTGATCTGTGTCATTATCCCCTAATTGCTTTCACTTATTGTTAAAACTCTCTTTTATTTAATTTCTGCTATTTTCTTTGTTTTCCATCAATCAAAAGTTAGGGATAACTTGATTGGATTTATTAATAAAATAATTTGGTCCCAGAGTTCGACACCCTCTACAACAATCCTTGTTGTTTAGGAAAGACGAACGAATTTTACAGTTGTTTACAATTGTCTAATTTGTTCGCAAACAGTTGTGTACATGTGATGTATGAAATCCATATAACTAACAGTATATGGTAATTGACTAGGTCTGATTCCAATTTAGAAAGAACGATAAAATAACGAATATTTTAAAATAATATTCAGCAAAGGATTAAAATGTGAATTTGATGTCCGATTTTGGGTAGACACGAAAATATTGAAGTATGTGAAGCCGTGTTGATTAGATTTGCGCCATTTTAACGCGAACGATATTTATATCGATTTTATTCATTTTTAAAATGAATATTGAAAAGGAAATGATTTCAAAATCTGATGTTTTGAAAATATTATAATGATAAGGAATACTCAATTTTGATTTAAAATTGAAATGAAAGCGGGAATCGTTTATAAAATGAATTTATAAAATACGTTTTGAACGAAAATATATTATATATATATGTATATATTAATGGCTTGAATAGAACGCGCCGCGCTGCGACCGTTCGCGAATTTCGATCATTGACTTCAAATTGACATTACGGGAGATCCGACCGTCGGATTCTCCTAAAACTGGAACCGTTGGGTTCGTATCGGAAAGAGTTTTCCAACGAATATAAGAGATTTGAAATCTAATGGCTGGATTTGGAATTATGTCCAAATCAAATTTGTAAAAGGTCGATATGGATGTAGTTCGGTGGCTGTTATTGAAAACCGATTGTACGGGCCTTGATAAAATTATTAAAAATATTAATATTTGTGTAAAATCATAATAAATGGTTTAGAAAGAATTTGGATGAAAAATTCCACGTTTGTAAAGATAAAAATATATTTATATCAAAATGAACTAGTTAGTAACTAGAAAGATAATCCAACGTTTTTAAATAAATAAATTGGATTTGTGAATGGTTTTAATCTAACCAGAATTTTCCATTGTATAAATTGGAATGGTGTTGAATAGAAATCATCTTGGGGATATTTTGATATTGGATTCCGTTACTATACGGATATTGTGGAGGAATTTGGAAGATAGATATATATCGTAATTCCCCATACGATATATGTTGGTTTCAGAATTTGATATTGAATGTAAGCCAATATAATTTCTGTTTAGAGCCTTATATTTAATATCAAAGTGGATTTTGGGTTTGTCATGAATGTGTCTTCAGTAACACTGTTCTTCAACCCCGTGTGAAAAGAATAAATCTTTCAACTAAGATTATTGGAGTTTCCAATTATATTTAGTAATTGGAATAAAAATGGAATGTGAATTGGGTCTATTGTAAACTGTGTTTTTAACGGCATTCGTTCTTTAACCCGATTAACAGTGAAATGTGATTTGGAGTATATAAATCTTTTATTAAGATTTAATGGAAATTTTCCAAAGTTAAGTTTTCCAATTTAATATTAAATTGGAATTGAATGGAATTCGGTTTGGTAATAATCAAAGTGAGCTTCTGTGGAGGAAGACTGTTAATATATGTGGAATTTAAAAGGCTTTTTCGTTATTCCATTTATATTATTAGTCAGATACGGAAATTGATATCAATTATATATATTGATCTGTTTTGCTTGAAGATTCCATGGTTAATGGAATGTGATTTTGGGTTTATCGTGAACTGTGTTTTGAATGACATTGGTTCTTTAACCTAGTTAAAGACAGGATTGCATGGCTAACATTGTATTTCGAACTGTATTCATTGATCCCTGCTAAATATATATCTGTTTGGTGGCAGAGAATTTATTCTCTTGCTTAACACCCTTCTCTGAGACGTACGAGCTTAGAGGTTATATATCGACAGAAATCAATGGTACGGTGTAGATTGTCGATGCGACATGTTTGATTTCCCAAAGTTGAATAATCATTAATAATGATTTTTGGTAAGATTAAAACTAGGTGGAGTTTTAATGAATCTTTAATTAGATTGAAATTTAAATGTGATAATTTAAATTATCAAATTTCGGAAATGATCGAGAATGGAGTACCACCAGTTTTACTCCAGGCGATAGTTAAATCTTTAATTATATTTGACGTGAAATGGTAATTAATTTTACTGATAACACCATGGTGTTAGATATGGAGTATTACCAGTTTTGCTCCATGGGATGAATAGGTTGGGATTGGGAAACAAAAAAAATGATTACTTCGGTAAGGTTCGCTAATCCCGACTAGTTTGGAAAACCCTAATTTGGTTTAAATTTGTGAAAATAATATTTGAATAAAGAATATTCTGGATTGGAATGAGGTGTATGTCATGTTTTCATAGCAATTAATTATAATACACGTGAATTATTCGGAAAGGTCGGGTTTATACCCATTCTGAATAATATATTCGAGGATAAGTCGACGATGAAGACGGTGGTTGAAGACCGGAGTTCTTCACATCGTTTGGATGATTACTGATGTCTTGATTGGGCTGTACACCCAAGACAAGGTAATAAATGGTGATCGTCCAAACGTACTTGGAGATCGACCGGATATGCGAGGACCTCTCTCTTGTATTAGACATATGGGACGAGGAATAAGGTGCCTCCGGTTTCATTCAGACCCAGAACAGACTTATAAATGGATGTGTGTCTGACACTGGATTTTATTCTGTGTAAATTGATTTCTATTAAATATACATCTGTTTGGTGGCAGAGAATTTATTCTCTTGCTTAGCACCCTTCTCTAAGACGTACGAGCATAGAGGTTATATATCGATAGACATCAGTTGCATGGCGTGAACTGTTAGTGTGGCATGCAGATATGCAGTGATCAAGGCTTCTATTGAAAAGCAGAGTCTTGTAGTTGATGATCGAAGCACGGCTTTAAATAGCATAGCTTTGTGTATAGCATTAATTTGCGAGCCTCACACCTCGATATGAGTCAAAAACGGGATAAGTGACCCAAGGAGTGCATGACGTTTCCTTCTAGCTATGGGTGGTGTCATGGTATGGAGTCCAGACATTTATTTATTTTTACCTGTGTGGATGATGGATTGCGAGGCGCCTCGGATATTGGTCCCTAGTGGCTAAGTGATAAGTCCGATAGGATCGGGAAACGTGTGTTCAAGAATTGCCAATCCTCAAACGTAAGGGAGGACCGGCCTTGGAGGATCCAAGGGTTCACTGTGGGGAATCCCGAGGCATTTGCTAGAGTGCCTTGAAGCTGGCGAGGAGTACATCCCTTGCCTCGACTAATGGTGGAAATCCAATTTCCAATATGTGACATTTCGGTTTTAGTGGTAAAACTAGTATGGCGGCATAGTATATGGTAGCTATTGCATCTATGATTGATACATTTATATTTGAAGTGATTTTGACACTATATACTTATAGTAATATCAAAATGATTTGTTTTAAACGTACCAAGCATGTTTGACTATTATAAGTTAGAAACTATCCTCCGGCGTGCGTTGCATTGTGTGATAGGACCTGAGTCTTATAATAGCTTGATTTTTCCAAAAAGAATTGCGCTGTTTGTTTTATGCACTGGTATTCTTGGGAGAAATCCGGTTCCGTGTTATACGGCATGGTCCCTTGATTTAATTTATATCTAAAGTAAAGTTTTAAATAATTGTTTTAGTTCTCACACCAGTCCCATGACTGACCGAGAGTTTATTGTTTTAACCTAAACTCTGGGTGTCCCTATTTTCCACTCAGAAGTTAGTAGTTTTGATTTTTGCAGATATTTCTTTTCCAAGATCCTGGATTTACAGCTAGAGCTATATTCGGAAAGCTTTGTATCTGTGTATCTCTTTCAGTTGTGTTATGTATTATTTTTACGCAGCTTTGTAATTTAAATCTCTGATATTTTTCTAATGTATATTATTTATTCACACTCTGTTATATTCTTGTACTCTGATGGAAATTTTTGTAATAGCAATGAAATATTCTGTCATTTGTGTAACAACCCGGAAATGCGAGCCAATTTAAAAAATTTATTTTGACAATTTTAGCGGAGTTTGAACATTTAAAATGGATTATTTTAAATAAAAACGACGAGAAATTTATTTTGAATAGAATAGAACGTATATATTTATATACGTCATCGTTAGAATATAAATAATTATATATAATTATACAGAAATTGAAAATGGCGCGGTAGTTCGATAATTCGATTTCAAATTTCATTTGAATGTACCGGGTGCAAAATAATCCGGATTTTAGTGAAACCAAAAATAATAGAATTTAATTGAGAATATCTTTCCAACTAATCCGAATGTAACAACTCGTATTTCGATAACATGTTAAAACAAGAATTAAGGCAGAATTTAATTTTAAATTCTGAATCAAGTAAAACGGGCTATGCCATTGCGTTCGTCTCGGAAAAATATGCGAAATAGGGTCCGAGTTTTCGAGAATCGGAGTCCGTATGACCCGTAAAAGGCCCAAAGAAGGTTTCTGGGAATTTGAATTTCGGAAATAGTTTGGAAATCAGATCTGGGGCTAGGCGGGGAGTTTCCCGCCTAGGCCATGTCGACAGGGCTGTCGACAGGCCTGTCGACTTGGGTCCAGACCAAGTCGACAGCCCTGTCGACTTGCCTGTCGACAGGGGGTGGCCGGGGCAAGTTGCCTGGCGCACCTGTTTGTCTCACCTGGTCTTGTTCTTGGGCTGGTTCTGGAAGCTTCCGAGATCTGATGGTCCTGATCTATCCTAGGGTTAATCTAAGGGCCTAAAACTATCCTAATCTCTATAAAAAGACCCTAAACCTAACCTAAATCCCTAAAAATCAAACCTAGCAACTAAGTGCTGCCAAAATCAATTTTGATCATGGCCTCCATCTCCAATCCCTAGAGCCTATGCATTCAAATCGGGTTCAAATCAAAAGATGCAAGCTTGCTACACCAAATAGAGGCAAAATCAACATTGCTATGCGAGTTTCATGACGGATCTTCATCAAAGGAGCCACCTTTCTTCGTCAAAACGATTCATGCTCCTAGTCCTCTTGCCACGCTAGGTAAGTTCTAGCTACTTGTAGGTTTAAACGATGATCTTGATGTGACATGGGATA
Source organism: Allium sativum (assembly GCA_030737875.1). Lineage (NCBI taxonomy): Eukaryota > Viridiplantae > Streptophyta > Magnoliopsida > Asparagales > Amaryllidaceae > Allium > Allium sativum. The sequence continues at coordinate 29,009,491 of CM060917.1, forward strand.
AAATGCAAAGTAACATGAGTATGTTAGCCTATGGGAACCTAGTTTGCCCCTTTAGCATGAACATATGACTTTGGGTTATGTTGTAGCGACTAAACCATGCTATTCGTGTTACATTGGACCTAGTTTGCCATGAAAGATTGGACCTTTGCTTGTGGTATGTTAGCATGCACACTTGAAACCACTTTGACTCATGAAACATGTGCATGAATGTGACTTTGAGGCCATGCAAGTATATGAACCCGAAATCCCTTATGATAATATGCAAGTTTACCTTTTTATCACATGAGTAACATGGGCATGTTCATCCCTTCATGATAGGTTTATGACATGAACACTTATGCAAGTGATCCCCTTTTTATGCTATGCATGTTTTGTGGCCAAATCCCCTTGAGATACTATGCATGTTTTGTGGCCAAATCCCCTTGAGATACTATGCATGTTTGTGGCCAAATCACCTTATGATACTATGCATGTTTTTGGCCAAGGTTGTGCATGTGGAAGCCAATCCCTTTTTGGCATCATGCATGTTTTGAGACCAATATGTGACATAGTATTCCTACTATGTTGACTCGCTTTGCTTGCGTTGGGAAAACACGATTTTGGGTAGTTAGATAAACATGAACATGTCGCGAAATCTTAACTTGATTATGACATGTGTTTATACTTGAAAATATGACTTGGAAGATAACATGGAAATTGGCATGTAAGTATGTATAAAAACATGAGCTTGGGAATTTACCTATTAAGTTAGGTCTACCCTTTGGGAATTTACCTATTAAGTTAGGTCTACCCAAATGCTTGAAAACTTGTAACATGTTTTGGAAACATGATGAACTTAGATAATATAAGTGTGGCCAACTCGAGGTTGGGTTGAGTTTGCAACGTAAAACTACCCGGAACCGACCGGCCTAACTAGTAGTTGCAAACAATAGGACCCAATGTGAGAAGTTGGTCATGTCGCGCTTAAGACCCGAGGTTAGACTGGGTTGTGGTGTAAATCTACCCGGACCCGCCCGGCTTAACTAGTAACCACAACAAGGTCTAATGTGAGAGGTTGAGGGTGCATTAATTAAATTAATGCCACATAATAGGGTTAAGTTAATTTGATTAATGAGGCTTAACCAAATATGATATGGACAAATGGGTTAAGTAATTTGATTAGGATAATGATACTTAACAAAACATGATAAGCTTGGATAGGTTAAGTAACTTGATTTGCCTAATGACACTTGACCATTTTTATACGACTAGTGGACGGGATTAAGTTAATCAACACTTCATCAATCCAACACGATAACGTGATAAGGTTAAGTAAATTTTCTTAATGACACTTAACCGTATAATACAGTTAATGGATGGGGTTAAGATTAGGCTTAACTAATCTAAACATGGTAACTGGATGGGGTTAAGATTAGGCTTAACTAATCTAAACATGGTAATCGGATGGGGTTAAGTTAAACACTTAACTAATTTAACACGATGATTTGATGAGGTTAAGTGACCTATACTTAACCAATCTAACTCGTTAATTTGATGAGGTTAAGTTAACCTATACTTAACCAATCTAACGTGAAAACATGATAAGGCTAAGTCACGAATCGTTTCGAATACGCTTGACCGATTTGACTCGGTAATTTGATAGGGTCAAATTAATATATACTTAACCAATCTAAAATGATAATTAGACGAGGTTAAGTCATGGATTGCTTGATATACTTAACCAACTTGACACATGGTCTGTAGGGTTAAGTCTTGGACTTGGATACTTAGCCAGTTTCGACATGTTTTGTAGACGGGTTAAGTTGTGAACTTAAGTGACACTTAACCCATTAGATAAACCCTAATTCGGAGGATTAGGTAAATAACCATAGTTAACAAGGATAATGGAAATAAGGCTAAGTGGTAAACCTTAGTTAAGGGAAACTAAGTAATAATTCTTAGTCAAGGAAATTTGGACCATTTCTTAGATAGATTAGTAACCCGATACGTTAGGTCAACGTTTAAGTATGCGTGTAGGAGCAGGCTATCTGATTTAGATAAAGGCTCCAACGAACTGGGTAACGAAGCAGCGGCTTCAGGGAACGTGAGGATATTTTTAGGATCCCTCTGTGAGCTGGCAGGTCATTATACTAGGCTCACGAGAGGTTGAGGTCTGCGGTAGAAGAACCAAGAATATGCCTTGGTTGCTATGCGAGCGACCTAAAGACTGGGGTGGATAGCAGTGAGTCGACGAATACATAAGGTGCCCGAGATAGCAAGTTCGTCGATCATCTACCATCTTGAGTCAAGCGTGTACGTACGGAAAGGCAGGGAACACCCAACAGACCATAATTGCTATCTAATTATGGGTGAGGTAGGCCGTAGGATGTGGGCTGGCCGGAGTGTAGTTCTCATGCAAGATTTTCTCTTGTGTTGCCTTTCGCTAGTTGAGGGAGGGGTCTCGTGGGACCATAGCCACGTGTAGAAAAGCAGACCTTAGCATCTGCATCGGCAGATAAATTGAAAGCTCCCGACCGAGTCCTGTACTTCTTGGTTAGCCCTGTGACAGGACTCGGGTAGCACATAGTGATACATGTGCATACAGTCATAGAAAAACGATTGACGATGAATGCGTGGGAAAAAGGGCGTGGTTGAGGGTTAGCGTAATCCCTAGTATCCCTAGGTGGTTGAACCCAAACCGAAATACGAAAGCGTGCAATAGGTAAGCGTAATCCCTAGTGGTGCTAGGTGGCGTAAGTCCTAGTAGTTCAAACGATGATTCATATGGAAGAGCCTAGCTAGAACAAGGGTGACAGTCCAAACGATTTCAAGGATAATACGACATGAGGAAGCCCGTACGAGGTACGGCAAAGGACTGAACTTATATACATGGAAAGAAACATATGATTTGAGTAACCTATATATGCGATATTAGGTTGACATGGACCATTACACGACTTTGAGCACGGGACATTCATGGTTAACACATGACGCGGGTAGGGATACTAGTACGAGAGGTGCAGAGCAAATATACATGTTAGAACTAGGAAGAATATACATAATAGATACCGTGGGATGTTAGACGGGGTAGATACCTTGGGATAATGTACTCGATAGAAATCTGATGATGTGACACCTTGACTTATCATAACACCGTAGTATATCATGACACCTTAGTTTACCTTGCCGCAGTAGTTCAACCGGCTACCCCGGTTTATCTATCTTGTAGTTATCCTTATGTTTACTTTCAGTTTATGCATGTCATGTTACCTTTACCTGTTTTTATACTGGAAGTAGATAGGACTTACTCAGTCTTTTTGACTGACCCGTTTTGTTTTGCCCCTTTTCTTCCGTTTCCCCCCAGGTTTCAGGGAGGAAACAATGCTGTTTAGTTCGGACATCTTCTGCTTGAAGGTCATCATGGATGGCTTGGACTTCTCTTGGCTATGGCTACTTTACTGTTTTACTTGGGGAATAATTTATTAAAAAGTCTTTATGCTTCTTTACTATTGCAAGACAGGTTTTGATGTACTCTGATGTAAAAGGGCTTTAGACCTTATTTATTCATGTTATGAAAGTTTGATTTTACTTCCGCTATTTATATATGTTCTGTCTTGTGATATTTCTGTGCATGTTTACCAATAATGCCCCTCTAAAGCTAGTGCATTCCTTTGCGAGTGACCCTAGCGGAGGCGGGGTGTTACATTTGGTATCAGAGCAGAAGGTTACCAGACTGGGCAAAAGTTTTTAAAGACCTTCTGAAAACTATTTGAAAATCATTTATAAAGAAGCATTTTTCAAGAAAGTTTTCTTTTAAAAAGAAAAGGCTATTCCCCAAAGGCCATTAACATTATCCTTGATTGAATCTCTTTTCCTTTCTTTCCTCCATCTGTAGTCAGAATGGTTTTGACTGCGACTAGTCTTTCTAGCTGCGTAAGTGTTTCCCGTACGATGGAGGTGGTTCTCGAGAGACCGTTGCAGAGTTATGCATGAAAGGATAGTAAGAACAAGGATAAAGGATACAAGCTCAGGGATAAGCAACATGTTGGTATGGCTGAGTCCTAAAAGGAGGGAGAAAGATGAACAATGAAACCCATGATGAGAGAGTACCTTTGGCATGGTGAAACGGGACGGATAGTTAAGTATCATGGAACAGGTACAAGATCATTCGGAGGCCAATAGTATGCTCTCATTTCTAGGGTACCTCAGAAGGAGGGTAACGATCTTGTTAAAGGTTTAGCTTTTCTTCTCTATCATCCTGTCGGGACTTTGTTTTGATCACCGCATCTTTTAAAGTCCGCTTCGATAGTTGAGTCTCTGCACCTTAGTACTAGTATAATAGAGGATCCCGTTTTTGTCTCAAGTCCTATTGGAAGATCGGTCCATTTACTCATGGCTTGTTTGGATTTGAGAATGTCTATATCAAGTGTTGAACTTGGAAATAATGCTTATGTTTATAAGCTATGGATGGATTCTAGGGATGAAGTGGTTATCCAGTAGGGGGTGCCACTCTCGGTTTTTGATAAGAGGGTAGTTGGACCATTTGACTAGCCTTGGTAATACCCTCGAAGTATCATGTAACCTTTTTGAGGTTCTGTCATGACTAGTTTATTAGAATCCCTTGATGCCTTTATTGGAAATTTGAAGCCCGATCGAGTGGTGTTCGCCGATAAGACGGATGGTTTACTTCATTTATGCATGGGTTATAAAGATCACCCTAGTAAGTGCGCTTGATAACCTGGTTGGCATCTGTTTACTTTCAAGAGGAAGTTCTTCTACGAGAAATACCCTGTGGTACGAGGTCCGAGATTCACTAGTGAATTTTGGAAAGCTTGCATGAGATCATGAGTACGCAGTCATATTTGCGTCAAGTATTCTAGGAAAAGGATAAGTGCAAGTGGAACGAGAGTCGACGAAGAAATGAGTTCCAGCTCATGTTATGGAAACAGGAATAAGAAGCTACAAAATCGCGAAGTTAAAAGACGACTTTGATGGTCAAAGACTAGATACGCGCATGATATCTCTTTTTGGGAGTATATCCTTGATCCCTGTTTTCTGTAGAGCTTACTTGTAGGCTATCTTTTGTGGACATCCTCTCGGTCCTATTTTCTGTTACAAACCCCGTAAGGAGTTTGTCCTGTTCATCTTCTCGACCCTGTTTCAGGGAATCTTAGGTAGAACCCTATGGAAGTAAACATGTATTTGAAACATGTTATGATTGATATGGTTGCAAATGGTTGCAAGTGGTTGCTCGTGGATGCGCGAATTTACATTAGATATTAGCTCGACTCGGTCACATTTCATATTGCATATGCACGAGTATTTATACTTGTTTATGGATGAAATTGAATGTGTTATCATGCGGATGTTGCATAAGGTTGAATGATTGTGCACGCATATAGTATCTATATGACTAGGACTATTTGCATACATGTTGGATTCATGGCACTATACATATTTTTGCATTAGAAAGATTATCCAGGCCTGATCATTAGCATTAGCTAAGGAACATGTACACACACATTTTGCATGTATTCATACAGCATTAGAAATCATCTAAGGACAATGGTTGCTTGTGGATGATGTTTTGAGTAGATGGATGATGGATGGTAGGATATGTTCTTCCTAACTTGGAGATTTCGGGGACGAAATCCTAAAAGGTGGGGAGAATGTAACAACTCGTATTTCGATAACATGTTAAAACAAGAATCAAGGCAGAATTTAATTTTAAATTCTGAATCAAGTAAAACGGGCTATGCCATTGCGTTCGTCTCAGAAAAATACGCGAAATAGAGTCCGAGTTTTCGAGAATCGGAGTCCGTATGACCCGTAAAAGGCCCAAAGAAGGTTTCTGGGAATTTGAATTTCGGAAACAGTTTTGGAAATCAGATCTGGGGCTAGGCGGGGAGTTTCCCGCCTAGGCCATGTCGACAGGGCTGTCGACAGGCCTGTCGACTTGGGTCCAGACCAAGTCGACAGCCCTGTCGACTTGCCTGACGACAGGGGGTGGCCGGGGCAAGTTGCCTGGCGCACCTGTTTGTCTCACCTGGTCTTGTTCTTGGGCTGGTTCTGGAAGCTTCCGAGATCTGATGGTCCTGATCTATCCTAGGGTTAATCTAAGGGCCTAAAACTATCCTAATCTCTATAAAAAGACCCTAAACCTAACCTAAATCCCTAAAAATCAAACCTAGCAACTAAGTGCTGCCAAAATCAATTTTGATCATGGCCTCCATCTCCAATCCCTAGAGCCTATGCATTCAAATCGGGTTCAAATCAAAAGATGCAAGCTTGCTACACCGAATAGAGGCAAAATCAACATTGCTATGCAAGTTTCATGACGGATCTTCATCAAAGGAGCCACCTTTCTTCGTCAAAACGATTCATGCTCCTAGTCCTCTTGCCACGCTAGGTAAGTTCTAGCTACTTGTAGGTTTAAACGATGATCTTGATGTGACATGGGATAAAATGCAAAGTAACATGAGTATGTTAGCCTATGGGAACCTAGTTTGCCCCTTTAGCATGAACATATGACTTTGGGTTATGTTGTAGCGACTAAACCATGCTATTCATGTTACATTGGACCTAGTTTGCCATGAAAGATTGGACCTTTGCTTGTGGTATGTTAGCATGCACACTTGAAACCACTTTGACTCATGAAACATGTGCATGAATGTGACTTTGAGGCCATGCAAGTATATGAACCCGAAATCCCTTATGATAATATGCAAGTTTACCTTTTTATCACATGAGTAACATGGGCATGTTCATCCCTTCATGATAGGTTTATGACATGAACACTTATGCAAGTGATCCCCTTTTTATGCTATGCATGTTTTGTGGCCAAATCCCCTTGAGATACTATGCATGTTTTGTGGCCAAATCCCCTTGAGATACTATGCATGTTTGTGGCCAAATCACCTTATGATACTATGCATGTTTTTGGCCAAGGTTGTGCATGTGGAAGCCAATCCCTTTTTGGCATCATGCATGTTTTGAGACCAATATGTGACATAGTATTCCTACTATGTTGACTCGCTTTGCTTGCGTTGGGAAAACACGATTTTGGGTAGTTAGATAAACATGAACATGTCGCGAAATCTTAACTTGATTATGACATGTGTTTATACTTGAAAATATGACTTGGAAGATAACATGGAAATTGGCATGTAAGTATGTATAAAAACATGAGCTTGGGAATTTACCTATTAAGTTTGGTCTACCCTTTGGGAATTTACCTATTAAGTTAGGTCTACCCAAATGCTTGAAAATTTGTAACATGTTTTGGAAACATGATGAACTTAGATAATATAAGTGTGGCCAACTCGAGGTTGGGTTGAGTTTGCAACGTAAAACTACCCGGAACCGACCGGCCTAACTAGTAGTTGCAAACAATAGGACCCAATGTGAGAAGTTGGTCATGTCGCGCTTAAGACCCGAGGTTAGACTGGGTTGTGGTGTAAATCTACCCGGACCCGCCCGGCTTAACTAGTAACCACAACAAGGTCTAATGTGAGAGGTTGAGGGTGCATTAATTAAATTAATGCCACATAATAGGGTTAAGTTAATTTGATTAATGAGGCTTAACCAAATATGATATGGACAAATGGGTTAAGTAATTTGATTAGGCTAATGATACTTAACAAAACATGATAAGCTTGGATAGGTTAAGTAACTTGATTTGCCTAATGACACTTGACCATTTTTATACGACTAGTGGACGGGATTAAGTTAATCAACACTTCATCAATCCAACACGATAACGTGATAAGGTTAAGTAAATTTTCTTAATGACACTTAACCGTATAATACAGTTAATGGATGGGGTTAAGATTAGGCTTAACTAATCTAAACATGGTAACTGGATGGGGTTAAGATTAGGCTTAACTAATCTAAACATGGTAATCGGATGGGGTTAAGTTAAACACTTAACTAATTTAACACGATGATTTGATGAGGTTAAGTGACCTATACTTAACCAATCTAACTCGTTAATTTGATGAGGTTAAGTTAACCTATACTTAACCAATCTAACGTGAAAACATGATAAGGCTAAGTCACGAATCGTTTCGAATACGCTTGACCGATTTGACTCGGTAATTTGATAGGGTCAAATTAATATATACTTAACCAATCTAAAATGATAATTAGACGAGGTTAAGTCATGGATTGCTTGATATACTTAACCAACTTGACACATGGTCTGTAGGGTTAAGTCTTGGACTTGGATACTTAGCCAGTTTCGACATGTTTTGTAGACGGGTTAAGTTGTGAACTTAAGTGACACTTAACCCATTAGATAAACCCTAATTCGGAGGATTAGGTAAATAACCATAGTTAACAAGGATAATGGAAATAAGGCTAAGTGGTAAACCTTAGTTAAGGGAAACTAAGTAATAATTCTTAGTCAAGGAAATTTGGACCATTTCTTAGATAGATTAGTAACCCGATACGTTAGGTCAACGTTTAAGTATGCGTGTAGGAGCAGGCTATCTGATTGAGATAAAGGCTCCAACGAACTGGGTAGCGAAGCAGCGGCTTCAGGGAACGTGAGGATATTCTTGGGATCCCTCTGTGAGCTGCCAGGTCATTATACTAGGCTCACGAGAGGTTGAGGTCTGCGGTAGAAGAACCAAGAATATGCCTTGGTTGCTATGCGAGCGACCTAAAGACTGGGGTGGATAGCAGTGAGTCGACGAATACATAAGGTGCCCGAGATAGCAAGTTCGTCGATCATCTACCATCTTGAGTCAAGCGTGTACGTACGGAAAGGCAGGGAACACCCAACAGACCATAATTGCTATCTAATTATGGGTGAGGTAGGCCGTAGGATGTGGGCTGGCCGGAGTGTAGTTCTCATGCAAGATTTTCTCTTGTGTTGCCTTTCGCTAGTTGAGGGAGGGGTCTCGTGGGACCATAGCCACGTGTAGAAAAGCAGACCTTAGCATCTGCATCGGCAGATAAATTGAAAGCTCCCGACCGAGTCCTGTACTTCTTGGTTAGCCCTGTGACAGGACTCGGGTAGCACATAGTGATACATGTGCATACAATCATAGAAAAACGATTGACGATGAATGCGTGGGAAAAAGGGCGTGGTTGAGGGTTAGCGTAATCCCTAGTATCCCTAGGTGGTTGAACCCAAACCGAAATACGAAAGCGTGCAATAGGTAAGCGTAATCCCTAGTGGTGCTAGGTGGCGTAAGTCCTAGTAGTTCAAACGATGATTCATATGGAAGAGCCTAGCTAGAACAAGGGTGACAGTCCAAACGATTTCAAGGATAATACGACATGAGGAAGCCCGTACGAGGTACGGCAAAGGACTGAACTTATATACATGGAAAGAAACATATGATTTGAGTAACCTATATATGCGATATTAGGTTGACATGGACCATTACACGACTTTGAGCACGGGACATTCATGGTTAACACATGACGCGGGTAGGGATACTAGTACGAGAGGTGCAGAGCAAATATACATGTTAGAACTAGGAAGAATATACATAATAGATACCGTGGGATGTTAGACGGGGTAGATACCTTAGGATAATGTACTCGATAGAAATCTGACGATGTGACACCTTGACTTATCATAACACCGTAGTATATCATGACACCTTAGTTTACCTTGCCGCAGTAGTTCAACCGGCTACCCCGGTTTATCTATCTTGTAGTTATCCTTATGTTTACTTTCAGTTTATGCATGTCATGTTACCTTTACCTGTTTTTATACTGGAAGTAGATAGGACTTACTCAGTCTTTTTGACTGACCCGTTTTGTTTCGCCCCTTTTCTTCCGTTTCCCCCCCCAGGTTTCAGGGAGGAAACAATGTTGTTTAGTTCGGACATCTTCTGCTTGAAGGTCATCATGGATGGCTTGGACTTCTCTTGGCTATGGCTACTTTACTGTTTTACTTGGGGAATAATTTATTAAAAAGTCTTTATGCTTCTTTACTATTGCAAGACAGGTTTTGATGTACTCTGATTTAAAAGGGCTTTAGACCTTATTTATTCATGTTATGAAAGTTTGATTTTACTTCCGCTATTTATATATGTTCTGTCTTGTGATATTTCTGTGCATGTTTACCAATAATGCCCCTCTAAAGCTAGTGCATTCCTTTGCGAGTGACCCTAGCGGAGGCGGGGTGTTACACCGAAAAATCGAAATTTCATAGCGGGAATCAAAAGATATGTCCAGTTGAAAATTCTGAATAGTCGCTATGGAATTCAGGCCCTTAAAATGGAAATTTTGCAAACGACCTCGGATTTCGCGAAACCACTTTTGTTGGATCTGGGATGTAAAGTTATTGCTAGGTTTCAAATTTCATAATTTTTCGAATCAATATGTGAGCCTGGCAAAGGAAAACGCGTTTGACCAATTTTAGTTGATTTTAATCGACTGGAAAATGGTCATTTTTCATATGGTCTCAGAATTCGACGAAACTAGTTTTGTTAGAACCGTATCGTCAATACGAAGCTAGAAAATATTTTTCTGGAATTTTTCGAGTTAGTATGTGACCCCAGTAAATTAAAATGCGCGTTCAAATTCAATATATAGAGTTGTATGTTGATTTTGACGAAAACTGATCGAAATGATCGAATCAGCTTACGACACATATCCCATTGTGTTCGGAATGGGGGTAATTAGCTATGGACGACAGGCGGTGGGTCTTGTTTCGAGGTCGAAATAAAAAGTACCTTTTTGAAATAAAATAAAATAAAAACCTCTCACTCTCCTTATACTCTGACCCCCCCTTGACTTTTCAAATCGTTCAAAGAAAAAAAAAGGAGCGAGCGACGGGGGGAACCGCCGCCGCCGCTTCCATCGCGGCCCCCCCAGGTGGCTCGCCGCCACCGTCAACCGCCCCTCCCCTTCTTCTTCTCTCCTCGTCGAAGCCCCCCCCCCAAGAACCGACGCAGCCCTTGCCGCCTCCCCCTCTCTTCAATAACCCCTTCTCCAACGCAAATCCGCGCCTCATTCACCACCTGCCGCCAACCAAGGCTGTCGCCCCACGCCGAGACCACCCTGGCGCGCTCCACCCGCGAAAACCGAGCCTCCCCCATCCTCCTATGCCCTCCACAGTGAGTTTTAGGGTATTTTTATTTTTGTTTATGTTTTTTTAAATACAGATTTTCATGTAAATAAAATAAAACGTGATTTTTCATTGATAACATAGTAAAAAGTTTTGATTTTTAGTTTATAAAAGACATGATCTTTGATTTGTAGGAAGATGTGGTTCATAATATATAGAAACGAGATTTATCGTTTAAAAAGAGTCGATTTCTTTTTGTTTAACATGATCACGAAATCTTTATTTTTGAAAAGGCGAAATTTTTATATAAGGTAAAGAATAAAAATATAATTTTTATTCGAGTAGTAAGATAAAAATATGATTTTTATCATATGTGAAATATAAAAGTATAATTTTTATAAAGTAGAAATATTAAAAATATGATTTTTATTCATGTAGAGTAATAAAAATATAATTTTTATTATATTGCTAGCAAGATAAAAATATAATTTTTATCATGGAAGTAGCGTTGTAAAGGAGTGATTTTTACACATGTAGCCGTGATATAAAAGTACGATTTTTATAATATGGTAAATGAATAAAGTTTAGATTTTTGTCGTTTAAAGATATGATTTTTAATATATATATGTTGAAATAAAAATGTGATTTTTATAGTGATGAAATGAAAAGGCGAAATCTTTATATTTGAAAAGGCAAATCTTTATATAGAGAATAGCATGATATAAATATAATCTTTATTATATGAACACCGTTATAAAAATAGAATTTTATCTATATAGTAGCAATGTCAAAATAGAATTTTTATCTATATAGTAGCGATGTAAAAATAGAATTTTTATCTATATAGTAGCGAGGTAAAAATAGAATTTTTATATACATAGCAACAATATAAAAATGTGATTTTTATATATGTAGTGGCTACGAGCAACAAAAGTGGCAAAAGGCGAGAACAGCGATGACTTCTACATAAGAAGAGTCGTGGTATTGGATTAGCTAGTCGGTGAGAACTTCTCACTTTAATTTCTTTTTTTTCTAGTTATATATATATATATACTAGGATGCAGACAGTGCTTAGCAGCACCCGACACCCGTCGTCCACAGACCATGGACGGCATGTATGCTTGTTTGATGTGTTGTGAAATTTGTTTGTGAGGTTGATGTGAAATCGATAATAAATTGTAGATGGTTGAAATAGATTAATTATCGTTGAAAATATAATTTTTAACGTGAAAGTGAATAAATAAATATTTATAAACAAATCGGCCGATTTGTTTATATACACTGATTTGACTGATATTGATTGGGATGATAAATTTTACACATCGCCCAACTGCACAAATAAAAATCTGCGTTTGTTGATTTGAAACCCCACACGGGTGTTGGGATGATATTTGGCGTACACTAATCCCAATTATTTAATTGTATGTCGATCGATTGGTCGACATGCTGTGTTAGCGTTAATTATTTATATTTAATGCTTATGCAGTTGTGTGGTGCACTTTGGATGATGGTTGATTGTTTATCGTTGCTATTATATACATGTGTTGTATGGAACATAGACCTCATTCCAATCGGGAAAATAATGAATATTATAAAAGAAAATTCATGTGTTGAATATAAAAATATTCATTGGTTGAAACTATTCATGTGTTGAGTAAAATATTTTAACAATAAAATTTACATCTTTATCATATTTAAAATTAGAACCACTTTACAGTTGGAGTCTGATTATAAATCAAACGATAGATACCATAATTTTATAAAATATATTGCATAACAAAAATAGTCATGTGTTGACAGTACTCATATGTTGAGATTAGTCGTGTGTTGAAAGAAATATAGATTCATGTGTTGAATGGAATAAATATTCATTTGTTGAATAGAATAACGAATTTATTGAAATATATAAAGCCGTGTTGATTAGAGTTGCGTTATTTTGACGTGAACGATATTTATATCGATTATATTCGTTTTTATAATGAATATAGAAAAGAAGTGATTTCTAAATATAACGTTTTGAAAATATTATCATTTATATAGCAATGATATGAAATATCCAATTTTGATTTGAAATTGAATATAGAGTTGAAATGGTTTTGAAAACGAATTTAAAACGATTTATAAAATACGTTTTAAAAGGAAATCGATGAAATATATATAATATATATATTATATATATAATGGCCTGGATAGAACGCGCCGCGCCGCGGCAGTTCGTGAATTTCGACCATTGACTTCGAATTGACATTACGGGAGATCCGACCATCGGATTCTCCTAAAACCGGAACCTTGGGTTCGTATCGAAAAGATCTTTCCAATGAATATTAGAAATCTGAAATCTAATGGTTGGATTTGGAATTATGTCCAAATCAAATTTGGAAAAGGTCGCTGTAAGTGCAGTTCGATGGCCGTTGATGGAAATCGACTGTACGGGCCTTGATAAAATTATTAAAAATATCTATAATTTGTGTAAAATCATAATATGTGAATTGGAAAGAGCTGGGATGAAAAATTCCACATTTGAAAGGATAAAAATATATTTTTGTCGAAATGAACTAGTTTTGAACTAGAATTAAAATCAATTTATTTTTGAAATAAATAAATTGAATTTGAAAGTGATTTTAAAAATAATCAATATTCCCAATATGTGAATTGGACTGGAGTTGAATCGAAATTATCTTCGGAATATTTCGATGTTGGATTTCGTGACTATACAGATATTGTTATGGGAATTTGAAAGATATATTTTATATCGTTATTTCCAATACGATATTTGTTGGTTTCAGGATTTGATATTGAATATAAGCCGGTATATTTTCTATTCAAAGCCTTGTATTTAATATCAAATGTGATTTGGGTTTGTCGTGAATGGTGTCTTCATTAACACTGTTCTTAAGCCCAATATAGAAAAAGATTAAATCTTTCTATTTAGATTCAATGAAGTGTATCAATTAAATAATATTTAATTAGAATCGAATTTGAATTGGTTTTTGGGTTTATCGTGAGCGGTGTTTTGAACAACACCTGTTCTTTAACCCGATTAACAATAGAGTGTGATTTTGGGTTTATCGTGAATTGTGTTTTAGATGACATTGGTTCTTTAACCCAGTTAAAGACAGGATATTGATATTTGAAAAGATTAAAACTAAGTGGAGTTTTAATGAATCTTTAATTAGATTGAAATGTGAATTGATAATTTAAATTATCAAATCTGAAAGGTGATCGAGAATGGAGTACCACCAATTTTGCTCCAAAGCGATAGTTAAATCTTTAATTAGATTTGAACGTGAAATGGTAATTAAAATTACCGATAGCACCGTGGTGTTAGATATGGAGTATTACCAGTTTTGCTCCAGGGGATGAATAGGTTGGGATCGGGAAATAAAATAAATAATTACTTCGGTGTGGTTCGCTAATCCTGACTAGTTTGGAAAACCATAACATGGTTTGAAATGATATCCAAAGGAAGAATAAAGAATAAATTTAGAAGAATTTATCTTTGATAAAATTAATGGGAACCTTTCCCTAAGAATGTGATTTTGCGAATAAAAGAATATTCTGAATTGGAATGAGGCGTATGTTGTGTTTGTGTAACACGTGTTTATTATATACGCGAGTTATTCGAAAAGGCCGGGTTTATACCCATTCTGAATAACCGATTCGACGATATGTCGAAGATGAAGACGGTGGTAGAAGACCGGAAGTCTTCACATCGTTTGGGTGATTACTGATGATCTTGATTGGGCTATACACCCAAGATGAGGGAATCAGTTGGTGATCGTCCAGACGTACTTGGAGATGGATGGATATGCGAGGAAAGTGCCTCCGGTTTCGTTCAGACCTAGAACGAACTTGTAAATGGATTGTGTGTCTGACATTGGATTTTATTCTGTGTTGATTGATCTCTATTAAATATACATCTGTTTGGCAGTGGAGAATTTATTCTCTTGCTTAACGCCCTTCTCTGAGATGTACGAGCTTAGAGGTTGTATATCGATGGACATCAGTCGCATGGAGTGAATTGCCAGTGTGGCACGCGTAAGTGGCAATTGATCAAGGCTTCTGTTGAAAAGCAAAGTCTTGTGGTTGATGATCAAAGCATGGTCTGTGTGACGTTGCTTTGTGTATAACGTGAATTCGCGAGCCTCACACCTCGGTATGAGTCAAAAACAGGATAATGACTGCAGGGAGAGCACGACGTTTCTTTCTAGCTATGGTGGTGTCAGTGACCTACCAGCCCTGACATTTATATACTTTTCACCTGTGTGGTTGTTGGAATGCGAGGCGCCTCGGATGTAGGTCTGTAAGGACCAGGAAACGTGTGCTCAGGAATAACTAATCCTCCAAAGTTAGGTGAGGACCGGCCCTGAAGATCCAAGGATCATAGTGGGGTCCTGAGGCATTTGCTAGAGTGTCTCGAATCGGAGAGGAGCTTGCCCCTTGCCTTGACTCATGACGGAAATCCAATTTCCAATACGTGATAATTCGGTTTTATTTGTAGAACCTAGTATGGCGACATAGTGGTATGGGTCATTCATGCCGCCTATGATTGATATTTATGATTGAAATTGTTTTGACACTATACATTTATTATAGTATCAAATAATGTGTTTAAAACGTATCAAGCATGCTTTGGCTATTATAAGGTAAAAACCCTATCCTCCGGCTTGCGTTGCATTTTGTGATGGGACCTGGGTCTTATAATAGCTTCATTTTTCTTTATTTAGCATTGCGCTGTTTGTTTTATGCACTGGTATTCTTGGGAGGAAACCCGTTCTGTGTTATACGGCGTGGTCCCTTGATTTACCTAACTTTAAAAATAAAGATTAATAACTGTTTTAGTTCTCACACCAGTCACATGACTGACCTGGAGTTTATTGTTTTAACCTAAACTCTGGGTGCCCCTATTTTACACACGGGCAGCTAGTAGTTTTGGTTTTGCAGATTTATATTCATAGGGTCCTGATTTACAGTTGGAACGATGCTCGGAAATCTCTGTATCCGTGTATCACTTTCAGTTGTGTTTTGTATATTTTTCCGCTGCTATGTAATTTATTGTAATCTCTGATATTCATCGAATGTATTTTATTCATTTATACTCTGTATATTCTTGTATCTGATGGAATTGTTGTAATAACAATGAAATGTTCTTCCATCTGCGTTCTGATTGGTCTTGTCCTCAATTCTATCCGGGTTTTCCTTACCGGGGAAGTCCGGGTCATCTCAGTTTGTGTTATGATTTGTCGTGTTCTCAACTCAATCCTTGCTTTCCCGTAAGGGCGAGTTTGGGTCGTTTCAGACTTAGAGTATTCAAATTCAAAATGTTTTTGCTTTTCAGACTCAAGTTTTTCAAAATTCTTGAATTTCACAATTTCATTTTCTAACTCTTTCAAAATCAAATCATTTTTCAGTAAGCTTTCTTTTTCAGCAATTTCATGTTTGGAATTGTTGATGGCCTTAAAATTATTAAATTCTTTTTGCAAAGAACTGTTTATACATTTTAACTCAATCTCGTTATCTTTTAAAATTAGAATATCTTCTTCAAGCTTTTGAATGTTTTTATTGAGATGAATGAGATCAGATTTCAATTTCAAACAATTTTCACAGCCAGAATTTTCTAATTTCATGACATTTAAAAGTTTTGATTCCAAACAGTAATTTTTGTTGTTCGATTTTAAGATTTTAAAGATTTGTTTTTCCGATGGAGATTATCAACAGTTTTTGTTAAATCAGCACATATATAAACCAAATCTTCATATGAGAAGCTTTCAGTCTCATTGTCTGTTGAGTCTCCATCGTCTGACTTACTTGAATTTTCATATGTTTCTTCTTCCAAGCATAGATCTGAATCTGAGTTGACCATTTTGGGTTTTGAGCTGTTGTTGTCAGTTTTTCCATACTTCGTATCGAGAGTGCTCCAAATTTCCTGCGCAGTTAAACAATGAGAGATAAGGCTATATTGGACATCATCAATATAAGAATATAAAATGTGAATAGCACGAGAATTAATGCCAATATCATTCCTATTAACATATCATACTCATTTATAATAATATTCCAACATTTAATATCAGCAGATTTTAAATAGGATTTCATTCCTGATTTCCAATTTAAAAAATTTGTACCATTAAAAATAGTTGGATTACGACTGGACTGACTCTCTATGGACTGACAACTAGAGATCACCATAACTCTAGAGTTAATGAATAACTTGCTCTGATTCCACTTGTTGGAACTAGATTAAACCTAGAGGTGGTGAATAGGGTTTATTGAATTTTATCGAGATATTAAAAATAATCACAGCACAAATAATAGCAGAGTAAGTAAATGCGGAATGTAAATGACACATATTTCGCCCAGCTTTGGCAAACCCTGCCTACTTCTGCATTCACTAAGGTTTCTACTAGGTAATAGAATAGATCCCGCTTACAAAACCCTATAAACTCACGAACCCCTCGCTCCTATTCTAATCCTACACTCAAAACTCTAGACGGGTCTATATCCTTTAGATCAGATTTTCCCGGGATTACAAACCCGTAACCCGTGCTTTTATAGACTCTAGTAAACTGCTATTTAACACCCTAGCTAGATCACCTAGTTTGACAAACTAGAAAATAGATGAAAGGTTTACAAATGAAAATACAATAAAAAAGACAAAAACAAATCCCTTCCCTTTTGATCTATAAAAAATAGACTTAGCCAAACTCAAGTATGCCGGCCACCCCTTTTTCTTGAATTCCTTTGTCTCTAAAATGATGGCGGCCAATGGAAAACAAAATTAGGGCTTTGTGAAAATTCTCAAATCGACTTCGAATGATTGCTGAATAATTCTGATACTCTGTGGTTTCAAACACTGTTGTCCTTCATCTGTCTATTTGGCTTGGTTTCTAATCGAAATCGATTGTGAGTAATTTAATCTGATTTCTTTATATGCTCTTCGATTTGTTGCTTTGAATTTCAATTTCGATCTGGAATTTGCGTTTCTTGGTTTTCGATGTCTAAAATAGCCGATGCTGAATTGGTTCATCATATAGGATTATAAAATCCCAAATTAACCTCTGATTACATTACTGACTTGGTCTGATAGCTTGCGAGATTTTTGGCTTTGATTTCCTTTTTCTTGCATGATATACATGAATGAATCCAGACATGTTTCTAGTCTTCAATGAATCTCCAAATTTAATTGGCCCCTTGCGTGATTGATTTGCAAATTTCCTGACTTGAATTATTATCGAGAATTCCAAGATGATTTTCTAGAAACCAATTTGAATGGTTGCTCTGCTAGGCATTGAATCATATGTTTTAAAAACTGAAAAAGAATTCTTCCTTAAATAAATTCCCTGCATGATTGTAACCTTGACTGTTGTCTTGCGTGATTGAAGCATTGAATCTTATTTGTAGAATCGTGGACACCTTTGATATTATGCCGTGAAATCTGGAAATGGATCTTTGCCAATTATTCTTGCCAAATAACTTGAGTGCTTTTCTGGGATTCACACACTTGCCAAAAAAAATATTGTTCACTGATTTCATTTGTAAAACTGGAAACAAAATAAATTGTTTCTTTCCCAACAAATGAAAACAGATTTCTCTTGCCAAATTGATATTGAAAAAATACTTGCCTAACATGTTTTGATTTCTTGCTGATCCGTACTGCTGTATACATATATGTGAGTGTCTTGATTATGTTTTCCTTGTGTGTGCTTGTAACTAACCTTCATGCTTGCCTTCGGTGCTGCTAAATCATATTTCGGGGTTGTTACATACTTGTGCTTGTCCCTTTTGTTGTTGAACCTTCCTCATGCATGTGTATATACTCCTATGGATTAGAACTTGTCCTTGACCCTGTTGCGTTGGTTTAATAAGACTTGAAATGCATATCTTGGGTGTGCAAATGTACCATGTATTTGAGCATATGTTCACTGCCATATTCAAATACCATGTAAAACTTGACGATGAAACAATTTGTGTTGAGTCTTGGTGATGTCTGCGCATAAGTATTGTAATTGCTTAAGCTCTGCCGCATCACTTTAAAACATTCTTGTGCACTGACCTATGATTAAGTCGAGAAACTCTTCGTTTTCCTTTGAACATGTCACTTAAGTTTTGTTGCTCTTATATGCTGGATAATTGCATTTGTCCTGTAGTGTTTACTGATACTTTGTGTATGTCCGGTCACATTTGCTTTACTTCATGTTATCATGCTCCTCCATGCACACATTAGCTTGTGCACCTATCTACACATTCCTGACACTTAATACGTTGCACTATTTGAGCTCTTGAGCATTCTGGTTGTCCCTGTCTATTTACACTAGTGCTGAACCTAGGCTATGACCATGTTGTGGCATGTACTCTTTTGTATATGCTGTAACACATGAAATTTCACCATTTCTTAACCCATGCATGTACTTTGTCCTTGCTTGACCACTGTCATAGTTGCTTGCTGCCATCTTCATGTTGACACTATTCTGAACCATGAATTTTTGCTTATGTACATGTGAATGAATCATGCACCATTTTGAGTCTTCTTTGACCTGTGTTTGTTTGAAAGCTTGAGACTTGAGACTTGAGTGTTTCACTAGCTTGTGCACCTCTCTAATTTTCTGTTTGAATTGATTCATGCACTTGTAGGCTCGATCATTGTTGCATTCACGTATACATATATGTATATATATACACGTATGTGTGTGTATACATGTGTGTATATATGTGTGGCTATCCGAATGAAAAACATGAAATATTTATCAGCAGACTGCTATTACTGAGTTTAGACTGTTTAGAATCAGCTAATAATGATGCCGGTTTTGATCAGCAGACCAGTGTAGTGTGTTGAGGCTGATCTATGAGCATCGGAGTATATTCTATGCCTTGTGGTATTTACAGTGTATCACTGTCAATATCTCAAGCTGTCCAGACACAGATGAATGGATATATAAATCAGATCAAGTCATGAAATGATGAGAAACACATCAAAATTTTAAGGCAAATTATTATATCTGCTAGAATATAAAATTATTTCTATTCCAGATAATGTGTGTGCTTCTGTGACAGGTAAGCAGAGGACTGGACTGACTGTGCTGATTGGCAGAAGACAGAAGATAAGTAATAGGGTGTCAGTGTATGAGTG
Source organism: Allium sativum (assembly GCA_030737875.1). Classification (NCBI taxonomy): domain Eukaryota; kingdom Viridiplantae; phylum Streptophyta; class Magnoliopsida; order Asparagales; family Amaryllidaceae; genus Allium; species Allium sativum. The sequence continues at coordinate 29,029,626 of CM060917.1, forward strand.
TAACTGTATATGAGTGAGTGTATGTTGTAGTGAGGAACTGATATGTAAAGGAGTGTATATGAAATGTAATGTATTACTGAGATAAATAAAATAGTGGAGTTATAAAATTTGTAGTGTTGAAATGTTTGAAATAAAATATTATATTTAAATGAAATACTGTTTGAATATTTGAATTCACGTGCAGTAGTATTCCATTTAAATATAAATATTATATTCTTGTATGTGATGTAGTATAACAGTACAATAAAAAACACATTTATAATAATATATATTTAGTTGTTATCATCAAACAAAAATCATATAATTGTTATATACAACAACGTTATATACAACAGTTTTTACCTTACGGTAACCTAAAACAATCTTTGTATCAAAACTCTTCTGATATTATAATACTGTCTAAATCAAATAAACAGCACTCTAGCAGAACGCTTGCATCTCACGCTCTACATACCTGGGGTACAATCAAAACCGCAAGCGATTATTGGATAACGGATTTCCAACTATCACAAGGTATGGAACCACCTTTCGATGGTGTATCTCTAGAGAGGAATACACTGGGTTCAACAAGAAAATCTTGCAATCCGGCCATACATGACCGACCACTTATTTCTCTTGAGTGTGTTGAATATATTGTCACCTATGGTTATTAGCACTATAACCGTTTCCAGGGGATACAGAAGCAATGGAAGAACAAAAAGAATATTCTCTAGATGGTGATAATACACCCTAATGGGAGAGAACCACTTAGCCATACTACCTGCCCGATTTTGGTCATTTCATGGTTGTGAGGCTTGAGGCTGAACTTACCTTTGACAAATCATTTCCTTATTTACTTTGAATGCCACATCGTCAAAATCCGCCAACCACTAATTAATTTCCCCAAAAATATATTACGGTTATAAAGCAAGAGAAATGAATTCCTCTTCCACCAAAATAAATACGTTTGAAAAAATCAACGTATGTGATCGGTTAGGCATACTCTATCATACATTCGTCCATACCAATTGTCCTAGGACCGGACAAACTGAAGGCACTATCCTGTAAATCCATCTTAGGAAATTTCTACCTAGAATCGATAGAACAACCCTTGCATAAACTCCACCTTCAATGGTCTTCAAAAATCTCTGACTTGCAACATATATATCGTATCGAAGTGGAATTAGATTCCGATCTGTTCGAAAATGAAAGTGAAATGGTCCATATTTGATAGTCGATTATTTAACAATCAAATATATAATAAAATAAATAGATTTATTTCCATTGGATCAACTAAGCCTTATTTATATAATCTTTAATTATTTAAATTCAAATATTAATCTTGTATATGTATTTATTTGAAACATAATTATTTAACTTATAAATTCTTATTATTAATCTTACGAGATAATCTCACTCTCGAATATCCGTTCCCATAGCTGAAAACGATATTCAACTTAAATACTCATTTTGAACACAACTAATATGATATGTTGGATATTAGTGAAATCGTTCAAGTTGGGGTTTTTAATTACCTCTCAGACCTTGAGTTGAAATCATTCTTAGCATCAAGATTCGTAGAAGTTTGATGTCCAAACTATCTCCCAAACAAGAGTTGTAAATCCATTTTTTATTTCCAAATCTTAAAACACTTCAAGACAACATTGTTGTTTTGAACCATTGATTAAGTTAACTTAGTTTAACATAAATATTAAATCAGGGAATTTAATCCAAACATTTTACTTGATTTTTTATCCTTTGATAATTAAATTATCTTTAAACCTTGCTTAATTAAAAGATTAATTAAGTTAAAAACGTTATCTTATCCAATTTTAACTTCTCTATTTAACTGCACCATTATCCTACCCAGTCTATTAATTTAAAATATTTTCAAGTCTTTAAACAACCATTTATTTAAAACCTCCTCTACTAAATTAATGAACAAATTAATTAAATAATCTATTTCCATTTTAAACGGTTGATTTTTATCCAACAAACTGACTAACTGTTCACAATTCATCTTTCCTTTTAAACTAATAATATAATAACTCAACAACATATATTTAGTGATAAAATATATCAAACTAATATAATAGTAGAACGATGTTTATTTCTGCTAAAAGGGTGTTCAAACAATTCAGTCAATACAGTTTATAGTGGAACGGTGTTTATTTCCACTAACAGATGTCAAATAAAAATATGTAATTATGGTTAACGCAACTAAACACAACTAAATTAATAAATCAGTTAATTTAACAATCAATTCAGACTTTACCAAATTCACAGATCATTATTGATTAATAGTTTACGCATTAATTTAGTTCACGACTAAATTTACATTTGATTAAATTTAAATGATGTTTAGTATAAAAATCACTTTTTGAACAAATCAATTTATTTTAAATTAAATTATTTAAACTTGATAACGACGTCGAGTTATTTAAACACTAACGTTCGACTTGACTTCACACACCCGAGCTAAAACCATTCGAACATATCTTCTTGAGCTAAACGTATCAATATATACATCAATATATACACACACATGCATTTTAAATATATAATCATAATTCTATTTATATTAGAGTTTGAACTTAAACCATTTTTATTTTCCTTTTTTAATGTAATGGGCCAAGCCTACTTAAATCAGCCCACACATACTTTGTGTATATATTTACTAATATGCAACTATATGTTTATATATCATATTTTTAAACTTAAATTAAATTTAAAAAATTCTTTATCTTTTATTTTTATTATCTTTATAAATATATAAGCCCACAGGCCCACGAAACCCACACTCAATATACTGGGGTGACCCTCTCTTTTTCCCCACCATTTTTCTTTTCTGTTTTCCATATTTTGTTTTCAGATATTAGTCCAGTATGAAAATCATATCAAAACATTAACATATGCATTATATATGTATATGCATGATCAGTAAACAAAGGGGGTTTACTCACAATAAGTTCACTGTTTTTGAGCATTTCCAGTTTCCAGGCTTTTGGTTACTGCCATAAGTTTTGTCTACCATTTGCTTTCTAATTTCAGTTGATTTCAGGAAAAGGATGCGAATGAAATTTAGGAGTGTCTGAGTGTATTTATATGTGAAAATAAGCATAGAATATAGGCTAGAATAGGTAGAGTTTAGACTGCCTTTACTTGGTTGGAGAGTGTGTGTGCAAGCTGCCTACATTGATTGAAATTGAAAGGTGAGACATGTGCTGGTTTTTGATCTCTTCCCATTATTGCACAGACATGTACAACCAGGCTTATTAAGGCACATATATGTGTACATATATTTGTACAAGCCATGTGCATTGGCTTTAGAAGCTAGCTTGTTGGTAAGGTAGCTAATAGGATGTCTGTGCTGATTTACAAATAGTGACAGGGTGTATGCAGCAGAAATGATGTGTGATGTTTGTCCAATTTTCCATTAAAGCTTACAAGCTTTGCTCCTAAGAAACAACCGCTATGCCATGTTCTTTCAACACAATTATGTACATGTGTATGTACCTTATATATACAATATAAGCTTTGCATCCAAGGAAGAATAAATCCGTTAAATGATAAGATTTTGCTGTACACATATTCCAAGTGCATACATTAAATTCCTGATGTGAAACAATGTTGTGTTAAGTCATATGAATCCTACTAGCATCAATTTTCTTTCATCCTATCTACGCACCTATCTAGCTGTGCAACCATGTACCAAAAAGAGGTTTTAGAAGCTAGGCAACCTAAAATATTTATAGTCATGTGTTTGCAGCACAAATAATGCACGAATGAAATGCTTTGCCTTAAGGAGTCTAAACTACTTAATTAGCCATGTATTTATATGCTTACATGTGAAGGAATTGAGATTTAAGTATTCTAATTAGTTATATTTATGAAATTCTATATTTGTATAAACTAAAACAAGTTTGAATACAAATCGTAAATGTTAAACAACATTACTTGTATCCGTATATGTTTATATAAATATTTACGAAAATAACAAGATAATATACTCATAGGATTTTACAAATAACTATTATTCTAATTTTCTAAAATATTTAAATCCAGTATTATTTATATTTACAAGATTTAAAAAATATAAACAAAATAAGAAAACATTTCTTACTTTGTTTTCCATTGGTTAAAATATTCTAATCCCTTAAAATATATATTCTTGAAATTTTTCCCAATATTTATTATTCAAGATTTATTATTTTAAATCAATTACTGAAATAATACAAAATAAATTGTATTACAAACTTATTCAATAAATGTAACGTTGCATTTCTTGCCAACGCTTATAAGCATTAGCAGATGTTTTCCCCAATGCTTATAACCATTATAAATAAATGCCAACGCTCATAGCGACACATATAAGTGTTGCTGAAATTATTTGTGACACTTATACTCGTTGCAATCCTCTGTTTTGGTATGGTGCAAATTATTGATTGTGAATAACTATTCAAAGGTAAAGGGAATTAAGTGATACGGAATTGTATATGGATTTTTTTATTGAAAGTATCATTCTTAAAGAATTTTATTTTCTTTAAAGTAATATTCTCTTAGATTTAGTAAACGACTCATTAGAACCTCTTTGGAGTTTATTCCATATTCACTTTTAAGCAATATCTGATGAAGATTAAAGTTGTGTTTCTTAATTGAGACATTGATGAAACAACCTAAGGATCCCACTTTTGGACTATTCTTTTGCATTTGGGATTCAAATATACCGTTATTATTCGTCGAGTGATATTTGAATTATCACAAAGAATTTGAAAAATAAGTGCTTAGAAGTTTTTGTATTCAAGCTATGATTTACTTAATTCTCTTTTGTTAACATCGTTGAAACTAAAGAAATGCAAAAGAGTCCACATGCATCTGCAGTGTGGATTCTAAAGTATATACATATATGGATATAGCGTATTATTTGGCAGATATATTACTTATTTTGAAAGTGGATCATTGGTTTGTTGCCAAAATGGTTATGAGATATCTTTAAGGAAAAAAAAATAAAAGATCAAATCGGCTGGAGATCATAAAGAATTACGATCTGAATATTTTAAAGGGTCAGGTTGTCCCAGGTCCCTGTTAAGTTTCAAAATTAGACTCACATCTGGTCAAATGTTTCATATAAAATAGGTCCCTATTTTTCAAAAAATCATCAAAAATCACCAAAAAAATAAAAAAATCACCAAAATTCATTAATAAATAGAACAAAAAATCGTCATCAAATTCATCCATTAAAACCATTAAAAAAGGCATCAAAAACCAAGAAAACAACGAAATAATAGTATTATGCATCAAAAGATGCACTTATTTGTAAATAGTTGCATACATTTATCATATATTTAAGTTATGCATCAAACTGCACCATAAATGCATACATGTATGCAGTTAAACTGCAATATATGCATCGTTTTATGCATATATTCAATTCTGGCATGTTTTTTCAAGCATTCACAGTTTTCAAACAATGTTGCATACATTTCTACACTTATATGTAATAAATGCAAACATTCATGCACATATTCATAAGCTGTCAACCCTTTTAACTTCGTTGCATACATGTATGCATATACATGGAATAAATGAATACATGTATGCAACTATTCGTAACACATGCAGCTCAGTGCAACTTTATATGCATACATGTAGTAACTATTACCAAAATTTGCATACATTTATGCATATATTCATCCAGATTTTTCAATAAAAATGCTGCATGATTATATGCATACATGTATGCATATATTCAGTATAAATGCATAGATGCATGCAACTTTTTTCATATTGTTTTTGGGAATATTTGCGATTTTTGATTTTTTTTAATCAAACAACGCAATTTTTCCTTAGAAAACATGTAACATGCAAAATAGGGACCCGCTATATATTATAAACTTGTACTGGATGCCGTTTGAATTTGCAAACATTCCAGGGACGTATGCCCAATATTCACTATCTTAAATGTCATTACTGCAAAATATCCACTTCAGGTAATGATATTATATTTTATAAGTGAAATTATATAAGGAAAAGTGTCATTTAAACACTTATAGCTTCCATCACTTTGGAAATATCGTTTATTGCTAACTATAAGGCATCCAACTATGGAAAATAATAATGAAATTTTGTCATAAAACATTAGTTATTAACAAAGAATTGAAAGACCAAGTAATATTTTACAGTAAAGAACATATTTTTTTCCAATATGGGAAGATTGCAAAATATATTCGAACTCATAAAGCATACTTTGGCAAATTCCATTATGATGGATCCGCTTACCAAAAGATTATCACCTAAGGTCTTTCATGAGCATGTAGCTCAATCGATGTAACTTTTATGTAAAGATATTTTGGTTCAGGGGGAATTTGTATTTGGTATTGTCGTACGACTCATTGCTCTATATTTCAGTTACAGATATATGTATATCAAGTTCTTTTTCCAATCAAAAATAAAGTAGTAAATTTTTCTTTGCACTTGGGTTGTTAGAAGATTAAACGTTTTGATCTCGCTAAAAAAGGACCAGTTGGAAATAGACATGTTTATATCACATTTCATGTAATTTCCATGCTACTCATCCATGATTGGCCTATTTCATTTGATTGTTTTGATATTTGTGACCAATGGTGGGTTTAGCTATGATAAATGTAACAAGTGCCACTTTGATCCTTCGTTAACACAGATAATGGACGAGATTGTTTCAAATTTACCACATATTATAAATAACAAATTTTGGAGCTTATAAAATTATAACATTTTTAATGTTATTTCACATGTGGCCCATAAGGAGATTGTTGGAATATTTCAACAATCGGGTCATATATGTAAAATAAAACGTGTTGCGCTATTTTGGTGTAAAGCCTAACTGAAGAGATCTAATTTTAAATTAGTGTTAAGAGGATTAAAGCTTATATTATCATGGGCCTAATGTGTAGATACCGTGGCAGTTTAATTTGTTAAATGGCAAAATTACAAAACGCCAGCATCATAAATAAGGGGTTATGGTTCCCAAATTACAAAGTCTTGGCAACTCTCTAACCCTCTTCTATAGAGAGCTAATTTCAGATCTAGGATTTGTGTCAATTTGGAAGACAATACCAGATCTTCCTTCTCGTTAACAATCAACTATAGAATTCAGGTCCTGCAAAACAACTATTGATTCACGTACACTTCTGAAAATCTATTTGTCGATTCTTTAATTTATTCTCAATTAAATCAATATGGGTTACATATTTGGATCAAGGATTTCATAATTGGATTTCATAATTGGTTAATGTATATTGAAATCCTAACACATTTCCCATGTCTTGCCATTCAAAGTCTATTTGGTTTCTTAGATGCTTATAGTTTTGCTGAGTTAAATGGATTTTTACTACTTATTTTCATATAAATATACATACCATAGCCCATTGTTTTTCCTTGCACTTTTAAATCAACTATTATATTCAGATAAGGTTTAATCATCATTACTCCTTTTTAGAAAATTATTTGTTTATTTACTACATGTATAATAAATCCAACCAAGTGTAATACATAAAAAATTGTGCTAAGCGCAAAACGGAAGTTAGCTATTTCTCGCAACAACAAACAGGCCTTTTTATATGATTTAAAAACCACTACAAATACCTTCAATAATGATTCTATAAATGCCATAGATAGACATCTTGTGAAAAGTTTGATATTTTCTATAGCTTGTCATACTTGCAATGAAAAACCTACTTTTGTTGCCATTTTAAATAGGTATATTGGTGCAACTGCTTTTCTATAGCATTTTGAAACGTGTTGTAGAATTGTTATAACGTCATTTAATTGTTGTAATATGTAGACATGCCTATTAATATTGTCAGCCCTGTTTTTAACGTGGTTCAGAAAATAATGGTCTAGACACGTCTCAAAATGTACGAGCACTAAGCTGATCGAGCACAAGACAGACGAGCTACAGCTCGTTCACACACTGCATCTCGATCGCACATTACGTCTGCTCGACCGAGTACATCAGCTCCATGCTCGGACACATCTGCTCGACCAAGCACAGCAACACCATTACGTCACTCAATACACACACGTTGGGATTGACATGAACATTTCAATGTTTAAGCCATGTGTACAAGATTTTAATACATGGACAAAGGTGACTCATAAACAATGGGATGTATCAAATATGTACAAAGGACATGATAACATATATCTGGATATATGTGCAGTATATCATGAACGTATGAACTATATGCATGGTGATTAAAACGTGAAGCGTGAACATAATATATAAGGTGACACAGAAAACATGCAAGAGACATGTGCGATACTCCCTATACATATGGAGTCATTAGAGGAAATGTTGAGCTTAATTATGGACCAACCAAAATTATAATACAATGTAGCCTGTGTGGATATACAAGCATGTGGTATCATGCAAAACTAATAATATATCACGCGGGTCGTGCAGGGCTATTTCACAGTGGGAAGAGCGCATATCAAAAATGAATGAGCAACCTTTATGATTCTTTAATTGGATAAAATCAATACAGCTCAGTTCATATAAACTTTGCAAGGGATTGGCACGCACAATAGCTCATTGAAGCAAGTAGCATCCACTGTTCTTTTGTGGGTCGAGCAGTGCCAGAAAATTGTGCATATAAATTCTATCTGGTCGAGCATGCCTGACCATACATCTCTGGTTGAGCAGCTTCTTTGACTAAGGGGTCAAGTAGCTTTTATACTGTGATATATATGGGACGTGATTGTATCAAATATGTGTTAAGCCACACATATATTGAGTGACGATGCACGTTTCATATGTGGACTTCTGAATCACGTGAGGACAATCATATAATATGTTTAAACGTGCGATGGGAAAAAGTGTGTATTGAAATAACGAGGAACAATGTATAAATATAAGGATGGCATTCTGATCCTGGTTTTGAGCTTTACACAACCAAAGGACACGTAGATCAATGGAGAAGAATTCATATAATTATTGCCCAGCAATACTATTTAAAGTGGGGTCTTTCATACAGTGGAATACCAGCTCGCTCGTGCATTGGGAAGAGGTCGTTCGTTCATATGTTAAAGCCGGTCGGTCGTGCACAATAAAGGGGGAGGGTCAGTCGTACAAATATGACAACTGTGTACAACTGGCTCCAGCTGTCTAGTGGCAGTTCTGTAAATACACCAGTGAACGACCCCTACACTGTACACCATAATTACAGAATTGCCATCGCCTCCAAACTTCTCCTATAAATACCCCATTTCACCACCATTCAAGGGACCGAACTAAGCCACCCCGAAGGGCTGTCATTTCGATTTTTCACCATTCTCAAGCTTCCCAAGCTCCATTAATGGCTTCCTAAGCTCACTCCTTATTCCTCTAACATCAAGTGGATCTAATCTTCTCCAAAGACCATTAATTCTCACTCAACTTCAATCCAAGTGATCTCCAACCACCATTACTTCTCTTTAAAGCTCAGATCGAACACTAATTTCATGATGGAATCAAGGAAGATCATCTAACCACGAGATCTAATCCATTCCTTCCAAAATTCAAGTGAGATCTAAAGCTAAAAGAAAGTAGAAGATCATTTTTAGAGAGAGAATGAGTGATATAAATGAGATGTATGGAACAATGCACTTTGTAAATTTCTATATGATAATCGCCTCCAAAGTGGACGTAGATCAATTTTAGATCAAACCACTATAAAAATTCTTGTGATTTTACTTACTTTTTTGCGATTGTGGTCTCATTTTCTATTACTTACCATTTGGTGAAGTATGGTTTACGTACCTTTGGTGTTTGGAGCATTTTTGATTTAAACATTTGGCGTCCATCGTAGGGCCACGTTCGCACTTCTATCAATCTTAAGAGCCTACCATTGAAGTCCTAAGCCTACTTCTACCATTGATTCTACAAGTCTAAGATCTTGGCCAATCGACGAACTCTCTTCTAAATTCAAAGCCTTTGTCCAAGATCATGGCCAAATTTAAGAAGATCACAAGAAAAACCATTGGAGAAAACGACAACGTTGCTAACAACGAAGTTACACTGCTTACTATCTGTTTTGAAGTTGGCGAAAACTCGACAGGTTGAGCCGATGTGACTAAGAAAGAGTTGGATGCCGCTATTGCCAACATGAACCAATGGATGGATGCTTCTACTAAGGCGATGATGAAAAAACTTGATGCTTTCCTTAATGCTATACCAAGTCCACCACCTCGAAAGGTCCATGTTGATCTTGACGAAAATGCCAATTCATTCGCTTCTAACCATGATCGCAACGACAACATGGAAGTTGATAATGAATGGTTGAGCGACAAAGACGAGGATAACATTGAAAAACTCGAAGCCAAAAGCTAAGAATCATTCCGAGATGAAATCTCGGAAGGCTACCAGTCCCGTCACGGAGGCACCTCTTCGTAGGGAAGGTAAAAGGCCTAAGCTCTCTAACTAGGATCGCATGCCCAGACGAACACTTGATAAAGAGATCAGCTTCGCAGAGCGGCATAACACTGAAGAATACATCTCGAATATGATAGGAAAAATCAGAAAGAAGAATCAAGCTCTCAACGACGATGGTAGGGAATGAGATTTCTCTCCTGACAGGACTCCGTTTACTGAAAGAGTTCAAGTAATAGAGTGTCCAAAGAAATTCAATCCTCCAACTTTGCCTCCGTACAAAAGCCTTATTGATCCCAACTACTTTCTATTTAATTACGAGTGGCATATGAGTGCTGCAAAGGCAACAAACGAAATAATATTCTTATATTTCCATCTCTACTTAGAAGGTGCTGTGTCACTATGGTTCACAAAGCTACCACCTAAGTCCGTAGTCCGGTTCTCTAACTTGACCAAAAAGTTCAAGAAGCAGTTCCACATGTACGCTACCAAAGCCAAGGATGCTATAACACTTTCAGCAATGAAGCAGAATCCAGGGGAATCCGTTAAAGCTTTTCTCAATCGATTCAATATTGCTTTGTCTGAAGTAAGAAATCCAAAACCTCGCATAATCCTCATGTCTCTAATCGGCGCCATAGATGAGAAAAGAGAAATCAGTAGATAGATTAAAATGAAAGAACCGAATAGGTAACGACCCGATTTTTAGCGACTTTGGTTATCGACATAAACTCAATGACGACTTACCAAACATCGAAAAATACTTGAAAGTTAATAGAAAGAAATTAGAGGGTGAGAAAACATAAGATAGAACTTAGAATAGAAGAAGAAGAAGAAGTTACAACATCAGAGTAACACAAATCTCACAGCGGAACGAACAACATATAATAGATAACATATCCTTGGAATAAAATTAGTATATGTATACAGTAACATTATCAGAGTACAACACTTACAACACAGCGGAAATAACTATAGCTATATAATCCTGAAGCCTCCTCCTCCAAGCTTTCCAAGTATATCTGTAAAATCCTGACTACTTGACTGCCGTACAAAATTGGGCACCCAAGAGTTTAGAGAAAACAAACAAAATAAACTCCGGGTCAGTCATGGGACTGGTATGAGTAAAACAGTTTAAAACAGTTTGAACACGTAAACGATATCTCATAAGACCATGCCGTATAATGGAACGGGTTTTTCCCTTATGAGAATCCAAAATATCTTTATATCAAAACCCTTTTGATATTATAATAATGTTTATCAACCACAAAATAATAATCATCTAGCAGAAACGCTTTCATCTCACGTTCTACATATATAGTATACAATCAAAACCGCAAGCACGTATTGGGTAATGGATTTCCAACTATGACAAGGTATGGAACCACCTTTCGCTAGTGTACCTCTAGAGAGGAATACACTGGGTTTAACAAGAACATCTTACAACCCGGCCACACATGACCGACCACTCATTTCGCTTGAGTGTATCGAATGTATATCACCAACGATTGGGATCAACAACCGTTTCCCGAATGGGACAACATCAACAATAGATTTTTAGAAGTAAATGAAACTCTAGATCAGGTGATTATACACCCTAATAGGTGCGACCTACATAGCCATGCTGCCTGCTCAATTTTTGTCATTTCCCGGTTGTGAGGCTAGATGCCACTCTTATCTCTGACAGATCACGCGTTTATTCACTTTGAATGTCACATCGTCATACCCGCCAAATCAAAAATTGATTTCCCCAAAAATACCATGGGTACACAGCTAAGAGAAACGAATTTCTCTGCCACTAAACGTGAATACGTTTGAAGAGATCAACTTACGCAATCTATTAAATATACACTGTCAGACATTCTTCCATACAGGTCGTCCTGGGACTGGACAAACCGAAGGCACTATTCAGTACATCCATCTTAGGCAATTGTTATTTAAGATTTATACAATAGCCCTTGCACTTTACTCCGTCTTCAATTATCTTTGGCATATATGATTCGCAAAGCTTATGCCAATACGGAGTGGTTCTTCGGATAATAATCCAACCGGTCTCTCCATATTAACAACGTTAAAATGGTTAAAAACTTCGATAGTCGGTGAGTTAACTATCAAAGAAAACCACGTGTGCAAACAACGATATTATTTTTAAATGGAAATTATATCGATCAATCATCATTTAACATTTATCTCCTTAGTTCATTAATTCACTTATCTCCTGTTTCCGTATATTCAACATTTCTTATTTCCTATTATCAAAAAACATTTCTGATTCTTACTTGGAAAACATTTCCAAACTCCTTCACGGTCAAACTTTACCATTCCTTAGTTAAGAAGGAAGTCAATCAAGTTGGGATATAATTACCTCTCAGACCTTAACTGAACAACGTTTTAACTTCGAAATGGTCAAAGTTTATCTTTTAACTTTTAACAGCTTCCTTAAGAAACTCACGGATTCTATTTACGAATCCCCTTCCTTTATAAAATATTGGTTGTACCGATAACATTATAACCCCTACTTTTGAAATATCTGACTTCAATTATAACCTCTATTATTTAATGTGGATAAATAAATAAACCCCTAATTTATAAATAAACAAATCTTGATTTAAACATCGGAAAGTATAAGTACTTTCCCGAATTCGATATAATCGAATTCCCCGATTAACTCTCTTCGAGTAATCTCTATTTGATTAAATCTTCTTCGAATAACTTATATTCGATTATCTCTCTTCGAATAGCTTATATTCGATTATCTCTCTTCGAATAGCTTATATTCGATTAACTCACTTCGAATAGCTTATATTCGATTAACTCACTTCGAATAGCTTATATTCGATTAACTCACTCTTTCGAATGAACTACATTCGATCTCTTTTTTTCGAATACGCTTTATTCGAAAATTTCCTTCCGAATAACTATATTCGATAACTCCTTTTTACTTGATTCGAATAACTAATATTCGATAACTCCTTTTTACTCGATTCGAATAACTAATATTCGATAACTCCTCTTAACTCGATTCGAATAACTAATATTCGATAACTCCTTTTTCGACTAACTCTAATCGATTTATTCTAATTCGATTAACTCTATTTAATTACTCCATTTGTTTAACTCTAACTGGTTAACTCTAACTAATCAATTCTAATTGGTCAACCCTAATTGATAAACTCTAACTGATTAACTCTAATTGATTAATTGTAACTGGTTAACTCTAATTGATCAACTCTAACTGGTCAACCCTAATTGATTTACTCTAATTGGTTAACCCTAATTGATTCTCTAACTGGTCAACTCTAACTGAGTAACTCTAACTGGTTAACCCTAATTGGTTAACTCTAACTTATTTATTCTATTCGATTAACTCTAATCGAATAACTAATATTCAACTAACTCATTTGAATTAACTCCTTTTCTATTCCTTTTCTATTTGTTTACTTAACAAATAATTATTCCCTTTCCAATTCTATGTATTTAACAAATAAATATTTCTTTTATCTTTTCTATTTATTTAACAAATATTTTCTTTTATATTTGATTTCACAAATATTTTCCTTTATATTTGATTTGACAAATATTTTCCTTTATATTTGATTTGACAAATATTTTCCTTTATATTTGATTTCACAAATATTTTCCTTTTATATTTGATTTCACAAATATTTTCCTTTATATTTAATTTCACAAATATTTTCCTTTATATTTGATTTCATAAATATTTTCCCTTTTCGATTTGTAAAATGTTTTACAAATATTTCTCTTTCTATTCATGTTTCACAAATATGTCCTTGTATATTTGTTTTCACAAATATTTCCTTGTATATCTTTATTTATTTTCTAAATAAATAATTCGTTTATGATATCCTATTTATTTACTAAATAAATAATTCGTTTAATATCTCCTATTTATTTAACAAATAAGTATGTCATTTATAAAATCTTATGAGTTTATAAAAATCCCCCTTTATAAATATTCCATTTATAAATAAATTCCTTTTATAAAATCTTCTTTGATTTTATAAATATTTTCTCTTTTATAAAATCCTTGGATTTTATAAATAATTTATTTTCAAATATCACTTTGAAAATTCCCTTATCAACATTCCGGTATGTTATGGTATTTAACATATCAAATCACGTTGGCCAATATCGTCCAAACACACATAATTTACAACAAATTATATATCACATCATATATTACAATATATGAACAGAACAATATTATAAATATTGAGGAGTCCAGTTGGACCCCTCCAACCTGTTTCCCTGCAACACAGAGGTTAGACAACACAAATATAAAATATTCTGATAAACAGAATCAATATTCAATTAACGATTTATATATATCTATCGTTATCTATGATTTCAATCAATACACAAATAACTCAGCCAACAGTTAACACACAACAATCAGTCATCATTTATCAGTTCTAAATATACGTTATAAAAATAGAACTGTTCATAGTTGGCGAGTTTTACTCACATTGGCAGTTCATCGTTGAAGAACGAAAAACTGTTTGTTTGATTTGAATCAAACAATTTATTTCGCCATAAATTCAAATGAGCTTCACTCCACTCCCAGTCAGTTCCATTGTCTAGTGTGCATTCATACGATCCTGTTGGATCCTGGTTTGCTAAATTCGGATCACATACGAGATAGTTACAAATTTTGTAAGATTATAAACTATTCTAAATTAAAGTAAAACTTAAATTCATTTTATTTGGGCTTTACCCAAAGATTTCGGCCCATCTCTTTTGTAAACTCCCAAACCCGATCTGTATCTTCCTTTCCCCATTCTCCAAATTTCGTCCTCCAGGTATCGATCATCCCCAAGCTCAGACCATCACATTCCTTCATGAATTTTCAAACTGATCTCAACATCAAGCTCATCCTCTTCTCCTCCTCACACCTTCTTCCTCATGTATCCCGTAAGAGACCGCACTCCTCACAAATTCCGCATCTTTCGACTCTCAATATTCTTTCATTTCTTGACGGATTCCACAATTAAAATCATCCTCACGATTCTCAACGAAATCACCTCAACTCCGAACCATCAAAGCCACGCTCGAAACACCCTTCTCCCATTCGATTTCCAGACCATGCTCGCGTGTATCACAGAGGTCACGACATCCTTTAGTTCCAGAAATTCACTAAAAACTCAGAACGATATTGTTTCTCCTCTACAAGCATGAATCCATGCTTTGAATCACCTATAAAAGCTTTGATTTGCCGATAACACAACCCTAGCTTGCGCTGCCACATACTGGAACCGTGGAACCACCGTCGAATGCTTCAAGACTGATACGAGAATGAAGAGCATGAGCGCAGGAATTCAAAGATATAAGTTTGAGGATTTAAGAGATTTTATTTGATTTTATTGGATTTTCTTTTGGTTGGTTTTGAGCTGAGGAAATGTTCCTCTCGTGGCGGCTGTAATACTTTGACTGAGGAAGAGAATTGATTAGGTTAAGGGGAAAATTAAAGGCGTTTTTATAGGTTGGTTTCAGCATTATTGGAACAAGGGTAGCCTTTCACTTTATCTTTAACGGACGTGTTTTACTGGTATGAACAAGAATTTTAGCAGGACATTTTTGTTATTAGGTTCAGCGGTTCAACACCTATACTGCTTCAATTATGATTCAGTACACATTACAACTTGGTGGCAACAGACTGGATGCACCCACTCCTCAGTCTGAAATGTATATATATATATATTGATGGTACACCGTCTTTATACAATTTCCTATATTTACGAGCCGCTATCAACAGAAATAAAAATACCGTTGTGATCACCAATGTGCCACGATTTCGAAAATATAAAAATACCGGCAGATTAACTCATATTATGAAACCCCAAAATCGCTGATTAAGGGTGCAAAATACTCCAAATAAAAAGTTGCTTATTTAATTAATTAAAAATTACAGTAAAATTCTGAAAATTAAATTATCGTTATGTCTCAAAAGAACCTTATATAAATTCAAACCTGATATTCAAATATTTTTAAATTACCGTTATGCCCACGAACGAATATACCGCTGTTTTTATGAATATTTAATTTGGACATAACTAAAAATCTACACGACGAAATCCCGATTTTTCTCTTCCACTAGACAAATATAATTCACCAGCTCCTAACGTTTCTTGTTTCACAGAAATCCGATTTAAAACGGACCCTGTACATCCAGTTGAAGTTCAAATCGCCAAATAACGAACTGCCGTGCCATTTCGAGCTCGAATATAATTATAATATAATTATACGTTCAAACTTCGTATATATAATATATTCGTTATTCAAATTCAAATTCCAAACTGAATTATATACTTTGAATTGTCCAGTTCACACAATATTGTGAATTCCACTATTTCTGATTATTTCAAAAATTAAATATATTATTATATTATTTATTTTAATTAAATATTCAATATAATTTAATTAAACGACCACTTGAAATTCTAAATCACTATTTATATAATTAAACAAGTTAATTATATATCGCAGAAAATACGGGTCATTACTGTACACGCTTGAAAAAATCTATAAAAAAGCCGAGGAGTATATGAGAGTGGACAATAACCCTATGCCTCTTCAGATTATTGGTGCTAACTAACTTCTTGAAGCTCCTAAAAATGTTGCTGCTCAGTACAATCAGAAGAATACTCAAGGGCAGAAGCGCGCCAGTGACGGTAACGGCGACAAGGCTAATAAGAAGTCTCGCCTTTTCAACTCATCAGAGCCGACATCTTTGAATGACACTACTGAAAATAACTATCTTGCCACCAAGAACTCTAAAGAGTATGCAGAGCCAAATCCAATAAGGATAAGCGATAAAGCAACAAACTCAGGAAAGTTCTGTAGATTTCACAACCAGCCTGGTCATAAAACTAATGAGTGCCGACACCTGAAGAACCTCATCGAGGAATTAATCAGGAAAAATAGGCTTCAACAGTATGTAAAGAATCTGCAGACCATGAGCCCTTCTTCAACTCCCCAGGGGCAGGGGGCATTAAATGATCAGTCTGGTCTAAGCAATGGAGCTCCTGCTCAAACCAATCTGAGGCTGATCATCAACTGATAACCTTTGATGGTGCCCCAATTTCAATGGCTCAGAATAAGTGATCAACATCGTCGTTGCTTTATCTTCATGCTTTACTACATGTTTTACTTTTTGTTGTATTCATAACTTCATGTACAAAAGTCTGTAATGCTTTACAAATACTGCATCAAAAATTAGCTCTATGACTAAGGCCATATCTACCTGAATAAATTTCTTACTTGCAAAAATTATATGTCAAGTCAAAACTTGCTTAAAAGATGATTTCATATCACTACACCATAACAGCCAATTTGGCACACAATGCTGCGGAGATAAAATACGGGTTTTAGCCGTATCATATTTGATAGTGCTAAGATCCGTATCAAACTACATTTTGCGATCCGCACCCCCCTAAACACTCCAAATCTGACCGTCCATCAAGGAAGCTCGGATTAGTAAATTTGATATGGCTTTGGGCCAAATCGAGTGTGTATCATATTGTGCATCCCTTAGGCATTCGTAATAAAAAAGTGCCTCCACCTTTCTCTGGAATCTCCTCCTCCGGCAGAGATGAATAACCCTCCTCTTCGACAGAAACGTAACAACCCATGGTCCCTAGCCCTCTCCTTTGACAGCAGGTATGTGTTTCAATTGAATTGTGGCTTGCATGCCTGATAGTAGGGAACAAGTTGAAATCTTTGTGTTCTAGCTAATTGCTAATTGCTACTTTGTGTTAGTGTTTTAGCTGTTTTAACTGAATTGGTATGTACATGTGTTAGCTGATTGCAACTTTGTGTAAGGGACGGATCTGTGGTTATAACCTGAAATCAGAGAATCAAATTTAAATCATGTTTTATGATAATGTAAAACACATCTGAATTGCTGTTGGAAACATGTATGGTATAATTTTAGATTGTGGTATATCCATGAAACAAAGAAGTAACAATGAGTTAGTCATTAGGATGCAGTAATCTTTACTAGTGTTAAGATGTTTAATGTCAATTGTCCATAACCTGATTCTATTTGCAATAACTATTTCACCTGCTAGTTGTCCATTTCTTAAACTAAATGATAAGCCAAGAATATAGTCGTATAATTATAGCTTTGATGTCAAAAATGGCAAACAAACATAATATATTACCTGATGTGGCGGAAACTGAGAAAATGGATAATTATAGTTCAATATTTAACTATGATTTCATCGTCAGTTGACTGTTTGTTTGCCTTATGCTTGAAATTTAAATTGGGTTGTCTTATAACAAGTTTACTCTGTTTTGAGAGATAACAAGTTTACTGAAAATATATTAACAGGTTTGCTGAAAATTTTGGTAGATGGATTATTACTCGACTTTCTGATTAATATTTTAATGGGCGATCCACCAGGTGAATGCATTTTAGCTCACACGTAGGGTCGGGTATCCATGCTTATTAGATTCATCCAAATGACGGATATTGCTGCACTTAACCATAGTAAAAAGCTGCTTTCACTAGCAATTTTCCCCTACTTTGTAGCAGACTGTAGTGTAAGTTAACTTGCACTACACAGTCTGCTTCAAAGGAACTGAAAGTTGCAAGTGAAAGCAGCTTTTTCCAAAGGTTAAGTGAAGCGGCATTCGACATTTGAATGAAGCTAATAAGCATGGATTACTGACCCTACTCGTGAGCTAAAATGCAGCCACCTGATGGATCGTCCAGTAAATTCTTAATCAGAAAGTCGAGTATGTGTGTCATCCGACGATGATGATTCGATATCTTTAGACGTTGGAGCAGGTACATATTATATTACACTTATCTCTACATAGTATCTTACATAAAAATTGAATGGACATGTACTTGTGTGCATATCTTGAATATTCTTTTGATTTATTTGTTCCTTTTTGTGTGTATAGGAGGATGTTCTGTATGCCAGGGTATGAACTACCGGTGTCGCAGATGGACTACACTTCAGATGATTCTTCTTTTGGGGTTGCATTTTTAATGACTATCAATTTTCCACTCCTATGTATAGTTAATTTCATTTAAACATCTATGGTCATAGTAAAACTAGTTTACAATGTGTATTCATTCATTTTTGAGACATATACTGATCGACTACACAAACATATGGAAGACGCTCGACTAGTCATCAACTAGTCTACTAGTCGAGATCAAACCATGGACATGAAGTCTTGACTTGCTTTTTGTATGAATTTAGACTGCATGGGTAGAAATTAGTCGACTAATCGATTCAACTAGGTTGTTATTGGTTCCCTGTGAAGTATTTGACACAAACAAACTGATCGATTACCGTTAAATTACACGAACACACTGATCGATACGATATGCCCTTCACTGTATTAACATTCAATGGCGCATTTTGAAGATATCTGGATACAAATCTTGTAAAGAAGAGGCATTATATTTCATATTTTGGACTGATTCTATAAATAAATCTTCGGAAAAAACACTTAATTAGTTTCATTTTATATATGTATTAACATACACTTATCTCTGTATTCATGTTTGCATATCAGTCACAGTGAGGGACAATGTCGATCTACTGTCCAGTGATGTATTTGTAACTTGTTTCTTGTATTTTATAGGCATTCCTGTTGGAGGTTATGGTGCATTTGTGCTGTGGGAACTCAGGCTGCAAGCTATATATCGCGATTCAGTTTTGCTAGCAAATGAAACTTGAACTCCAGGCTGGCTATCGCGCTCAATCTTCCCGGCCTCGACTGGAGTTTTATCAGGCTTATATGTTTTTACCTTTTTTTGTTAGTTCGTAATGTGATGAAAATATTTGATAGTTTCCTTTTATTGTATATGTTCGTATGTACATCGTGTTATGGCAAACCTTGTTATGCTATGATAATATATATATATATATATTGTGTTATTCCTGTGTATAATTTGTGGTATATATGCTCTGTGTTATGAAAGACATGTGTTATAGTTTATGTTTTTATATACACATATATGATATATATATACATGTATATATATGTGTACACACACATATAATTCGACACGGTCAAAGACCGTATCTGATTAGACTTTAGATACGGCTAAGAGCCTCATGTTAATAGTAGTGAGATACGGTTTGTAGCCGTATCTAATAATTTAACACACCACTTTTTAATACGGCTTTTTACCGTGCCTAACTGCTTTAGATACGACTAAAAACACAGTCTAATTAGCGTATATGGTGTAGTGTATTGCAGGCCATCTGTCGAGCACTTATTTCTGTAAAATCTGACAAAATATAGCGACCCGAATAACGCTAGTTCGAATGTCGAATGCTATAAATATCAACATGCACAAATGAAAAAATGGAGAAGTACCACCTTGAAAAGTGAATGGGAAGAGTCGCAAAGATTCAAACAGCGAGCAAGCGCCACGACACAAATGAAGGAGCTGTAACTTTTGTCGAAGGGGCACTTCCCCAAGTGGGAGGTTCAAAGCCTCAGCTCCTAAACTGAAATAGCCTGCCAAGTCAAACGTCCAACAAGGGAACTAATGGCTACACCTTGGAATAATACAACAACCGCCCCAAACCATTTGCGTAGCTTCTGAAAATCTTAGAGTGAAGAATGACCAATTCATTTGCGTAGCATCTGAAAATCTTAGATGTGAATAATGACAAAACCATTTTCGTAACATCCGAAAATCTCAGATGTGAAGAATGATCAAAGCCATTTGTGTAACGTCTGAAAATTTCAGATGTGAAGAATGACCAATTCATTTGTGTAGCATCTGAACATCTCTGATTTGAAAAATGACTAAACCACATGCGTAGCATCTAGAAATATCAGATGTGAAGAATAATCAATTCATTTGCGTAGCGTCTGGAATACCAGATGTGAAAAACTTAAACCATTTGCATAGTATCCAGAATCCTAGATGTGAAGAATGACTAAACCATTTGCGTAGCGTTTGGAAAACCATATGTGAAGAATGTAAACCATTTGCGTAGCGTCTGGAATCACAGATGTGAAGAATGTAAACCATTTGCGTAGCGTCTGGAATCCCAGATGTGAAGAATGTAAACCATTTGCGTATCATCCGGAATCCCAGATGTGAAGAATGACTAAACCATTTGCGTAACATCTGATAATTTCATATGAGAAGAATGAAAATCCATCTGCATAGCATTTGATAATTTCAGATGCGAAAAATGTAAAAAAAAAACCATTTGCATAGCATCTGAAAATCTCAGATATGAAGAATGTCAAACACCAAATTGATCGTTAGTATCAGGAAGTACCTGATCCGATTACGACAAACATTTGGATTCTAACCAAAGTCCTCTCCAGGGGGAACCCAATTGATCGTCAGTATCAGGAAGTACCTGATTCAATTACAACAAACGTTGGGCTGTAACCAAAGTCCTCCCTGGGGACATTCCTTCTGAACCTACCAACGCTTGGATTAATCTGTATAGTTGAGTACTAAAAGTCTCCAATGCCTGAATTAACCAAGCTGGATTATAGACAAAGTTCATTTTTAACCAATCAACTTGCGTAGTGTCTGAATATATCAGATACGACAAGTGTTGGACATTAACCAATTAACTTGTGTAGTGTCTGAATACCCCAGACGCGACAAGTGTTAGATTTTAGCCCAAGCAAGGGCACGCAATTCAAACACTTCCTACAGCAAAGGACAAAGAACTCCTAAACAAGGGGCATGAATATCAAAGCTTCTCAAAGTGGAAGCGGAAAATAAATCACAAATATGTATTTCCCAAATGAGAAATGTCACGTATTATCATTTGAGTCGTTAAAATAGTGACGCTTGAATTCCATAGTCGACTTTAGTTAATTAGCTGATCTTTGGCGTTAACGCAAATTCGAATTAGAATATCGTATTTGTGCAGATAATATTTGACGAGTTATAAACCGTTGAGTAAAACAGTCCTGTGCAAACATTTTATTCCATTCAAAATAAAATTCGCTATAAGTCATTTTCTATGATTAACTAATCCACTATTGATACGGACAGTCGATGGTGAGTATAAGTCCAAAATCGTGCAATAGCTTGTTTCAATTACAGAATAGGTGGCACAAAGCATATGAATCCAATCAACAAGTTATGAACTTGGATCGTTTGGAATCAACGATTCAAAAGCATTGAAGTATGATCTGCCATAAAAAACAAAAGGCTATAACTGGATCACAATGCAAAATGTGTCAGCAACAACGTTCATTTCGAAGCACGCATTTTTCACAAGCAAAAAATACAAGCTTTGAGGGGCAAATGTTAACCCTATTTTTAACGTGCTTCAGAAAACAATGATTCAGACACGTCTCAAATGTACGAGCACTAACCTGATCGAGCGCAAGATGGACAAGCTATATACGGTCGCGCACTATGACTCGGTCACGTACTATTACTCGTTCACACACTGCATCTCGGTCACGCATTACATCTGTTCGATCGAGTACATCAGCTCCATGCTCGAAAACATCTACTAGACCAAGCATAGCAACACCACTATGTCACTCAATACACACACGTTAGGATTGACATGAAGATTTCAACGTTTAAGCCACGTGTACAAGATTTTAATACATGGACAAAGGTGACTCGTAAACAATGGGATGTATCAAATATGTACATAGGACGTGATAACATATATCCGGATATATGTGCAGTATATCAGGAACGTATGTATGAACTGTATGCATGGTGATTAAAACATGAAGCATGAACATAATATATAAGGTGACATATAAAACATGCAAGAGACATGTGCGATACACCCTATACACGTGGCGTCATTAGAGGTAATGCTGAGCTCAATTATGGACTAAACAAAATTGTAATACAATGTAGCCTGTGTGGATATACAAGCATATGGTATCATGCAAAACTAATAATTATTGGTAATTTACAATCTAATCGATAACCAATTGAAAGCATTTTAACATTTAAAAAATGGATCTATTGCAAAGCTAAAATTATCGGTTAAGGTTTGTACCTTCTATTTCGAATTCCTGAAGAACCAGATCTACCTCGAAATTGAAAATATGGATGGTACATCGAATTGAAGAGCACGACAATTGCCATGCCTCTATAGTTGTCCACTAGAACAAATTCTTCTTTAATCAAATTGAAGAAGTTTAAGGACTGGGGTACTAGCCGCCAGTTTAATTTTAGGGTTTTGGAATTCTATTCGTGGTGGCCCAAAACAATTTTGATCCTGTCCTTTATTATATGGTATAGCCGCCCTTAATAAAAGGAGAATGGATATCCCTTTTAAAACCAAACGTTTACCACAAAATTAGGAACTACTTGAATACAAATTCCAACTTAAATAAGATACCAATGGATTGATATTTTTTTATCTATCTAAAATTATTTTCTCTTTATAACGTTCTATATTGTGTGACCCTATAGGTTATTACGACGTTGGCAACAATTTAAATTGTATTTAAATTATAAACAGTGAGCGACATCTAGTAATACATCGCTGCTACCCAAGTTATAATAATATTATCGATTCGATACAACCTTTTCTATGACCAATGTATCAATGTAATATAATCCTTTTAACGTTATATCCGGGATTAAACTCGAGGCATGGATCGTATCATCCCATTTTATAATTTAATCCGTTTTTCTTGATCGATGAGTAGACTATTTAAAACAAACCAATATTTGAGCACGACCATGCATTTCACAGTATCACTCAATCAAGAGGCCCATGGATATCACTACAAATATATCGTAGGGTTAAATTCCGTCTAGATCATTCAAAATTTTCATTCGATTCGAGATGTATCCAATAATCACCGTTATCGTTACTCGGTTACGAATGACTTTAGATGATATCAATACACAAATTTCCTCGAACAAAATTATAATGATTTCAGGTCTGAGGACCATTACATCACTGTCACTATGAGAATAACTTATGATATTGTTAATTATATTCCATGTAGTTATCTCATGGTGGGTCAACCAAATATGATATTCTCCAATACGTATTTATGTTTTGACATTAATATCACGTATATTAATTATCAATGAGATGTGATCATCAGTCAATCAACATGTTAGTCTCAACGTTTTATTGTTATCCTTTATATAAACAATAAAACTTGACTAGGGACATTTAAAAATTATAATACTCAGTATATTATATAATCTCAAGTTCAAGTCACTTACTTAAACTATATAATTCCGTATTATAATTCTAAGGACTTCTAATATATTAATATTTATATTATGCAGTAAATATAATATAATAGAATATTATTTTAATCCAACTAAAATAATAACATCAACAGTGTTATCAATCTCATCAAATGGATTGCCTCTAGGGCATAAACTATAACAATTTCCCACTTGCACTAGAGTCAATCATTCATGTATCGTATACATATGACACTAGTGTGACTATTAAACTTCTGCGACAGAGTTTAATTCAGTAGGTCTGCAACATTACAACTTTTGTGACATTGCAGATATGTTCATTTCCTTTGTGAACAACTTCACATAGGAATTATACTTCTTAAATATATGTTTGGATCGATAATGAATTTAACATTTTAGGCCTGAGCAATAGCCACATTGTTATCACAATGTATATAATTGGATCAACAATGAATTAAGTTCAATTATGAACTTCTTAATCCAAACATTTTCTTTGTTAGAATCAGTGTATATTTCTTGTTTTAAAACTAACATTATTCACAATAATTAATGTGTTATCAATATATAACATTAGAATTATTGTGTTACTCCCACTCAATTTATTGTTAATACAAGATTCAATGGTATTTTGTGGTTTCCAAAATATTTTGAATTCTATTTCATCTTTATTGGTATCGTAGAGACTGGCTCTCCTTTGGAAGGGATACCAATTTGAGCAATAAACATTTAATTCTCAGAGGATTTATAGAAATAATATCCATTTATTTCTTTTGGATATTCCACAAAATAGTTATTTGATTTGGGTCCAATCTTATAAGAGGAAGGACGTTTAATAAACGCCTTATGCCCTCAAATCTTTGAATTAGACACACTAGGACATTTCCTAGTCCATATCTTATATGGCGTCTTCAAAATCGTTTTAGTGGGATTAAATGGAATTTTTCTAAATTTTATTTATTGGAAGATCTATATGACTTATCATTAATCATTCTATATCTTTAAGGTGCGATTTCTCCTTTCAGACACACCATTCCAATATGGTGTTCTATATGAAGTGAGTTGTGAAACAATTTCAAACTCATCTGAATAGTCATTAATAATTAGCTTAAATATTCTCTTGATCTGTTCTAAGAGAATTTATTTTCTATCAAAATTGGTTTGAACTTCATTTTTGAATTCTTTGAATCTTTCGATGGATACTGATGTATGTTTCATAAGATACACATATCTGTATCTACTGATATCATCAATAAATATAATGAAGTAATAAAACCTGCCTCTAGTTTATGTATTCATTGCTCCATATACATCATTATGTATGAGTCTCAATACTTATCACTCGTTCATTGTGTCAAGTGAAAGGTGATTTTGTTATTTTGCCTAATAAACAAGATTTGCATTCTTCATATAATTCAATATCAAATGATCTCAAAATTCCATCACTATGGAGTTTTGATATACTCTCTTGTTTATACGGCTAACTGGTAATGCTAAAGGTATATTGGATTTAAATCATTAAATTTAATCCATTAATTATTTATGCCAAGTACAATATAGTTAATGATTTATAAAGTTCATTAACTACTTGTGAAATTCCATAGATATTTCAAGTAAATAAAATGAATAACAATTATTCTTTTATTACAAATGAAATTCAAACTTGTCTAAACAAGATCTATTATAACATTTATTTTAAGTGGAATTTCATATTAATAATTATTTTATTTAACTATTTAAGCCAGTATATTGAACAAGAATCAACTTCCAGTGGATAATCCAGCAACATTTGTTTCATTTCCAATCGTAAGTCCACTTGTCCTTTTATTAAATTTCTACTTATTTTGCAATTTCTGTAAATTCACATACATCTATGTGATCCGTATCTAGTATCTAATACTAGAGATGTATAAGTAGATTTTATAACATTTATATCTTAATTGGTTGAAATCATACTTCAACTTATTTTAGATCTCTCTTTATTTCTAAAACAATTACATTTAATTTTGTTTGAGGACAATCCTCAAATTTCAATGTCAATTAAGAAATTTGATTTAATTCAATTTATCCTTCTTAAGGATTAATTTAAATTATCGGGGTTATTTATTATTTAATATCTACAGTAGATAATAATAACCGATTCTATAATATTTATTTAATACAAAATTTTGACAATCTAAATTTATATTAATATAAATGATATATTTTACACTAAAATACGCTCCCACTCAAATTAGCATCCCTCTGTTTATATACATATATCAGTATATATATATATAATGGTGTTCCAAGATCCATATCATATCTAGTCAATTATATTATGTATATAACCCTTGGATCACATGATGAATGTTTTTGTTCGTTATTATTCATTTACTCAAAATATAGAATAATTCATGCTTTTGTCTATAAGCCATAATCTTATTATGCAGCTTAGTTAAGTCAAACCCACTAATACAGTTCAAGTATCACTTTTACTCCATCGCATACAACCAAAATAAAAGGATGCACAATGCTTTGGCATTACCTACATCCAGTGATTTTGGACATGTTGAGTGTATTATTGGAAGACTTCACCATGACTTAATATAACAAAATTTGTTTTTAAAGGGAATTTTATAATCCGTAGTGAAAACAATATTAAAGTTATTTTCATATATCAAATATATGTATTTTATATTTATAATACAAATTGGATTTAAATATTAAGCATATATATTAAATGTAATATAGGAATAACGCCTATATTCAAAATTTTGGTGACTAAAATTTACAACATGTCTTATACATTGTAATCTAAACCTGACTTCTTTTATCATATAAACCCAAGCCTATATGATATCTAAATTTTATATAAGATCAGGCCCACATTAGTTCAACGTTTAATAAAACATTGAGACCTCCTTGTTATGTCATTATGCGAACAATAATCTCATAACTGATTAGCATAGCAGCATCATGTTGGTAAACTTAAGAGGCTATGGCTTACAAAATTTATAACATATATATGAAGCAATCACAATCATATTATCAATGCGTACTAGACTAATATATATATATATATATATATATATATATATATGACACCTAGAATTTCATAAACTTATACAAAAAAATTTAAATTGAATATATATAGCAACTTTAAAACAATTAGGTTAAACAAAGTACTAGTTTCATACAATCAAACAATCGGTTTGAAATTATATGATTGTATAAAGAATAATATGATCATAAACAGAAATAGGGTTAGACCCTTTTAAAATACAATAACATTACAAAGTTCTACCAACTTGCAATGTTTATTTACATATGTCAACTTAGAATATTGGTGTGGTACAAAGTAATTTCAACATCCACTTGAATTTTAGCATTGTATCAAATCACTCATACATCCATAATACACTGACTCAGCAGTGTTACATGCAGATGTTGTTGCGAATTTTGAGTAATGGATTTGCATTCTCGTCGAAACAATTTCAGTAAGAGCAGCATCAATCCCCTGTCATAACATGTTCAGTTCATAGGGTTAGTTCGAGTTAAATACATCAAATGTATTTAATACATCTATATGTAGCAAATCACATATATTATGTATATTAAATGTGTATATTACATGTATGTGTGTAGTAATCCATACATATATGGAATGTATATATAAATATATATATATATACACACACACAATATATGTAAATATTTATATGCATCAATATACATATTTATTTACTTGGTTTTAATAGATATGTAAATATATATGTCTATCTATAAACATAGAACAAGTTCTATTGTAACAACCCGAAAATCTGGGCCAGTTTAAAAATTTTATTTTGGCAATTTTAGCGAATTTTGATTATTTAAAATGAATTATTTTAAATAATATCGACGAGAAAATTTCTTTTGAACAAAATTCAATCGTATATAGTTATATAGATCGACGTTAGAATATAAATAATTATATATAATTATAAAAGGAATTGAAAATGGCGCGGTAGTTCGATAATTCGATTTCAAACTTCAATTGAACATACCGGGTGCAGAATAATATGGATTTTAGTGAAACCAAAAATAATGGGATCTAATGGAGAATATCTTTCCAAAGAATCTGAAAAATCAAAATTTCATAGCGGGAATCAAAAGATATGTCCAGTTGAAAATTCTTAATAGTCGCTATAGAATTCAGGCCCTAAAAATGGAAATTTTGCAAATGACCTCGGATTTCGACGAAACCACTTTTGTTGGGTCCGTGATGTAAAGTTATTTCTAGGTTTCAAATTTCATAATTTTTCGATTCAATATGTGAGCGTGGCAAAGAAAAACGCATTTGACCAGTTTCAGTTGATTTTAATCGACTGGAAATTGGCCATTTTTCCAACGGTCTCAGAATTCGACGAAACCACTTTTGTTAGGACCGTATCGTCAATACGAAGCTAGAAAATATTTTTCTGGAATTTATTGAGTTAGTATGTGACCACAGTAAATTGAAATGCACGTTCAAATTCAATATATAGAGTTATATGTTGATTTTAACGAAAACTGATCGAAATGATCGAATCAGCCTACGATACATATCCCATTGTGTTCGGAATAGGGGTAAAACGCTATGGACGGCAGGCGGTGGGCTTCGTTTCGAGGTCATATGAAAAAGTCAACTTTTTGAAATAATTAAATAATTAAATATAAAATTCCCTCTCCCTCATACCCCTATTCTTTCATTCTGGCCCCCCTTTCTTTCATCGTTTTATTCACAGAAACGAGAAGAAAAAAAGGAAGGGCGGAGCCCTAGCCGCCACCATCGGCACCACCGCGCCGCAGGCGCGGCCACTGCCGCAGCTCGCCCCCCCTTACCCCCTCTCTCCTCTCGAAGCTCTCTTCTCTCAACCCCCTCCTCGAACGAACCCCCAAGCCCAAGATGAACCCGCCGCAATTGATCGAGCCCAGCCACCATCTCGCCGTCTGACCCCGGAGCCACCTCACCGCGAACCACCGCCTGACCAATGGGACCCGCCGCCACTGCAGTGCCTCTGCGCCCCCTCCTCCGCCTTCAACATGATTGGCGTCCAGCTGCTTCCGGTGGCGCGTTCAAGCAGCAAATGCGAGCCCTAGCTTCTGAAGGAGGGGTTCGGCGGTTTCAGAAAGATGAAAGGGAAGAAGAAAACGAAGACTTCAGGCAAGAAAGAAGTGAGCTTTCTCTTTAATAGTTTTAAACCAGTTTTATTTTATATAATACATAGAAGAAAATCAGTTTTTTTGAAAGTGAAGAATATTGATTTTTAACATATTAAAGAGAGAAAAGATTAGATTTTTAAAAATAGCTTTGAAATTATAATAGGGATTTTTATATATTGAACAACGAAGTAAAAATTCGATTTTTATATATTGAACAACGAAGTAAAAATTCAATTTTTATATATTGAACAACGAAGTAAAAATTCGAAACGAAGTAAAAATTCGATTTTTATATATTGAACAACGAAGTAAAAATTCGATTTTTATATATTGAACAACGAAGTAAAAATTCGATTTTTATATATTGAACAACGAAGTAAAAATTCGATTTTTATATATTGAACAACGAAGTAAAAATTCGATTTTTATATATTGAACAATGAAGTAAAATTTCGATTTTTATATATTGAATAGCGAAGTAAAAAATTCGATTTTTATATATTGAACAGCGAAGTAAAAATGTGATTTTTACATATGGAGAGAATACGGGCAAAGAAAGTGACAAGAGGCGAGAACGGCGAAGATTTCTATAAATGAAGTGTCGTGGAGTTAGGATAGCTATTGGTGAGAATTTCTCACTCTTTAATTTTATTTTTCTAGTTATATAAATATATACTAGGATGCAGACGGTGTTTAGTAGCACCCGACACCCGTCATCCACAGACCATGGATGGCTTGTTTGTTTAATTGTTTGGTCGTGTAGTTGGTTAGATTATTTGGTTTGAATTGAATTGCTTGGTGAAATGAAATTAATTTGATTGATGTGTGAATGGCGTGGGCCTTCACTAGACCGGGGATAAGGCTTGGCCTTGTCCCGATTCTAGTATTGTGCCGTTATGCCGCCGAAATTTTCTAAAAATAAGTTAGAAAAATAAAGATAACATTTTATTTAATAAATGAACCGAATAGAAAATTCATAGGTTGAATAAAATAGTTTGATTGTTAAAAATATAATTTTTAACGTGAATGTGAATAAATAAATATTCATTTACAAATCGGACGGTTTGTTTATGTACACCTATTTGAAGGACATTGATTGGGACGATAAATTTTACACATCGCCTAACTGCACAAATAAAAATCTGTGTTTGATTGCTTGAAACCCCACACGGGTATTGGGATGATATTTGACGTACACTAATCCCGATTGTTTAGTTGTATGTCGATCGATTGATTGACAGGTTGTTATAAGCGTTGAACATTTATATTTGATGCTTATACAGTGTAGAATGCACTTTGGATGATGGTTGATTATTCATCGTTGTTGATATATACATGTGTTATAGAAAACCCATATAATTAACATTATATGGTAATTGATTGGGCCTCATTCCAGTTTCAAAACAGAAATATTTGAAAAAGAAATATTTGAAATAGAATATTTGAAAATAGGAATATATGAAGCCGTATTGATTAGATTGACGCCATTTTGACGTGAACGATATTTATATCGATTTTATTTCATTTTATAATGAATATCGAAAGTGATTTCAAAATATGATATTTTGAAAAGGAAATTGAATATAAATAAATTCGAATTGAAATTGAATTGAATTGAAATCGAACTGAAATTGAATTAGAAATCAAATTGAATTAGAAATCAATTTGAATTGAAATCAATTTGAAATGAATTTAAATTGAATTTAAATTGGAATATTCAATTTTGATTTGAAATTGAATATGAAGTAGAAACCGTTTTGAAAATGAATTTAAAAACGATTTATAAAGCACGTTTTGAATTGAAATCGACGAAGTATATATTATATATATAATATAATGGCCTGAATAGAACGCGCCGCGCCGTGGCAGTTCGCGAATTTCGACCATTGACTTCGAGCGGACATTACGGGAGATTCGACCGTCGGATTCTCCTAAAACCAGAACCGTTGGGTTCGTATCGAAAAGAGCTTTCTAACTAATATTAGAAATTAGAAATCTAACGGTTAGATTTGGAGATACGTCCAAATCAATTTCAGAAAAGGTCGCTGTAAGTGCAGTTCGATGGCCGTTGATGGAAATCGACTGTACGGGCCTTGATAAAATTATTAAAAATATCAATAATTTGTGTAAAATCATAAGAAATGATTAGGGAAAATTGGGATGAAAAACTCCATATTTGAAAAGATAAAAATAGATTTTTATCGAAATGAACTAGTTTTGAACTAGAATTAAAATTCTATTTATTTTTAAATAAATAAATTTGATTTGAAATGGTTTCGAAAATAACCAGAATTTCCAATGATTTCATTGGAATGGATTTGAAGTGGAATTGTCTTCGGAATATTTCGATGTTGGATTTCGTGATTGTAGAGATGTTGTTATGGAAATTTGAAAGATATAGATATATATATCGTTATTTCCAATACGATATTTGTTGGTCGTAGAATTTGATATTGAATATAAGCCGATATATTTTCTATTCAGAGCCTTGTATTTAATATCAAATGCGATTTGGGTTTGTTGTGAATGGCGTCTTCATTAACGCTGTTCTTAAAACCAGTTGAGAAAAGATTAAATCTTTTTATTTAGATTTAATGAAGTATACCAATTAAATGATATTTAATTGGAATTGAATTGATATTGATTTTTGGGTTTATCATGGATAGTGTTTTAAATAACACTCGTTCTTTAACCCGATAATTAATAGAATGTGATTTTGGGTTTATCGTGAACCGTGTTTTAAATGACACTAATTCTTTAACCCAGTTAACAATTAAAACTAAGTGGAGTTTTAATGAATCTTTAATTAGATTGAAATGATCGAGAATGGAGTATCACCAGTTTTGCTCCAGGCGATAGTTAAATCTTTAATTAGATTTAAACGTGAAATGGTAATTGAATTTACCGATAACACCATGGTGTTAGATATGAAGTATAACCAGTTTTACTTCATGGGATGAATAGGTTGGGATTGGGAAATTAAAACAAATGATTACTTCGGTAAGGTTCGTTAATACCGACTAGTTGAATCGAAATTCAAAAGATGATTAAAGAATAAATTCAAGGAATTTATCTTGGATAAAATTAATGGGAACCTTTCCCTATGAATGTGAAATTTAGAAACTAACTGTCGGTTAGCCAAGCAGAATGGTTTTCTGGATATTGATCTGATGTTGGTCTCGGCCTTCGGGGTTAATATTTGGGAAATTATTCTCTTGATTAATTTACGGTTAGTGACCGATGAATTGGAATGAGGCATATTTTGTGTTTGTGTAACACTTATTTAAAATATACGCGAGTTATTCGGAAAGACCGGGTTTATCCCATTCTGAATAACTGATACGACGATAAGTCGAAGATGAAGACGGTGGTTGAAGACCGGAGGTCTTCACGTCGTTTGGGTGATTACTGATGATCTTGATTGGGATGTACACCCAAGAAGATGGAAACAGTTGGTGATCGTCCAGACGTACTTGGAGATCGATGGATATGCGGGGTACTAGGTGCCTCCGGTTTCGTTCAGACCCAGGACGGACTTGTAAATGGACTGTATGTCTGACATTGGATTTCAGTTTGTGTGATTGATTTCTATTAAATATATATCTGTTTGGCGGCGGAGAATTTATTCTCTTGCTTAACGCCCTTCTCTGAGACATACGAGCTCAGGGGTTATATACTGATGGATATCAAATGCATAGAGTGAATTACCTGTGTGGCATGCCTAAGTGACGAATGATCAAGGCTTCTGTTGAAAAGCAAAGTCTTGTGGTTGATGATCGAAGCACGGCCTTTGTAGCGTAGCTTTGTGTAACGTTTACTTCGCGAGTTTCACACCCGGTATGAGCCAAAAACGGGAGACGGACCTCGGGGAGGACATGCGTTTCTTTCTAGTTAGAAGTGGCGTCAGTGGTTTTACACGCCCTGACGAGTTTGACTTATGTGGTTGTTGCTGTTGCGAGGCGCCTCGGTTATATCGGTTTCGGCCGATGCATTCTGGTCGGCAAACAGACCAGACTTACACCCCATAGGGTGGGGAAACGTAGTGTTCAGGCATAATAATCCACATCGGTGGACCGACCCTGACGATCCAAGGCTTGCCTGCGCGCTTGCCTGAGGGGCGGACTAGAGCGTCTCGAATCGGTAGAGGACTATCTTTTGCCTCGGTTCATAGATGGAAACCCAATTTCCAAATACGTGACATTTGCGGTTTTATTTGTAGAGCTTAGTATGGCGACATAGTGGGATGGGGCATTCATGCCGCCTATGATTGATACTTATGATTTGAAGTTGTTTTATACACTATGCACTTATAATAGTATCAAATGATTTGTTTTAAACGTATCAAGCATTCTTGGCTATTATAAGGTAAAAACCCTATCCTCCGGCTTGCGTTGCATTGTGTGATGGGAACTGGGTGTGACGAAAAGGGATTTCGCTCGGTCCGAACCAGTCGCTAAACCGACCCAGACCGTTCGAAACGCCCTATCGTTTGAGAACACAACAAAATCAGAACGCATACAAAAGAACATTTCATTGTATATTACAACAATGCATCAGATTACAAGAATATACAGAGTATAAACAAATATTACACAGAAATATCAGAGATTTAAATTACATTTAAATACATCGCAGCGGAAAATAATACAATACACAACTAGAAGGAGATATACGGATACAAAGCTTTCCGGATATCGTTCCAGCTGTAAACCAGGATCCTATGAATAAAAATCTGCAAAACCAAAACTACTAGCTGCCCGTGTCAAAATAAAGGCACCCAGAGTTCAGGTTAAAACAATAAACTCCAGGTCAGTCATGTGACTGGTGTGAGAACTAAAACAGTTAATCTTTATTTTTAAAGTTAGGTAAATCAAGGGACCACGCCGTATAACACGGAACGGGTTTCCTCCCAAGAATACCAGTGCATAAAACAAATAGCGCAATGCTAAATAAAGAAAAATGAAGCTGTTATAAGACCCAGGTCCTATCACACAATGCAACGCAAGCCGGGGGATAGGGTTTTCCCTTATAACAGCCAAAGAATGCTTGATACGTTTAAAACAAATCATTTGATACTATTATAAGTGCATAGTGTATAAAACAACTTCAAATCATAAGTATCAATCATAGGCGACATGAGCGTCCCATGCCACTATGTCGCCATATATAGGTTTACAATCGAAATCGCAAAGTCACATATTTGGAAATTGGGTTTCCATCTATGAACCGAGGCAAAAGATAGTCCTCAACCGATTCGTGACTCTCTAGCCCGAGCCACAGGAACAGCCGCAACTGCCCCCTGGATCCTCAGGGCCGGTCCACCGATGTGGATTATAGTGCCTGAACAATACGTTTCCCCGCCCTTTGGGGCGTAAATGAGCCAACGAATGACTCCATCGGACCCGGATCGTCCGATCAAACCGAGGCGCCTCGCAACAGCAACAACCACATAAGTCAAACTCGTCAGGGCGTGTAAAACCACTGACGCCACTTCTAGCTAAAAAGAAACGCATGCCCTCCCTGACGTCCTCTCCCGTTTTTGGTTCATACCGGGTGTGAAACTCGCGAAGTAAACGTTACACAAAGCTACGCCACAAAGGCCGTGCTTCGATCATCAACCACAAGACTTTGCTTTTCAATAGAAGCCTTGATCATTCGTGTAACGACCCGTGTTCTACACATCATAGGATTGTAGAATATTTATTTCTTTCCCATGTGAAGTTGTATGGTCATGTAACTTTGGGAAACATTTATTAGAGTCATTTCCCCTGTTCATGATTTTTGTCGATTTTTAAATGACCATTTTGCCCCTAGCCAGTACTGTTTTGGCCATAACTTTTGATAGGGAAGGAATTTTGACCTGAAACCACTTCCATTAGATTCGTTTGATGGTTTCTCTTTCCGTAGAGTGGTCATAATAGCCAAACGGACTTACCGTTTGGGAGATATGGCTGAAACAAGGTTTGGAGGGTGAAAAACTGCATAATTGGGCTAAACCGGGTAGTTAGCAATTGGGCCCATAAGGGGATTTCGGGATTGGGGCTGTATAAGGGTTGATTAGGGTTAGAAAATATCCTTTTAGTCATTTTTCCAGCCACCACTTCATTTCATAGAACCCTATTAATGGCCTCCAACCTCTAAATCACTCCAAACCACTCCAAACTTGAAGAAAAGAGATTAGCAACGACAAATCAAGGCAAATCAACACCAAATCGGGATTAGAGCTGCTACAACACCTTGTTATCTTCACCAAATCAGAGATTTATTTCGGATCTTGTTTTATTTGTGGCTAAGGTGAGTGATTAGCTTGCTTTTTGCACTAATTATGGTTTTTCGGGGTGATTAGTGCTAATTAGCGTTTTTAAACGAAAATAAATCCTGGAAAAATGTTTATAAATTCATAAATAATGTTTTAGACCTCTGATATGAGTTTGGATTAATTTGGTTAAGTTTTGCTAATCGTACCATTAGTTATGCTCACATATGCTTAAGGGAAAACATGGGGTTTTGGGCATGTTTGATCCATTTTACCATGTCATATTGTTGTTTTGGTGTTTGAGGTCACTTGTATGTGTTGCTATGACCCTATGACATGCTTTGTGATTGATTGCAATAGTTAGAATGGTCAAAAACGCCATCGAGTGGCGTAAACAGTCGCTGGAAAAGTCAGTGCAGGAAATCGGATCGGATCGCCCCCTACCGATCCGAACCGCCCATTTCTCTTCACCACGAACCGAACCGATCGTTATAGCGAAGCAAGCTGCGCCACGAGCTGAAGGATCCGAACCGATCCGAGAAGTCGCGATTCAAGACTTGGTGATTGAAGACTCCGACCCGACCCGCCTGGAGTGATAGCGACACGATCCGATCTGACCACCTTGAGGACAACGAACCGGAGACTTGGAGGAGGGCGAGTGGCTTGGAGCTATGACCAGGAGGCGTGACCCGAGCCGTTGCGTGTTGGAGAACCCGATCCGATCCGGATGGGACTGGAGGCCACGAACCGATGGCGCACTCCGATCCGATCCGAGGTAGCAGTCACGAACCGAGACGATGAAGACCACGATCCCAATGATGATGAAAGGGATCCGAACCGATCCAATGGAGGTCCATAACCCGAAATGCAAAGGTAGTTCAAGTGGAAGTTCGAGCTCAGGATCCAGACGGGAACCAATGAGTTCACTTCGTGATTGGACTTTGCTGCGGGACGTGTGCTAAGGAGTTGTCGATGTCTATGACTTTGGATCACTAGGTGTTGGAGGTAGAGAGACAAACTCGGGCTTTGGATATGGTGCGACTAGGGAGCTACCTACCAATGGAGTGGGGTCATGGAAACGTTGGGCGTGATCCCATAGGTATGGCGTTGGTGGTAGTAGGAA
Source organism: Allium sativum (assembly GCA_030737875.1). NCBI lineage: Eukaryota > Viridiplantae > Streptophyta > Magnoliopsida > Asparagales > Amaryllidaceae > Allium > Allium sativum. The sequence continues at coordinate 29,066,710 of CM060917.1, forward strand.
TGTACATAGTCGTACAAAGTCGAGTTCTGTCGTTTGAGTAAAGTGCTCTAGTGATCGAAGAAGTGGATGTTGTATGCTTTACGCACTGAGTGAGAGATGCAAGGATGGTTGCTATGCTTGATTGTTTGACACACACATCCCCACCCCCGTATACGTATATTATGTGTTTGTGACATCATAGAGTGTTGTACCGTGTAGTACTAACTCTTTGGTTGCAGGTCCAGGTTCAGGTATGACTTAGTATACCTGTTATTATTCTGTTTATGCTTGCTACCACTCATACCAGACTGATGTCTGACCCAGAGTTTTATGTTTCTTCTTATTACTCTGGGTGCTCACACGAGCAGACTAGAGACAGGGATAGCTGGTAGTGCGCTTGGTAGACGGACTGAAGACGAGCAGGAGGCTCCACGTATGATATATAGTTATTCTCCCTGTGTCGTGATCGGTATCTACTTTGGGCATTAGTAGCATACCTATTTTGCTTATCTTGGAGACAGTATTTTGAAGTTGTAATAAGCTGTATTTGATATTTCCGCTACTCTGATGATGTTAGTTCAAGTTTTCAGCTTATGCACTGTCTCATCTGTTTTATGTCAAGTATATGTTGGCTATTATATTTTATTCCATGCGCTGTGAGACATATTACAGGTTCTTTATTTGGTTCCTCTTCTTTCTTTCTCTTCTTTGGCGACTGTCCCATGCCAATTGGACATGTGTACAGCGCACAATTGGAGTAAAACGTCGGTTGGTGCGGGGCGGGCCGTCACACTTGGTATCAGAGCTCTAGGTTGCGTAATTTACCTAGGGAAAGACACTAGGGAGAGATAGTACGTATATGAGAGCGCGTATTTGTGATTATTTTGGTTTTCAAAAGCTATATCTATATACAGTATTAGTATGTTTAAGGATGAAGTCGCATTGCACTGCACTGGCACCACTATGGAGATGGTTAATCGTTTTCTCTTTAACAGATTTGACGATGAGCCGAGGAAGAGGTGCTGGTAGAGGGGCCAATAATGGGAATCCCCCTGACATGAGGACTATGTTTACCAACCTCATGAGAGAAATGCTTGTGGATATTCAGAGGGAGGCTCCTAATGTTGCCAATGCTGGAGGTGCAGCGGTGCAAGCGCCTAGGGCCGATTTCGCCAAGCTGAGCAAGGATTACACTAATCTTGGTGGAAAGCCGTTTCACGGAACAGAGTCGGCCACGGATGTTCAGGATTGGTTGGATAGCTGTGATCGGATCTTCGATGACTTGGGTATCGAGGATGCGATGAAGAGAAGGCTAGCGTCTCGTCAGCTGCAAGGACGAGCGATGAATTGGTGGAATGCTATTAGGGCAGCCACACCAGAAGATCAAGTTACTTGGGATCAGTTTAAAGCTCGCTTTAGCGACAAGTATATCCCAGCTGCCCAGAAGTCGGAATTGTTTAGGAAGTTCTTGGAGCTTAAGCAGAATGGGAGGGCAGTATCGGATTATGTTGCTGAGTTCGACACTTTGTCAAAGTATGGGTTATCTCTAATTGATACTCCCGAAAAGAAAAATGAGAGGTTCATCACTGGTTTGGATGAATACTTAGGGGAGAGGCTGATTAATCACATCGATGAGACGTTTGAGTCAATCGTGGGAAAAGCTTTGAGGTCAGAAAGTCTTTACCCTAAGCCAAAGACTGGGGTTGTTGCTGCATCTGCTGAAGAGCCAAAGCCGCAAGCAAGCGGTGGAGGCAAGAATAACTCTCAGAATAAGAGGAAGCAGAACCAAGCTAAGGATGGCCAGAAGAAAAGCAGGAAAGAAGTCGAGTGCTTCAAATGTGGAAAGAAGGGCCATTATGCAAGGGAATGTAGGGCCAAGACAGTGGGAAAAAAGTGCTTTAACTGTGGTCAGGAGGGACATTTTAAGGATAAGTGCCCGCAACCTCAGAAGGAGAATCAGATTGTGAAAGCATATGCCATCAATGCTGTTCCTTCTTCGTCGAATGCCCCCAACTGCGGCGGAGAAAGGAAAGGGAGTCGTCATTCAAGGTATGCTTTCCATTTATGATCTTCCTGTTAGAGTTTTGTTCGATACCGGGGCTTCCCATTCCTTCATATCTAGTGACCTGGTAGATAGGTTGGGATTGGAACCCGAGTTAGTCGATAGACCATTAGCTGTGACGAACCCGATTGGTGGTTCAACAAACCTCAGTATGATCTGTCGTAATGTGGTCTTATCGAGTCATGGATGTATGTTTGTTTGTGATTGCTTTGTTTTGGGCTTTACTGGGTATGGCATTATTTTGGGAGTCGATTGGCACCAAAGATACGGAGTGGTGGTAGACTGTGAGGGCTTTTTGGTGACAGTTAGGGCGGATGATGGGCGGAGGGTAGTGTTTGGTAATCTACCCTGTGATGGGGTAATGGCTAGTTTTGTAAATTCCCTCGACATTCCGCATGATGAGTTATCAGATTTGCCCGTGGTTGGCCAGTACCCGGACATCTTCGAGGAAGCGACCGGACTTCCACCACACCGAGAGATTGAGTTTCGTATTGATTTAGTGAAAGATGCCAGACCTATAGTGATGCCACTTCGTCGTATGGCACCACGAGAACAGCGAGAGCTCGAGGTGCAAGTTAGCGACCTTTTGAAGAAGGGATTTATTAGAAGAAGTGTTTCCGAGTGGGGAGCACCAGTTGTGTTAGCTACTAAGGCAGATGGTTCCCTTCGATTGTGTGTGGACTATCGCGAGTTAAATAAGGTGACGAGGAAGAATAAGTATCCTCTACCACGGATAGATGATTTGTTTGATCAACTGGAAGGAGCGAGAGTGTTCTCCCAGTTGGACCTCGCGACAGGATTTCATCAGCTCCGTGTAGCAGCTGATAGTATAGCTAAAACGGCATTTAGGACGCCGTCTGGGTTCTATGAGTGGTTGGTCATGCCATTCGGGTTGACCAATGCACCAGCATACTTCGTGGATCTTATGAATAGAGTATTCAGAGACCAACTGAATAAGTTTGTTCTTGTGTTCGTAGACGATATCCTTGTTTACTCGAGGACAGAAGAGGAACACAAGGAGCATTTGAGAATTGTGTTGGAGGTGTTGAGAAGACACCAATTGAAAGCGAAGTTCTCTAAGTGTCACTTCTGGAGGAGAGAAGTGAGATTCTTGGGCCATGTTGTTTCAGAGAATGGTATTGCCGTGGACCCTGCAAAGGTGGCTACGGTACAAGATTGGTCTGCGCCCAAGAATGCAAAGGATGTAAGAAGTTTCTTGGGGTTAGCTGGATATTATCGTAAGTTTATCAAAGACTTCTCCAAGACAGCGGCACCGTTGACTCGGTTGACTAAGAAGAATCAAGCCTTCGTTTGGAACGGAGGGTGTGAAAATGCATTCAAGAGTCTAAAGGAAAAGTTGACGCGTGCGCCAGTGTTGGTCATTCCTAAGGGAAATGAAGAGATGACGGTATACACGGATGCTTGTGGTACCGGACTGGGTGCGGTATTGATGCAAGGAGGTAGGGTTGTAGCTTATGCTAGTCGACAGCTAAAGCCACATGAGAAGAAGTATCCTACCCATGATTTGGAATTAGCAGCGATTGTATTTGCGATGAAGATGTGGAGACATTACCTCTTGGGAGAAAGATTTGAGCTGTTTACTGATCATAAATCGTTAAAGTATCTCTTCTCTCAGAAAGATCTGAATCTCCGTCAGCAGAGATGGTTAGAGTTCTTGGCTTCGTATGATTTTGATATCGCGTATACACCTGGGAAGGGTAATGCGGTAGCCGATGCCTTGAGTAGGAGACATGCCAGCTTAGGGGCAATGTTTCTTGAATGGAAGCAGCTGGAGTATATTGCGGGGTTTGATTTCAGACCAAGGTGCGAATTGGATCCAGTTATGCTATCTAGCTTGACGATCAGACCCACTTTGATTGAGAGGATTGGTTCCAGTCAAAGGAACGACCCTAATTTATTGGAAGTCATCTCCAAGTTGGAAATGAATGTCGATGGGGAGATGGACAAGTATGAGCTTGATCGAGATGGATGGCTTCGGAAGAATGGAAGACTAGTGGTGCCCAACGTGAATGGTTTGAGAGATGAAGTGCTTAGAGAATGTCATCACTCAAAACTGACTATACATCCCGGTGGTAATAAGATGTATAGAGACATGAGACAGACTTACTACTGGGAAGGGATGAAAAGAGACGTTGGGAAGTTTATATCCAAATGCATGAATTGCCAGCTAATTAAAGCCGAGCAAAAGAAGCCTAGTGGGTTGATGCAACCATTAGAAATTCCCGAATGGAAATGGGAACAAGTTTCGATGGATTTTATCGATGGTTTACCGAGGACTAGATCGGGACATGATAGCATTTGGGTAATTGTGGATCGACTGACCAAGAGTGCAAGATTTATACCAGTTAAGTCGAACAGAACTGCAGCTAAGTTAGCAGAACTATATATGAAGTGGGTAGTGAGATTTCATGGAGTACCCAAAGGCATTGTGAGTGACCGAGATCCGTTGTTTACTAGTGGATTTTGGAAGAGCTTACAAGAGGCTTTAGGATCAGAATTACATCTCAGTACCGCATATCATCCTCAAACCGATGGTCAGACAGAGAGGGTGAATCGGATATTGGAAGATCTCTTGAGGTCTTGTATATTGGATTTCGGTGGAGCATGGGATGACCATTTGCATCTAGTGGAGTTTGCATATAATAATAGCTACCAATCCAGTATCGGTATGGCTCCATATGAAGCTTTGTACGGAAGACCGTGCAACTCACCATCATGTTGGATAGAGACTGGCGAGAAGTTTGTGCTTGGACCAGATGTGGTGAGAGAAACTTCCGATAAGATCAAGATCATTCAGCAACGAATGAAAGCTGCTCAGGATAGGCAGAAAAGCTATGCTGATAAGAGGAGAAGAGACTTGAAATTCTCCGTTGGTGACTTGGTGTTTGTCAAGATCTCTCCGTTGAAAAGCGTGATACGATTTGGCAGGAGAGGCAAGTTGGCACCAAGATTTGTGGGTCCTTTCCAAGTTCTCGAGGAAGTTGGGAATTTGGCGTATAGAGTTGGCTTACCAGAGAAAATGGCAGGAGTTCACAATGTGTTTCATGTTTCCCAACTAAGGAAGTTCGTTCACGACTCAAATGTGACTATTTCACCTGATCAGTTAGAGGACTTCGAAGTAGAACCTGAGGCGGTTGAGAACCGCAAGCCGATTCGTATTGTGGGGTATGATACGAAGCAACTTCGAAGAAAGTCGGTGAAGCTAGTCAAAGTTCAGTGGGGCGAGGACGAAAATGATTGTGCTTGGGAGACAGAGGAGAGCATTAGGAAGGCTTATCCAGAACTCTTTACCTGGTAAGATTTACTTTGCGATTTAGTTATTCTGCATGCTAGGATAGACTTGTTTTGCTTGTTTTGCATGTTTGATGGTTGTTTTATGATTGATAGGCATGCGGGACCCTTGTGTGTGTTTTGATTAGGGAATTTCGGGGGCGAAATTTCTTAAGGGGGGGGAGAGTGTAACGACCCGTGTTCTACACATCATAGGATTGTAGAATATTTATTTCTTTCCCATGTGAAGTTGTATGGTCATGTAACTTTGGGAAACATTTATTAGAGTCATTTCCCCTGTTCATGATTTTTGTCGATTTTTAAATGACCATTTTGCCCCTAGCCAGTACTGTTTTGGCCATAACTTTTGATAGGGAAGGAATTTTGACCTGAAACCACTTCCATTAGATTCGTTTGATGGTTTCTCTTTCCGTAGAGTGGTCATAATAGCCGAACGGACTTACCGTTTGGGAGATATGGCTGAAACAAGGTTTGGAGGGTGAAAAACTGCATAATTGGGCTAAACCGGGTAGTTAGCAATTGGGCCCATAAGGGGATTTCGGGATTGGGGCTGTATAAGGGTTGATTAGGGTTAGAAAATATCCTTTTAGTCATTTTTCCAGCCACCACTTCATTTCATAGAACCCTATTAATGGCCTCCAACCTCTAAATCACTCCAAACCACTCCAAACTTGAAGAAAAGAGATTAGCAACGACAAATCAAGGCAAATCAACACCAAATCGGGATTAGAGCTGCTACAACACCTTGTTATCTTCACCAAATCAGAGATTTATTTCGGATCTTGTTTTATTTGTGGCTAAGGTGAGTGATTAGCTTGCTTTTTGCACTAATTATGGTTATTCGGGGTGATTAGTGCTAATTAGCGTTTTTAAACGAAAATAAATCCTGGAAAAATGTTTATAAATTCATAAATAATGTTTTAGACCTCTGATATGAGTTTGGGTTAATTTGGTTAAGTTTTGCTAATCGTACCATTAGTTATGCTCACATATGCTTAAGGGAAAACATGGGGTTTTGGGCATGTTTGATCCATTTTACCATGTCATATTGTTGTTTTGGTGTTTGAGGTCACTTGTATGTGTTGCTATGACCCTATGACATGCTTTGTGATTGATTGCAATAGTTAGAATGGTCAAAAACGCCGTCGAGTGGCGTAAACAGTCGCTGGAAAAGTCAGTGCAGGAAATCGGATCGGATCGCCCCCTACCGATCCGAACCGCCCATTTCTCTTCACCACGAACCGAACCGATCGTTATAGCGAAGCAAGCTGCGCCACGAGCTGAAGGATCCGAACCGATCCGAGAAGTCGCGATTCAAGACTTGGTGATTGAAGACTCCGACCCGACCCGCCTGGAGTGATAGCGACACGATCCGATCTGACCACCTTGAGGACAACGAACCGGAGACTTGGAGGAGGGCGAGTGGCTTGGAGCTATGACCAGGAGGCGTGACCCGAGCCGTTGCGTGTTGGAGAACCCGATCCGATCCGGATGGGACTGGAGGCCACGAACCAATGGCGCACTCCGATCCGATCCGAGGTAGCAGTCACGAACCGAGACGATGAAGACCACGATCCCAATGATGATGAAAGGGATCCGAACCGATCCAATGGAGGTCCATAACCCGAAATGCAAAGGTAGTTCAAGTGGAAGTTCGAGCTCAGGATCCAGACGGGAACCAATGAGTTCACTTCGTGATTGGACTTTGCTGCGGGACGTGTGCTAAGGAGTTGTCGATGTCTATGACTTTGGATCACTAGGTGTTGGAGGTAGAGAGACAAACTCGGGCTTTGGATATGGTGCGACTAGGGAGCTACCTACCAATGCAGTGGGGTCATGGAAACGTTGGGCGTGATCCCATAGGTATGGCGTTGGTGGTAGTAGGAATGTACATAGTCGTACAAAGTCGAGTTCTGTCGTTTGAGTAAAGTGCTCTAGTGATCGAAGAAGTGGATGTCGTATGCTTTACGCACTGAGTGAGAGATGCAAGGATGGTTGCTATGCTTGATTGTTTGACACACACATCCCCACCCCCGTATACGTATATTATGTGTTTGTGACATCATAGAGTGTTGTACCGTGTAGTACTAACTCTTTGGTTGCAGGTCCAGGTTCAGGTATGACTTAGTATACCTGTTATTATTCTGTTTATGCTTGCTACCACTCATACCAGACTGATGTCTGACCCAGAGTTTTATGTTTCTTCTTATTACTCTGGGTGCTCACACGAGCAGACTAGAGACAGGGATAGCTGGTAGTGCGCTTGGTAGACGGACTGAAGACGAGCAGGAGGCTCCACGTATGATATATAGTTATTCTCCCTGTGTCGTGATCGGTATCTACTTTGGGCATTAGTAGCATACCTATTTTGCTTATCTTGGAGACAGTATTTTGAAGTTGTAATAAGCTGTATTTGATATTTCCGCTACTCTGATGATGTTAGTTCAAGTTTTCAGCTTATGCACTGTCTCATCTGTTTTATGTCAAGTATATGTTGGCTATTATATTTTATTCCATGCGCTGTGAGACATATTACAGGTTCTTTATTTGGTTCCTCTTCTTTCTTTCTCTTCTTTGGCGACTGTCCCATGCCAATTGGACATGTGTACAGCGCACAATTGGAGTAAAACGTCGGTTGGTGCGGGGCGGGCCGTCACAATTCGCCACTTAGGCTTGCCACACAGGCAATTCACTCTATGCGTTTGATATCCATCAGTATATAACCCCTGAGCTCGTACGTCTCAGAGAAGGGCGTTAAGCAAGAGAATAAATTCTCCACCGCCAAACAGATATATATTTAATAGAAATCAATCACACAGACTAAAATCCAATGTCAGACACACAATCCTTTTACAAGTCCGTTCTGGGTCTGAACGAAACCGGAGGCACCTAGTACCCCGCATATCCATCGATCTCCAAATACGTCTGGACGATCACCAACTGTTTCCATCTTCTTGGGTGTACATCCCAATCAAGATCATCAGTAATTACCAAAACGACGTGAAGACCTCCGGTCTTCGACCATCGTCTTCATCTTCGACTTATCGTCGTATCAGTTATTCAGAATGGGATAAACCCGGTCTTTCCGAATAACTCGCGTATATTTTAAATAAGTGTTACACAAACCCAACATACGCCTCATTCCAATTCATCAGTCACTAACCGTAAATTAATCAAGAGAATAATTCCCCAAATATTAACCCCGAAGGCCGAAACCAACATCAGATCAATATCCAGAAAACCATTCTGCTTAGCTAACCGACAGTTAGTTTCTAAATTGCACATTCATAGGGAAAGGTTCCCATTAATTCTATCAAAGATAAATCCGTTAAATTTATTCTTTAATCTCCTTTGAATATCAATTCAAACTAGTCGGGATTAACGAACTTTACCGAAGTAATCATTTGTTTTAATTTCCCAATCCCAACCTATTCATCCCATGAAGTAAAACTGGTAATACTTCATATCTAACACCACGGTGTTATCGGTAAAATCAATTACCATTTCACGTTCAAATCTAATTAAAGATTTAACTATCGCTTGGAGTAAAACTGGTGATACTCCATTCTCGATTATTTCAATCTAATTAAAGATTCATTAAAACTCCACTTAGTTTTAATCGTTAACTGGGTTAAAGAATCAGTGTCATTTAAAACACGGTTCACGATAAACCCAAAGTCACATTCCATTAATTATCGGGTTAAAGAACGAGTGTTATTTAAAACATTGTCCACAATAAACCCAAAAATCAATATCAATTCAATTCCAATTAAATATTATTTAATTGGTACACTTCATTAAATCTAAATAAAAAGACTTAATCTTTTCTCAACTGGGTTCAAGAACAGTGTTAGTCAAGACACCATTCACGACAAACCCAAATCACATTTGATATTAAATACAAGGCTCTGAATAGAAAATATATCGGCTTATATTCAATATCAAATTCTACAATTAACAAATGTCGTATTGGAAATAACGATATAAATATATATCTTTCAAATTTCCATAACAACATCTGTATAATCACGAAATCCAACATTGAAATATTCCGAAGACAATTTCGATTCAAATCCATTCCAATGCAATCATTGGAAATTCTGGTTATGTTCAAAACCATTTCAAATTCAATTTATTTATTTAAAAATAAATAGAATTATAATTCTGGTTCAAAACTAGTTCATTTCGATAAAAATCTATTTTTATCTTTTCAAATATGGAGTTTTTCATCCCAATTCTTTCTAAATCATTTCTTATGATTTTACACAAATTATTGATATTTTTAATGATTTTATCAAGGCCCGTACAGTCGATTTCCATCAATGGCCATCGAACTGCACTTACAGCGACCTTTTTCAAATTTGATTTGGACATAATTCCAAATCCAACCGTTAGATTTCTAATTTCTAATATTCGTTAGAAAGCTCTTTTCGATACGAACCCAACGGTTCCGGTGTTAGGAGAATCCGACGGTCGGATCTCCCGTAATGTCCGTTCGAAGTCAATGGTCGAAATTCGCGAACTGCCACGGCGCGGCGCGTTCTATTCAGGCCATTATATTATATATATATAATATATATAATATATATTTCGTCGATTTCTTATTTAAAACAAATTATATAAATAGTTTTAGAATTCGTTTCAAAAGCAATTTCAACTTCCATTTCAATTCAAATCAAAATTGAATTTTTCTTTATAAATTCGTTTTAAATTCATTTCTATTCAATTCAAATTTCAGTTCAATTTGAATTCATTTCAATTCGCTTTCAATTCAATTTGAATTCGTTTTCCATTCAATTTATTTCGAAATCGTTTTCAATTCAATTCATTTCGAAATCGTTTTTAATTCAATTCATTTCGAAATCGTTTTCAATTCAATTCGTTTCGAAATTGTTTTCAATTCAATTAATTTCGAAATCATTTTCAATTCAATTCATTTCGAAATCGTTTTCAATTCAATTCATTTCGAAATCTTTTTCTATTCAAATCAAATTCGTTATCTATTCAATTCATTTCGAAATCGTTTTATATTCAATTCATTTCGAAATCGTTTTATATTCAATTCATTTTGAAATTTCATTTCAAAATATTCGATTTCGAAATCACTTTTCAGTATTCATTTAATATGAATAAAATCGATATAAATCTCGTTCACGTCTAAATGGCGTCAATCTAAACAACACGGCTTCATATATTTTTATTTTCAAGTATTCTAATTCGAATATTTCTATTTCAAATATTTCTATTTCAAAACTGGAATGAGGCCCAATCAATTACCATATAATGTTAATTATATGGATTTTCTACAACATATGTATATATCAACAACGATGAATAATCAACCATCATCCAAGGTGCATTCTACACCGTATAAGCATCAAAGATAAATATTCAACGCTTATAACAGCCTGTCAATCCATCGATCGACATACAACTAAACAATCGGGATTAGTGTACGTCAAATATCATCCCAATACCCGTGTGGGGTTTCAAGCAATCAAACACAGATTTTTATTTGTGAAGTTGGGCGATGTGTAAAATTTATCGACCCAATCAATGTCCTCCAAATAGGTGTACATAAACAAACCGTCCGGTTTGTAAATGAATATTTATTTATTCACATTCACTATATTCATATTCACGTTAAAAATTATATTTTTAACGATAAAACATTTTATTTTAACATATGAATTTCTATTCGGTTCGTCTATTAAATAAAATGTTATCTTTATTTTTCTAACTTATTTTTAGAAAATTTCGGCGGCATAACGACACGATACTAGAAACGGGACGAGGCCTAGCCTTATCCCCGGTCTAGTGAAGGCCCACGCCATTCACACATCAATCATATCAATTTCATTTCACCAAACCATTCAATTCAACCCAAATATTCTTACTAACTACTCAACCAAACAATTTAACAAACAAGCAATCCATGGTCTGTGGATGACGGGTGTCGGGTGCTACTAATCACCGTCTGCATCCTAGTATATATATATAACTAGAAAAAGAAATTGAAGAGTGAGAAGCTCTCACAGATAGCTATCCTAACTCCACGGCTCTTCATTGATGGAAATCTTCGTCATTCTTGCCTCTTGTCACTTTTCACTGCCCGTATTCACTACATATATAAAATCATATTTTTATTTCATTCATATAAAAATCACATTTTTATATGTTCACTTTCAATATAAAGATCCTACTTTTATCGCTATAACTTCAATATAAAAATTAGATTTTTATACTTCATTCATACATATAAAAATTCGTTCTTTTTATTACTAACAACATAAAAATCATATCTTTAATCTTCTACTAATATAAAAATTATATTTTTAACTTTCACATATAGTAAAAATCTCAGTTTTACCTTCATATATGAATAAAAATCCTATTTTATCATGGCGTTTGTATTAAAACTGAAAAAGAAAAATGAATAAACAAAAAATAAAGACTTACAGTTGAAATCGAGAGAGGGAGGGGGTTTTTCAACGTCGAAGTCGGGTCGTGGGGGTCTGTGGAGGCGGCGCAGGTGGTGGTGGGGTCGCGCAGGCAGTGGTAGAGGGAAAGGAGGTTGCGGTGAGGGGTGGTGGGGCTGTGGTGGTCGTCGTGGGGACTGAAGGTGGTGGGGGGGTGGGACACTGACCGGCGGTGGTCGATTTGGGCGCAGGCGATGGTTTCTAGGGCGTGGCGGGGCGGGGTTGCCTCGATTTTGGGGGGTGCTGGGTTTGGGTTGCGATGATGTAAGGAGAAAGAAGAGGGCGCGGGAGGGGGAAGCGGCGGCGGAGGCACCACGGTGGTGACGCGCGCGGAGGCGCGACGAGGTGGAAAAAGGGGGCGCGAGACCTGGACGTCGGGGGAGGGGCTTTCCCCTTTTTGATTTGGTCAACGAGAGATTGGGGGGGGGGGGTATTTTATAAATATATATATACTTAATTCTAATTTTAATTCTAAAAAGTATCTTTTCCATACGAACCCCAAATCCAACCCACCGACTGTCGCTCCTAGCTAATTACCCCCATTCCGAACACAATGGAATATGTATCGCAGGCCAATTCGACCATTCCAATCAGTTTCCGTTGAATTTAAAATATAAATCTTTATATATTCAATTTAAACGCACATTTCAATTTACCGGGGTCACATACGGATCCTGAAAATTACAGAAAAATTATTTCTAGATTCGTATTGACGATACGGTCCTAACAAAACTAATTTCGTCAAATTCTGAGACCGTTGGAAAAAGGGCCATTTTCCCGTCGATGGAATTCAACTGAAACTGGTCAAACGCGTTTAACTGCGCCACGCTCACATATTGATTCAGAAAATTATGAAAATTGGAATCTAGTAATAACTTGACATCCCGGACCCAACAAAACTGGTTTCGTCGAAATCCGAGGTCGTTTGCAAAATCTCCATTTTTAAGGGCCTGAATTCCATAGCGACTATTCAGAATTTTCAACTGGACATAACTTTTGATTCCCGCTATGAAATTTCAATTTTTCGGATTCGTTGGAAAGATATCATCAAATAGATTCCATTATTTTTGGTTTCACTAAAATCCGGATTGTTTTGCACCCGGTACATTCAATTGAAGTTTGAAATCGAATTATCGAACTACCGCGCCATTTTCAATTCAATTTATAATTATATATAATTATTTATATTCTAACGACGGCGTATATAATATATACGTCGAATTATATTCAAAATAAATTTCCTCATCAATTTTATTTAAAATAATCTATTTTAAATATTCTAAATTCGCTGAAATTGCCAAAATAAAAATTTTAAACTGGCTCAGATTTTCTGGGTTATTACAATCTCCCCCACTTAAAACTTTTCGTCCCCGAAAAGGAACAAAGTCGAAAGTGGTTTGATTAATCAACACTACGTTCGATCTGGCTTCCATTCTCCAACTTTTCAGTTTCTGAGAATTTTCAAATTCTTCAAAAATTTGGCTAACACCCTAAATTTTCGAAAAATTTCGCCATAACCTCCCCTGCACCGGGAGCCACGGGAAAATCCCGAAATTGCCATATAGGCCTTCTGATCTCAAAAAGAAAAAGAAAAAGCCAAGCGGCTGGCCAATAGGCTCATAAAATCATCATCACCCAAACAAAACAGTAAATTATGTAGTAAACATGTACCTATTTGTCGGGCAAACAAATTTTATTCTCTGGCTCTAGTCTCTTTGCTATGACCTGTTCAATGTAAGTACATATATATGCAAGCAAATGCGACCAATTTTCAATACAATTCAATATGTGATTCAATTAGGCTAAATGGCTAAAAATTAGCAAACAAATAAACAAACAACACAAACATCAATCATTTAGTGAATTAGAGTTTCAAATTCATAATTTTGATACATATACAAAAATCATGTTTTTGATACCAAAACACAACAATGGGCCCTATCTAATTTTGGTTCTCACACCAGTCAATAGGAAATATATAGAAATCTCACTTTCGTCGCTCGAAAATAAATACTGGCGATGGTGCCCCGTCACCAGAATTATCCCCGGGCACTAGAGCGCGATTCTATAACTATCCAATACATTAAAACTTCGAATACACGTTTGCAAGACATATATGCAAAATCTCTATATATCGGATTTGTCCAAATCTATATAGAATAAATAATCAAATACGAATAGTTGATTTAAATTTTCAAAACAAAAATTGTTTTCATTTTAAAAATATACTCTTCACACTCGTTCTAGGATACTACTAATCCCATCTCTAACGAGTCATTCTAATTGGATATTACTAATCCAATATCTAATGAATTCTTTCGTATGGTTCTAATGTGCCTTGTTCTCTGCTCTGTAAACCAAAGCTCTGATACCACGTGTGACGAAAAGGGATTTCGCTCGGTCCGAACCAGTCGCTAAACCGACCCAGACCGTTCGAAACGCCCTATCGTTTGAGAACACGACAAAATCAGAACGCATACAAAAGAACATTTCATTGTATATTACAACAATGCATCAGATTACAAGAATATACAGGGTATAAACAAATATTACACAGAAATATCAGAGATTTAAATTACATTTAAATACATCGCAGCGGAAAATAATACAATACACAACTAGAAGGAGATATATGGATACAAAGCTTTCCGGATATCGTTCCAGCTGTAATCCAGGATCCTGTGAATAAAAATTTGCAAAACCAAAACTACTAGCTGCCCGTGTCAAAATAAGGGCACCCAGAGTTTAGGTTAAAACAATAAACTCCAGGTCAGTCATGTGACTGGTGTGAGAACTAAAACAGTTAATCTTTATTTTTAAAGTTAGGTAAATCAAGGGACCACGCCGTATAACACGGAACGGGTTTCCTCCCAAGAATAACAGTGCATAAAACAAATAGCGCAATGCTAAATAAAGAAAAATGAAGCTGTTATAAGACCCAGGTCCTATCACACAATGCAACGCAAGCCGAGGGATAGGGTTTTCCCTTATAACAGCCAAAGAATGCTTGATACGTTTAAAACAAATCATTTGATACTATTATAAGTGCATAGTGTATAAAACAACTTCAAATCATAAGTATCAATCTTAGGCGACATGAGCGTCCCATGCCACTATGTCGCCATATATAGGCTTACAATCGAAATCGCAAAGTCACGTATTTGGAAATTGGGTTTCCATCTATGAACCGAGGCAAAAGATAGTCCTCAACCGATTCGTGACTCTCTAGCCCGAGCCACAGGAACAGCCGCAACTGCCCCCTGGATCCTCAGGGCCGGTCCACCGATGTGGATTATAGTGCCTGAACAATACGTTTTCCCGCCCTTTGGGATGTAAATGAGCCAACGAATGACTCCATCGGACCCGGATCGTCCGATCAAACCGAGGCGCCTCGCAACAGCAACAACCATATAAGTCAAACTCGTCAGGTTATGTAAAACCACTGACGCCACTTCTAGCTAGAAAGAAACGCATGCCGTCCCTGACGTCCTCTCCCGTTTTTGGTTCATACCGGGTGTGAAACTCGCGAAGTAAATGTTACACAAAGCTACGCCACAAAGGCCGTGCTTCGATCATCAACCACAAGACTTTGCTTTTCAACAGAAGCCTTGATCATTCGCCACTTAGGCATGCCACACAGGCAATTCAATCTATGCGTTTGATATCCATCAGTATATAACCCCTGAGCTCGTACGTCTCAGAGAAGGGCGTTAAGCAGGAGAATAAATTCTCCGCTGCCAAACAGATATATATTTAATAGAAATCAATCACACAGACTAAAATCCAATGTCAGACACACAATCCTTTTACAAGTCCGTTCTGGGTCTGAACGAAACCGGAGGCACCTAGTACCCCGCATATCCATCGATCTCCAAATACGTCTGGACGATCACCAACTGTTTCCATCTTCTTGGGTGTACATCCCAATCAAGATCATCAGTAATTACCCAAACGACGTGAAGACCTCCGGTCTTCGACCATCGTCTTCATCTTCGACTTATCGTCGTATCAGTTATTCAGAATGGGATAAACCCGGTCTTTCCGAATAACTCGCGTATATTTTAAATAAGTGTTACACAAACCCAACATACGCCTCATTCCAATTCATCAGTCACTAACCGTAAATTAATCAAGAGAATAATTCCCCAAATATTAACCCCGAAGGCCGAAACCAACATCAGATCAATATCCAGAAAACCATTCTGCTTAGCTAACCGACAGTTAGTTTCTAAATTGCACATTCATAAGGAAAGGTTCCCATTAATTCTATCAAAGATAAATCCTTTAAATTTATTCTTTAATCTCCTTTGAATATCAATTCAAACTAGTCGGGATTAACGAACTTTACCGAAGTAATCATTTGTTTTAATTTCCCAATCCCAACCTATTCATCCCATGAAGTAAAACTGGTAATACTTCATATTTAACACCACGGTGTTATCGGTAAATTCAATTACCATTTCACGTTCAAATCTAATTAAAGATTTAACTATCGCTTGGAGTAAAACTGGTGATACTCCATTCTCGATTATTTCAATCTAATTAAAGATTCATTAAAACTCCACTTAGTTTTAATCGTTAACTGGGTTAAAGAATCAGTGTCATTTAAAACACGGTTCACGATAAACCCAAAGTCACATTCCATTAATTATCGGGTTAAAGAACGAGTGTTATTTAAAACACTGTCCACGATAAACCCAAAAATAAATATCAATTCAATTCCAATTAAATATTATTTAATTGGTACACTTCATTAAATCTAAATAAAAAGACTTAATCTTTTCTCAACTGGGTTCAAGAACAGTGTTAGTCAAGACACCATTCACGACAAACCCAAATCACATTTGATATTAAATACAAGGCTCTGAATAGAAAATATATCGGCTTATATTCAATATCAAATTCTACGATTAACAAATGTCGTATTGGAAATAACGATATAAATATATATCTTTCAAATTTCCATAACAACATCTGTATAATCACGAAATCCAACATTAAAATATTCCGAAGACAATTTCAATTCAAATCCATTCCAATGCAATCATTGGAAATTCTGGTTATGTTCAAAACCATTTCAAATTCAATTTATTTATTTAAAAATAAATAGAATTATAATTCTGGTTCAAAACTAGTTCATTTCGATAAAAATCTATTTTTATCTTTTCAAATATGGAGTTTTTCATCCCAATTCTTTCTAAATCATTTCTTATGATTTTACACAAATTATTGATATTTTTAATGATTTTATCAAGGCCCGTACAGTCGATTTCCATCAATGGCCATCGAACTGCACTTACAGCGACCTTTTCCAAATTTGATTTGGACATAATTCCAAATCCAATCGTTAGATTTCTAATTTCTAATATTCGTTAGAAAGCTCTTTTCGATACGAACCCAACGGTTCCGGTTTTAGGAGAATCCGACGGTCGGATCTCCCGTAATGTCCGTTCGAAGTCAATGGTCGAAATTCGCGAACTACCGCGGCGCGGCGCGTTCTATTCAGGCCATTATATTATATATATAATATATATAATATATATTTCGTCGATTTCTTATTTAAAATGAATTATATAAATAGTTTTAGAATTCGTTTCAAAAGCAATTTCAACTTCCATTTCAATTCAAATCAAAATTGAATTTTTCTTTATAAATTCATTTTAAATTCATTTCTATTCAATTCAAATTTCAATTCAATTTGAATTCATTTCAATTTGCTTTCAATTCAATTTGAATTCGTTTTTCATTCAATTTATTTCGAAATCGTTTTCAATTCAATTCATTTCGAAATCGTTTTCAATTCAATTCCTTTCGAAATCGTTTTCAATTCAATTCGTTTCGAAATTGTTTTCAATTCAATTCATTTCGAAATCGTTTTCAATTCAATTCATTTCGAAATCGTTTTCTATTCAAATCAAATTCGTTATATATTCAATTCATTTCGAAATCGTTTTATATTCAATTCATTTCGAAATCGTTTTATATTCAATTCATTTCGAAATTTCATTTCAAAATATTCGATTTCGAAATCACTTTTCAATATTCATTTAATATGAATAAAATCGATATAAATCTCGTTTACGTCTAAATGGCGTCAATCTAAACAACACGACTTCATATATTTCTATTTTCAAGTATTCTAATTCGAATATTTCTATTTCAAATATTTCTATTTCAAAACTGGAATGAGGCCCAATCAATTACCATATAATGTTAATTATATGGATTTTCTACAACACATGTATATATCAACAACGATGAATAATCAACCATCATCGAAGGTGCATTCTACACCGTATAAGCATCAAAGATAAATATTCAACGCTTATAACAGCCTGTCAATCCATCGATCGACATACAACTAAACAATCGGGATTAGTGTATGTCAAATATCATCCCAATACCCGTGTGGGGTTTCAAGCAATCAAACACAGATTTTTATTTGTGCAGTTGGGCGATGTGTAAAATTTATCGACCCAATCAATGTCCTCCAAATAGGTGTACATAAACAAACCGTCCGGTTTGTAAATGAATATTTATTTATTCACATTCACTATATTCATATTCACATTAAAATTTATATTTTTAACGATAAAACATTTTATTTTAACATATGAATTTCTATTCAGTTCGTCTATTAAATAAAATGTTATCTTTATTTTTCTAACTTATTTTTAGAAAATTTCGGCGGCATAACGGCACGATACTAGAAACGGGACGAAGCCTAGCCTTATCACCAGTCTAGTGAAGGCCCACGCCATTCACACATCAATCATATCAATTTCATTTCACCAAACCATTCAATTCAACCCAAATATTCTTACTAACTACTCAACCAAACAATTTAACAAACAAGCCATCCATGGTCTGTGGATGACGGGTGTCGGGTGCTACTAAACACCGTCTGCATCCTAGTATATATATATAACTAGAAAAAGAAATTGAAGAGTGAGAAGTTCTCACAGATAGCTATCCTAACTCCACGGCTCTTCATTGATGGAAATCTTCGTCATTCTTGCCTCTTGTCACTTTTCACTGCCCGTATTCACTACATATATAAAATCATATTTTTATTTCATTCATATAAAAATCACATTTTTATATGTTCGCTTTCAATATAAAGATCCTACTTTTATCGCTATAACTTCAATATAAAAATTGGATTTTTATACTTCATTCATACATATAAAAATTCGTTCTTTTTATTACTAACAACATAAAAATCATATCTTTAATCTTCTACTAATATAAAAATTATATTTTTAACTTTCACATATAGTAAAAATCCCAGTTTTACCTTCATATATGAATAAAAATCCTATTTTATCATGGCGTTTGTATTAAAACTGAAAAAGAAAATGAATAAACAAAAATAAAGACTTACAGTTGAAATCGAGAGAGGGAGGGGGGTTTTCAACATCGGGGTCGGGTCGTGGGGGTCTGTGGAGGCGGCGCAGGTGGTGGTGGGGTCGCGCAGGCAGTGGTAGAGGGAAAGGAGGTTGCGGTGAGGGGTGGTGGGGCTGTGGTGGTCGTCGTGGGGACTGAAGGTGGTGGGGGGGTGGGACACTGACCGGCGGTGGTCGATTTGGGCGCAGGCGATGGTTTCTAGGGCGTGGCGGGGCGGGGTTGCCTCGATTTTGGGGGGTGCTGGGTTTGGGTTGCAACGATGTAAGGAGAAAGAAGAGGGCGCAGGAGGGGGAAGCGGCGGCGGAGGCACCACGGTGGTGACGCGCGCGGAGGCGCGACGAGGTGGAAGAAGGGGGCGCGAGACCAGGACGTCGGGGGAGGGTTTTTCCCCTTTTTGATTTGGTCAACGAGAGATTGGGGGGGGGGGGGTATTTTATAAATATATATATACTTAATTCTAATTTTAATTCTAAAAAGTATCTTTTCCATACGAACCCCAAATCCAACCCACCGACTGTCGCTCCTAGCTAATTACCCCCATTCCGAACACAATGGGATATGTATCGCAGGCCAATTCGATCATTCCAATCAGTTTCCGTTGAATTTAAAATATAAATCTTTATATATTCAATTTAAACGCACATTTCAATTTACCGGGGTCACATACGGATCCTGAAAATTACAGAAAAATCATTTCTAGATTCGTATTGATGATACGATCCTAACAAAACTAATTTCGTCAAATTCTGAGACTGTTGGAAAAAGGGCCATTTTCCCGTCGATGGAATTCAACTGAAACTGGTCAAACGCGTTTAACTGCGCCACGCTCACATATTGATTCAGAAAATTATGAAAATTGGAATCTAGTAATAACTTGACATCCCGGACCCAACAAAACTGGTTTCGTCGAAATCCGAGGTCGTTTGCAAAATCTCCATTTTTAAGGGTCTGAATTCCATAGCGACTATTCAGAATTTTCAACTGGACATAACTTTTGATTCCCGCTATGAAATTTCAATTTTTCGGATTCGTTGGGAAGATATCATCAAATAGATTCCATTATTTTTGGTTTCACTAAAATCCGGATTGTTTTGCACCTGGTACATTCCATTGAAGTTTGAAATTGAATTATCGAACTACCACGCCATTTTCAATTCTATTTATAATTATATATAATTATTTATATTCTAACGACGGCGTATATAATATGTGCGTCGAATTATATTCAGAATAAATTTCCTCATCAATTTTATTTAAAATAATCTATTTTAAATATTCTAAATTCGCTAAAATTGCCAAAATAAAAATTTTAAACTGGCTCAGATTTTCCGGGTTATTACACTGGGTCTTATAATAGCTTCATTTTTCTTTATTTTGCATTGCGCTGTTTGTTTTATGCATTGGTGTTCTTGGGAGGAAACCCGTTCCGTGTTATACGGCGTGGTCCCTTGATTTACCTAATTTTAAAAATAAAGATTAATAACTGTTTTAGTTCTCACACCAGTCACATGACTGACCTGGAGTTTATTGTTTTGACCTAAACTCTGGGTGCCCCTATTTTGACACGGGCAGCTATTAGTTTCGGTTTTGCAGATTTATATTCATAGGATCCTGGTTTACAACTGGAACGATATCCGGAAAGCTTTGTATCCGTATATCCCCTTTAGTTGTGTATTGTATTATTTTTCGCTGTGATGTATTTAAATGTAATTTAAATCTCTGATATTTCTGTGTAATATTCATTTATACTCTGTATATTCTTGTAATCTGATGCATTGTTGTAATATACAATGAAATGTTCTTCCGTCTGCGTTCTACTTTGTCGTGTTCTCAAAACAATCAGGCGTTTCGAACGGTCTGCGTCGGTTTAGCGACTGATTCAGATCGAGCGAAATTCCTTTTCATCACAGTTGGTATCAGAGCTTTGGTTTACAAAGCTTAGAGAACAAGGCACCTTAGAACCATACGAAAGAACTCATCAGATATTGGATTAGCAATATCCAATGAGAATGACTCGTTAGAGATGGGATCAGTAGTATCCTAGAACGAGTGTGAAGAGTATATATTTCAAATGAAAACAATTCTGTTTTGAAATTTAAATCGTTTTACACGTTTTTGAATAATTTATTTATATTGATTTTGGACAATTTAGTATATAAAGAATTTGCATATACGCCTTGCAAACATATATTCAAAGTTTTAATATATTGGATAGATATAGCATCACACTCTAGTCGCCCGGAGATGATATTGATGATAGCGATCGCATCATCAACATTTATGTTCGAGTTTCGAAGGTGGGATTTCTATATATTTCCATTAGACTGGTGTGAGAACCAAAACTAGATAGTGCTTATTGTTGTGATTTGGCATCAAAAATCTGATTTTTGACTATGTATCAAAATTATGAATTTGAAACGTTAATCCACTAATTGATTGATGTTTGTGTTGTTTGTTTAATTGTTTGATAATTTTGAACCATTACGCCTAATTGTATCAAATATTGAATTGTATTGAAAATTGGTCACATTTGCTTGCATGTACTTGTACTTACATTGCACAGGTCATAGCAAAGAGGCTAGAGCAGAGAATAAAATTTGTTTGCCCGACAAATAGGTACATGTTTACTACATAATTTACTGTTTTGTTTGGGTGATGATGATTTTATGAGCCTATTGGCTAGCCGCTTGGCTTTTTCTTTTTCTTTTTGAGATCAGAAGGCCTATATGGCAATTTCAGGATTTTCCCGTGGCTCCCGGTGCAGGGGAGGTTATGGCGAAATTTTTCGAAAATTCCGGGTGTTAGCCAATTTTTGATGAATTTGAAAATTCTCAGATACTGAAAAGTTGGAGAATGGAAGCCAGATCGAACGTAGAGTTGATTAATCAAACCACTTTCGAATTTGTTCCTTTTCGGGGACGAAAAGTTTTAAGTGGGGGAGATTGTAACAACCCGAAAATCTGGGCCAGTTTAAAAAATTTATTTTGGCAATTTTAGCGAATTTTGATTATTTAAAATGAATTATTTTAAATAATATCGACGAGAAAATTTCTTTTGAATAAAATTCAATCGCATATAGTTATATAGATCGACGTTAGAATATAAATAATTATATATAATTATAAAAGGAATTGAAAATGGCGCGGTAGTTCGATAATTCGATTTCAAACTTCAATTGAACATATCGGGTGCAGAATAATCCGGATTTTAGTGAAACCAAAAATAATGGGATCTAATGGAGAATATCTTTCCAACGAATCCGAAAAATCAAAATTTCATAGCGGGAATCAAAAGATATGTCCAGTTGAAAATTCTGAATAGTCGCTATAGAATTCAGGCCCTTAAAAACGGAAATTTTGCAAATGACCTAGGATTTCGACGAAACCACTTCTGTTGGGTCCGTGATGTCAAGTTATTGCTAGGTTTCAAATTTCATAATTTTTCGATTCAATATGTGAGCGTGGCAAAGGAAAACGCGTTTGACCAGTTTCAGTTGATTTTAATCGACTGGAAATTGGCCATTTTTTCAACGGTCTCAGAATTCGACGAAACCACTTTTGTTAGGACCGTATTGTCAATACGAAGCTAGAAAATATTTTTCTGGAATTTATTGAGTTAGTATGTGACCACAGTAAATTGAAATGCACGTTCAAATTCAATATATAGAGTTATATGTTGATTTTGACGGAAACTGATCGAAACGATCGAATCAGCCTACGATACATATCCCATTGTGTTCGGAATAGGGGTAAAACGCTATGGACGACAGGCGGTGGGTTTCGTTTCGAGGTCGTATGAAAAAGTCAACTTTTTGAAATAATTAAATATAAAATTCCCTCTCCCTCCTACCCCTGCTCTTTCATTCTGGCCCCCCTTTCTTTCATCGTTTTATTCACAGAAACGAAAAAAAAGGGGAAGGGCGGAGCCCTAGCCGCCACCATCAGCACCACCGCGCCGTAGGCGCGGCCACTGCCGCAGCTCGCCCCCCCTTACCCCCTCTCTCCTCTCGAAGCTCTCTTCTCTCAACCCCCTCCTCGAACGAACCCCCAAGCCCAAGATGAACCTGCCGCAATTGATCGAGCCCAGCCACCATCTCGCCGTCTGACCCCGGAGCCACCTCACCGCGAACCACCGCCTGACCACTGGGACCCGCCGCCACTGCAGTGCCTCTGCGCCCCTCCTCCGCCTTCAACATGATTGGCGTCCAGCTGCTTCCGGTGGCGTGTTCAAGCAGCAAATGCGAGCCCTAGCTTCTGAAGGAGGGATTCGGCGGTTTCAGAAAGATGAAAGGGAAGAAGAAAATGACGACTTCAGGCAAGAAAGAAGTGAGCTTTCTCTTTAATAGTTTCAAACCAGTTTTATTTTATATAATACATAGAAGAAAATCAGTTTTTTTGAAAGTGAAGAATATTGATTTTTAACATATTAAAGAGAGAAAAGATTAGATTTTTAAAAATAGCTTTGAAATTATAATAGGGATTTTTATATATTGAACAACGAAGTAAAAATTCTATTTTTATATATTGAACAACGAAGTAAAAATTCGATTTTTATATATTGAACAATGAAGTAAAAATTCGATTTTTATATATTGAACAACGAAGTAAAAATTCGATTTTTATATATTGAATAGCGAAGTAAAAATTCGATTTTTATATATTGAATAGCGAAGTAAAAATGTGATTTTTACATATGTAGAGAATACGGGCAAAGAAAGTGACAAGAGGCGAGAACGGCGAAGATTTCTATAAATGATGTGTCGTGGAGTTAGGATAGCTATTGGTGAGAATTTCTCACTCTTTAATTTTATTTTTCTTGTTATATAAATATATACTAGGATGCAAACGGTATTTAGTAGCACCCGACACCCGTCATCCACAGACCATGGATGGCTTGTTTGTTTAATTGTTTGGTTGTGTAGTTGGTTAGATTATTTGGTTTGAATTGAATTGTTTGGTGAAATGAAATTGATTTGATTGATGTGTGAATGGCGTGGGCCTTCACTAGACCGGGGATAAGGTTAGGCCTTGTCCCGTTTCTAGTATCGTGCCGTTATGCCGCCGAAATTTTCTAAAAATAAGTTAGAAAAATAAAGATAACATTTTATTTAATAAATGAACCGAATAGAAAATTCATAGGTTGAATAAAATAGTTTTATTGTTAAAAATATAATTTTTAACGTGAATGTGAATAAATAAATATTCATTTACAAACCGGACGGTTTGTTTATGTACACCTATTTGAAGGACATTGATTGGGATGATAAATTTTACACATTGCCTAACTGCACAAATAAAAATCTGTGTTTGATTGCTTGAAACCCCACACGGGTATTGGGATGATATTTGACGTACACTAATCCCGATTGTTTAGTTGTATGTCGATCGATTGATTGACAGGCTGTTATAAGCGTTGAACATTTATATTTGATGCTTATACAGTGTAGAATGCACTTTAGATGATGGTTGATTATTCATCGTTGTTGATATATACATGTGTTGTAGAAAACCCATATAATTAACATTATATGGTAATTGATTGGGCCTCATTCCAGTTTCAAAATAGAAATATTTGAAAAAGAAATATTTGAAATAGAATATTTGAAAATAGGAATATATGAAGCCGTATTGATTAGATTGACGCCATTTTGACGTGAACGATATTTATATCGATTTTATTTCATTTTATAATGAATATCGAAAGCGATTTCAAAATCTGATATTTTGAAAAGGAAATTGAATATAAATAAATTCGAATTGAAATTGAATTGAATTGAAATCGAACTGAAATTGAATTAGAAATCAAATTGAATTAGAAATCAATTTGAATTGAAATCAATTTGAAATGAATTTAAAATGAATTTAAATTGGAATGTTCAATTTTGATTTGAAATTGAATATGAAGTTGAAACCGTTTTGAAAATGAATTTAAAAACGATTTATAAAGCACGTTTTGAATTGAAATCGACGAAGTATATATTATATATATAATATAATGGCCTGAATAGAACACGCCGCGCCGCGGCAGTTCGCGAACTTCGACCATTGACTTCGAACGGACATTACGGGAGATCCGACCGTCGGATTCTCCTAAAACCGGAACCGTTGGGTTCGTATCGAAAAGAGCTTTCTAACGAATATTAGAAATTAGAAATCTAACAGTTGGATTTGGAGATACGTCCAAATCAATTTCAGAAAAGGTCGCTGTAAGTGCAGTTCGATGGCCGTTCGATGGCCGTTGATGGCCTTGATAAAATTATTAAAAATATCAATAATTTGTGTAAAATCATAAGAAATGATTAGGGAAAAATTGGGATGAAAAACTCCATATTTGAAAAGATAGAAATAGATTTTTATCGAAATAAACTAGTTTTGAACTAGAATTAAAATTCTATTTATTTTTAAATAAATAAATTTGATTTGAAATTGTTTCGAAAATAACCAGAATTTCCAATGATTTCATTGGAATGGATTTGAAGCGAAATTGTCTTTGGAATATTTCGATGTTGGATTTCGTGATTATACAGATGTTGTTATGGAAATTTGAAAGATATAGATATATATATCGTTATTTCCAATACGATATTTGTTGGTCGTAGAATTTGATATTGAATATAAGCCGATATATTTTCTATTCAGAGCCTTGTATTTAATATCAAATGCGATTTGGATTTGTTGTGAATGACGTCTTCCTTAACGTTGTTCTTAAAACCAGTTGAGAAAAGATTAAATCTTTTTATTTAAATTTAATGAAGTGTACCAATTAAATGATATTTAATTGGAATTGAATTGATATTGATTTTTGGGTTTATCGTGGACAGTGTTTTAAATAACACTCGTTCTTTAACCCGATAATTAATGGAATGTGATTTTGGGTTTATCGTGAACCGTGTTTTAAATGACACTGATTCTTTAACCCAGTTAACGATTAAAACTAAGTGGAGTTTTAATTAATCTTTAATTAGATTGAAATGATCGAGAATGGAGTATCACCAGTTTTGCTCCAGGCGATAGTTAAATCTTTAATTAGATTTAAACGTGAAATGGTAATTGAATTTACCGATAACACCGTGGTGTTAGATATGAAGTATAACCAGCTTTACTTCATGGGATGAATAGGTTGGGATTGGGAAATTAAAACAAATGATTACTTCAGTAAGGTTCGTTAATCCCGACTAGTTGAATCGAAATTCAAAAGATGATTAAAGAATAAATTCAAGGAATTTATCTTGGATAAAATTAATGGGAACCTTTCCCTATGAATGTGAAATTTAGAAACTAACTGTCGGTTAGCCAAGCAGAATGGTTTTCTGGATATTGATCTGATGTTGGTCTCGGCCTTAGGGGTTAATATTTGGGAAATTATTCTCTTGATTAATTTACGGTTAGTGACTGATGAATTGGAATGAGGCGTATGTTGTTTTTGTGTAACACTTATTTAAAATATACGCGAGTTATTCGGAAAGACCGGGTTTATCCCATTCTGAATAACTGATACGACGATAAGTCGAAGATGAAGTCGGTGGTTGAAGACCGGAGGTCTTCACGTCGTTTGGGTGATTACTGATGATCTTGATTGGGATGTACACCTAAGAAGATGGAAACAGTTGGTGATCGTCCAGACATACTTGGAGATCGATGGATATGCGGGGTACTAGGTGCCTCCGGTTTCGTTCAGACCCAGGACGGACTTGTAAATGGACTGTGTGTCTGACATTGGATTTCAGTTTGTGTGATTGATTTCTATTAAATATATATCTGTTTGGCGGCGGAGAATTTATTCTCTTGCTTAACGCCCTTCTCTGAGACGTACGAGCTCAGGGGTTATATACTGATGGATATCAAATGCATAGAGTGAATTGCCTGTGTGGCATGCCTAAGTGACGAATGATCAAGGCTTCTGTTGAAAAGCAAAGTCTTGTGGTTGATGATCAAAGCACGGCCTTTGTGGCGTAGCTTTGTGTAACGTTTACTTCGCGAGTTTCACACCCGGTATGAGCCAAAAACGGGAGACGGACCTCAGGGAGGACATGCGTTTCTTTCTAGTTAGAAGTGGCGTCAGTGGTTTTACACGCCCTGACAAGTTTGACTTATGTGGTTGTTGCTGTTGCGAGGCGCCTCGGTTATATCGGTTTCGGCCGATGCATTCTGGTCGGCAGACGGACCAGACTTACACCCCATAGGCTGGGGAAACGTAGTGTTTAGGCATAATAATCCACTTCGGTGGACCGGCCCTGACGATCCAAGGCTTGCCTGCGCACTTGCCTGAGGGGCGGACTAGAGCGTCTCGAATCGGTAGAGGACTATCTTTTGCCTCGGTTCATAGATGGAAACCTAATTTCCAAATACGTGACATTTGCGGTTTTATTTGTAGAGCCTAGTATGGCGACATAGTGGGATGGGGCATTCATGCCGCCTATGATTGATACTTATGATTTGAAGTTGTTTTATACACTATGCACTTATAATAGTATCAAATGATTTGTTTTAAACGTATCAAGCATTCTTGGCTATTATAAGGTAAAAACCCTATCCTTCGGCTTGCGTTGCATTGTGTGATGGGAACTGGGTCTTATAATAGCTTCATTTTTCTTTATTTAGCATTGCGCTGTTTGTTTTATGCACTGGTGTTCTTGGGAGGAAACCAGTTCCGTGTTATACGGCGTGGTCCCTTGATTTACCTAATTTTAAAAATAAAGATTAATAACTGTTTTAGT
This sequence comes from Allium sativum, assembly GCA_030737875.1. Taxonomy (NCBI): domain Eukaryota; kingdom Viridiplantae; phylum Streptophyta; class Magnoliopsida; order Asparagales; family Amaryllidaceae; genus Allium; species Allium sativum. Next base: position 29,094,665 of record CM060917.1, read on the forward strand.
TCTCACACCAGTCACATGACTGACCTGGAGTTTATTGTTTTGACCTAAACTCTGGGTTCCCATATTTTGACACGGGCAGCTAGTAGTTTCGGTTTTGCAGATTTATATTCACAGGATCCTGGTTTACAGCTGGAACGATATCCGGAAAGCTTTGTATCCGTATATCCCCTTCAGTTGTGTATTGTATTATTTTCCGCTGCGATGTATTTAAATGTAATTTAAATCTCTGATATTTCTGTGTAATATTCATTTATACTCTGTATATTCTTGTAATCTGATGCATTGTTGTAATATACAATGAAATGTTCTTCCGTCTGCGTTCTACTTTGTCGTGTTCTCAAAACAATCAGGCGTTTCGAACGGTCTGCGTCGGTTTAGTTACTGATTCGGATCGAGCGAAATTCCTTTTCGTCACATCTAAATTTTATTTACACTTCAGAAGCATGCAGAAATAAAATGAAACATCATCATGTTGTTTTATGATTTCACTGTATTTAGCACTTGCATATATATTCATATATGTATATATACACAAACTGGTAATATATATATACACACACACACACAGATATATACAATTTTAAGATGTGTATAATATGTCAAATGAACAGGTTAGGCAAGTGATCATAATGGAATTTTATATCTAGAGGCATTTTCTTATAGTCTGCCCAGGTTTAGCTTCATATTATACTCTAGTGTCATCTTGATGACTCATATTAAAAGCAATTACAGGTATGTTCATATCTAAAAAACCAAATAGTATATTCATCCTATAACTAGAACAGTACCAGTATTCATTTGCATGGGCAAATAAAAAAAAGTGTTGAAACTGTGTCTAGGGAGTTATATTTCATAATATAAGCATCATATGCTTAAATTACCAAATGTCATAACATGTTTTAACACATACAGCTTCATTTATTAGATCACAGTTATCTACTATGATAGGTGATAATAGAATTGAAATAGAACCAATATCATATATTAATTCACTATACAACAGTCTAAAGGAAGTACTTATATTAAGGACAATATAAATGTTAATATCTGAGAGGTATTGTAAACTGCTACATGTAATAGTTTAAAGATGATGTTAATGTGCTAAGTGTTATTGCAGTTCTAAAATGTTGTGGGTGTTAAAATCTTCACTTATGTAAGTTAAGATATCATCACTTTCTTTCAGCATGAAACAATTTCAGATTCATTTTCATTGTAGCTCGTTCATAATATATTGCGAACAACTTCAAATCAAAAACATGGTGACCCTATAAACATTAGTTTATAGGTTGATTAAATAACATGAATATGTGCGCATATATATATACACACACCATAGTGCATAGTCAAATAGCAGGCTAAAGTTGGGTTATTAAATTGATAATGGATACACACACAATACACACAAGTTATAGTTAAAACTGGATTTTTGTTTTAATTCAACCATCAATAAAATACATCAACATGTGTATATATTATTGCAATTCCTTTTCATCATATGAAATATAAAGGGAATTCAAGATAGAATTTAATATTCCAGTATTTGGTTGACAACATAAAAAAAATCCATTAATTGCATATACAATGGTGTATATCTATTATATATATCCAAAACTTAATTTAAGATCATATACAATATGCCAAAAAAAAAATTGTATCATATACCCTGCAGAAAAACATAAAATGATTCTAAAATAAGCGTTGTATCTTGATACAATTATCTAAATATTCAGTATACATCTTTAATTTAAGTTATATAATCCTTTCGACCAATTTTCGATTTTAAGTCAAAATACCATCGTTGATCTATTTTTATGAAAACACTGTCTAAACAGTTTTTTTATACAAATGATTTTAGTAAACCAAATCCTAATACAAAATATATATTACTGATTATTAGTTCAAAAAATTTTGGCTTCTGTAAAATTAGAAGTAGGATTATGACATGGTTAGGATTTTAAATCAAACAAATTTTTGATTTTATATCCAAGTATAAAGATCAAATCATAATAAGCTTCTGTTAACAAATTTCAATAACTTTTGATTTCAATAAATCAAAATTAGTGTGAAAACAATTTTACTGATTTATCAATCCAGATACTTACATGTGAAATAGTTTTCAAGTTTATGTAATATCAATCTATCAATTGTCAATAATAACAGAATATTTTTGAAACCATGCCACTTAGCCCCTTTTAAAACCATTGCTTGTGTGATTTATGTATATCACAACATATATATATGTATATATATATATATATATATATATATTAAGTTAAAATTATACATATCAGATTTGTATAACAAAATCATTTAAATATCTATATATGTTCAAAATGATTACATAAACAAATTGATTTGTACTTGAACAATTCAATTTCAAAATCAGTTTATTATGTAACAGTATATATGCAATGGTGTATATATAAAAATTTCTTTATATATATATATCTATTATATTATCTGAAAGCACAATCTTTCCTCAAAGTCCTTTCAGTTCCACTTTTGTTCAAAAATCTATGATGGTGCCATCTGTCCCAAAATTAAATCGTTCGGTCTGTATTTCTCATCAACTACCACGTGTTTCCGTTCTCATTACATAAGCGATCGCTCCACTCCCTTTCTCACTGTATCCATACATCATTTTCACCCAAATTCCATAACCCTATCAAATCGACCCCAACATCGTCCTTTACCTCCTCTGCCTCAGCCCGATTCCTTGGCCATAGCTTGCGCCGTGAGTTTCATTCGTCGATTCCTTGGCCATTGCTTGCGCCGCCAGTTTCATTCGTCCATGTTTCCCTCTGCACCAACGTTGGTCGGTCCCGGTTTTCCTTCTTGATTGATTCTGGTGGATGCCGTGCTTTACCTTCCGTCGACTTCTTCTGCGCAGTCTGCACCGCCGATCATCTTCCTATTTGTCTTTCGCTGTCGTGCTTCTTCACCTTACAATAGGTAAAAATACTTCTTTCTTTTCAGTTTACCTGGTATTGTTTGTGATCGGTCACCGAGCTTTGTGCACGTCGAGTTTTGTTCCCTGGTTTCATATATGCATAGATGTTCATCCACCGTTGTTCTCAAATCGGCCCCATTTCCACCCGAATGTTCATTGGGTCAAAAAACTTTTGCTGCAAGCAATTCTGTCTGAACAATATTAAAATACATGGCAGTTTAAATCCTAATTATGACCTAGATTTTCTGTATTCATTTTTCACCCGAACCGAATCAAACGTATAAGATGTGAAAAATTTGCATAGCAGGTGTGAAAAGATGAAATCCTACTTCTGCCTCAACCTGCTGACCTACCTTTCTGTCTGACACATTGCTCCTACCCTACAAGAGGTGCAAAGTTTACATGGTTATATAGTAGATATTCAACTGTTATGCCTGGCACAATATTTTTGTTTGCAGCTTTCTGCAGATAAAAATTGCATGGTGATATGCATAGTTTACAAATCAAGCTGTCGTTTTTGTGATGAATCCTTGATAGTCAATTACAAACACAATATATGTCATTTTAAATCCTTATAGCAATGTTCTGTGTGTACATATTTCATGACTGGAAGATTTATTTTTCTAAATGGATGTAACATAATCCTTAACTTTAATTTGTTTGTTGATCTCCAGTTGAGGAAAAGAATTTGAAATTTTATGTCTCCTTAATTTATGCTACTTATACAACCTGGTATTTGTGTACAAATATTTGTATTGATAAAAGGAATTGAATAAGCTAGCATGATATAAATTTTTACTGTCAAGATTACAAATGTAGATACAAAATATAAATGGATATTTTGATACTTATTTCCTTAAAAACTACTATAACGTTTAGAAATCGAATTGCTTTTAGTAACATGAATGCTATAGAAGTGTATTTTTGCATTAATGTGCATTAGTTGATAGATTGTGATGGTAAGAATGAGATAACAATGGAATAAGGATTTATTTTATAAACTTTGAAGTTATAATTTCTCAACTGAAAAATAGCATGCATTCTAGCTAATTCTACATTTCAATTTACTACATCGCAGTCTTGATGTGTGCCTTGATCATGCTGTCATTGCACAAACTGCCATCATCATGTGCCCCTGCTCAATTTGAAAATGAACAATAGATTGACATAGATTTAATGTATTTCTAATGCGTCGTTTCTCTTATCTACTCATCATTTTGGTTTCATATTTTCCTTAATATTTATAATCTATTGTTTTTATTACATGTTTTACTTTGCTATATGAATAATGACTAAGCACAAAGAGAAAATTTTGAGTGCAGTTAAGGTTATACCATTGTTTTTTTTATGTTATTTGTTGTTATTTTACCCACCAATTCTGTTATTTAGGAATGCAACATATTTATTTGTAGTATACTCAACTTCAAGTCCTGATATTACTACTAACTGGTGAACCAGATACACTTATATTAGGAAGGCTTAATATTAATCCTTTGCTCCCTCCTGGTTATAAATATCTTTCAGAATAGTTCAAAGAATAACGATGCATATTGTCAGCCCATTACGACATTTTAGAGGTTCGTTAATTCATCGATTTATGATTTTATCACTAGGGTCTCATCAAAACTGAGCTTTCCTTGCCTTCGAAAAATAATTATCGTAGTTCTTGCATTATTAGATATAGTCAATCATTATAATCTTATTTCTTGGCTAAACAAGGACATGTGAATGTGGAAACATGACAGAGAGTAAACAAAGAACCCATGATTGTGGGTTCCTTAGTACAGGAAAAGTTAAAGATGATGAAATCAATAAATCAATGGATAGGCATATTTTAAAATAACATGTCAAACTAATAAGTTTTTGAACCATTGACGCTGCCAAATCCTAGCATATGTGAAACTATATACTGCTTATTTATACTTTGCGGTTAATGTAAAATTTATAAGAATCAATTCGTCTCTAACAATACGAAGTAGTTTCCAAATTTTGCATTTTGTTTTAAGTATTGTTAGTCTTCCAGATTTTGTGTATCGTTACTTATGAAGTAACTTCAAAGCTTTTATTTCAATATATTTTCCTGTTATGGCAAAAAAATTAAACTTATCATATAATATTTACATCCACGTTTTGCAATTACAAAAAGTGTTATTCATCTTGATTTAACCATATTGACAGTAAATTTTAATATATTTACATATTTAGTCTTGGCTGTGAAATACAACGACGGAACCATTGTTAGCCATTTATGATACTCTTAGTTGGTTTCTCTTTCCCTATGGTTAAATTTATTCTAGCCTTTCTTCTAAAATCCTTAAATTTGATTAGAGACCTGATTTAATTTTAGCTGCACTACTAACAAGATTAAGGGTCAGATGATAGAAAACGTCAAACTTTCTCTATTCTGCCACGTTTTTTTATATAGCCAACTATTTCACTAATTTAGTTTAAAATCTTTAATTACCAATAATAGCGAACACCCTGACTACATAAAAAACTTTGCTCACCAAGAAGTTTCTGCAATCTACACAAAGGTGGATTTCTGAATTCCTTTCTGCTTCGTATAGTTTACCTACCATAAATTTGTATTATACTCAATTTGATTGGCTTATGTATTCCAGCTTTCAGATATGCTGCTTCGAGAAGCACTTACCAATGCATATCCAATTAAGTTGCAGTGTGCACTATTTGAGAGATTGATATTGCAATATTTGCTGTCACATTTGAATCGTATTCATTCTGTTCTTGGGGGTTGGATTCTTCTATAAGGTAAACAGTATCAGCTATATTTACAACCCTATTCCTTAAAAAAATCCTGAATATCCATAAATCATTGGCTGTATGTAACAGCGTATATTCATTTTGGCCTTTAGAGATGGACACTGTGTGTCATGTATAATTAATATAAACATATACATGGCAGCTACCATCTGTGTATCAAGCTGCATAATAATCATGTTCTTATATTTCGGCCCATTTGCTTTTTTATCCTACTAAGCGAATCAACTCATACAGTTAGAACAGTTCACCATGAATTAAATTTTGTTACATTTTTTTTTTGCCTACTGTTAATAGTGGATACTACATTTTTGGTTACAGGCACAAAAGGCATCACATATAGGAAACTTTTAATCAACCAAAGTGTAGCCACAATGCAAATGAGAAAGAACTGCTCTCGCACAAGGTTAGTTTTAAAAACCGACTGCAAGCAATTTGTTTGCAAACTTATCTTAAACTCTAAGTTACAATATATATCGTTAGGTTTGCATAAGTTTTAAACTTATCTTAAACTCATACAGTAGAACCTGCTCACTATTGTTGATCACAACATTGTTTTCTTGATTTAGCTATTCATGCCTTTTTCCTTCTCATTATAACGCTTATTTTTTTATACAAGTAGATATACCAAGTCACATGGATACTCTCTCATCACTTTGCTACTTCTTGGTGTAATTATAAGCATAGCAAAGAGTATTGGATAAATAGCTTATATGTAAGAGATTGGTACTGTTATCCTTTTACAGTAACAAGACTTGCAAACTCCAAATGCAGTATATCATGTAAATACTGTTTCATGATTTTTTTTCCAGTTTACCGTTGAGCTTTATATAAAGTGCCTCCATACGTGCATCAATTAGCCAATCAACAAGCGAATTCAGTAATCAATGGTATGTAGCAATTAACCTCTCATCCTTTAGAAATTGCATGTCTACATGTAATATTTTTAATTCTGGTGTTTTATTTGGTTTCATAATTAAAATATGAGAATATGACTTTTTATTCACTATTGCATGTTTGAGTTCACTCTTTTGAAGATTTTCAATTTTCGAATTCTTCCCTTCCATTTTGAATTTACTAAATTTTAACAGTAGGTATTTATTATACACTCTATAAATTTCAATTTTTCTATCTCCCCTACTCCTAAATTTTTATTCCCTTTTTTTGTGGTTTCATTCCATAGTTATAAAATATTCTTAATTTATATGTGTACATGGTCTGTAACTGTTATCTTAAATTTTAATGGTTTCAAATTGATCGCTTTATTTCTTGGTTCTACAGTTTGGTAACCCTTCCTATTTTAACTTTTACGTTTTATAATATTATTCATTCAGTTATTCCCACCCTTAGCCTGTTCTCTGTAACCCAATGTTTAAGGAATGTATTACCTTATAATCAAAAATTTATATTTAGCAATTTCTTCGGCAGTAAAAATTATCATTTTGCTCATTGCATTTGATATTCATAACAGAAGATCTTCACTTTTGAATTTTTGAATATTTAAATTTTAGTTTTATTGGTTTCTTTAAATGTCTCACTTATGAGTTTATCATAGAACTTAATTCTCCATCTTCGATTCCCAAAATTTGTAGGTTCCCTTTTGTTCCATAATTTTCTAAATTTATATCTTGCAAATCTTTCACTTCCCAGTATTCTGAATTCTGGCTTTTTCCCATATTTAAAGTAATCCCTATTTAAGCTACTATTTTATAGTTTATAAAGTTCATTGACTAATGCTTCTCAATGGTTATTTTAAGTTTACATTTTTATTCATGATTCAACTTTTTAGTATAACAATAAACGAACCTTCTTTTCTTAATGAAAGATTTGTAGGTGGATACTACTGCAAATATTCCTACCACATGTTATAAGTGGAAAGTGGATGTAATTACTTAGTGTGATCATTCTTAGAAGTAACCCATTAATATTCCTTTTATATACGGTTAATTTATAATTAGTCATCCAATCATGTTTATGAGAATTGTTTTTCATTTATAGTGACTTATCAGTTATTTTTTAATTCATTAGCTATATCCAAGCAAAATTTTCTGTTAGTTATCCCTGTTTCGGTAATTATATTTTTAGCTTACAAAGATTTCAAATGCATTTGTTTTATGTTTCTTTTTCTTGATTGTTTTACTTCACATTTTCGTTGTTTATCTATGCGTATCTATTATGTTGTCTTTTGTCAAATTTGTTAAGATCTAATGAATATATTTTATTCTATTTACAGGTGGATATGATATTCTTCTCTTACAGGTAATTTAGAAAGATAGTGATAAGTAGTGAGTTATTTCTTTCTATTTGAGTTTCCTATTTTCCATTTGGTTTATACCATACATACCAAATCAGGGGTTGCAATTACATATACCTAACAGTTCTGACAAACAAATTCAATGGTCCACGGTTCGTGTCTTTAATTTTATTGTTGCATTCATAAAACTATATATGTTTACATTGTAGCTGAACGAGTTAAACTTCTTATCTTGCTAAAGAAAGTCATTAGCACAGCACGCCTGCAGAATTTGTCGTTTGTAAACATAAAAACTAAACAATGCAGTTCTGTTAATCTAGGATGTGAATCTAATAAACACTTTAAAGCTATTCAATACGGAATATTTTTTATATGTATTTGAGTACTTTTAGCGCTTACCATCAAACATTGTATATTAATAGAACCATAAATGCTTACATTGCAGTTAAACAAATTAAACCTCATAGCTTGACAGAAGAAGATATTAATTAAGAGGGATCCCTGCAAAAGGCTTTGTTGGTGCACTTAAACATTAAACAAATCAATTCCTATTTCTTTTTCCTTTTTTGGATTTGGGAGTTTTTAATTCATATGTTTGTTGATAAATTTTCGTTTTTCTTTGTTAATATATTTAATATGAAATGACAACAAGAACATTTTACTACTTAATGTTCCATCCTATATTTTGTTAAACTACACTTTTTCAATCTTTTCATATATAATATCCTTATATATATGTATATATATGTATATGTGTGTGTGTGTATATATAAGATAATATAACATTGAAAAGGACTGTATAATTTTTCAGCTTTTTCACCAACTACAAATCATGTTACTATCTTTCAGCATGCTTTTTCACCTTTTTTTCTTCTGGAATTAGTCTTCCTGTAACCATATAATGAGTAAGATGATCAAAAGAATGACTACGTATACTTGGATGATTTATGAAAGACAATGGATAGGTTCAACTTCAATTGGAATTGAAAGGCACTAACTTATGAAATGTTTATATTCATATGTCAAATAGATAGAACTTTTTAGAAAAGAGTTATGTGTTTAATACCCAAAATATTATAGAAACAATTCATAAATTAATCGGCGACGAAGAGCGATATTTTAATGCCTATGGAAATATAGTTATATTAATTGATGATGCAATCATTCGTAACATGGAACGTGTGCATGTCTTAAGCTAATGTATCAGACATTCCTATTTGATGACACAGTCCATGTATGGGTCTTAAATACACACAAATGGGATAAGCCTAGCCCAAATACCAAATTAGATAACCACTTATTATAAAAAAAGATTAAAAAATAAAAACAAAGAAAACTGTTTGGTAATGTGGAAAATGATATCTCAATGATTATCTAGGGCTAATTGTATTAATCATAGGATATTCAAGAATTTTAATGACAAAGCTGTAATAATTTTGGTGTGAGTAGTGCGAGGAAGAAAACAATCAGCATGCCTTTGTTAGATTGACCAAACAACCTGTAAAAAATTACAACGCAAAATGTGTATCATATAACAATAACATATTGATGCTTTGAAGCAACCTTTAGTAAGTTAAAATTATGCAAGAAATAAATAACAAAAATATGATATCTTCCATGCATTTTGCATTTGATTCTAACGAAAACTGGATGATCCTAATGGACAATCTGATTACTGTTGGATATGTAGAGGTAAGCGGGGTAACACAAATGAGGTATTTTACGTAATTTATCTAATATACTGATTGAATAGGTTGAGCAATATTTTTATATATGTATCGTTGATACAACCTAGAGATGAGTATCTCATCACTGTTATTAGAGGAAGGTATGCTTTTTTAATGGCAGTTATGTTCTAACATCACTTTAATATCCTAAGGCCTAGCTCAAAAGATACCATTGATGAAGTGAATAACTTAATACTGCATTTTGCATTCTAACTAGGAAATAGTGGTTACTCATGGAAGCTCAAGTAATAATTAGAGGAAGGTACGTTTTTTAATGGCAGTTATGTTCTGACATCACTTTAATACCCTAAGGCCTGTCTCAAAAGATAACATTGATGAAGTGAATAACTTAATACTACATTTTGCATTCTAACTAGGAAATAGTGGTTACTCATGGAAGCTCAAGTAATAATTGTTTGGTTCGACTGTAATCTCCTTGGAGCAAGAGGTGATACCCTTTCACCTAGATCTATTAAATTTACATGTAACTTAGCAGATTATAATAAATAACAACTCTATATCTGGCTTCATAACTGATCCTAGCGTTCTATGCATTTTAGCCGAACCGAGTTTTCTTTCTTCAGTGCACATTAAATGATACAAATTTGGATAATGCATAGGAACTTATCGTCGAGTTTCAAAATTAATCCTTTAGCATTGAGACTATTTTAATCTGGCATTGCAACATAAGATTATTAGTACAACGTAGAGCACTATTTTTATTTTTATTTTGTTTGAGTTCATAATATTTTAACATGGATAACTGATTATAATGGTAATAGATCTTAGCAAATGTAGATTAAAAAAAATCAAGAGATATATCAGTAATCCTTAAGGCACTTATAAAAACTGTAATAAATTTACCGTTAATTCCAAATCTGTTATTTCCTTAACTTTCCTTATACATCAGAACTGTTAACACTACTACTAATGCAAGCTATGCTGAACTCATATATGCAGCAATGGCAAAAGGATTAAATAGTTATTGCTGATATAACAATGTTGAAGATCATTGCAAGAGGGAAAAGGGTTCTCTTGCATGTCTTGGTTTCATAATGAACAGTCATAGTTAAAATTTGGCAATAAAAATACTCCTTTTCCTTTCCAATAAATAACTAAATTTGTATGTTAACAAGCCTTTGAAATTGACATAATTTAGATATGATAAACACTCACACTCACTCACATGATTTTCTTAAGGTTTTGATTATGCTCATATATATGGTCTAATTAGGTCTTTCTATGTTTCATGTTTGAAATGCATTTTGGGCCAAAGTTGATGGACATGTCATAAATGCTGGAACGAGTTATTTGGTTGTCTGCATCACATTATGGATATTATAAAAGCTTATTAAGCTCTAATGCAACCCAGTTTGAGGCCAAATCATTTTTTTTCTTCCCTTTTGCTTTGATTTTTTTTTCTCATGGTAAAAGCAGTACATTGTTGTACCAGAAAATATTTTTATTATGGTTATACATTGTTTTATTGTGATTGCGATGTTTAATCATGTTTGGTTGCTTATTCCGAAGCATTACTAATTATATTGAATTTAATTACAACTATGCAAATAGGATTTTGCTAGGAACAATCGCTCATAAAGCGACTGTACCTGCTACTCGCGGATTTATTGGTTGAAACTTGCAAGTGGGGCCAGCCATACATGATAATCATAATAAGAAAAGAAAAGAAAATACCGCACCAACCAATCAGATCCGCGACTGTTCCTTCAGTTGCTTTGGGCGAGTGAGAATAGCAAACCTCATGCAAATATTCTGAGTTACTTTTCACCTATCTTTGGTATAGGGAGAATATCATTAGTCTTTATTGTGATTGCGATGTTTAATCATGTTGTTTAATTGCTTATTCCGAAGCATTACTAATTGTAACGAATTTAATTACAACTATGCAAATATTCCGAGTTACTTTTCACCTATCTTTGGTATAGGGAGAATATCATTAGTCTTTAGCAGAAAGTGCTGAAGCGGTTTTTACTTAGGTAACACATTCTACCGTATACCACCATTGAGTAAATATATTAGTTATTACTTCGTTACCTTTGAAATAGTTATTACTTCGTTACCTTTGAAATTATCTACGAATATTTACCAAGTAACTTTTTTAATATTTTATGAGAAAAAACAAATTTTAAAAATTACAATATAAAAGCATATAATAAACCATCATGCAACTAAAATTAATATAAAAATGTCCAATTATAAAATTTTGTGAATCCCGTGTGCGTAGCACGGGTTCGCACTAGTATATAATAGATGCCAAACTGATTTGACAAAATAATAATAGTTTTTGGCATTTCATAACCAAAATTAGAAATCAAATTTTACAAAATTTCATCCTTCAAATAATTTTACAGATTCAATAAGATTAATCTGTAAACATGCAACTATTTCAGATCTAATCAAAACAGTATACATTTTAATTGACAGACTTAAAATATTATACAAAACTTGATCAAAAGGATTCGACGCCCTTGACTAATCAAAACTGGATTTTGATTAATCTGTCAGGCTCCAAGGTTTATGAGTTAGAAATATAAATATAATTTAATATTTGTAACCATCTCTTAATTCAATGCATGATTTCATATCATGTATGAAACATAAATTTATTATGAAAACAATTTTATAATTTATATCAAGTACAGGCTTTACGAAACAGTGAAACAATTTCACTTCTGAGATGATCATGTGTTAAATTCTTGAATTCATGCGATCATTATTATCAATTACCCAAGAAACCAAACACAATGAACCCAAAATCATAGTTCAAAATGACTGATTTTGCAAACTCTAGGCTCTGATAACACTATCGGGAATTTACATTCTAATTGATAACCAACTGAAAGCATTTTAACTTTAAAACATGGATCTATTGCAAAACAGTAAATCAAAACTAAAATTATTGGTTAGGGTTTGTACCTTCTATTTCGAATTCCTGAAGAACCAGATCTACCTCAAAATTGAAAACATGAATGGTGCATCGAATTGAAGAGCACGACAATTGCCACACCTCTATAGTTGTTCACTAGAACGGATTCTTCTTTAATCAAATTAAAGAAGATTAAGGATTGGGGTACTAGCCGCCAGTTTAATTTTAGGGTTTTGGAATTCTATTCATAGTTGCCCAAAATAATTTTGATCCTTTCCTTTATTATATGGTATAGCCGCCCTTAATAAAAGGAGAATGGATATCCCTTTTAAAACCAAACATTTACCACAAAATTAGGAACTACTTGAATACAAATTTCAACTTAAGTAAGATATCAACGGATTGATATATTTTTTATATGTCTAAAATTATTTTCTCCTTATAACGTTCTATATTTTGTGACCCTATAGGTAATTACAACGTTGACAATAATTTAAATTATAAACAGTGAACGACATCTAGTAATACATCGCTGCTACAAAGTTATAATAATATTATCGATTCGATACAACCTTTTCTGTGACCAGTGTATCAATGTAATATATTCCTTTTAACCGTTATATCCGGGATTAAACTCGAGGCATGGATCGTATCATCCCCTTTTATAATTTAATCTGTTTTTCTTGATCGATGAGTAGACTGTTTAAAACAAATCAATATTTGAGCATGGCAATGAATTTCACAGTATCACTCAAATCAAGAGGCCCATGGATATCACTACGAATATATCGTAGGGTTAAATTCCATCTAGATCATTCATAATTTTCATTCGATTCGAGATGTATCCAATAATCACTGTTATCGTTACTCTGTTACGAATGACTTTAGATGATATCAATACACAAATATCCTTGAACAAAATTATAATGATTTCAGGTCTGAGGACCATTACATCACTGTCACTATAAGAATAACTTATGATATTGTTAATTATATTCCATGTAGTTATCTCACGGTGGTCAGCCCAATACGATATTCTCCAATATGTATTTATGTTTTGACATTAATATCATGTATATTAATGATCAGTGAGATGTGATCATCAGTCAATCAACATATTGGTCTCAACATTTTATAGTTGTCCTTTATATAAACAATAAAACTTGACTAGGGACATTTAAGAATTATATTACTCAGTATATTATATAATCTCAGGTTCAAGTCACTTACTTGAACTATATAATTCTGTATTATAATTCTAAGAACTTCTAATATATTGATATTTATATTACGCAGTAAATATAATATAATAGTGTAACGACCCGTATTCTACACATCATAGGATTGTAGAATATTTATTTCTTTCCCGTGTGAAGTCGTATGGTCATATAACTTTGGGAAACATTTATTTGAGTCATTTCCCCTGTTCATGATTTTTGTCGATTTTTAAATGACCATTTTGCCCCTAGTCAGTACTGTTTTGGCCATAACTTTTGATAGGGAAGGAATTTTGACCTGAAACCACTTCCATTAGATTCGTTTGATGGTTTCTCTTTCCGTAGAGTGGTCATAATAGCCAAACGGACTTACCGTTTGGGAGATATGGCTGAAACAAGGTTTGCAAGGTGAAAAACTGCATAATTGGGCTAAACCGGGTAGTTAGCAATTGGGCCCATAAGGGGATTTCGGGATTGAGGCTGTATAAGGGTTGATTAGGGTTAGAAAATATCCTTTTTGTCATTTTTCCAGCCACCACTTGATTTCATAGAACCCTATTAATGGCCTCTAACCTCTAAATCACTCCAAACCACTCCAAACTTGAAGAAAAGGGATTAGCAACGACAAATCAAGGCAAATCAACACCAAATCGGGATTAGAGCTGCTACAACACTTTGTTATCTTCACCAAATCTGAGATTTATTTCGGATTTTGCTTTATTTGTGGCTAAGGTGAGTGATTAGCTTGCTTTATGCACTAATTGGGGTTATTTGGGGTGATTAGTGCTAATTAGTGTTTTTAGACGAAAATAAATTCTGGAAAAATGTTTATAAAATCATAAATAATGTTTTAGACCTCTGATATGAGTTTGGGTTAATTTGAAGAAGTTTTGCTAATCATATGCTTAAACATGATTAAGAGGGATTAAGGGAAAACATGGGGTTTTGGGCACATTTGATCCATTTTACCATGTCATATTGTTGTTTTGGTGTTTGAGGTCACTTGTATGTGTTGCTATGACTCTATGACATGCTTTGTGATTGATTTCAATAGTTAGAATGGTCGAAAACGCCGTCGAGAGGCGTATAAACACTTGCTGGAAAGTTGCAGGAATTAGTGCAGGAAATCGGATCGGATCGCCCCTACCGACCCGAACCGCCCATTCCTCTTCACCACGAACCGAACCGGATCGCTATAGCGAAGCAAGCCGCGCCACGAGTTGAAGGATCCGAACCGATCCAGTGTGCCATGAAGGACTCCGATCCGAACCGTCACAAGGGAGAGACAGGGATCCGACCCGAACCGATGGTGCACTCCGATCCGACCCGAGGTAACAGTCACGAAACGAGACGATGAAGACCACGATCCCAATGATGACGAAAGGGATCCGAACCATGGCATGAAGAAGGCTCCGACCCGATCCGAGGACTGATGCTTGGTGGTTGAGGGCGGCACGAACCACGACACGATGGAGGGTGCGAACCGAACCGAGGTGGTGGACCCGAACCGATCCGATGGGTGGTCACGAACCCGACCCGACCCGAATTGGAGGAAGAAATGATGATCCGAACCGATCCGAAGGAGGAAGATCCATAACCCGAAATGCAAAGGTAGTTCAAGTGTAAGTTCGAGCTCAGGATCCAGACGGGAACCAATGAGTTCACTTCGTGATTGGGCTTTGCTGCGGGACGCGTGCTAAGGAGTTGTCGATGTCTATGACTTTGGATCACTAGGTGTTGGAGGTAGAGAGACAAACTCGGGCTTTGGATATGGTGCGACTAGGGAGCTACCTACCAATGGAGTGGGGTCATGGAAACGTTGGGCGTGATCCCATAGGTATGGCGTTGGTGGTAGTAGGAATGTACATAGTCGTACAAAGTCGAGTTCTGTCGTTTGAGTAAAGTGCTCTAGTGATCGAAGAAGTGGATGTCATATGCTTTACGCACTGAGTGAGAGATGCGAGGATGGTTGTTATGCTTGATTGTTTGACACACACATCCCCACCCCCGTATACTTATACTATGTGTTTGTGACATCTTAGAGTATTGTACCGTGTAGTACTAACTCTTTGATTGCAGGTCCAGGTTCAGGTATGACTTAGTATACCTGTTATTATTCTGTTTATGCTTGCTACCACTCATACCAGACTGATGTCTGACCCAGAGTTTTATGTTTCTTCTTATTACTCTGGGTGCTCACACGAGCAGACTAGAGACAGGGATAGCTGGTAGTGCGCTTGGTAGATGGACTGAAGACGAGCAGGAGGCTCCACGTATGATATATAGTTATTCTCCCTGTGTCGTGATCGGTATCTACTTTGGGCATTAGTAGCATACCTATTTTGCTTATCTTAGAGACAGTATTTTGAAGTTGTAATAAGCTGTATTTGATATTTCCGCTACTCTGATGATGTTAGTTTAAGTTTTCAGCTTATGCACTGTCTCATCTGTTTTATGTCAAGTATATGTTGGTTATTATATTTTATCCCATGCGCTGTGAGACATATTACAGGTTCTTTATTTGGTTCATCTTCTTTCTTTCTCATTCTTTGACGACCGTCCCATGCCAATTGGACATGTGTACAGCGCACAATTGGAGTAAATGTCGGTTGGTGCGGGGCGGGCCGTCACACTTGGTATCAGAGCTCTAGGTTGCGTAATTTACCTAGGGAAAGACACTAGGGAGAGATAGTACGTATATGAGAGCGCGTAATTGTGATTATTTTGGTTTTCAAAAGCTATGTATATATATACTATTAGTAGTATAAGGATGAAGTCGCATTGCACTGCACTGGCACCACTATGGAGAGGGGTTAATCGTTTTCTCTTTAACAGATTTGACGATGAGCCGAGGAAGAGGTGCTGGCAGAGGGGCCAATAATGGGAATCCCCCTGACATGAGGGCTATGTTTACCAACCTCATGAGAGAGATGCTTGTGGATATTCAGAGGGAGGCTCCTAATGTTGCCAATGCTGGAGGTGTAGCGGTGCAAGCGCCTAGAGTCGATTTCGCCAAGCTGAGTAAGGATTACACTAATCTTGGTGGAAAGCCGTTTCACGGAACAGAGTCGGCCACGGATGTTCAGGATTGGTTGGATAGTTGCGACCGTATCTTCGACGATTTGGGTATCGAGGATGCGATGAAGAGAAGGCTTGCGTCTCGTCAGCTGCAAGGACGAGCGATGAATTGGTGGAATGCTATTAGGGCAGCCACACCAGAAGATCAAGTTACTTGGGATCAGTTTAAAGCTCGCTTTAGCGACAAGTATATCCCAGCTGCCCAGAAGTCGGAATTGTTTAGGAAGTTCTTGGAGCTTAAGCAGAATGGGAGGGCAGTATCGGATTATGTTGCTGAGTTCGACACTTTGTCGAAGTATGGGTTATCTCTAATCGATACTCCCGAAAAGACAAATGAGAAGTTCATCACTGGTTTGGATGAATACTTAGGGGAGAGGCTGATTAATCACATCGATGAGACGTTTGAGTCGATCGTGGGAAAAGCTTTGAGGTCAGAAAGTCTTTACCCTAAGCCGAAGACTGGGGTTGTTGCTGCATCTGCTGAAGAGCCAAAGCCGCAAGCAAGCGGTGGAGGCAAGAATAACTCTCAGAATAAGAGGAAGCAGAACCAAGCTAAGGATGGCCAGAAGAAAAGCAGGAAAGAAGTCGAGTGCTTCAAATGTGGAAAGAAGGGCCATTATGCAAGGGAATGTAGGGCCAAGACAGTGGGAAAGAAGTGCTTTAACTGTGGCCAAGAGGGACATTTTAAGGATAAGTGCCCGCAACCTCTGAAGGAGAATCAGATTGTGAAAGCATATGCCATCAATGTTGTTCCTTCTTCGTCGAATGCCCCAACTGCGGCGGAGAAAGGAAAGGGAGTCGTCATTCAAGGTATGCTTTCCATTTATGATCTTCCTGTTAGAGTTTTGTTCGATACCGGGGCTTCCCATTCCTTCATATCTAGTGACCTGGTAGATAGGTTGGGATTGGAACCCGAGTTAGTCGATAGACCATTAGCTGTGACGAACCCGATTGGTGGTTCAACAAACCTCAGTATGATCTGTCGTAATGTGGTCTTATCGAGTCATGGATGTGTGTTTGTTTGTGATTGCTTTGTTTTGGGCTTTACTGGGTATGGCATTATTTTGGGAGTCGATTGGCTCCAAAGATACGGGGTGGTGGTAGACTGTGAGGGCTTTTTGGTGACAGTTAGGGCGGATGATGGGCGGAGGGTAGTGTTTGGTAATCTACCCTGTGATGGGGTAATGGCTAGTTTTGTAAATTCCCTCGACATTCCGCATGATGAGTTATCAGGTTTGCCCGTAGTTGGCCAGTACCCGGACATCTTCGAGGAAGTGACCGGACTTCCACCACACCGAGAGATTGAGTTTCGTATTGATTTAGTGAAAGATGCCAGACCTATAGTGATGCCACTTCGTCGTATGGCACCACGAGAACAGCGAGAGCTCGAGGTGCAAGTTAGCGATCTTTTGAAGAAGGGATTTATTAGAAGAAGTGTTTCCGAGTGGGGAGCACCAGTTGTGTTTGCTACTAAGGCAGATGGTTCCCTTCGATTGTGTGTGGACTATCGCGAGTTAAATAAGGTGACGAGGAAGAATAAGTATCCTCTACCACGGATAGATGATTTGTTTGATCAATTGGAAGGAGCGAGAGTGTTCTCCCAGCTGGACCTCGCGACAGGATTTCATCAGCTCCGTGTAGCAGCTGATAGTATAGCTAAAACGGCATTTAGGACGCCGTCTGGGTTTTATGAGTGGTTGGTCATGCCATTCGGGTTGACCAATGCACCAGCATACTTCGTGGATCTTATGAATAGAGTATTCAGAGACCAACTGAACAAGTTTGTTCTTGTGTTCGTAGACGATATCCTTGTTTACTCGAGGACAGAAGAGGAACACAAGGAGCATTTGAGAATTGTGTTGGAGGTGTTGAGAAGACACCAACTGAAAGCGAAATTCTCTAAGTGTCATTTTTGGAGGAGAGAAGTGAGATTCTTGGGTCATGTTGTTTCAGAGAATGGTATTTCCGTGGATCCTGCAAAGGTGGCTACGGTACAAGACTGGTCTACGCCCAAGAATGCAACAGACGTAAGAAGTTTCTTGGGGTTAGCTGGATATTATCGTAAGTTTATCAAAGACTTCTCCAAGACAGCAGCACCGTTGACTCGGTTGACTAAGAAGAATCAAGCCTTCGTTTGGGACGGAGGGTGTGAAAATGCATTCAAGAGTCTAAAGGAAAAGTTGACGCGTGCGCCAGTGTTGGTCATTCCTAAGGGAAATGAAGAGATGACGGTATACACGGATGCTTGTGGTACCGGATTGGGTGCGGTATTGATGCAAGGAGGTAGGGTTGTAGCTTATGCTAGTCGACAGCTAAAGCCGCATGAGAAGAAGTATCCTACCCATGATTTGGAATTGGCAGCGATTGTATTTGCGCTAAAGATGTGGAGACATTACCTCTTGGGAGAAAGATTTGAGCTGTTTACCGATCATAAATCGTTAAAGTATCTCTTCTCTCAGAAAGATCTGAATCTCCGTCAGCAGAGATGGTTAGAGTTTTTGGCTTCGTATGATTTTGATATCGCGTATACACCTGGGAAGGGTAATGCGGTAGCCGATGCCTTAAGTAGGAGACATGCCAGCTTAGGGGCAATGTTTCTTGAATGGAAGCAGCTGGAGTATATTGCGGGGTTTGATTTCAGACCAAGGTGCGAATTGGATCCAGTTATACTATCTAGCTTGACGATCAGACCCACTTTGATTGAGAGGATTGGTTCCAGTCAAAGGAACGACCCTAATTTATTGGAAGTCATCTCCAAGTTGGAAATGAATATCGATGGGGAGATGGACAAGTATGGGCTTGATCGTGATGGATGGCTTCGGAAGAATGGAAAGCTTGTTGTACCCAATGTCAATGGATTGAGGGATGAAGTGCTTAGAGAATGTCATCACTCAAAGCTAACTATACATCCCGGTGGTAATAAGATGTATCGAGATATGAAGCAGACTTACTACTGGGAAGGGATGAAAAGAGACGTTGGGAAGTTTATATCCAAATGCATGAATTGCCAGCTAGTTAAAGCCGAGCAAAAGAAGCCTAGTGGGTTGTTGCAACCATTAGAAATTCCCGAATGGAAATGGGAGCAAGTTTCAATGGATTTCATCGATGGTTTGCCGAGGACTAGATCGGGACATGATAGCATTTGGGTAATTGTGGATCGACTGACCAAGAGTGCAAGATTTATACCAGTTAAGTCGAACAGAACTGCAGCTAAGTTAGCAGAACTGTATATGAAGTGGGTAGTGAGATTTCATGGAGTACCCAAAGGCATTGTGAGTGACCGAGATCCGTTGTTTACTAGTGGATTTTGGAAGAGCTTACAAGAGGCTTTAGGATCAAAATTACATCTCAGTACCGCGTATCATCCTCAGACCGACGGTCAGACGGAGAGGGTGAATCGGATATTGGAAGATCTCTTGAGGGCTTGCATATTGGATTTCGGTGGATCATGGGATGACCATTTGCATCTAGTGGAGTTTGCATATAATAATAGCTACCAATCCAGTATCGGTATGGCTCCATATGAAGCTTTGTACGGAAGGCCGTGCAATTCACCATCATGTTGGATAGAGACTGGCGAGAAGTTTGTGCTTGGACCAGATATAGTGAGAGAAACTTCCGATAAGATCAAGATCATTCAGCAACGAATGAAAGCTGCTCAGGATAGGCAGAAAAGCTATGCTGATAAGAGGAGAAGAGACTTGAAATTCTCCGTTGGTGACTTGGTGTTTGTCAAGATCTCTCCGTTGAAAAGCGTGATACGATTTGGCAGGAGAGGCAAGTTGGCACCAAGATTTGTGGGTCCTTTCCAAGTTCTCGAGGAAGTTGGGAATTTGGCGTATAGAGTTGGCTTACCAGAGAAAATGGCAGGAGTTCACAATGTGTTTCATGTTTCCCAACTAAGGAAGTTCGTTCACGACTCAAATGTGACTATTTCACCTGATCAGTTAGAGGACTTCGAAGTAGAACCTGAGGCGGTTGAGAACCGCAAGCCGATTCGTATTGTGGGGCATGATACGAAGCAACTTCGAAGAAAGTCGGTGAAGCTAGTCAAAGTTCAGTGGGGCGAGGACGAAAATGATTGTGCTTGGGAGACAGAGGAGAGCATTAGAAAGGCTTATCCAGAACTCTTTGCCTGGTAAGATTTACTTTGCGATTTAGTTATTCCGCATGCTAGGATAGACTTGTTTTGCGTGTTTGATGGTTGTTTTATGATTGATAGGCATGCGGGACCCTTGTGTGTGTTTTGATTAGGGAATTTCGGGGGCGAAATTTCTTAAGGGGGGAAGAGTGTAACGACCCGTATTCTACACATCATAGGATTGTAGAATATTTATTTCTTTTCCGTGTGAAGTCGTATGGTCATATAACTTTGGGAAACATTTATTTGAGTCATTTCCCCTGTTCATGATTTTTGTCGATTTTTAAATGACCATTTTGCCCCTAGTCAGTGCTGTTTTGGCCATAACTTTTGATAGGGAAGGAATTTTGACCTGAAACCACTTCCATTAGATTCGTTTGATGGTTTCTCTTTCCGTAGAGTGGTCATAATAGCCAAACGGACTTACCGTTTGGGAGATATGGCTGAAACAAGGTTTGCAAGGTGAAAAACTGCATAATTGGGCTAAACCGGGTAGTTAGCAATTGGGCCCATAAGGGGATTTCGGGATTGAGGCTGTATAAGGGTTGATTAGGGTTAGAAAATATCCTTTTTGTCATTTTTCCAGCCACCACTTGATTTCATAGAACCCTATTAATGGCCTCTAACCTCTAAATCACTCCAAACCACTCCAAACTTGAAGAAAAGGGATTAGCAACGACAAATCAAGGCAAATCAACACCAAATCGGGATTAGAGCTGCTACAACACTTTGTTATCTTCACCAAATCTGAGATTTATTTCGGATTTTGCTTTATTTGTGGCTAAGGTGAGTGATTAGCTTGCTTTATGCACTAATTGGGGTTATTTGGGGTGATTAGTGCTAATTAGTGTTTTTAGACGAAAATAAATTCTGGAAAAATGTTTATAAAATCATAAATAATGTTTTAGACCTCTGATATGAGTTTGGGTTAATTTGAAGAAGTTTTGCTAATCATATGCTTAAACATGATTAAGAGGGATTAAGGGAAAACATGGGGTTTTGGGCACATTTGATCCATTTTACCATGTCATATTGTTGTTTTGGTGTTTGAGGTCACTTGTATGTGTTGCTATGACTCTATGACATGCTTTGTGATTGATTTCAATAGTTAGAATGGTCGAAAACGCCGTCGAGAGGCGTATAAACACTTGCTGGAAAGTTGCAGGAATTAGTGCAGGAAATCGGATCGGATCGCCCCTACCGACCCGAACCGCCCATTCCTCTTCACCACGAACCGAACCGGATCGCTATAGCGAAGCAAGCCGCGCCACGAGTTGAAGGATCCGAACCGATCCAGTGTGCCATGAAGGACTCCGATCCGAACCGTCACAAGGGAGAGACAGGGATCCGACCCGAACCGATGGTGCACTCCGATCCGACCCGAGGTAACAGTCACGAAACGAGACGATGAAGACCACGATCCCAATGATGACGAAAGGGATCCGAACCATGGCATGAAGAAGGCTCCGACCCGATCCGAGGACTGATGCTTGGTGGTTGAGGGCGGCACGAACCACGACACGATGGAGGGTGCGAACCGAACCGAGGTGGTGGACCCGAACCGATCCGATGGGTGGTCACGAACCCGACCCGACCCGAATTGGAGGAAGAAATGATGATCCGAACCGATCCGAAGGAGGAAGATCCATAACCCGAAATGCAAAGGTAGTTCAAGTGGAAGTTCGAGCTCAGGATCCAGACGGGAACCAATGAGTTCACTTCGTGATTGGGCTTTGCTGCGGGACGCGTGCTAAGGAGTTGTCGATGTCTATGACTTTGGATCACTAGGTGTTGGAGGTAGAGAGACAAACTCGGGCTTTGGATATGGTGCGACTAGGGAGCTACCTACCAATGGAGTGGGGTCATGGAAACGTTGGGCGTGATCCCATAGGTATGGCGTTGGTGGTAGTAGGAATGTACATAGTCGTACAAAGTCGAGTTCTGTCGTTTGAGTAAAGTGCTCTAGTGATCGAAGAAGTGGATGTCATATGCTTTACGCACTGAGTGAGAGATGCGAGGATGGTTGTTATGCTTGATTGTTTGACACACACATCCCCACCCCCGTATACTTATACTATGTGTTTGTGACATCTTAGAGTATTGTACCGTGTAGTACTAACTCTTTGATTGCAGGTCCAGGTTCAGGTATGACTTAGTATACCTGTTATTATTCTGTTTATGCTTGCTACCACTCATACCAGACTGATGTCTGACCCAGAGTTTTATGTTTCTTCTTATTACTCTGGGTGCTCACACGAGCAGACTAGAGACAGGGATAGCTGGTAGTGCGCTTGGTAGATGGACTGAAGACGAGCAGGAGGCTCCACGTATGATATATAGTTATTCTCCCTGTGTCGTGATCGGTATCTACTTTGGGCATTAGTAGCATACCTATTTTGCTTATCTTAGAGACAGTATTTTGAAGTTGTAATAAGCTGTATTTGATATTTCCGCTACTCTGATGATGTTAGTTTAAGTTTTCAGCTTATGCACTGTCTCATCTGTTTTATGTCAAGTATATATTGGTTATTATATTTTATCCCATGCGCTGTGAGACATATTACAGGTTCTTTATTTGGTTCATCTTCTTTCTTTCTCATTCTTTGACGACCGTCCCATGCCAATTGGACATGTGTACAGCGCACAATTGGAGTAAATGTCGGTTGGTGCGGGGCGGGCCGTCACAAATAGAATATTATTTTATTCGAAATAAAATATTAACAGCAACAGTGTTATCAATCTCACCAAATGGATTGCCTCTAGGGCATAAACTCTAACAATAATATATCAAACGGGTTGAGCAGGGCTATTTGACGGTGGGAAGAGCACATATCATAAATGAATGAGCAGCCTTTGAGGTTCGTTCATTGGATAAAATCAATACAGCTCAGTTCATTTAAACTTTGCATGGGATTAGCACGCGCAATAGCTCATTGAAGCAAGAAGCAGCCACATGCACTTTTGTGGGTCGAGCAATGCCATAAAATTGTGCATATAAATTCTATCAGGTCGAGCATCCGTGATCATACATCTCTGGTCGAGCAGCTTCTTTGACTAAGGGGTCGACCAGCTTTTATACTGTAATATATATTATTGACACATTTTTTGGTCAAAGCTATCACACATGAAATTTCTGAATAGCTACACGCTTAAGTAGTGGGAAAACGTCAGAAGACATGGAGCAATTTGGTCGAAATCACACCACCTGAGTAAAATGGCCCGAAACTCCTATCGGATGACCTCTTTTGGGGCCGAGAACAGCAATTACAAAGTTGAGGTCTATAACTCTTGTAGCCCTCTGAATGAGCTTCAAGTAGAGCTTTCGTTTGGCTCAATCGGACTTACGGTTTAAAAGTTATGCCCATTTCCGTGAACGCGCGTAGAAGAGCAACTCCGGTTCGTGAGCTTGCTCTTGATTCGCCATCAACATGACTCCTCCTAGACTTGCTCGTGGGACCCCCCTTGGTCTCGCCCCTCCTCGGCTCATGGATCACCCTCCTCGACTCGTGAAGCACCCACCTCAACTCGTGATGCACCCCTTTCACGTGAAACCAACTCTGGCTCGTGGAGCTCAGGTTGACCACGACCCTCATCCACGACCCGACCGTGGACACAAGTTTCATCACTCCAGCTTGCGACCAGACCTCAGTTCTTGAAGGCCTCATCACGACCCGACCCCATGACCACGGACTGACCACCGAACCTGCTAATACACGCATAGATCTTGACCTGTTCTCAAGGCTATTCCTGCTCCTACTATCTCGGATCGTGTGCCACGTGCCTCATCACGAATCGGTCTTCCCAGAAGCTCCCCTACAGCTATAAATACACCACTACATATAATTTTGAGGGGACTTTTGACCATTCTTCTTAACGGCTTCCACCATTACTAAAGTTCAAGGACTTTGCACTTTATACATCTAAATTCTTCTCTTGTAATCTCAATTAACACACGGATTGTGTGTCTGCATGTAACTGATTCTTGTAATTTATCAGTATAACAGTAAGATTATAAAGTGGACGTAGGCTACATCTACAGCCAAACCACTATAAAAATCTCGTGTGTCTCCTCTAATTTACTATTTTCTGCATTTTTGTGATCTGTGAACTGCATTTGGGTGTTAGTGCCAAATTTTGGTCTAACATTCTGGCGCGCCAGGAAGGGGACACACGATACTACTTCAATTTCTAGATCTAAAGGAATTGATTAGCTTGGCTATTAGATCAATGGTTAAAAGAAAGAAGAATGGAACTTTCTCCCGTACTGAAGGTGCTGAGGCCGGAGGCACGAGAAACGAGGCAAGCCAGAAAGCTTCCTCTCACGAAAACCCATCGATATACTTGACTCGAGAAGAAATGAAAGGCGTTCTTGCTGAATTGAGAGATCAAATGGCAAAGCAAGATGATCTCCTCAGGAAGCAACAGGAGATGATCGATGGATTCTTCTCTCGGATGGATAGAAGGCCGAGCAACGATCAATGCATTGGAAATGAGGCCACAGAAGCGGCTCGTGCATCACCTGGACTCGGGGGTAACTCCCTCATTCCTGGAAATGGTTAGATTCAACCAACTTTGGCTACAGATCGGATGGATACAAGAGTACACATTCCCACTCGGTAACAGCAGGGAGCGGTTCGTGATGGGGACCCACGACTGGGTCGGGTCGCCCCCCACGAACCACGAGCCACGAGTCGCGACTCCCTGGGTAACGAACCGACCTTCTCGAATCATGAGCCGCGAGTCGCGACCCGCTCCCAACAGCTCACCAACAGATTCCTCACTCTCCTGCATTCAACGCTGGGGGCACCACTCTGATCTTGGCAACTTGCAACAACTTTTTGAAGGAAATCGGCTAGCAGATTTGATTGAACGCCTATCAAGAGGCCGCATGTAACAACCCGAAAATCTGGGCCAGTTTAAAAAATTTTATTTTGGCAATTTTAGCGAATTTTGATTATTTAAAATGAATTATTTTAAATAATATCGACGAGAAATTTAAAATGAATATAATTCGAACGTATATATTATATACGCGTCGTCGTTAGAATATAAATAATTATATATATTTATAAATAGAATTGAAAATGGAGCGGTAGTTCGATAATTCGATTTCAAACTTCAATTGAATGTGCCGGGTGCAAAACAATCCGGATTTTAGCGAAACTGGAAACATTAGGATCTATTTGATAATATCTTTCCAACGAATCCAAAAAATCAAAATTTCATAGCGGGAATCAAAAGATATGTCCAGTTGAAAATTCTGAATAGTCGTTATAGAATTCAGGCCCTTAAAAATGGAAATTTTGCAAACGTCCTCGGATTTCGACGAAACCACTTTTGTTGGGTCCGTGATGTCAAATTATGGCTAGATTCCAAATTTCATAATTTTTCGAATCAATATGTGAGCGTGGCAAAGGAAAACGCGTTTGACCAGTTTCAGTTGATTTTAATCGACTGGAAATTGGCCATTTTTCAAACGGTCTCAGAATTCGACGAAACTAGTTTAGTTAGGACCGTATCGTCAATACGAAGCTAGAAAATATTTTTCTGCAATTTATAGAGTTAGTATGTGACCCCGGTAATTTGAAATGTACGTCTAAAATTCAATATAGTGATTTGAATGTAAATTCAAAGGAAACTGATTGTAACAATCAAATCAGCCTACGATACATATCCCATTGTGTTTGGAATGAGGGTGAAACGCTATGGACGACAGGCGGGCCTCGTTTCAAGGTCGTATGTGGAAGTCAACTTTTTGCCAAATTAAATAATTAAATAAAAAAAATATCCTCCTCTTTATTATCTTCTGCCCCCCCCCCTCATTCTCGATTCAGAACAGAAAATAGAAAAAAAAACAAATCGAACCCGTCGCCGCCGTCCAGGCGAGGGCCTCGCCTCCCCATCGCCACCTCCGAACCACCGCACCCCCTGTTGCTCCCCCACCTCCGTCGCCCTACCACTCGCCCCTCAATTGACCGCCGACCTGCCGCTCCTCCCCCGTTCCTCTCTACTCCTCAAATCGCGACGCAAGCCCCCCTCCAAATCGTCACTTCTAGTGAAGCCCTAGGCCGCGCCGCCACACCCAGATCCGCCTCCATTAGCCTCAGCTCCACCACCTCTGACCACAGCCGACCCTGCGCACCCCCTCCCTGAGCACCCCCACGCCAGCGAACGCACCCCCTCCCCCCAGCGAACCAGAACTGAAAAAAACAAAGGTAAATTTTTATTTTTATTTTTGTTTATTTCAGTCTTTTATTTATTAATTTTCTTATGAAAAAAAACTAGATTTTCAAAATAGAAAAAATTAGATTTTCAAAATAGAAAAAATTAGATTTTCAAAATAGAAAGGATTAGATTTTCAAAATAGAAAGGATTAGATTTTCAAAATAGAAAAGATGCGATTTTTAGCAGTGTAAAAATAGAATTTTTATCTATATAGTAGTGGTATAAAAATGTGATTTTTATACACATGATAGCAAAGTAAAAATTCGA
The DNA here is from genome assembly GCA_030737875.1 of Allium sativum. Taxonomy (NCBI): domain Eukaryota; kingdom Viridiplantae; phylum Streptophyta; class Magnoliopsida; order Asparagales; family Amaryllidaceae; genus Allium; species Allium sativum. The sequence goes on from CM060917.1 coordinate 29,122,189, forward strand.
TTTTTATATATTGAATAGCGAAGTAAAAATTCGATTTTTATATATTGAATAGCGAAGTAAAAATTCGATTTTTATATATTGAATAGCGAAGTAAAAATTCGATTTTTATATATTGAATAGCGAAGTAAAAATTCGATTTTTATATATTGAATAGCATAGTAAAAATTCGATTTTTATATATTGAATAGCGAAGTAAAAATTCGATTTTTACATATGTAGAGAATAAGGGCAACGAAGGTGATAAAGAGACGAGAACGACGAAGATTTCTATAAATGAAGTGTCGTGAAGATGGAATAGCTATCGGTGAGAATTTCTCACCTTTCAATTTCATTTTCTAGTTAAATATATACTAGGATGCAGACGGTGTTTAGTAGCACCCGACACAATCGTCCACAGACCATGGACTTGTTTGTTTGATTGCAAAAATTAGTTAGATTATTTGATTGAAATTGAATTGTTTGGTGAAATGAATTGATTTGATTGATGTGTGAATGGCGTGGGCCTTCACTAGATCGGGGATAAGGCTAGGCCTTGTCCCGTTTCTAGTATCGTGCCGTTATGCCGCTGAAATTTTCTAAAATATGTTAGAAAAATAAAAATATCAATTTTATTGAATAAATGAACTGAATAGAAATTCATATGTTGAAATAAAATATTTTATCGTTAAAAATATAATTTTTAACGTGAAAGTGAATAAATAGATATTTATAGACAAATCGGCCGATTTGTTTATATGCACTGATTTGACTGATATTGATTGGGTCGATAAATTTTACACATCGCCCAACTGCACGAATAAAAATCTGTGTTTGATTGTTTGAAACCCCACACGGGTGTTGGGATGAAATTTGAAGTTCACTCATCCTGATTGATGAAATATGTCAATCGATTGATTGACAGGCTGTTATGAGCGTTAGATATCTATAATTGATGCTTATACGGTGTAGTGCACTTTGGTTGATGGTTGATTATTTTTCAATGCTATTATATACGTGTGATGTAAGAAAATCCATATAATTAGCATTATATGGTGATTGATTGGGCCTCATTCCAATTTAGAAAATAAAGAATAATATAAAATAAAGGTTCATGTGTTGACTGTACTCATCCGTTGAGATTAGTCATGTGTTGAACGAAATATTTTCGTAATAAAATTTACATCTTTATTAATATAAAATAAAGGTTCATGTGTTGACTGTACTCATCTGTTGAGATTAGTCATGTGTTGAACAAAATATTTTGATAATAACAAATATTTTGATAATAGGAAATATTTGAAATAGAAATATTCGAAATGGAATATTTGAAAATATCAATATATGAAGCCGTGTTGATTGGATTGACGCCATTTTGACGTGAACGATATTTATATCGATTTTATTCATTTTTTAATGAATATCGAAAGTGATTTCAAAATCTAATATTTTGAAAAGAATAGAAATTCGAATTGAAACTGAATAGAATTAAATTCGAATTGAAATTGAATATAAATGAATTCGAATTGAAACAGAATAGCATTGAATTCGAATTGAAATTGAATATAAATGAATTCGAATTGAAATGCAATTGAAATGAATTTGAAATCAATTTGAAAAGAATTCAAAACGAATATATATTGGAATGTTCAATTTTGATTTGAAATTGAATATGAACATGAAACCGTTTTGAAAATAAATTTAAAACGATTTATAAAGCACGTTTTGAATTGAAATCGACGAAGTATATAATATATATATATATATATATATATAATATAATGGCCTGAATAGAACGAGCCGCGCCGCGGCAGTTCGCGAATTTCGACCATTGACTTCGAACGGATATTACGGGAGATCCAACCGTCGGATTCTCCTGAAACCAGAACCGTTGGGTTCGTATCGAAAAGAGCTTTCTAACGAATATTAGAAATTTGAAATCTAACAGTTAGATTTGGAGATACGTCCAAATCAAATTTGAAAAAGGTCGCTATAAGTGCAGTTCGATGGCCGTTGATGGAAATCGACTGTACGGGCCTTGATAAAATTATTAAAAATAGTAATAATTTGTGTAAAATCATAAGAAATGATTTGAGAAGAATTGGGATGAAAAAATCCATATTTGAAAAGATGAAAATAGATTTTTATCGAAGTAAACTAGTTTTGAACTAGAATTATAATTCTATTTATTTTTAAATAAATAAATTGAATTTGAAAAGGGTTTTAAAAATAACCAGCATTTCCAATGATTGCATTAGAGTGGATTTGAATCGAAATTGTCTTCGGAATATTTCGATGTTGGAATTCGTGATTATACAGATGTTGTTATGGAAATTTGAAAGATATATATTTATATCGTTATTTCCAATACGACATTTGTTAGTCGTAGAATTTGATATTGAATATAAGCCGATATATTTTCTATTCAGAGCCTTGTATTGAATATCAAATGTGATTTGGGTTTGTCGTGAATGGTGTCTTCACTAACACTGTTCTTGAACCCAGTTGAGAAAAGATTAAATCTTTTTATTTAGATTTAATGAAGTGTACCAATTAAATAATATTTAATTGGAATTGAATTGATATTGATTTTTGGGTTTATCGTGGACAGTGTTTTAAATAACACTCGTTCTTTAACCCGATAATTAATAAATGTGATTTTGGGTTTATCGTGAACTGTGTTTTAAATGACACTGATTCTTTAACCCAGTTAAAGATTAAAACTAAGTGGAGTTTTAATGAATCTTTAATTAGATTGAAAAGATCGGAAATGGAGTACCACCAGTTTTGCTCCAGGCGATAGTTAAATCTTTAATTAGATTTGAACGTGAAATGGTAATTGAATTTACCGATAACACCGTGGTGTAAGATATGAAGTATAACCAGTTTTACTTCATGGGACGAATAGGTTGGGATTGGGAAATTAAAACAAATGATTACTTCGGTAAGGTTCGCTAATCCCGACTAGTTTGAATTGATATTCAAAAATCGAGAAAAGAATAAATTCAAGAAATTTATCTTGGATAAAATTAATGGGAACCTTTCCCTATGAATGTGAAATTTAGAAACTAACTGTCGGTTAGCTAAGAAGAATGGTTTTCTGGATATTGATCTGATGTTGGTTTCGGCCTTCGGGGTTAATATTTGGGGAATTATTCTCTTGATTAATTTACGGTTAGTGACTGATGAATTGGAATGAGGCGTATGTTGTGTTTGTGTAACATTTATCTTTAATATACGCTGGTTGTTCGGAAAGGCCGGGTTTATACCCATTCTGAATAATCAATTCGACGATATGTCGAAGATGAAGACGGTGGTTGAAGACCGGAAGTCTTCACATCGTTGGGATAATTACTGACGATCCTGATTGGGCTGTACACCCAAGAGGATGGAAATAGTTGGTGGTCGTCCAGACGTACTTGAAGATGGATGGATATGCGAGGAAAGTGCCTCCGGTTTCGTTCAAACCCAGAACGGACTTGTAAATGGATAGTGTGTCTGACGTTGTATTCCTTTATACTGTATTTGGTGATCTCTGCTAAATATATATCTGTTTGGTGGCAGAGAATTTATTCTCTTGCTATACACCCTTCTTTGAGACGTACGAGCCTAGAGGTTATATATTGGCAGAAATCAGTGGTACAGTATGGATTGACAATGTGGCATGCTGAGTTGCATGGATCAAGGCTTTTGTTGAAAAGCAAAGTCTTGTGGTTGATGATCAAAGCACGGCCTTATGTGGCGTAGCTTTGTGTAACGTTGATTCGCGAGTATCACACCCGGTATGAACCAAAAACGGGAGACGGACATCAGGGAGGACATGCGTTTCTTTCTAGTTAGGAGTGGCGTCAGTGCTTGAACTGGCTGACGAGTTTGACTCATGTGGATGTTGCTTATTATTACTTACTGAAAAGCGAGGCGCCTCGTGATATCGGTTTCGGCCGATGCTTCTGGTCGGCTGACGGGCCAGGCTTACGCCCCAAAGGGCGGGGAAACGCAGTGTTCAGGCATAATAATCCACATCGGTGGACCGACCCTGACGATCCAAGGGGCAGTTGCGGCTGTTCCTGAGGGGCGGACTAGAGCGTCTCGAATCGGTGAGGATCTTTCCCCTAGCCTCGGTTCATACCATAAATGATAACCCAACTTCCAATACGACATTGCGGTTTTGATTGTAAACTTATATATGGCGACATAGTGGTATGGGTCATTCATGCCGTCTATGATTGATACTTATGATTTGAAGTTGTTTTATACACTATGCACTTATTATAGTATCAAATAATATGTTTTAAACGTATCAAGCATTCTTTGGCTGTTATAAGGGAAAACCCTATCCCCCGGCTTGCGTTGCATTGTGTGATAGGACCTAGGTCTTATAACAGCTTCATTTTCCTTTGAATAGCATTGCGCTGTTTTGTTATATGCACTGGTATTCTTGGGAAGAAACCCGTTCCGTGTTATACGGCGTGGTCCCTTGATTTACCTTACTTTGAAAATAAAGATAATAACTGTTTTTCGTTCTCACACCAGTCACATGACTGACCTGGAGTTTATTGTTTTAACCTAAACTCTGGGTGCCCTTATTTTGACACGGGCAGCTAGTAGTTTTGGTTTTGCAGATTTATATTCACAGGATCCTGGTTTACAGCTGGAACGATATCCGGAAAGCTTTGTATCCGTATATCCCTTCTAGTTGTGTATTGTATTATTTTCCGCTGCGATGGATTTAAATGTAATTTAAATCTCTGATATTTCTGTGTAATATTCATTTATACTCTGTATATTCTTGTATTCTGATGGAATTGTTGTAATATACAATGAAATGTTCTTTTGTCTGCGTTCTGTTGTGGCTTGTTCTCGAACTATCCGCGCTTTCCTCACCGGGGAAGTTACGGGTTTTTACAGTTGGTACCAGAGCTTTGGTTTACAGAGCTCAGAGAACAAGACACGTTAGAACCATATGAAAGAATTCATCAGATATTGGGTTAGTAATATCCAACGAGAATGACTCGTTAGAGATAGGATCAGTAGTATCCTAGAACGAGTGTGAAGAGTATATTTTAAAAAAAAATGAGAACAATTTTTGTTTTGAAATTTTAAATCGTTGTATACGTATTTGAATATTTATTTTATATTGATTAGGACAATCCAATATATAAAGATTTTGCGTATGCGCCTAGCTAGCGTGTATTCGAAGTTTTGATATATTGGATAGATATAGAGTTACACTCTAGTCACCCGGGGGTGATTCTGATGGTTGATATATCATCATCAGAATTTATATTCGAGTGACGAACGTGTAATATCTATATATTTCCTATTGACTGGTGTGAGAACCAAAAATTAGATAAGGCCTATTGTTGTGATTTGGCATCAAAAATGTGATTTTTGTATATGTATCAAAATTATGAATTTGAAACTCTAATTCACTAATTGATTGATGTTTGTGTTGTTTGTTTATTTGGTTGATAATTTTGAACCATTTAGCCTAATTGAACCAAATATTGAATTATATTGAAAATTGGTTGTGTTTGCTTGCATATACTTGTACTTACCTTGAACAGGTCATAGCAAGGAGGCTAAAGCAGAGAATAAAATTTGTTTGCCCGACAAATAGGTACATTTTTACTACATAATTTACTGTTTTGTTTGGGTGATGATGATTTTATGAGCCTATTGGCTAGCCGCTTGGCTTTTTCTTTTTCTTTTTGAGATCTGAAGGACCGGGGAAGCTATTTGAGATTTCCTGATGCTCCCATTGCAGGGAAGGTTATGGCGAAATTTTTCGAAAATTTAGGGTGTTAGCCAAATTTTTGAAATTTTTGAAAATTCTCAAAAACTGAAAAGTTGGAGAATGGAAGCCAGATCGAACGTAGAGTTGATTAATCAAACCACTTTCGACTTTGTTCCTTTTCGGGGACGAAAAGTTTTAAGTGGGGGAGATTGTAACAACCCGAAAATCTGGGCCAGTTTAAAAATTTTTATTTTGGCAATTTTAGCGAATTTTGATTATTTAAAATGAATTATTTTAAATAATATCGACGAGAAATTTAAAATGAATATAATTCGAACGTATATATTATATACGCGTCGTCGTTAGAATATAAATAATTATATATATTTATAAATAGAATTGAAAATGGCGCGGTAGTTCGATAATTCGATTTCAAACTTCAATTGAATGTGCCGGGTGCCAAACAATCCGGATTTTAGCGAAACTGAAAACATTAGGATCTATTTGATAATATCTTTCCAACGAATCCGAAAAATCAAAATTTCATAGCGGGAATCAAAAGATATGTCCAGTTGAAAATTCTGAATAGTCGCTATAGAATTCAGGCCCTTAAAAATGGAAATTTTGCAAACGACCTCGGATTTCGACGAAACCACTTTTGTTGGGTCCGTGATGTCAAATTATTGCTAGATTCCAAATTTCATAATTTTTCGAATCAATATGTGAGCGTGGCAAAGGAAAACGCGTTTGACTAGTTTCAGTTGATTTTAATCGACTGGAAATTGGCCATTTTTCAAACGGTCTCAGAATTCGACGAAACTAGTTTTGTTAGGACCGTATCGTCAATACGAATCTAGAAAATATTTTTCTGCAATTTATAGAGTTAGTATGTGACCCCGGTAATTTGAAATGTACGTCTAAAATTCAATATAGTGATTTGAATGTAAATTCAAAGGAAACTGATTGTAACAATCAAATCAGCCTACGATACATATCCCATTGTGTTCGGAATGGGGGTGAAACGCTATGGACGACAGGCGGTGGGCCTCGTTTCGAGGTCGTATGTGGATGTCAACTTTTTGCCAAATTAAATAATTAAATAAAAAAAATCCTCCTCTTTATTATCTTCTGCCCCCCCTCATTCTCGATTCAGAACAGAAAGTAGAAAAAAAAACAAATCGAACCCGTCGTCGCCGTCCAGGCGAGGGCCTCGCCTCCCCATCGCCACCTCCGAACCACCGCACCCCCCCTGTTGCTCCCCCACCTCCGTCGCCCTACCACTCGCCCCTCGATTGACCGCCGACCTGCCGCTCCTCCCCCGTTCCTCTCTACTCCTCAAATCGCGACGCAAGCCCCCCTCCAAATCGCCACTTCCAGTGAAGCCCTAGGCCGCACCGCCACACCCAGATCCGCCTCCATTAGCCTCAGCTCCACCCACTCTGACCACAGCCGACCCTGCGCACCCCCTCCCTGAGCACCCCCACGCCAGTGAACGCACCCCCTCCCCCCACCGAACCAGAACTGGAAAAAAACAAAGGTAAATTTTTATTTTTGTTTATTTCAGTCTTTTATTTATTAATTTTCTTATGAAAAAAAAACTAGATTTTCAAAATAGAAAAAATTAGATTTTCAAAATAGAAAAAAAAAATAGATTTTCAAAATAGAAAGGATTAGATTTTCAAAATAGAAAGGATTAGATTTTCAAAATAGAAAAGATGCGATTTTTAGCGGTGTAAAAATAGAATTTTTATCTATATAGTAGTGGTATAAAAATGTGATTTTTATACACATGATAGCAAAGTAAAAATTCGATTTTTATATATTGAATAGCGAAGTAAAAATTCGATTTTTATATATTGAATAGCGAAGTAAAAATTCGATTTTTATATATTGAATAGCATAGTAAAAATTCGATTTTTATATATTGAATAGCGAAGTAAAAATTCGATTTTTACATATGTAGAGAATACGGGCAACGAAGGTGATAAAGAGACGAGAACGACGGAGTTTTCTATAAATGAAGTGTCGTGAAGATGGAATAGCTATCGGTGAGAATTTCTCACCTTTCAATTTCATTTTCTAGTTATATATATACTAGGATGCAGACGGTGTTTAGTAGCACCCGACACAATCGTCCACAGACCATGGACTTGTTTGTTTGATTGCAAAAATTAGTTAGATTATTTGATTGAAATTGAATTTTTTGGTGAAATGAATTGATTTGATTGATGTGTGAATGGCGTGGGCCTTCACTAGATCGGGGACAAGGCTAGGCCTTGTCCCGTTTCTAGTATCGTGCCGTTATGCCGCTGAAATTTTCTAAAATATGTTAGAAAAATAAAAATATCAATTTTATTGAATAAATGAACTGAATAGAAATTCATATGTTAAAATAAAATATTTTATCGTTAAAAATATAATTTTTAACGTGAAAGTGAATAAATAGATATTTATAGACAAATCGGTCGATTTGTTTATATGCACTGATTTGACTGATATTGATTGGGTCGATAAATTTTACACATCGCCCAACTGCACGAATAAAAATCTGTGTTTGATTGTTTGAAACCCCACATGGGTGTTGGGATGAAATTTGAAGTTCACTCATCCTGATTGATGAAATATGTCAATCGATTGATTGACAGGCTGTTATGAGCGTTAGATATCTATATTTGATGCTTATATAGTGTAGTGCACTTTGGTTGATGGTTGATTATTTTTCAATGCTATTATATACGTGTGATGTATGAAAATCCATATAATTAGCATTATATGGTGATTGATTGGGCCTCATTCCAATTTAGAAAATAAAGAATAATATAAAATAAAGGTTCATGTGTTGACTGTACTCATCCGTTGAGATTAGTCATGTGTTGAACGAAATATTTTAGTAATAAAATTTACATCTTTATTAATATAAAATAAAGGTTCATGTGTTGACTGTACTCATCTGTTGAGATTAGTCATGTGTTGAACGAAATATTTTGATAATAACAAATATTTTGATAATAGGAAATATTTGAAATAGAAATATTTGAAATAAAAATATTCGAAATGGAATATTTGAAAATATCAATATATGAAGCCGTGTTGATTAGATTGATGCCATTTTGATGTGAACGATATTTATATCGATTTTATTCATTTTTTAATGAATATCGAAAGTGATTTCAAAATCTAATATTTTGAAAAGAATAGAAATTCGAATTAAAACTGAATAGAATTAAATTCGAATTGAAATTGAATATAAATGAATTCGAATTGAAACAGAATAGCATTGAATTCGAATTGAAATTGAATATAAATGAATTCGAATTGAAATGCAATTGAAATGAATTTGAAATCAATTTGAAAAGAATTTAAAACGAATTTATATTGGAATGTTCAATTTTGATTTGAAATTGAATATGAACATGAAACCGTTTTGAAAATAAATTTAAAACGATTTATAAAGCACGTTTTGAATTGAAATCGACGAAGTATATATTATATATATATAATATAATGGCCTGAATAGAACGCCCCGCGCCGCGGCAGTTCGCGAATTTCGACCATTGACTTCGAACGGATATTACGGGAGATCCAACCGTCGGATTCTCCTGAAACCAGAACCGTTGGGTTCGTATCGAAAAGTGCTTTCTAATGAATATTAGAAATTTGAAATCTAACGGTTAGATTTGGAGATACGTCCAAATCAAATTTGAAAAAGGTCGCTATAAGTGCAGTTCGATGGCCGTTGATGGAAATCGACTGTACGGGCCTTGATAAAATTATTAAAAATAGTAATAATTTGTGTAAAATCATAAGAAATGATTTGAGAAGAATTGGGATGAAAAAAATCCATATTTGAAAAGATGAAAATAGATTTTTATCGAAGTAAACTAGTTTTGAACTAGAATTATAATTCTATTTATTTTTAAATAAATAAATTGAATTTGAAAAGGGTTTTAAAAATAACCAGCATTTCCAATGATTGCATTAGAGTGGATTTGAATCGAAATTGTCTTCGGAATATTTCGATGTTGGAATTCGTGATTATACAGATGTTGTTATGGAAATTTGAAAGATATATATTTATATCGTTATTTCCAATACGACATTTGTTAGTCGTAGAATTTGATATTGAATATAAGCCGATATATTTTCTATTCAGAGCCTTGTATTGAATATCAAATGTGATTTGGGTTTGTCGTGAATGGTGTCTTCACTAACACTGTTCTTGAACCCAGTTGAGAAAAGATTAAATCTTTTTATTTAGATTTAATGAAGTGTACCAATTAAATAATATTTAATTGGAATTGAATTGATATTGATTTTTGGGTTTATCGTGGACAGTGTTTTAAATAACACTCGTTCTTTAACCCGATAATTAATAAATGTGATTTTGGGTTTATCGTGAACTGTGTTTTAAATGACACTGATTCTTTAACCCAGTTAAAGATTAAAACTAAGTGGAGTTTTAATGAATCTTTAATTAGATTGAAAAGATCGAAAATGAAGTACCACCAGTTTTGCTCCAGGCGATAGTTAAATCTTTAATTAGATTTGAACGTGAAATGGTAATTGAATTTACCGATAACACCGTGGTGTTAGATATGAAGTATAACCAGTTTTACTTTATGGGATGAATAGGTTGGGATTGGGAAATTAAAACAAATGATTACTTCGGTAAGGTTCGCTAATCCCGACTAGTTTGAATTGATATTCAAAAATAGAGAAAAGAATAAATTCAAGAAATTTATCTTGGATAAAATTAATGGGAACCTTTCCCTATGAATGTGAAATTTAGAAACTAACTGTCGGTTAGCTAAGCAGAATGGTTTTCTGGATATTGATCTGATGTTGGTTTCGGCCTTCGGGGTTAATATTTGGGGAATTATTCTCTTGATTAATTTACGGTTAGTGACTGATGAATTGGAATGAGGCGTATGTTGTGTTTGTGTAACATTTATCTTTAATATACGCTGGTTGTTCGGAAAGGCCGGGTTTATACCCATTCTGAATAATCAATTCGACGATATGTCGAAGATGAAGACGGTGGTTGAAGACCGGAAGTCTTCACATCGTTGGGATAATTACTGACGATCCTGATTGGGCTGTACACCCAAGAGGATGGAAACAGTTGGTGGTCGTCCAGACGTACTTGAAGATGGATGGATATGCGAGGAAAGTGCCTCCGGTTTCGTTCAGACCCATAACGGAATTGTAAATGGATAGTGTGTCTGACGTTGTATTCCTTTATACTATATTTGGTGATCTCTGCTAAATATATATATGTTTGGTGGCAGAGAATTTATTCTCTTGCTATACACCCTTCTCTGAGACGTACGAGCCTAGAGGTTATATATTGGCAGAAATCAGTGGTACAGTATGGACTGACAATGTGGCATGCTGAGTTGCATGGATCAAGGCTTTTGTTGAAAAGCAAAGTCTTGTGGTTGATGATCAAAGCACGGCCTTGTGTGGCGTAGCTTTGTGTAACGTTGATTCGCGAGTATCACACCCGGTATGAACCAAAAACGGGAGACGGACATCAGGGAGGACATGCGTTTCTTTCTAGTTAGGAGTGGCGTTAGTGCTTGAACTGGCTGACGAGTTTGACTCATGTGGATGTTGCTTATTATTACTTGCTGAAAAGCGAGGCGCCTCATGATATCGGTTTCGGCCGATGCTTCTGGTCGGCTGACGGGCCAGGCTTACGCCCCAAAGGGCGGGGAAACGCAGTGTTCATGCATAATAATCCACATCGGTGGACCGACCCTGACGATCCAAGGGGCAGTTGCGGCTGTTCCTGAGGGGCGGACTAGAGCGTCTCGAATCGGTGAGGATCTTGCCCCTAGCCTCGGTTCATACCATAAATGATAACCCAACTTCCAATACGACATTGCGGTTTTGATTGTAAACTTATATATGGCGACATAGTGGTATGGGTCATTCATGTCGTCTATGATTGATACTTATGATTTGAAGTTGATTTATACACTATGCACTTATTATAGTATCAAATAATCTGTTTTAAACGTATCAAGCATTCTTTGGCTGTTATAAGGGAAAACCCTATCCCCCGGCTTGCGTTGCATTGTGTGATAGGACCTGGGTCTTATAACAGCTTCATTTTCCTTTGAATAGCATTGCGCTGTTTTGTTATATGCACTGGTATTCTTGGGAGGAAACCCGTTCCGTGTTATACGGCGTGGTCCCTTGATTTACCTTACTTTGAAAATAAAGATAATAACTGTTTTTCGTTCTCACACCAGTCACATGACTGACCTGGAGTTTATTGTTTTAACCTAAACTCTGGGTGCCCTTATTTTGACACGGGCAGCTAGTAGTTTTGGTTTTGCAGATTTATATTCACAGGATCCTGGTTTACAGCTGGAACGATATCCGGAAAGCTTTGTATAAGTATATCCCTTCTAGTTGTGTATTGTATTATTTTCCACTGCGATGGATTTAAATGTAATTTAAATCTCTGATATTTCTGTGTAATATTCATTTATGCTCTGTATATTCTTGTATTCTGATGGAATTGTTGTAATATACAATGAAATGTTCTTTTGTCTGCGTTCTGTTGTGGCTTGTTCTCGAACTATCCGCGCTTTCCTCACCGGGGAAGTTATGGGTTTTTACACCGCACTTATCAGAATGACGTGGATGACGTCAACCATAATCCTTTCACTCAGGAAATCAGAAATTCCCGCGATCCCCCGAATTTCAAACTTCCACAACTGGAGCCTTAAAATGGTAGGACAGATCCTACCGTGCACCTGATGCGCTACAAACGATATATGGAAGTTCAATCGGCATCGGAAAACGTCATGGCTAAATGCTTTCCCCTCTTTCTAACCGATATAGCTGCTATGTGGATTCGGCAGCTAGAAACGGAATCGATTAACAGCTGGAATATGTTGGTCTCTCGCTTTCTTGAACAATTTCGGGTCCACATCGCACGACCCAAGAACGTCATGTCACTCACTACAATCAAGCAGAGGCCTACAGAAACTCTGCGTTCATCCCTGGAAAGATTCAATGTTGCAGCAGCATCAGTTGATCGCCCTGAACCATCCACGGTTTTGATGGCAGCAGTATCCGGCGTTCTAGATAACTCGGAGTTTAAAAAAATCCTTGTACCGAGGTCCACCACGAAATCTCGGCGAATTCTGCCTTGAAGCAGATAGATTTCTGCGGGAAGAAGATGCAACTTCTGATAAGCGCATTCTCGATGTCAACATGCTTAAAGACGGAGAACCGTATGATTCTGGAAAAGGCAAAGGAAAAGCCGATATCAAGAATGATCGCGATGCTTAGCCCCGAAGAGGGCCCAGATATGAAAAATACACTGAACTCAATTCAATGCTGACTGACATCTACACGGACACAGGAGGTGCCACCTCCTATCCAAGGCCTCCCAAGAGGGAGCCAACACTAGCACATCGCAACTCTGGAAGACATTGCATATTTCATGACATAGATGGTCATAACACTGATGACTGCAGACATTTGCGAGACCTTAATGAGGACCGGGTTAGACGAGGGGAGCTACCCGAGTATGTCACTCAACCAACAGCGCCTACACCTGCGCTGCCATCACCTATTCCCCAGAGAGGGAACGATCCTGGATCGAGCAATCACGGGATTATCATACGCTGATCCCACTCCTCAGATCTTTTCAGTTTATCGAAATCCGGTCCACAGTTCATGTTTTTAGGCTCTTAGGCGACTTCTCGCCCCTCTTTGTTTTCTTTGCATGTGATAAGCATGGCAACATCGGCCCACACACACAGAACCGACCCATGGTCTTTAGTCGTGTTCAGGGTTAGAATAACTGCCGGTTAGCTTTCATGAATCAATAAAGATCATTGATGAGCTCCGGCTCCCAACTGGATCATTCCAGTATAAACAGACATGAGCTCCGGCTCCGAACTGGATCCGTCCAGTATAAACAAACCACATTAGCATTTCCTTGGTTGTCTTAAACCGTTAAGACCGTCTTGGAATTTCATTAGCTTTTCCTCGGCCATCTTATTCCGGTAAGGCCGTCGTGGATCCTCACAGCATTTCCTTGGTCGTCTTACTCCGGTAAGGCTGTCTTGGAACCCCATAGCATTTCCTTGGTCGTCTTACTCCAGTAAGGCCGCCTCGGAGCCATTTTTGCATTGTTGTCTTATCTTTTTGCGGGTACGGATTACGGATCTTACATATTATCCAGAACACATCTTCCTTCAACCAACAAGATATGTTCTAGGGGGCAAACTTGTTGACACACTTTTTGGTCAAAGTTGTCATGCATGGAATTCCTGAATAGCTACACGCTTAAGTAGTGGAAACAACGTCAGAAGACATAGAGCGATTTGGTCGAAATCACACCACCTGAGTAAAATGGCCCGAAACTCCTATCAAACGACCTCTTTTGGGGCCTAAAACATCAACTACGGAGCTGAGCTTGGAAACTCTTGTAGCCCTCTGAATGAGCTTCAAGTAGAGCTTTCATTTGGCTCAATCAGACTTACAGTTTGAAAGTTATGCCCATTTCCGTGAACGCACGTAGAAGAGCAACTCCGGTTCGTGAGCTTGGTCTCGATTCGCCATCAACATGACTCCTCCTAGACTGGCTCGTAGGACCCCTCTTGGGCTCGCCCCTTCTCGGCTCGTGGAGCACCCTCCTCGACTCGTGAAGCACCCTCCTCGACTCGTGACGCACCCCCATCTCGTGAAACCAACTCTGGCTCGTGGAGCTCAGGTGGACCACGACCCTCATCCACGACCCGATCGTGGACACAAGCTTCATCACTCCAGCTCGCGACCAGACCTCGGTTCGTGAAGGCCTCGTCATGACCCGACCCTATGACCACGAACCGACCACCGAACCTGCTAATACACGCATAGATCTTGACCTGTTCTCAAGGCTATTCCTGCTCCTACTATCCCGGATCGTGTGCCACGAGCCTCATCACGAACCGGTCTTCCCAGAAGCTCCCCTACAGCCATAAATACACCACTACATGGAATTTTGAGGGGACTTTTGTTCATTCTTCTTCACGGCTTCCGCCATTACTAAAGTGCAAGGACTTTGCACCTTCATACATCCAATATCTTCTCTTGTAATCTCAATTAACACACGGATTGTGTGTCTGCATGTAACTGATTCTTGTAATCTATCAGCATAACAGTAAGATTATAAAGTGGACGTAGGCTACATCTACAGCTAAACCACTATAAAAACCTCATGTGTCTCCTCTAATTTACTATTTTCTGCATTTTTGTGATCTTGAACTGCATTTGGGTGTTAGTGGCAAATTTTGGTCTAACATATATAGGATGTGATTGTATCAAATATGTGTTAAACCACACATATATTGAGTAATGATGCACGCTGCATATATGGACTTCTGAATCACATGAGGACAATCGTATAATATGTTTAAATGTGCGATGGCAAAAGTGTGTATTGGAACAACGAGGAATAATGTATAAATATAAAGATGGCATTTATGTAAATACTGATCCCTGTTTGAGCTTT
Organism: Allium sativum; assembly: GCA_030737875.1. Classification (NCBI taxonomy): domain Eukaryota; kingdom Viridiplantae; phylum Streptophyta; class Magnoliopsida; order Asparagales; family Amaryllidaceae; genus Allium; species Allium sativum. The sequence goes on from CM060917.1 coordinate 29,137,422, forward strand.
ACACAACAAAAAGACACGCGGATCAATGGAGAAGAATTCATGTAAATATTGTTGCCCAGCAATACAGTGTAAAGTGGGGTCATTCGTACGGTGGAATACCAGGTCGCTCGTGCATTGGGAAGAGGTCGCTCGTTCATATGTTAAAGCGGTTCGGTTGTGCAAAATAAAGGGGAGGGTCAGTCGTACGAAATACAACAGCTGTGTACAGTTGGCTCCAGCTGTCCAGTGGCAGATCTGTAAATACACCAGCGAACGACCCCTACCATGTACACCATAATTACAGAATTGCCATCACCTCCAAACTTCTCCTATAAATACCTCATTTCACCACCATTCAAGGGACTAACCTAAGCCACCCCGAAGGGCTGTCATTTCGATTTTTCACCATTCTCAAGCTTCCCAAGCTCCATTAATGGCTTCCTAAGCTCACTCCTTCATCCAACATCAAGTGGATCTCATCTTCTCCAAACACCATTAATTCTCACTCAAGTTCAATCCAAGAGATCTCCAACCGCCATTACTTCTCTTTAAAGCTTGGATCTAACACTAATTTCATGATGGAATCAAGGAAGATCATCTAATCACAAGATCTAATCCATTCCTTCCCAAATCAAGTGAGATCTAAAATGCTAGAAGAGAGTAGAAAGTAGAAGATCCTTTTTAGAGAGAGAATGAGTGATATAAATGAGATGTATGGAACAATGCACTCTATAAATTTCTCCATGATAATGAAACCGCCTCCAAAGTGGATGTAGATCTACTTTAGATCGAACCAATATAAAAGTTCTTGTGTTTTTACTTACTTTTTTGCGATTGTGATCTCATTTTCTATTACTTACCATTTGGTGAAGTACGGTTTACGTACCTTTGGTGTTTGGACCATTTTTGGTTTAAAAAATATAGCTTATGAGCATGCTATGAAATCATCGTATCAAGTTTTTATGATGCATTAAAATGCTATATAAAGTTCATTACTATCTATTGTAGCCACGTTTTATTGCTACAAAAACCATTTACTCCTTGTATAGCACTAGCATAATATATTATAACAAAATTGTAACAATTTCTCTTTTCATTGCATATTAGAATGCTATAAAAAACTATAGCACCTTTTTGCTACCATAATATTCAAAATTTCCATACTAATATATTATAACAATTCAAAAAACCACAATTATCACATTAATATAAGTACACAAATGGAGTCATAAGCCAAATCACTATGTGTGTGTATATATAGATATATCCATAATATTTCCATAATATTTTATACACGAAGAATTAGACATAAACAATTGTTATAAAAACTAACAATAATATATATAACTATAGCAAACCAAAACGATATATACTAAAAATAGTTTCATGAAAGTTGACAAGCATGACCGATTTGAATTCGAAAGAGTGCGACATCATGTATCAACCTCAAAAGCATCATAGAACACCTATCAAGAAGAAGAACAAACATACATTAGTCAGTATATACAGGTATGTATAAGTACAAAAGATGCATCGACCAAAGACAAAAGGAACAAAAAAAATAATGCATAGTCTATGCATTCCTATGTTAATCGAATGTTAAAGCTTCAGCAGAAACTTAAAAATACTGAAATTGCACTTATAGCTGGACTAAAGAAAATTTTGGAAATGGTAAAGAGCTTCCTTATTCGATCAAAGAGGAACTGAAAAACATTCAGCAAGAAATCAAAATGACCCAATACAACACCACACAGAAGACCCAACTAAGTAGAGCATCTAGAAAAAGCAAGATTACATTTTCTGGTTTGAAGTTGATCAGGCGTCTACAATCCCATGATGGAGATATAATTGGAGAAGATGTACTGTAACACCAAAGAAAATAGTCCATATATTAAGTCAGTCAATTGAAGAATTGTTGTTTATGCCTTGTCTAGAACTTGCATTAAGACTTTACTTGCATTGTGCTAAGTTTGCTAATGGTTGTGATCTGGAATCTTTTGCATATGATTTTTTCACCAAGGCGTTTGTATTATATGAAGAAATCGTGGATTCAAAAGCACTAGTGACTGTAATCCATTTGATCATAGGAACTATTCAGAAAACAATGACAATTCCAACATGATTTCTTTCTACGTGTGCAGCATGCAGATGCTCAAAACTCCCAACCTAAATAGCGGATGCTCCACGCTTGCCATATTTTCCTAGCAAAAATGCTAGAACACCCGGAAAGTGGTAAGTAGAAAAGTGCGGCACTTACAGGAGATGTTGGATCAGTTTCTCTCCGTGAATTGCGTTGATTTTCTACTACGCGATCTGTGTTTCGTTGATTTTCACCGCAAATCTTTCGGTCGTTCTAGCACTTTCCTTTTCCTGGTACTAATTCAATTACTGCACCTTTATTTCTTCCTTACATGTGCAGCATGCAGATGCTCAAAACCCAATAATCGTGCCTAATTCCTAGTTTTAATCCTATTTTACATGAAAATTTTAACACTGTGACTACTCTCAACAGTAACCCTTTTGATATTCTTCAATTTGACATTGATAATTATGTCGACAACTCCTCTCTCAATCTGAACCAAAATAGTTTGCACCTGAAACCATCGTCGGCCCATTATCTTCCACGCTAGCTGTTGATCCACCGCAGCCCCCTCTTGTTGCCAGTGACCTTTTGACTTCTGATTTAGCCAATCATTCATTCTCCTTTTCGTGTTCTAATCCGCCATCAACTACTCTATGTTTCCCTTATAGGAACTCTTCTGAGAATATAATGACCAAACATACCTACACATAACAAAATGACGTGAGCCATATAACAAAACAGGTTACACATGGACCCACCCTTTATTCTAGAAGCCTAAGCAATAATATGATGACCCTAAAGTGCAGGCACTGAGGTACAAATTCAAGCAGCCCAGCTCATCTTTCCTTTATGTTTCCTCTCGACAATAAACAGTTTGCACTGTACTCTAACATAAGACGAAATACCCAAGACAAACTCTGCTAAACATATACCAAACCACCCTGACAGCCAAATGCAGTTTTCAGAACCAACATACACTATACAAAATGCAAATTTCCCACAAACTGCAACCTCCTAAAGACCCAAACCAGAGCACCAAATGTGAACATAAATCTTGTTAGTAGTTGTAGTAGTGAAAATAGTTGAATAGTTGAATATTTGAAATAATGGAAGTAAAGTTTTAATAATGCAACAATTTTATTGCCTGTAGTTGTAGTACAAGTTTCAGTACATAGTTGTATTGTAGTACATGTTGTAGTACAACATTACAATGTGCACATTCCCATATTTGTAGGCACCTTATTAAAAAAAATTATTAATAGAGATTTATAGATACAACATTCTAGATTCATCGAGTAACATATTTAATAGCAATACATAAGGCAACTTATTAATATCTTTAGAATTCTCTAGAAATTTGTTGCATCTTTAGATATTCTTTAGAATTCTCTAGAAATTTGCAGCACCTTCAACACTCCTCCTTGATGCGAATTTCGGAAACTCCAAACATAGTTCGAAGTTGCTCAAATCTTACTCTTGGCAGTGCCTTTGTGAAGATGTCTGCAACTTGATCTTCTATCCTATAGTACTTGAGCTGAATTTCTTTTGCCGCTTCTGCATCTCTGATGAAGTGATACTTGATAGCTATATGCTTAGTTCGACTATGATGAACTAGATTCTTTGTCATTTCTATTGCTGATTTGTTGTCACGGTAGATTGTAATAGGTTGTCCTTGATGTTCACCCATATCTTCAAGTATTTTCCGTAACCATATAGCTTAGCTTGTTGCTTCAGCTGCAGCCACGTATTCTGCTTTTATTGTTGATTGTGCAATTGTTGCTTGCTTCTTTGATGCCCATGAGAATATTCCTGATCCAAGTGAAAAAGCATAGCCTGATGTGTTTTTCATGTCATCCACTGATCCAGCCCAATCACAATCAGTGTAGCCAACTAGTTTTGATTTGGTCACAGTTTTGTACCATATACCAAACTCCTTTGTTCCTTGTAAATACCTTAAAGTTCTTTTAGCTGCTCCAAGATGAATCTGGCTTGGACTCTGGATGAATCTGGCTTGGACTCTGGATGAATCTGGCTTGGACTGTGGATGAATCTTGATAAAAGACTTGTAGCATACATAATATATGGTTGCATAGCAGTAAGATATAATAGGCTTTCAATCAAACTTCTGTAGCGTGATGCATTAGCTTCTAGGGCTTCATTATCCTTTTGCAACTTCTCATTCGTTACGAGTGAAGTAGCTACTGGTTTGTAATCATTCATTCTAAATTTCTTTAATAGTTCTTCGATAAATTTCTTTGGGGAGATAAATATCCCTTCTTTATGTTGCTTCACTTCGATGCCAAGGAAATAATTCATCAAGCCAAGATCGGTCATTTCAAATGTTTTCATCATGTCGTCTTTGAATGCGGTTATCATCTTCGTATTGTTTCCCATGTAGATAATATCATCCACATATAGAGAGGCAATGAGAGTATCATACTGACCTTGTGTTTTGATGTATAATGTGGGCTCACTCTTGCTCCTCCTAAATCCTTGATTAATGAAGTATTGGTATTTTCTATTGTACCATGCTCGAGGTGCTTGCTTTAGGCCATATAAAGCTTTTCTTAGTCTTAGCACTTTGTCTTCATTGCCCTTACTTACCAAGCCTTGCGGTTGCTCCACATAGATCTCTTCTTCTAATACTCCATTTAGGAAGGCTGGTTTGACATCTAGTTGAAAAACATTCCATTGCTTTGACCCATACTTCTTCCTTAGATGCTACTTCATAGTTTTCAGGTTCAAATATAGCCAAGTTGCATGTTTTATATTTGTCCACCAAAGATCTAACTCTTCTAGGAGTAAATTCTTATGAAGGAGTTTGTTGTTGCGGAGGTGAAAGTAGCATACCTAGTTCTTCGGTTGGTTCTTCCGTTTCTTCCACTTCTTCATGAGATTGATGTACTAGAACAGAAATGTTTCTTTTTTCAACTTTTTGTTCCTCACAATTCCAAGAAGCATTCTCATCAACCTCGACATCTCGACTAATTGTCATCTTTTATGTTTGCAAGTTATAAACTCTATATCCTTTCAATTGTGTGTTATACCCCAAAAAGATTTCTTGTATGGTCTTCTCTTCTAGTTTGTGTCTCTTTTGATCTGGATCATGTATGTAGCAGATCGATCCAAAAACTCTTAGATGATTGGTTGTTAGCTTTCTTCCACTCCATGCTTCTATAGGAGTCTTGTCTTCAACTGCTCTAGTTGGACATTGGTTGAGTATATAGACAGCTATGTAAACTGCTTCTGCCCAAAAAGTGTTTGGTAAGCCCTTCTCCTTCAGCATTGATATGGCCATCTCCATGACTGTGCGGTTTTTCCTTTCAAATACCCCATTTTGTTGCGGAGTGTATGCAACTGTAAGTTGTCGCTCAATGCCCTCATCATCACAAAATTTATCAAATTAATGGGAGTTGTATTCTTTACCATGGTCACTACGAGCCTTTTTATGCGTTTTCCACTTTGATTTTCGATAAGAGCCTTAAACTTCTTGAATATTACAAAGACTTTTGATTTTTCTTTAATGAAGTAGACACATGTCATTCTAAATAAATCATCAATAAATAGGATGAAATGCCTGTTGTTATGGAGTGAAGGTGCTCTCATCAGTCCACAAACGTCAATGTGAATTAACTCCAATAAGTTTTTTTTCTCACCAAGTGCTTCGTGATGGAAATGATGATCTGTGTTGCTTTTCAAGAAGACGTCCTTCACAGGCTTCATTATTTTCTTTTATACATGGAAAATCTCTCATCATATTCTTTTAGTATAACAATTTCAAGGCTTGAATGTTGAAGTGGCCAAATCTTTGATGCCATAACTATGAATCATCAGCTTGTGCTTTCATGGCTATATTAGTAGTGTATTTAAAATTTATTGGAAAAATTCTATATCTCTTCTCCATTTTTACTTGGGCTATCTCTAGTCTTTCATTATTGTTGTCATATATTTTGCAAATGTCTCCTTCAAAGTGAAGAGCATAGCCTTTCTCCATCATCTGGCCAATGCTCAACAAATTTTATTGCTTATAGTTGTAGTACAAGTTTTAGTACATAGTTGTAGTACATGTTGTAGTACAACATTACTATGTACTAAAACTTGTACCAAAAACTTCAAAGTAATAAAGTTCTTCCATTACAAAATCTTTGAAGTCGTTTCTCCATTTAACTTTTCATCCAAATATTTTAACTATTTCAACTATTTTCCACTACAACAACTACTAACAAGTGGTATCCGAGCTTCGTTCGTTCGCATATTAGGCGAAAAAATTTCAATCATTATAAGCTATGGCTTTTCTACTTTTTTCGTTGTCGTTTGTTCTCACAAAAGAAAACTTTGAAGATGGAGTAACAAAATGAAAGAAGAATTGATCTCTAAAGGGTTATGGAAGATCGTTGAAAATGTCTACGAATGGCCAAAAGATATTAAAAATATGACAGAGGAAGAAAAAAATCATTTACAAGTTTGAGATGGAAAGATCTTCAAGCTCGTGTTGTGATGAGTAAGAACGTCGATGAAGTAGCATGGAATCATATTACTGGAGAATATACTGCAAAAGAGTCATGGAATTTATTGAAAGAAATATATGGAGAGAATAACACAACAATAATAGAAGAAAACAAGAAGAATAGTGAACTTGAGATTGATATTGAAGCGGAAAAGTTGGGAGTAGAAGAGGAGAAGAAATTCGATAAAGAAGAAAGTATACTTGCAAAAGCTACGGATCCTATTGAAAATAGTGCAGTGCAAAAAAACGAAGAAGAAAAAGCACCTGCTAAAGGAAAAGTAACTGCTGAAGAAATGCAAGTGACTGAAACAAAGAATATTACAAGTTATGTTCATGAGACAACAGTAGAGATCAAAGAAGAAATTGATTTCAAAACTGGACATGATAGTCCTAAAACTGTAACGACTCTCAATTGGTGCAAAACACAATACAACGTCATGGAAAACGATGGATGCTTGGAAAAAAGAAATTGGGAAGACATAGTAAGATCTTTGATGCATAGCTCTACCCAGTTCTCATATGCACCAGGTATAGCTAGAAAATGTACAGTGCATAGGTATGCGCTGCATAGTAAGTCGATGTCTCCACAAAAGAAGAAAATAAAAAAGAAAATCTGGATAATATCTCTATTTTTACCGAAACATGTAAAACATAAAGATTGGATAGCAATATGAAAGAATACAGGTATTGCAGGACAGAAGAGCAAGTTGAAGACATTTTCACAAAGGCATTGCCAAGAGCAAGATTTGAGCAACTTCGAATAATGATTGGAGTTTCCGAAATTTGCATCAAGGAGGAGTGTTGAGGGTGCTACAAATTTCTAGAGAATTCTAAAGAATGTTGAAGATACAACAAATTTCTAGAGAATTCTAAAGATATTAATAAGTTGCCTTATGTATTATTATTAAATATGTTACTCGATAAATCTAGAATGTTGTATCTAGAAAACTCTATTAATAAAAAATTGTAATAAGGTGCCTATAAATATGAGAATGGGCACATTGTAATGATGTACTACAACAAGTACTACAACAACAAGCAATAAAGTTGTTGCATTATCAAAACTATACTTCCAATAGTTCAACTATTCAACTATTTTCCACTACAACAACTACTAACAATAAAACACTCTAGAAAATAGAAAGAGAGAGGGGATGGGTTTTAAACATGAGGGGACTTTACTACACATTATGTCAAAGTTTATCACAACCTAAACAACAGATCTAGAAAAATAAATATTGGAGGATAATTCTAATTCTAATTACAACATCTCCAAAAATTCTCCACTCTTAGTCTATCAATTGGTCAATTTGTGATGCTTTCTTAACTCCTGGACATACTTGATAAAAGCAATATTTGATTTGGTTGAAATGAGTTCAGGGAGGGATAAAGAGGTTTCATAGGGGTAAATAAATGATTCAATTAAATGTGAACTTTTAGCATGGTCATAAGCATATAAGCATGTACTGAAATATATATCAACAAAATAGCAAAACAAAAATTCAGATAAATTCATACTTTTAGCTTGGTCAGCTTAGTTTTATAGGTAAACTCAGAAGAAGAAAAATGAGTTCCTCTCCTATTCCATGTTTTTGATTGAGCTTGGTCAGCTGCTCGTGAAACTTAGCATACTTATAGATAAATTCATTTAGAAAACGAAGTATTTAAGATTGCACGTTAGTTTTATTCGTTACTTTTACCTATTCATGCATATGATATCAAAGCTCATTCTTGTTGGAGAATTTAGAGGTGTATAAAATTTAGATAAGAGGTAGATGGAGAATGATATTAATATTTTTGCATTCTTATTTTCTTGCTTACAACAAAAATGACCACCCTTATATATATAGTGGACTAAACACCCTTACAAATACTAATAGACACAATTTCATTTCAATGGACATGACTCTTGACTCAAAAGACACAACAAATTACGAGCGGACACTAATTGGGTTTACTTTCCAACATCCCCCCTTCAACCCAATTCTTTAATCATTTTGAACTTTTTTTTCAAACTTCAAAGCTTCTGAGAACATCTGGGTTTTGATTTATTTATATCTCACACATTTTGGTAAGAATAGAGATATTATCCAGACTTTCTTAATTGTGTTCAACTTATCATGTAGTGCTCTTTCTACAATATCAGCAATAAATCTTGTTTCCAAGGTTGGTCATTTGTCATCCGACTACATGGGTTTCGCTGGCTGAGCCATATGCTCACTTTGAATCAAAGGAAGATCCAAGCTTCTAGAATTTTTTATCTCAGAAGCAGTCTGCCCACATTTGAGAAATTTCTTATGGCCTAAAGGATATTTTGACAGTGCATCATACTATTTACCTATAGAATTTGTTTCAACAGGCCCTTCAAATTGATTATTTTCCTCAATACACCCTCTTGCCAACATTGGTTTGAACAAATTGGCAGCACCTGTTGGAAATAATCATGCTTTTTTAAGAAACAATTAATTGTATTAATAAATTAGTAATTTTATTAATGAATGGAATAAATTAAAGGAAAATCTAGAATTCCTATTTTATAGAATTCTAGATAATGCTTTTCTAGAATACTCTAGAGAGTGTATTGCATTATATAAGCAGTGTAATTAAGCTGATTTAAGTAATTAAGTTTGAATAAAATAAATAAAATAAGTTATTTCCTCCTCATATTAATCTCTCAAATTTCTTCTTCTAAAATTTCTAACAGTGCTACCAGGGCTACACAAAATTTCTAACAGTGGTATAAGAGCAAGGTTCAATAATCAAGGAAGATGGCAAATGGAACATCACTCTTTCAAGTTCCTTCATTGCAGAAAGATAATTATGATAATTGGAGCATTCGCATAAAGGCGCTGCTTGGATCGCAAGATGCATGTGATATCATAGAAAATAGGTATGAAAAATCCAACGATATTTCCACCTTATCCCAAACTGAAAGGGATAATTTAAAATTTTTGAAGAAAAAGGATCAAAAGGCTCTTACGTTCATTTATCAAAGTTTGGATGGCGATATGCTTGAGAAGATAGCCAATACAAAAAAACAGTAAGGAAGCATGAAAGATTTTGGAGAATGCCTTTAAAGGAATCGATAAGGTGAAGAAAATTAAACTACAAACTATGCGAGGTGAGTTTGAAGCTTTACATATGAAATCATCAGAATCAATTGATGAACATTTTTCTCGAGTTCTATCTATTGTAAATTAAATGAAAGGATACGGAGAAAAAAATGGAAGATTCTAGAATTGTCGAGAAAATTCTACGATCTTTAGATTCAAAATTTTATTACATAGTTATGGCAATTGAAGAATCTAAAGATATAGAATCCATGATTGTTGATCAACTTTTGGGTTCACTTCAAGCCCATGAAGAGAAATTAAAGAAAAAAGTCAAAGAAGAGCAATTGGAACAAGAACTTCAAACAAATCTCACCTTGGGAGAAAATGAAACATTTAAAGATGGAATAAGTCATAGCCAAAGAGGAAGAGGTCAAGGACAAAGCTATGGAAGAGGTGGTTACAAATCTTTTAATAAAGATGAGAGAGGCCAAAATGCATATGCTACAAGAGGTCGAGGAAGAGGAGGAAACATGAAACAAAATGGAAGGCCAAGGTATGATAAATCACAAATAAAATGTCATAATTGTGATAAATTTGGGCATTTTGCTTTAGAATGTAGATCCACTTTTTACAAAGTTAAAGAGAGAACACATTATACTAAAGAAGATGAAGAGAATTCAACACTTTTATTGGCACATAAAGGAGATGAAAACAACGACAATCATACATGGTATTTGGACTCGGTGGCAAGTAATCATATGTGTGGAAGGAGAAGAATGTTCATAGAACTTGATGAATCGGTCAATGGAACCATTCTTTTTGGATATAACTCTAAAATTCTAGTTGAAGGAAAATGAAATATACAAATTAATTTAAAGAATAGAAAGAATGATTTTATTTCTAATGTTTATTATGTGCCTAAGATGAAGACAAATATTTTGAGTTTGGGGCAACTTTTGGAGAAAGGATATGATATACACATGAAAAATATAAAGCTTTTCATAAGAGATAGCAAAGGTAATTTAATTACTAAAGTGGAGATGTCAAAAAATAGAGTGTTTCCATTAAATATTTCCAATAATATTGCAGAATGCCTAAAATCATGCAATAAAGATTTATCATGGCTTTGGCACTTAAGATTTGGACACCTTAATTTTGGGAGTTTAAAATTGTTAAAAAATAAAAACATGGTGAAAGGCTAGGAAGCAGGGGTCCGGCTTCTAGGTGACGTACTGCGTATCGGGTGCGGCTGGGAAGCAGGGGTGCGTCGGTGCGGCAAGGGGTGCGTACGGGGTGCGCCATGTGGCATGTCTCCGTATCTGGGCTGGGGGTGCGGGAAGGGTGCGGATTTGGGGCGTGTCGGTGGCATGAAAGGTAAATTTCAGATTGGTTTTCATGCACAAGTCGAGCAGAAAACTTGGTTTTTGTGCACAACAATCTTTGACTCCTTTCTAGAAAGAGTGAGCAGTACTTGAAAGGAGAAACAAAATTGTGGGATGTTGGAGGCGATTAATCTGATCCACTTGATGGTGCCGAGGAGCTTGGGATAGCGAATCTTTCACTTGATGAGCCAGATATGAAAGCCATGATTATTCAAAGCGATGAATATTGAGTGTGAAATGATTGTTTAATTTTTCGTCTTTTAACTATAAGGTTTAAGGATGATGAAGTAGTGAATTTGACTATTTGATTTAAGTTTAATGAAACTCTTAATTTTCGTAATAGATTTTATCATATATTTATATTTATAATATTTTTACACATGTCGTAACTCCCAACACCCGAATCCTCATATTTTCATATTTGTCAAAGCTACGTATCCCCGTACTATGCACCCGCACCCCCGCACTTGTATCCTTGCTTCCTAGGTGAAAGGTTTACCATCAATAAATCATGAAAACAAATTGTGTGAAGGCTGCATATTTGGAAAACAATCAGGAAAATCTTTTCCAAAACAATCACCTACAAGGGCCAAAGAACCATTAGAACTGATTCACACCGATATTTGTGGCCTTATAAAACCATACTCGCTTGGAAAAAGTAACTATTTCGCACTTTTTATTAATGATTTTAGTAAAAAAACATGGGCCTATTATCTCAAAAATAGATCAGATGTATTTGATGCTTTTAATAAATTCAAGGCTTCAGCAGAAAATGAAAGTGGAAGCCATGAGATCTGATCGAGGCAGAGAATTTACATCAAAAAAATTTAGAGGTTTTGTGAAGAAAATGTAATTCATCGTTCATTGATAGTCCCATACACTCCGCAACAAAATGGAGTAGTAGAAAGAAAAAATAGATCTCTACTCAACATGGCAGGAAGCATGTTAAAGAGAAAAAATGTTCCAAAAGAGTTTTGGGCTGAAGCTATCGAATGCGCAGTATATTTAGCAAATCATTCTCCTACTTGAAGTGTGTGGAAAAAAAAAAGGCCTGAAGAAGCATGAAGTGGTAGAAAGCCTTGTATATCTCATTTGAAAGTATTTGGAAGCATTGCATATGCCCATGTGCCAGATCAAAGACGCTTAAAGTTAGATGATAAAAGTGAAAAATACATTTTCATTGGCTATGATTCATGGTCAAAAGGATATAAGTTGTGTAATCCTATTAATGACAAGGTGGTTGTTAGTCGTGATGTGGAGTTTGATGAAGAAAGTTCTTGGAATTTGAACAAAAAAGAAGATGATTACTGATTCTTTCCGCTTTATGAAGAGGAGTGCAATGATGTTGTGGAAGAAGAGCCCATTAGTCCAACACCATCATCTCCTTCAACCATCCATCGAGAATGTTCGCTTGAAGAAAGCTCAAATGAAAGACCACCACGCATGCGACCCTTGCAAGAACTATATAAGGTAACACCAATTTTTGATGATACTACGTTACTTTGTCTTTCTGGAAATCGTGAACCAATAGGTTATGAAGAAGCAAAACAAGACAAAAGATGGAGAAAAGCTATATATAAAAGACACAAAGCTATTGGTGCAAAATGGGTGTACAAAGTGAAGAAGAATGCTAAAGGAGAAGTTGAAAGATACAAAGCAAAGTTGGTGGCTAAAGGATACAAGCAAAGAGCAGCTACTCAACAAAATGGAAAATACATCAATTGAATGTGAAATCTGCTTTCTTAAACGGTAAATTGGAGGAGTTTATTTGGAGCAACCATCTGGTTGTAAAGTTAAAGGACAAAGAAGACAAAGTCTTAGCATTGAAGAAGGTGCTATACGGTTTGGAAAAACCAAGCTTACGGGGGGATGTTGGAAATAATCTTTCTTTTTTAAGAAATAGTTAATTGTATTGATAAATTAGTAATTGTATTAATGAATGGAATAAATTAAAGGAAAATATAGAATTCCTATTTTAGAGAAATCTAGATAATGTTTTCCTAGAATACTCTAAAGAGTATATTGCATTATAGAAGCAGTGTAATCAAGCTGATGTAAGCAATTAAGTTTGAATAAAATAAATAAAACAAGTTATTTCCTTCTCATATTAATCTCTCAAACTTCTTCTTCTAAAATTTCTAATAGTGGGATCAGAGCTACAAAAATTTTCTAATACAACCATACTCCCCTCAGTCCTTCCTGCTCCAAGCACCAAATGTATCTTATCAATGAACAGTACCACTTTCCTATCTGAATCCTCCACTTCGTTCAGCACAAATTTCAGCCTCTCCTCAAATTCTCCTCTATATTTCACACCAACCACCAATGCTCCCATATCAAGTGCTATCAACTTAACATCCAATAAATTGCTTGGCACATCACCTCTAACTATTCTCTGTGCGAGCCCTTCTACCACAGTTGTCTTTCCTACTCCAGGCTCTCCGATCAACTCTGGGTTGTTCTTTGTCCTTCGTGAAAGAATAAGTACAACCCTTCTTATTTCTTCATCTCTACTGATAACATGATCCAATTTCCCAGCCTTTTGTGTTTCATTGTTGTCCTCCTCAACCTCTGCCATCTCAACATCGTTGTTTTCTTCCACTTTTGGTTCGTTTGTCTCTTCATCTAACTCGGTCGTGCTTTTTAAGTTCTCATTTTTTCAATTCTTCTTTACTTCTTTCCTTGTCCACATTGATAGCATCATGCTCGCCTTTAAATCGATTTACATCTTCTAGTTCTATTAGTTTTTCTTTAGCTTCTTCGACCTCCTCTTCATCTTCTTCTTCTTTTATTTTTGTGTCATTCTTTGCATACACCTCTTTCAATAAATTTCATGAATCATTTGCGGATTTTTCTCCATAATATGGTCGAAAGCTTCGTTATCGACGTTCTTACACAAAGCAACACGAGCACAATGATCTTTCCATCTCAAACTTGTAAATACCTCACTCTCTTTCTTCGTCATATTTTTAATATCTTTTGGTCATTCATAGCCACTTTCAACAATTCCCAAAGCCCTTTGAAGATTAGCTCTTCTTTCTTTTTATTACTCCACTTTTCGAAGTTTTCTTTTGTGAGAACGAACGATGAGAAAAATAGAAATGTCATAGTTTCAACCAGACTCTGATACCAATTTGTTGGTGATTTTAGAGATGTATAAAATTTAGATAAGAGGTAGATAGAGAACGATATTAATATTTTTGTATTCTTACTTTCTTCCTTACAACAAAAATGACAACCCTTATATATAGTGGACTAAACACCCTTACAAATACTAATAGAAACCATTTCATTTTGATGGACATGACTCTTGACTCAAAAGACACAACAAATTACGAGCGGACACTAATTGGTTTACTTTCCAACAATACTAAATCTTTTTAAAAAAATCAATCATGAAAACATTGAGACTGCCAAACATATGACATATAAGTGGACAATCATGATGCAATGCAAAAGTCGACACATAGTATATTATAGCAATTGAAGTTTTTCTTTCGTTTGCATAAAAGCAAACACATGTAATTAAATTCACATACCTCAGACTTCACTATCTCAAAGCTTTGTCCTGATGACACCTAACCATTTCATGGATTCTTTTTTTCTTTTACGATAATTCACGTCTCAGGGCCTGTTTTAGAAAATAATCACTAAATTAGCCATGTTTTATACTTTATTACAGAAATATGCCTGTTTTGGGTTTACTGAAGGCGAGTTTTAGGAACTCGCACAAAGTCGCATTTACAAAACTCGCCTTCAGTAAACCCAATTAAAACAACCATACTTCATTTCAACAAAGTTTACGCATGGCAATCCTACATTGTTCGCTTCTTGATAATTTCCGAATAACATAACGTTGTTGTGCTATTTTCATTATTCGTTGTACATTAAAATCGGTGTTTGATTATATTAAAAATGATTTATATATATTTAATAAATCGTTATGCTTTATAAATTATTTCATAGCGATTTTCTGGAAATTTGATTTGGACACAACTCAAAATATGTAATATGAAATCTTCATTTTTCTCCCTCCTTATAAAAATATTTTAGTGGATTCGTACGTTTCTTGTTTTAAAGAATTCCGGCTTGTAAAAAAGCATATATATTCAGTTAAAGTTCAAAACGTAATAAAACGAACTACCACGACGCTATGAGCTTGTTTTTAATTATACAGTAAATTATACGTTCAAATATAGTGAATTTCATAAACCAAATAACAACAAATATTAACTAAAAAGCTGATTACTAGAGATTGTAACACAGAAATAAGTACTAAAACTTAGGAGGCAACAGATTCTAACACGAGACTAGGTACTATAACGTTGGATACAACAGATGCTACTTAGGAAAATAGTACACCACCAAACTACATCGGTCGTCACATGCTCTTGGGATGTGGAGTTGCCTAATCATTATGGTTAAACCGCAACTATTCAATAATGTTTTGGAGACTTCTAATATCTTGTTCGAGTTCGTTTGCATATGTTATTCCCCTTGGGCATAGCGGTTCATCTAGCCATTCTGTGTAAGTACATCCATTCAGATAGAATGGACATTTCTGAATGCGACGACCAATATTGTTGCTATTTACTTGAACCACAACTTCAACCGGATAATCGCAGTAGCCACAAACTTGATAGGATTCACCTTCCTGTTCATAAGAAATTAGAGCATGTGGTACTTGATAAGAAGCAACTTCTTGCCGTGGTACAACGACTGTCTATTCATACGTGTGTTGAACATTTGGTACTTGGGCTTGATTTGGAGGTTGGACGTTCCGCTGTTCAGACGGTGGTTCAACCCAAGGTCATAGTTAGTTTAGAAACTGGAGTTCATCTGCAAGCTCCTGAAGTCGCATCTATTCATACACATGTTCATCAGAGTCTGGAGATGATGGCCATGACGGCATAGTTATGGAAAAGCACAGAACAGTTGGAAACAAAGTTGTTGGAGTGAGGTAAGTTGTGAGTAATTCGACAGAGATATGTAGCTGCGTAGTGTACAAGTGAATAAATGGTAAAACAAGGAATGATGTGAACGGTCACTGGTACACTTTACTTTACATGCAACATGACATTGTTTCGTCTGACGTAATACTGTAGTGAATTTGCTTTACGTACTGCTTTATCAGCAATGTTCGTACTTCCGCGAATTTAAACATATTGCATTACATAACTGAGAAGTTTACAACAACGACGATTACAACATCAAGAAATGCAAACCACAATCATACGAACTAAAACAAAGGAAGACACAAACATCAAATTCGAAGTACAATAAAACAAAGGTAGTTTCCACATACACCTACCACGGGCGTGGGTAAAATCTAGCTCTAGGTGACTGAACTCCACGTTCGCACATCAGAGGGTCAATCCACTGCTTAAAGTAACAACAATCAATTTCATGAGGAAAAACCATGAGGTCCTCGTAGGATTCACAGCCAAAAAATCGACGACCAGCATTTTTTTCGGTTTTCGAAACAACCACGACCGATACTTATCCACAACAGAAAATAGGGTTGGATCCACCCAGACCTAGTGGCTCGACAACGCGCCATGCAACTACCCTTTCTTTTCCAGGTTGTTGATTTCCGATTCATCGTTGTTTTCCCATTTTTCCATGGTGGAGCCTACACTTTCTTTTCCCTGTTTCGACATAGTTAAAGAGGAAGGAGGCGGTGGCTGGAAGAAAAGAAATTGCGAATGAGGGTTTAGCCGAATTCATAGACGCCGCTATATATAGCGAAAAACAGGGTCATCCCCAACCACATATAATTTAAACATTTCACTACATAAAGGAGTTAAAAAAACAAGGTCGTCCCATCCACATGAGCATTATTGTTGACATATGCCTAGGAACTCGCAACAAGTCAGGCCAAAATGTATATAGTATATAATGTAGATTCTCTATCAGGGCTATAGTGGACATTGACAATTGCATATGGTTACATTGTAGATTCTCTATCCCATCTACAGTGGACAATGACAATTGCATAGTGTACAGTGGAGATTTTCTATCACGACAAATTGTATCAGGAGATTCTCTATCAATTTGGTCCCATGCTTTAGTCCTATACTGACTACTCTTATCAGGAGAGATTTCACTCTTTGATTTATTGGTGGTCCATGCTTCAAACCAGCATCTCTTCCTCTCTCCCTTATTAAAGACCAACCTCTCTTCCTCTCTTCATCACACACTAGTTTTTTGTAGAGTAGTTCACTATCAAAATGGCTATCTGGGCATACGACGACGATACCATGGTTCAAATGTACGATGAGTACGAACGGGGTAAACAACCCACAGAAGATGTCGAATTTGTGCCCGAAACGCAAATGGGAGTCCAAGTAGATGCTGCAGAGGTCGAGTTTGAACTTTTTAGTGCAACGCAACCCAACGTTGCAGTCCAGCGCATCGGGCTGGTTGAAAAATCCCTCAATGCTTGTTTTCATACCATTTGTTCATAAGAAATATTATGGTTTATTATGATACAATATAACATTTGTTTTGTTACATTGTATGTTGGCCAAAAGAAAATACAAGAAAAAGAATGTGTCAATTCCGTATAGGGTTTACGCTCAACATAGTGCCTATCCCATGAAGACAAATACGAATCAGACATGAAAAATAACAAATTATTATAGAAAAATTCCCTCAATGCTCAGTTTTCCTACCGATAGGTCAAGCTCCAGCATTACGGGTCGTTCAGTCCTTTGCTATTGCGAAGTCGAATGTAATGTTCTTGTTTCTAAAAGTCAAACGAATGCAGTCGTCGTTTTTATGGTTGTAAAGCATACATTCATGCACAGAACTGCCAAGGGTTGCAGAGTTGTAATTTTTTTCATGGTACGATCCACCTTTAACCGAGAGAGGTGTCCATTACACACTTGAGATGCAAGCTGTGGTTAATTGCTTGAAAAGAATGAATGCGGCAACTAAGAATGAAATGCTTCATGGGTGCTATGGTTCATTCTGAAGCTATGGGTCGTAGTTACGTTGTATTGGGTCGTGGTTATGTTGTATCGTTGGGTCTAAGTTATGTTGTATTTTTGGGTCTAAGTTATGTTCGGCCTTATTTATGTTGTACTAGATCGTACTAATATGTTTTTATCGAATTAGACGAACGCGGTTTGTATGATGTATGTTATTCTTATAAAGTTGTTTGGTTTGCTTAAAATAGTTTTTAAAGTGTTCAAAACCGGAGGCGAGTTTTCAAAACTCGCACAAAGGCGTGTTCTCAAAACTCGCCTTCGGACTACCCCAGACCAAAACTGTAACAACCCGTATTTTAATAACATGTTAAAACCATAAATCAAGGAAGAATTAATTTTTAAAATAAGAATCAAGGGAAATGGGTTGCGCCATTGCGTTCGACTCAAAATTCTGCTTGGAAACGAGTTCGAGTTTTCGAAAAACGGATTCCGTATGAGGGAGATATGACCCTCCGAAGTTTCAGGAATTTTCAGAGTCGAAAACAGCTCGAAATTCGAATTCGAAATTCGAATTCAAACTCCAGCGTAGGCTGGGCGGGAAATTTCCCGCCCAGGACCAGGTCGACCTAGGGGTCGACACTATGGTCGACCTCCCAGGGGCCAGGTCGACCCTATGGTCGACCTGGGGGTCGACCTGGTGCCAAAACCCAGTTTTGAGCCTAGGTTCATTCTGATGTTTATGGTCTCGTTTTCATCTAGATTCGTTTGCCAAATCCTATATAAACAGCCCCCTAACCCCATTCTCTTTACACCATTCTTCTCTAACCTTATGCTGCACAAATTCTTGATGGACATGGCTTCTTCTTCTTCTCCAAATTAAATTAAAAATAAAGTTAATCAAGGGAATTCTTCTACCTTCTTCTTCTAGCAACATAAGATTCGCAAATTGGGGATTTTCTGCTACATTCAAATCGAGATTCAACGATTCAACAATCGACGACTAGTTTCTAGATTCAACTTCTGCATCTCAATTTCTTAGTCCATGATCTGTAAGTTCTAGTTGCTTCTAGATTTCAACATTTATTTATAATATGGCCATGGAATAAAGTGGAATTGGATTTAAGTATGTTTATCGATTCAGACCTATTTCTGTTGCTTCTTGAATCTTGAGTTTGAGACTTGTCTATCTTTTCCCACGTCAAATTCATGATCTATTCAGCCTGTTGTAAATCAGTTTTCTTGATTCATGTTGGTATTATTATCAAGTTGTAATCTTCATGCCTGTGATGATGTTTTTCACTCAGATCTTATTTTTATGCAAAATTTTATCTTCCCCTATTTATTTTCTTTTGATGAACCTTGGTCAGTTTCGGACTTAGGCCTAAATCGCGATTTGCCTACGATTGAATACGGGGAAATACTGGGATATTACCTATTTGGATATATGTGTTTGGTGGAATTGATGGCATAACATGAAATTGGAAATTTGGGTATTATCAATATAATTGAAATTGCAAGTTTGGGCATTGACATATGTAAATTTGGTATGAACTGGGCATATGTAAAACTGACATGTAATCTTGAACTTGGGCATATGTTAATTATGTAAAAATTGGAGTTGAAGCGTATATGATAATTTAGGACTTGGTAGAGGTTGAATATGCACGCGCCTAAGTTGGGTTTTGGGTAGTTGGCATGTATTGTAAATAAAAGGCTATAACTTGGCATAAATTTATAGTGAATTATGATAATAATTTGGGAATAAGTTTTGTGGCAAAAATGTGAATTATGAACACGAACGTGAACATGGCTAACTCGAGGTTGGTTTGAGTTTGAAGTGTAATTCTGCCCGGAACCGCCCGGCATATCTAGTGACTGCGAATAATAAGATCCAATGTGAGAAGTTAGTCATATCGTGCTTAAACCCGAGGTTAGACTGAGTTGTGGTGTAATTCTGTCCGGAACCGCCCGGCATATCCAGTGACCACAACAACAGGTCTAATGTGAGTGGTTGATGCATTAATAATTAATTAATGCCAATAAACAGACATAATAAAAATGGAAAGGTTAAGTAACATATGAATAGTCGACACTTAACCAATATGATATGAATAGGTGGGTTAAGTAATATGACTAGACTAACGACACTTAACCGATATGACATGAATGGGTGGGTTAAGTAATATGACTAGACTAACGACACTTAACCGATATGACATGAATGGGTGGGTCAAGTAAAACCTGAACTTGATCGCTTGAGAACACTTAACCATTTTAACATGTTAATTAGACAAGTGGGTGCGGTTGAGTAGATTATTAACACTTAACCAACATAACATGACAAGTGGGTGGGTTAAGTTAACTTGAATTGATTGATGACACTTAACCGACATGACATGATACATTGGTGGGTTAAGCTAACACAAGGGAGAACACTTTAACCAATATAACATGATGTGTGGCAGGGTTAAGTCAACTTGAACCGCTTGAATATACTTAACCAATTTGACATGATGATTTGGTAGGGTTATACAATTTGACACGATGATTTGTTAGGGTTAAGTCATGAACCGCTTGAATATACTTAACCAACTTGACACACGATTCGTAGGGCTAAGTCATGAACTTGAACGACAACACTTAGCCAATTTGACATGACACGTAGGCGGGTTAAGTCACGAACTTGAATGACAACACTTAACCAACTTGACATGCTAGACTGATAAGGGTTAAGTCACAAATTTAAATGACAACACTTAACCTGTTGGACGGAAACCCTAGTTACGCGGTCCATTTCAGCAGTAACCCACTTAGATGTATCATGGTACCACGGAAATAGGCTGGGTAGGGCACGATTACTGGGCTGATTGTAAGCGACCAGAACGACGGCTGAGTTGGTGCGCCAGTGTGGGTTTAGGTAGACTATGGTCGTGCACGTAGTCCGGAGTTGAAAAAGCAGGCATTGGGCATCAGTAGGTTTACACTGTGCATGCTTGATTCGTGTCGGGGGTTGGCACCCTAGGGCTTGATACACCCTCTGGTGGACTCAGCACAGGTAACTACATTCGTGATAGGGCCGTATGACACAGACACATGAACGAGCTAGGACTTGTAGGGAGCCGATCAATTAATAGATCGTTTCGTGGGACCAAGTAATGGCTCATTTCATGACATTGGGCAAGGGATCATTTTATAGTCAACACAAGAAACGGGTTGGGATCACCTTATTATATAATACGGGCTACTAGTTGGGACACTAGTAGGCGGTAAGGATCCTTGTTACACAGGACACTAGTTGGAACACTAGTAGGAATATGAAACATTCTATGTAAGACACTTGTGAGATACTAGTACGAGTGGTGCAGAGCAAATAGATATCATATAAATATTTTAATGGTGAAGCAGAGAAATATTGCGATGCTTGATAGAAATCTTGTGAAATTATACTTAGTTTATCTTGAATGGGAACCTTGTGATGTTATACTTGACAAAAGTCATATGATGTTATTCTTAGTTATCGTTCCTGTAGCTTATCTTGTCATCATGCTTATGTTTACTTTCAGTTTATTCATGCCATGCTATCTTTACCTGTTTTTATGCTGAAAGTCACTAGGACTTACTCAGTCTTTATGACTGACCCGTTTTGTTTCGCCTCTTTTTCTTCCGTTTCCCCTCCCCCCCCCCCTCCAGGTTCGCAGGTGGGAATACAGCTTAGTTCGGATGTTACCAAGCTCCCAGGCTCTTTTATGTACGGCTTGGATCTCTCTTGGCTATGGCTTGCTTTGCTTTATTAGGGAATAATTCAATTTGTTTTTATGCTTTTTGTTTTTGAGCAAGACAGATATTTTAGCTATGAAAGTGAGTATTGGAAGTTGATGGGCTTTTATTGTAAACAATTATATTCAATAAATGATTTGAAGTACTTCTACTTTACTTTCCGTTGTTTTATATATGTCTGTCTTGTAATATTTCTGTTCCAGTACCCATAATGTTCTGTTGAAGTTAAGGCATTCCCTTTGTGAGTGACCTTAACGGATGTGGGGTGTTACATTTGGTATCAGAGCAGAAGGTTACCAGACTGGGCAAAAGTTTTCAGAAACCCTCCCGAAACTAGTTTTCAAAACGTTTGCAAAGAAGCATTTTTCTAAGATAAGTTTTGTTTTACAAAAGGCATATTCCCTAAATCCATATGCACTATCTTTTGATTCTCTCTTTGAATCTCTTCTTTCTCTCTTTTCACCATAGTTTTGTAGGCATACGACACATGTCGGAGGGCAAAGGAGTGCCCAACCTCCATCTGTGGCCGCAGTAGTTTTACTTGCGACTAATCTTATTTCAAGCTTTGTAGGGTTGCCGTGTGATGGAGGTAGCTTTCGAGAAACTTGTCAACAAGCTATACAAGGATAGTAAGAACGAGGATAAAGAACACAAGCCTAAGGATGAGAAACTTGTTGATATGGCTTAATCCACGAAGGAGGAAAAGGTGAAAGGAAAGAGGCCAAAGTGAGAGAATAATAAAACCCATGACAAGAGAAAGTATCTTAGTATGGTAAAAAGGGACATGTAGTTAAGTATTATAGGACAAGGACAAGGGTAAAGGACAAGATCGTTGAGAGGGAAATTGTTTGCTCTCACTACTAGCATACCTAAGAGAGGTGGTAACGTTTCTATTAAAAGTTTAGCTTTTCTTTTCTATCATACCGTGGGAACTTTGTTTTTGAACATCGCGTCCTTTTAATTCTGCTTTGATAGTTAAGTCTCTGCACCTTAGTACTAGCGCAGTAGAAGATCCCATTTTTGTCTCAAATCCTGTTGGGGAATCGGCTCATTTATTCATGACTTGTTTGGATTTGAGAATGTCAATGCTAAGTGTTGAGTTTAGAAGCAATGCTTATGTTTTTGGGCTATGGGTTGATTTTAGGGATGAAGTGGTTATCCAGAAATGATACCTTTCTCGAGTATGAAAAGAGGGTAGTTAGACTCTTGACTTGCCTCGGTAATGCCCTCGAAGTCTAGTGTAACCCGTAGGCTTTGCCATGCTTAGTTACCTAGAATCTCTTGATACATTTATTGATCCGCTCGAGTAGTGTTCGCCACTAAGGCGCATGGTTCATTTCGCTTATGCATTAGTTATAGAAAATCACCTTAGTAAGTGCATTTGGCAACATGATTGACATCTGTTTATTTTCAAGAAATAGTTCTTCTGTGTGGAATACCTTATAGTGAGTAAACGAGATCCAGGATTCACTAGTGAATTTTGGAGAGCTTGCATGAAACCATGGGTACGCAGTTATGTTTGAGCCGAGTATACTAGAAAAAGAATAAGTGAAAGTGGAACGAGAGGCAACATGAAATGAGTTCCAACTCATATTTTGGAAACAAGAATTAAGAAGCTACGAAATTGTGAAGTTAAAGACGGTCAAAGCACAATGGAGTTAAGCTCAAGGAAATGCGACTTAGAAGATTGAAGACTAGATACGCGCATCATATCTCTTTTTAAGGGTATGTCCTTGATCCCTCTTTTCCTGTGGAGCTTACTTGCATGCTATCTTTTAAGTAAAACCTCTCGGTCCTATTCTCAATCCTATTTCTGTTGCAAACCCCATAGGGAGTTTGACTCATCTGTTAGTAATACATGTTGGGGCTTGAAGGTGTTCGTTGGGTTGACTAAAATTTTTGGGTTTTATAGGATATGGGTTAGTTTTAGGAAGGAATTTCTTGTGACCTAAAAGGAGTCATCATGTTTAGTTTCCTAAAAACATATATATTAGTTGGGTTGAGAAATTCATTGGGTATCAGTCTGATGTTGATTTCGGTATTCGGGGCTGGTGCCTAGGGAGTTCTTCTCCTAATTAGTATATATGTGCCGTAGATTTCCAGTTTTGACATTGCCTAATGGGCACAAAGTTTTTACTTGCTTCTATCATTCGACTATATCTTTAGGTAGGAACAATTGGGTGTAAACATGTGTTTAAGACATTTTATGATTAATGGTTGCAAGTGGTTGTAAGTGGTTGCTAGTGTTTGCTCGTGGATGCATATACATGCACATTAGACACTAGATCGGCTCAGTCACCTTTCATATTGCATATGCATGAGTGTTTAAACTTGTTTATGGATGAAATTGAATGTGTTATCATGTGGATGTTGCATATGGATGGATGGTTGTGCACACATATAGTGTTTATGTGACTAGGACTATTTGCATACATGTTGGACTCATGGCACTAAACATATTTTGCATTAAGAAGATCAATCAGGCCTGATCATTTGCATTAGATAAGGAACATATACCCACACTTTCTGCATATATCCATACAGCATTAGAAATCTCTTAAGGACGATGGATGCCTGTGATTGATGATTGAGTAGATGGATGATCGGATGATAGGATGCATTCTTCTTAACTTGAAGATTTCGGGGACGAAATCCTTTAAGGAGGGGAGAATGTAACAACCCGTATTTTAATAACATGTTAAAACGATAAATCAAGGCAGAATTAATTTTTAAAATAAGAATCAAGGAAAATGGGTTGTGCCATTACGTTCGTCTCGGAATTCTGCTTGGAAACGAGTTCGAGTTTTCAAAAAAGGGATTCCGTATGAGGGAGATATGACCCTCCGAAGTTTCAGGAATTTTCAGAATCGAAAACAGCTCGAAATTCGAATTCAAAATTCGAATTCAAACCCCAGCGCAGGCTGGGTGGGAAATTTTCCGCCCAGGACCAGGTCGACCTGGGGGTCGACACTATGGTCAACCTCCCAGGGGCCAGGTCGACACTATGGTCGACCTGGGGGTCGACCTGGTGCCAAAACCCAGTTTTGAGCCTGGGTTTGTTCTGATGTTTTTGGTCTCGTTTTCAGTCTAGATTCGTTCTCAAAATTCTATGTAAACAGCCCCCTAACCCCATTCTCTTTACACCATTCTTCTCTAACCTTATGCTGCACAAATTCTTGATGGACATGGCTTCTTCTTCTTCTTCAAATTAAATTAAAAATAAAGTTAATCAAGGGAATTCTTCTACCTTCTTCTTCTAGCAACATAAGATTCGCAAACTGGGGATTTTCTGCTACAATCAAATCGAGACTCAACGATTCAACAATTCGACGACTGGTTTCTAGATTCAACTTCTGAATCTCAATTTCTTAGTCCATGATCTGTAAGTTCTAGTTGCTTTTAGATTTCAACATTTATTTATAATATGGCCATGGAATAAAGTGGAATTGGATATAAGTATGTTTATCGATTCAGACCTATTTCTGTTGCTTCTTGAATCTTGAGTTTTGAGACTTGTCTATCTTTTCTCACGTCAAGTTCATGATCTATTCAGTCTGTTGTAAATCAGTTTACTTGATTCATGTTTGTATTATTATCAAGTTGTAATCTTCATGCATGTGATGATGTTTTTCTCTCTGATCTTATTTTTATGCAAAATTCTATCTTCCCCTATTTATTTTCTTTTGATGCACCTTGGTCAATTTCGGACTTAGGCCTAAATCGCGATTTGCGTACGATTGATTATGGGGAAATACTGGGATATTACCTATTTGGATATATGTGTTTGGTGGAATTGATGGCATAACATGAAATTGGAAATTTGGGTATTATCAATATAATTGAAATTGCAAGTTTGGGCATTGACATATGTAAATTTGGTATGAATTGGGCATATATAAAACTAACATGTAATCTAAAACTTGGGCATATGTTAATTATGTAAAATTTGGAGTTGAAGCGTATATGATAATTTATGACTTGGTAGAGGCTGAATATGCACGCGCCTAAGTTGGGTTTTGGGTAGTTGGCATGTATTGTAAATAAAAGGCTATAACTTGTCCTAACTTTGTAGTGAATTATGATAATAATTTGGGAATAAGATTTGGGGCAAAAATGTGAATTATGAACACGAACGTGAACATGGCTAATTCGAGGTTGGGTTGTGTTTGCAGTGTAATTCTGCCTGAAACCGCCTAGTATATCCAGTGACTGCGAATAATAAGATCCAATGTGAGAAGTTAGTCATATCGTGCTTAAACCCGAGGTTAGACTGAGTTGTGGTGTAATTCTGCCCGGAACCGCCCGACATATCTAGTGACCGCAACAACAGGTCTAATGTGAGTGGTTGATGCATTAATAATTAATTAATGCCAATAAACAGACATAATAAGAATGGAAAGGTTAAGTAACATATGAATAGTTGACACTTAACCAATATGATATGAATGGGTGGGTTAAGTAATATGACTAGACTGACGACACTTAACCGATATGACATGAATTGGTGGGTTAAGTAATATGACTAGACTAACGACACTTAACCGATATGACATGAATGGGTGGGTCAAGTAAAACCTGAACTTGATCGCTTGAGAACACTTAACCATTTTAACATGTTAATTAGATAAGTGGGTGCGGTTGAGTAGATTATTAACACTTAACCAACATAACATGACAAGTGGGTGGGTTAAGTTAACTTGAATTGATTGATGACACTTAACCGATATGACATGATACACTGGTGGGTTAAGTTAACACAAGGGGGAACACTTAACCAATATAACATGACGCGTGTTAGGGTTAAGTCAACTTGAACTGCTTGAATATACTTAACCAATTTGACACGATTATTTGGTAGAGTTATACCAATTTGACACGATGATTTGTTAGGGTTAAGTCATGAACCACTTGAATATACTTAACCAACTTGACACACGATTCGTAGGGCTAAGTCATGAACTTGAACGACAATACTTAGCCAATTTGACATGACACGTAGGTGGGTTAAGTCACAAACTTGAATGACAACACTTAACCAACTTGACATGTTAGACTGATAAGGGTTAAGTCACGAATTTAAATGACAAC
The DNA here is from genome assembly GCA_030737875.1 of Allium sativum. NCBI lineage: Eukaryota > Viridiplantae > Streptophyta > Magnoliopsida > Asparagales > Amaryllidaceae > Allium > Allium sativum. The sequence goes on from CM060917.1 coordinate 29,164,223, forward strand.
ACTTAACCTATTGGACGGAAACCCTAGTTACGCGGTCCATTTCAGCAGTAACCCACTTAGATGTATCATGGTACCCTGGAACTAGGCAGGGTGAGGCACGATTACTGGGATGATTGTAAGTGGCCAGAACGACGGCTGAGTTGGTGCGCCAGTGTAGGTTCAGGCGGACTATGGTCGCACACGTAGTCCGGAGTTTAAAAAGCAGGCATTGGGCATCAGTAGGTTTACACTGTGCTTGCTTGATTCGTGTCGGGGGTTGGCACCCTAAGGCTTGATACACCCTATGGTGGACTCAGCACAGGTAACTACATTCGTGATAGGGCCGTATGACACAGACACATGAACGAGCTAGGACTTGTAGGGAGCCGATCGATTAATAGATCGTTTCGTGGGACCAAGTAATGGATCATTTCATGACATTGGGCAAGGGATCATTTTATAGTCAACACACGATACTGGTTGGGATCACCTTATTATATAACACTGGCTACTAGTTGGGACACTAGTAGGGGGTAAGGATCCTTGTTACACAGGACACTAGTTGGAACACTAGTAGGAATACGAAACATTCCATGTAAGACACTTGTGAGATACTAGTACGGATGGTGCAGAGCAAATAAATATCATATAAATATTTTAATGGTGAAGCAGAGAAATCTTGCGAGATAGAAATCTTGCGAAATTATACATAGTTTATCTTGAATGGGAACCTTGCAATGTTATACTTGACAAAAGTCATATGATGTTACTCTTAGTTATCGTGCTTGTAGCTTATCTTGTCATCATGCTTATGTTTACTTTAAGTTTATTCATGCCATGTTATCTTTACCTGTTTTTATGCTGAAAGTCACTAGGACTTACTCAGTCTTTATGACTGACCCGTTTTGTTTCGCCTCTTTTTCTTTCGTTTCCCCCCAGGTTCGCAGGGTGGGAATACAACTTAGTTCGGATGTTACCAAGCTCCCAGGCTCTTTTATGTACGGCTTGGATCTCTCTTGGCTATGGCTTGCTTTGCTTTATTGGGGAATAATTCAATTTATTTTTATGCTTCTTTGTTTTTGAGCAAGACAGATATTTTAGCTATGAAATTGGGTATTGGAAGTTAATGGGCTTTTATTGTAAACAATTATATTTAATAAATGATTTGAAGTACTTCTACTTTACTTTCCGTTGTTTTATATATGTTTGTCTTGTAATATTTATGTTCCAGTACCCATAATGCTCCATTGGAGTTAAGGCATTCCCTTTGTGAGTGACCTTAACGGATGTGGGGTGCTACAAAAACGGGTCTACATATGTAATTATGTTGGAAACATGGCTAAATCTGTTATAAGTTTCGAAAAAAGATCTACACACGTGAATTTTCCTTTCTTTTATCCACAAATAGAATTCAATGATATCCCTGATTTTGGGCATACTTATCAGTTTAACTTTAGTATCGTCTTTCAAACTAATTCCAATACCCGATTAGACTTAGAACCACTTGCTGTCTCTTACAGTAGAATAGTGAAAATCGGTAATGTCCTTGCTTATGAACCCATACATTAAGTTAGCCTCTTGTTTGTAAATATGTATGTGGTTATGCATCCAATATGTTTGAAAAAAGATTCGTATACCAAATCACCCTTACCGTTAACTGTTATGAACTATAACCATATTTTCTAAATATTCAGAAAGCTAATTAGAGTTAATGACACACACACACACATGAATGCACTTTACCAACTCAATGATTGTGGTAGACATAACATGATTCCAGGACCATTATTTAGTGGGAAAAGGATCAACATCAAATAGTAAAATCCAACGTACCTTTCTCATTGCTCATGTGAAGATTAATGCATTGTCAAGTTACAAAATACCATAGAAGAAGAAACTGAGTTTTAAATTTCTGATAGTAGGTAGGAATGGGAATAAAAAGAGCAAAATATGAAAATAAAACAGCCATTGCCACATAATAAAATTGTAAAAGATGGAAAGATACATCAGTTTATTCTTTTATAGCACCTTATGTGCACAACTTTTATATGTTGGTTAGCAAGTAAAGCTATTACTAATAAATTTTTATTGAAATCAGTTTGTATACAATTTGTTTTTCGATAAGACGACATATGGATCTAGAAAAAAATTAAGACATGAAAATGTCAAAATCATACTAGAACCAAATTCAATAGATTAAAAATAGAACCCGAAAAATGCTTTTGCGAAAAGAAGTATCTTTCTTCTGAATTTATACAAACTCCTTATCTCTATCTTCATAATTTTTTTATCTACATCTTCTTTTCGTCAATGTGCTTTTTGTTTGACGATGTTAATTTAAATATATGTATTTCCACTAAATAAAGGGTACAAAATCACGTAGCTGAAATTTACGAACTTGGACTTTTTTAACTGTTTGTTTGCATGAACATGAAAACGCAGCTGATATTTAAAAGTACATAATTATGAAAGCAACCATACACAATTGTTGATTATCTTTGATGATAAACATAAAATCAATTGTATAAAAAAAATTGAAACAAGAGACAAATTAATATCCAATGCTCAAAACTTGTGAAAAATGAAATATTCAAACTTGATAAGCAACCATGGTAGATCGGTAATCCATATTCCTCCCTAAAACAAAAGTATTTATAAAGAAATTTAAATTAGTTATTAAAATTAACCATTAACAGTCAAAAGGATGTCAATTATTTGTTACTTTCTTCCTATTTCAAAATAAAATGAATCCTCTCTGCCAATTTGCAAGCATAGTGAATTTCTTTATTTGCAAGCATAGTGAATATCTTTAACTAAAGAATGTCATGTTATCTTTTTAAAATTTAATTATGTTCTAATTTCCAGTACATAACTACTGTTTAGCAAATTTACATGCATTTTTTATACCATTGTAATAAATTCTAAAGGTTGGTTCTGAACTGTCAAGTGCATATCAAATGTTCACTAAATTTAGTATTTTAAAATTACATGAATACTGATCTAGAATCAATATACTTTACTAGTGTTTGTATGACTCGATGTAGTCTAATCATTAAGCAACAAATATAAGTTTGTTGCACTCATAACTACTTATTATTTCTTTGTAAGCATTGGAAATACAGTACTAATAATATAATTATAAAACTATTGGAAATTGGAAATTAATTTTATCTTCTTTATATTACGCCAGTCAAAATAATTCTAATCACTACTTTTTCATATGTGAAAATCCTTAATGAATTTTATCCTCCTAACATTACCCTCGACCATAAATCATAACATGCAAGGTCATTAATTTTATTGTAAAAGTACAAATAAAAAAAAGAGTCAAGTAAATTATAGAAGTACGTGCCTTGTAAAGAAATGGAAATGTTTGGGAAGCAGGAGGTAAGAGTTAACGTACAATTGACTAACTCGTCGATAAATAACAGTAAGACATCTTTTATTTCATAAACTAAATCCTTAAGCTCATTTGCTTATATATATGCATGTGTGAGTGTGTGTAATAAATATGTTTAATATGTGCAATAAACGTACATGTATGTAGATATATGGGCCTAAATAGTGGATAAATTCGGAATAACTATAAATTTAGAACATCAATTATTTACCAATAGTAAGCATATACACAAATGCAATAGGGGTAATCGACTTTTCTTCTCAATGACGTGACATGTCCGTAGGTGGATCAATGTATTAGAAGATAAAGGGAACCATGCACCTTGCATAATAGCAGAAATTAAAGGTATTTACGAACAACAACAAAGAGATCAAGCAAACAGATGATAATAATAGGGCAGTCTGTACCCGTCAAACCGTAACATCGAAAAAAATTCCATAAGAATAACATCGAGTTTTCAACTATGTACTAAAGCATATAAGATCAATTGATCAATGTAGAAGCGTGTCAAGAAAGAGTTCATAAGCATAATTAATAGATAACATCTCATAGAAACTGCTAAGCCTAAACCATTTGATGCTTACTTTAAAGAAGCACTAAGTAAAAATATTTTACAGATGGTAATTAAGATATTATCTCATAAAACAACATAGTGTCGAATGTTAATCTGGCTTAAGCCCTTAAGGTCTCATTCGGATCGAAAGATAACCCATTATAACGTATACATTTACATTGTTAAATCATTACTAAAATTGGTAAAATATGATCCAAAACATGTAAACTTATTTGATTTTGGATGAAGTGGAACTAATTTGATCGTAAACTTATTGTAGGAAGAATGAAAGTAGTGGGAAGAGTGTCCGGATGAGGAATATGTACTGATTTGGGAAAAAAGTAGTTTGTTAAGAAACTGATCGTGGAGTTGGAAGTTGAAAGCAAGTTATGGATAGAAGGGAAACATATGTTTGTTGAGCATTTTGAAATGGTGATAGAATAAGGCTGTCCACGTCAATCAGAGAGGGTTTCTATTTTTATATTTAAGTAATAGATACTAGATAAAGAAAAAATTATCAAAATCCGAGCTTTGCTCCGTACTTATCCATTACATGCTCATGACTAGCTGCAGCGTTCATGACTCAGCCATGGATCAAAAATTCTAGCTACAGCGATCAATGACTCGGCCACTTATCACTTCTCTTGCTTTGATCCCGTACTTATCCACTGCATGCTCATGACTAGTTGCAGCATTCTTGACTCAGCTATGGATTAAACATCCTAGCTGCAGAGATAAGTGATTCAGCCACTTATCCACTACATTTGTATTACAACATCTCTTACCAACTTATCCACTGCATGCTCATGACTCAGCCATGAATCAAACATCCAAGCTGCAATTATCAAACCGCTTACACAACAAGTAGTTCTTGCATAAATGATGCAACCTGTTAAAACTCGTGGCCTAAAGCTGAATACAATCTCTATATAGTTTTCAAACATGGTGAAGCCTTCTTTATCTAACCTATGTTTATCCGTTGAATTCCCTAACTTAAGCCCTTTCAATCATTTTGCATACCTGAAGCCAAGTGCATCCTTCAAGCTCACAAATATGTTGAAGCCTCTCTCGTTCCAACATTAGTTCACCCTCCCTACTAGTTCACCCAAGATCATATTCTCTTAAAAGCAATAGCAAACATGTCACAACCTTTACTAGTGAACTAAAGTAACCTTTGATAAATAACTGGTCAATTTATATAATACATAGTTATTTCGATCAAAATATTTTCAGAAAATCAATTTATTTTCAGAAATATAGTTATCATTTGTAAAGTTTAATTAATTTCTTTAAATCTTAGTTAACTTAGTTCATTTTTTATAACTACGTTAAATAGTCACAACACTCGGTCAACTTCTATATAACAATGGTTAAATTTTCAAACATTATTTATCTTTCAAAACATAGTATAATTAGTTAATCTTTATGAAATTTAGCTAAATATTTATAAACATAGTCAGATTTTGTAAATTCAATCAATTTTCACAAAAATTAATTCACTGATTTCTCCAAAACGAAACTTGACTTGTTATTTGAAACCGACAATATATGCTAAAATATTATGATAAATAGTTCAACTCAATGACAGGAGAAATCAATAGCTTAGATGGTAAAATGAGATTTCTGTTTATTTAAGCATTAGGATAGCATTCATAAGAGAAATAAAACCAATTTCAATTTGATATGATCAGCTTTTAGTATAACAACTAAAAGTTAGTTAGATCATGCATGGTAGGATGCTAAAAAAACTACAATGTTGAAGTAATACCTATAAGAAACTCGTATATAAGCTGGGTTGGTATAAATACCATAAATATACAGATATCGACTTTAAACAATATCATCCAAATACATGAAAATCAATCCATGGGCTATCATACAATTGCACATATTCTTTAGAAAAAAAAAACAGCGGAGCCTATGTAAAAACAAGGCATATATACCAAATTACTACATAATATAATATGGAAAACCTTTTATTAGATTTCACGGGTCCTAAAAGATTTTTTTTTCTCCAAATCTGGTTTGAAGAATATGACATATCAAATAATAATTTGCTATTTTCCATGTCTGATTCGTGTTTGTCTTCATAGGACAGGCACTATGTTGACCGTAAACCCTATACGGAATTGACAAATTCTTTTTCTAGTATTTTCTTTTGACCAACATACAAAGTAACAAAACAAATGTTATATTGTATCATAATAAACCATAATATTTCTTATGAAAAAAATAGGTAGGAAAACTGATTTGGATATGAGATTTATCCGTATATACCAATAACGTGAATTTTTACATTCAACTTTACAATACTTCAAAGAATACAATATTACTTACTGGTGTAGGGTGCACAAACCATTTTAAACATTTGGGTTGAAATTTTATTATGATTTTCATTCTGTGTAACACAATCTAAAAGTTGGCTATATTAAAAAATTATTATAATACCTACAAATTGAAAGAAATCTTACTCGTACAAAGTATAAATAAAACATTATATTGACTTTTCATTTCAAAATCATAGGTAGATAGATAATCAAGCATTCACCGACTCTATTGCGAGATTCCAAAAGATTAGAAATATTTTAAAGTTGGATGATAAATTGCATTCAAGATTCAATGGAATTTTTTTTGGTAGTAATTCATGTGAGTCGGATTACATCTAGCTTCTAATGAGGACCAATTAGTGCAAGGAACCGACATATAACATATTCCTTTTCCATTCAAGTTTGGGGATTCAATCAATCGATCCCCTAACGAACGCTCCACAAGAAAACAGAAAAAAAATGAGAAATATACCTAAAATCATAAGGTACAGTATGCAAGGAGGCGCTTTAGCTGAATAGACGAATCCAGCTTCAGTGGAGTAGAGGACGTGAGCTTCAACGAATTTGAGGAGTAGAGTTCTGGGAAGTTGAGAATCGCGCTTTAGTGAAGTATGGGAGTCGAGCCCCTGCATTTTGGATAGGGGATGAAAGATAGGAAAACCATATATTTTGAAGTGAAGAAGGCAATTTATTAGGTTTTCGTAGTTGACAAATTTTATTTCAACCAAGCAATGTGCTGAGTAGCCCCCGAAAAGTTGAAAAAATCGATATATCATCGATTTTGCCGAGTAGCCCTCCACTAATTTTTAAAAAAAGCCAAAAAAATCCTTCCACGTAAGGTGAGTGTGTGGCTTTACTGTGTACCTTGTAGTAGCCCTACGTGGTTCCTTAGAGTACCACATGGTTGCTCTACAGGGTACACTAAGAAACACGTAGGACTATTATGAGGTACACTAAGAAACCACGTAGGACTACTACTGTAACAACCCGGATTTTCAGAACCAATTTTAAATTTTTATTTTAGCAATTTTAATGGATTTTGGATATTTAAAATGAATTATTTTAAATAATAACGACTAAAATTTATTAAAATCGAAGATAGAACGAATAAATTTATTTTAATTATAAAACGAGCCTGAAATGGCGCGGTAGTCTGAAATTTCGATTTCAAATTTCAAATGAATGTATAGAATTCAAAATAAATCGGATTTCAGTGAAACAAGAAATATTTGAAAATATCTTTCCAACGAATGTGAAAAATCCAGATTTCATAACGGGAATAAAAAGTTATATCTAGCTAAAAATTCAGAATAGTCGCTATGGAATATATATATATAGCCTTTAAAAATAGCCATTTTGCAAACGACCTCCATTTTTGACGAGATACTTTTGTTGGTTCCGGAATGTCATTATTGCTTGGTTTCAAATTTCATAATTTTTGGAATTAATATGTGAGTGCAGTAAATTTAAATGTGTTTGGTAATTTAAATTTGAATTGGGTCGACCAGAAAATGACCATTTTTCAAACGGTCTCCAAATTCGACGAAATTAGTTTTGTTAGGACCGTATCGTCAAAACATAGCCAGATTTATTTTCTAGAATTTTTGGAGTCAGTATGTGGCCCCGGTAAATTAACATGTACGTTTAAATTCAATATATATTGATTTATATTTTAATTTGGACGAAAACTTATCAAAACGATAGAATTGGTTTACGAAACATATCCCATTATGTTCGGAATGGGGTTATTTGGTTAGGGGTGGCAGTCGTTGGAGTTGATTTGGAGTTCGAACAGTTAAATGTGTATTTTTGAAATTAAATAATATATATATATATAAATACTCTTGCCCTTGGTCAAAACCCTACTCAGAAGTCATCCTTCATTTTTGCCGCCACCCTTGAAATAACGCCCCACATCGTTCCATTTTCTCCTTCTAATTTCTTTCAAATCATCTTGAATTAGGCTTCAGTTCCAAAGCGATTATTGTAAAGTGTTTAATGAACTTCAATTCCATATGGATATGATGGTGTATGGGTTGGAAAATTGCGAGATATTGAGCCACAAATGGCTGATGTTCGGCGCTGTTTTCGAGGAGCATGATGACTTCGAACGAAACGCCGTGCTCGGCATTGGAAGAGGAGGGAAGGAGCTTCAATTTGGCACCTGGCGATCGAACTCCGTTGGTCCGATGCAGTGCTGACGATGAGGATTCGAAAACAATGGGTTTCCAGAATTAGATGGCAAAGAGGAAAGGGGTTTAACCCTAATTAAGTAATAAATTATAATTAATTATATTTATTTAGTGTGGTGCTAAGGGCACCCCAATATGTTCTTCCTAATACCACGACTAAAAAATACCACAAGAATTAGTATTACACTCTTCTTAATACCACAGACTTAAAAAATTGGGGCTATCACACTGTTTTATCCTATTTCTATTTCATTCGATTTTCGTTGGTTCTCATTTGTAAAACCGATCAACGAGCTAAACCCTAGATATATAACCGATCAACAAATTCAACGCTGCAATATAAAATGTCGTGAATAAGGTTTGAATTAAGCAAACTAGAAGAGAAGTGAGAGATTAGGGTTTTAGATCACCAGACAATTGAGAGATTACCGTATGAATTTGAATTTTCCCACGAGAGATGCGAAGAAGACAGCGATTACGAGAGATTATGGTATTTAGATTAGCTTAGTACGTGATTAATTCAGCAAATAATGATTGAGTGGGAGATTACAATGGAGTACAGGTAATGTGGTACTAGGAAGCATACAAAATTTAGTGAGTTTTATTTTTTTAATTGTGGTATTAGGAAGAATATATTGGAGTGCCCTTAGCATCACACTTTATTTAATGAATTGGTGTAATCTAATGTTTGGATGACCATATCTCCTTCATATGAATACAGAATGGGACGATTTCAGAAGCGTTGTAATCCTTTCGACGAGAGCTACAACAATAGAATAAACCAGAATCGAAAAGGAGCAAATCAGAATTTGAAGCAGAATTAAATCCGAACAGTTCAGAAATTAAAACTGATGGAGTGGAAAACGAAAGTGAGAACTCTCTCTCAATGAAATTATTTACCGTTAAAATATTCTAGGTCGCAGATGGTTCTTAGTAGCACCCGACACTATTTATTGTACAAACATAATTGATTGTATTATGTTGTGATTGTGATGTGAATGAAATATACATATATACGATGTGAAAATTATATATATATATATACACGATGTGAATGAAATATATATATTTGCGATGCGATATATATATATATACACGATGTGAATTATATATATACACGATGTGAATAAAATATATATATACGAAGTGAAAAATATATATATACGATGCGAATAAAATATATATTTGCGATGTGATATATATATATATATACACGATGTGAAAATTATATATATATATATATATATACGATGTGAATAAAACATATATTTGCGATGTGATATATATATGAAATGAAAATAATATATATATATATATATATATATATGAAATGAAAATAATATATATATGAAATGTGAAAAATATATATAGGAAGTGTGAATAATATATATATGAAATGAAAATAATATATATATATATATGAAATGCAAATAATATATATGAAACAAAAATAATATATATATGAAGTGTGAAAATAATATATATATGAAATGTGAATAATATATATATGAAGAGTGAATGAAATAAATATTGATTGGTTAAAAATAAAAAAAATTAACATATACATGCACTAAATAAAATTGTCATGTAATGGAATATTCAATTTTATTTAAAAATTGAAATGAAAGTTGAAATCGTTTTTAAAACAAATTTAGAAAGATTTATAAATTACGTTTTAAATGGAAATTGACGAAATATAATATATATATATATATATATATATATATATATATATATATATTTATTTATTTAATGGCCTGAAAAGAACGCGCCGCGCGGCGACCGCGGATTTCGACTATTGACTTCGAATTGACATTATGGGAGATCTGACCGTTGGATTCTCCTAAAACCAGAACCGTTGGGTTCGTATCGGAAAGAGCTTTCCAACAAATATAAGAGATTTGAAATCTAACGGTTGGATTTGGAATTATGTCCAAATCAAATTTGGAAAAGGTCGCTGTAAGTGCAGTTCGATGTCCGTTTATGGAAATCGACTGAACGGACCTTAATAAAATTATTAAAAATATCAATAATTTGTGTAAAATCATAATAAATGATTTGGAAAGAATTTGGATGAAAAAAAATCCACATTTGTAAAGATAAAAATATATTTTTATCAAAATGAACTAGTTATGAACTAGAATTATAATCCAATATTTTTAAATAAATAAATTGGATTTGAAAGGGTTTTAATATAACCAGAAATTCCCAATATATTAATTGGAATGGATTTGAATGGAAATATTCTTCGGAATATTTCGGTATTGGATTCCATGATTATACGGATATTGTTGTGAGAATTTGGAAGATATTGATATCGTTATTCCAATACGATATCCGTTGGTTTCAGAATTTGATATTTGAATATAAGCAAATATAATTTCTATTCTGAGCCTTATATTTAATATCGAATTAGATTTTGGGTTTGTAGTGAACTGTGTTTAAATGACGCTGGTTCTTTAACCCAGTTAAAGTAGGATTAATTTCCAGAAATCTGAACAATCAATAAGAAATGATTTTAGAGATTGAAACCAATTGGAATTTGAATAAATCTTTAATTATATTGTGAATGAATAAATGGTAATAAATAAATTACCAAAATGTGATTGAACTAAATATACTTGGTTGTTGATATGGATTCGGCTAATTGATTGTTGATATTGATTGATTGAGTGTGTGGATGGTGCTCGACCAGTTTATGAGCAGTATATGCTTTTACATTCAACATTGGGTTGGGTAGAAAATATCTGTGTGCTAACGCCTTGTGAAACACTTCACGATTTGATGATAAGGTGTTTAGAAAGTTGTGTTCATTTCAAACTTAATGAATGATTTTGAAATGATATTTTCTTAAATGAAAAGAAATGTTTTCCCGATTTTGGATAGGGAATGTTTTATAAAAATGTTTTATAAAACAGAAAGGATTTCGAGGGCTAAAACCCGATGATTTCGAAATGATTTGGAAATGTATTATGGTTTTACATTGTAGTTCATCACATATTCGATTAGTTGCTATTAATGATGTATATGTTTGGTGGTGGAGAATTTATTCTCTTACTTAACACCCTTCTTTGAGATGTACAAGCTCAAAGGTTATGTGATTAATAATGACTGATCATATGTGTGAATTGCTGATGTGAAGTACTATAATTTGAAAGTACTTGTGATTATTATGTGGTGAAATGATTTTACCTACTTCGGGATATAAAAATGATTTAGCAAGTATGTGGCTAAAGATCGGGTGACCTGGATGACTAAAAGTATGGGCGGGATCCAGGACCTTAGGTTGAGTGGTCAGCGTGTAGCCTGCTCCATAGTGGGAGGTGCGCATATATATATATATATATATATATATATATATATATATATATATATATATATATATATCGATTTGGAGAGGCGTGTACAGCCTTGTCCGAGGGAAGATTCCCGATATTTGGATGCATACTTGTTTCCATGCATTGTCATGTTTTGGAATTCATATTTCCAAATGAATTGGTTTGGGATGCCGAAGTGAAATCTACTTTGATATAAAAGCAAGATATGTATTTTGAAATGATTTGAAATAGAAATCAGGAAATAAAGTCCAAAGGAATAATTTCTATAAATTGAATTGGAAAATCTAAGTGTGGTGATTAATCTACATGGGTAGATTAGGATATTGCATGTTGATTGATGCACGGTAGATCCAAATCTGTATTACTAATTATTGTTTATGCATTGGCAATCCAATGGAGTAACCCGTTCCGCGTTAGCGGTGTGGTCCTGTGATATGCCTTACTTAAAATAAAGTTAATAGCTGTTTTGAGTTCTCACACCAGTCCCATGACTGACTCTCTGGGTGTCCATATTTTCCACATGGGCAGTCAGTAGTTTAGTTTTGCAGACATTTCATTTAGCAGGATTCTGAATTGAAGCTTAAAGCTGTATCCAGAGCATTGATAGCCTTCCGCTGTGTAGTTTACTTATTTCCGCTGCATTGTATTACATTTATTGTAAATTAATCTTTCGCTGTATTATATTTCGATATACTCTGATATATATTGTACTCTGATGTAACATTATTATGATGTTTATAAAAGTCTTCTATTGTAACGATACAGAATTTTTAACCAAATTAAAATTGGATTTTTTATTACTTAAATTGAATTTAAATTTGAATTTGACATAAATATATATGGTTAGGAATATTTAATAATTTTGATGAGTTAGATGATAGATTTTATTTGAATTATAAATGAGATGATTATTAATAAGTTTGGATTTATTGATACTATTTGTCGTTCGATCGGATTTGTCAAACCATAACATGAATTAGTAACATTAGAATGAAGTGTTGCTCTTAGTTTTCATAACGTTTTAAGGGAAGTGCTACCAAAAGTTCACTTTCTCTCCTTAAGACAAGTGTAAGGACACTTGTATTTTTACATGAAAACTTTCATGCATGCTTTCCACTTGCCTCTTTAGGTGTTACACTAAAACGACCTGAACTTCCTCGGTAAAGAAAGAACAGATCGAATTGAGGACAAGACACATCGAAACGCAAACAGAAGAACATTTCATTGCTTATTACAACAATTTCATTAGAATACAAGAATATACAGGGTATAAACAAATATAACACATCAGAGAAATAACAGAGATTTAAATACATTACTTCAGCGGAAAAATAATACAAAACACAACTGAAAGTAATACACGGATACAGAGCTTTCTGAGTATAGTTCCAGTTGTAAACCAGGATCCTATGAATATAAATCTGCAAAACCAAAATTACTAGCTGCCCGTGTCGAAAATAAGGGCACCCAGAGTTTAGGTTAAAACAATAAACTCCAGGTCAGTCATGTGATTGGTGTGAGAACTAAAACAGTTATTAATCTTTGTTTTAAAGTTCAGTAAATCAAGGGACCACGCCGTATAACATGGAGCGGGTTTCCTCCCAAGAATAGCAGTGCGTAAAACAACAGCGCAATGCTAAGTAAAGAACAATGAAGCTATTATAAGACCCAGGTCCCATCACATAATGCAACGCAAGCCGGAGGATAGGGTTTTTACCTTATAATAGCCAAAGAATGCTTGATACGCTAAATTTCATGTTTTATTATTAAGTGTATAGTGTCAAAACATTTTCAATCATAAGTATCAATCATAGATGGCATAAGTGCCACATACCACTATGTCGCCATATATAGGTATACAATCAAAACCGCAAAGTCACGTATTGGAAGTTGGATTTCCATCTGTGAACCGAGGCAAAAGATAGTCCCCACCGATTCGAGACTCTCTAGCCCAAGCCTCAGGACAAGTACTTAATCAAGCCCTTGGATCGTCAGGGTTGGTCCACTGATGTGGATTAAAATGCCTGAACATTGCGTTTCCCCGCCCATTGGGGCGTAAATGAGCCAAATGACTCCATCGGCTACACACAGTCACCGATCTATCCGAGGCGCCTCGTAACCCAACAACCACATAAGTCAAACTCGTCAGGGCGTGTCAAACCACTGACGCCACTTCTAGCTAGACGGAAACGCATGCCCTCCCTGATGTCCTCTCCCGTTTCTGGTTCACAACCGGGGTGTGAGGCTCGCGAATTAAAGTTACACAAATCTATGCCACACAGGCGGTGCTTTGATCATCACCCACAAGACTTTGCTTTTCAACAAAAGCCTTGATCATTTTCCACTTAGGCATGCAACACAGGCAATTCACTCCATGCGATTGATATCCATCAATATATAACCTCTGAGATCGTACGTCTCAGAGAAGGGCGTTAAGCAAGAGAATAAATTCTCCGCCGCCAAACAGATATATATTTAATCGAAATCAATCACACAGAATGAAATCCAATGTTAGACACACAGTCCATTTACAAGTTCGTTCTAGGTCTGAACAAAACCGGAGGCACTTTGTACCTCGCATATCCATCGATCTCCAAGTACGTCTGGATGATCACCAACTGATTCCCTCCTCTTGGGCGCTACGGCCCAATCAAGATCATCAGTCATTATCCAAACAACGTGAAAACCTCAGTTCTTCAACCACCATCTTCATCTTCGACTAAACGTCGTATCAGTTATTCAGAATGGGATAAACTCGGTCTTTCCGAATAACTCGCGTATTTTATAAACAAGTGTTACACAAACACAACATACGCCTCATTCCAATTCAGAATATTCTTTTATTCCAATATTCACATTATTAGGGAAAGGTTCCCATTAATTTTATCAAAGATAAATTCTTTAAAATTTATTCTTTAATCTTCTTTTGAATATCAATTCAAACCAAATTATGGTTTATCCAAACTAGTCGGGATTAACGAACCTTACCAAAGTAATCAATTGTTTAATTTCCCAACCCAACCTATTCATCCCATGAAGTAAAACTGGTAATACTTCATATCTAACACCACGGTGTTATCGGTAATTTCAATTACCATTTCACGTTCAAATCTAATTAAAGATTTAACTATCACCTGGAGTAAAACTGGTGATACTCCATTCTCGATCATTTCAATCTAATTAAAGACTCATTAAAACTCCACTTGGTTTTAATCTTCCCAATAGTCACTATCAATGATTATTTAACTTGGGAAATTATATCCTGTCTTTAACTGGGTTAAAGAACCAATGTCATTTAAAACACGGTTCACGATAAACCCAAAATCACATTCTATTCCATCAGCCTTTAACCGTAAATTAGAAAGTGAACAATTCCCTAAGTAATAACCCCGAAGGCCGAAACCAACATCAGATCAATACCCAGGAAACCATTCAACTTAACTAATCTTCAGTTAGTTTCTGATTTTCTTAACTCCGTTGGGTCTAAGAATGGTATTATTAAAGATACCATTCACGACAACCCAAATCACATCCAATTATTTATCGGGTTAAAGAACAAGTGTTATTTAAAACACCGTTCACGATAAACCCAAAAATCAATTCAAATTCAATTCCAATTAAATACCATTTAATTGGTATACTTCATTAAATCTAAATAAAAAGATTTAATCTTTTTCCTCAACTGGGTTTAAGAACAGTGTTGATGAAGACACCATTCACGACAAACCCAAATCCCATTTGATATTAAATACAAGGCCCTGAATAGAAAATATATCGGCTTATATTCAATATCAAATTCTACGACCAACAAATATCGTATTGGAAATAACGATATAAATATATCTTTCAAATTTCCATAATGATATATATATAATCACGAAATCCAACATCGAAACATTCCAAAGACAATTTCGATTCAAATCCATTCCAATTCAATTATTGGAAATTCTGTTTACTTTTAAAACCCCTTTCAAATCCAATTTATTTATTTCAAAAATAATTGAATTATAATTCTAGTTCAAAACTAGTTCATTTCGATAAAAAAACCATTTTTATCTTTTCAAATATGGGATTTTTCATCTCAATTCTTCACAAATAATTTCTTATGATTTTACACAAATTATTACTATTTTTGATAATTTTATCAAGGCCCGTACAGTCGAATTCCATTAACGGCCATCGAACTGCACTTACAGCGACCTTTTCCAAATTGGATTTGGACATAATTCCAAATCCAACTGATAGATTTCAAATCTCTAATATTCGTTAGAAAGCACTTTTCGATACAAACCCAATGGTTCCGGTTTTAGGGGAATCCGACGGTCGGATCTCCCGTAATATCCATTCGAAGTCAATGGTCGAAATTCGCGAATTGCCGCGGCGTGACGCGTTCTATTCAGGCCATTTAACATATGTAATATATATATTATATATATTTCATCGATTTCCTTTTAAAACGTATTTTATAAATCGTTTTAAATTCGTTTTTGAAACGATTTCAACTTCATATTCAATTTCGAATCAAAATTGAATATTCCACATCATCGATATACAAATGATAATATTTTCAAAACGTTATATTTTGAAATCACTTCCTTTTCTATAATCATTATAAAAACGAATATAATCGATATAAATATCGTTCGCGTCAAAATGGCGCATATCTAACTAACACGGCTTTATATATTTCAATAACTTCGTTATTCTATTCAACAAATGAATATTTTCTTCAACACATGAATATATATATATATATATTCAACACATGAATATATATTTTTATTCAACACATGAATTTTTATTCTATTCAACACACGAATTTTTCTTTCTATTCAACACATGAATTTTTATTCTATTCAACACATGAATTTTTATTCTATTCAACGCATGAATTTTCTTTTATAATATTCCTTATTTTCCAAATTGGAATGAGGCCCAATCAATTGCCATATAACGTTAATTATATGGATTCCCTACAACACATGTATATAATAGCAACGATAAATCATCAACCATCATCCGGAGTGCACCACACAACTGCATAAGCATTAAATATCAATAATTAACGCTTACACAGTATGTCAACCCATCGATTGACATACAACTAAACAATCGGGATTAGTATACATCAAATATTACCCGTGTGGGGTTTCAAATCAACAAACACACATTTTTATTTGTGCAGTTGGGCGATGTGTAAAATTTATCGTCCCAGTCAATATCAGTCAAATAGGTGTACATAAACAAATCGTCCGATTTGTAAATGAATATCTATTTATTCACATTCACTTTAAAAATTACATTTTTAACTATAAATAATTTATTTCAACACATGAATATACTTTCGATTCATTCCACATCACAATCAATTTTCACAACACACAAAATCAACCAAGTCGTCCATGGTCCGTGGACGACGGGTGTCAGGTGCTACTAAGCACCGTCTGCATCCTTGTATATATTTCAACTAGAAAATAAAATAAAAGCGAGGAGTTCTCACCGAGAAGCCAATCAAATACCGCCACTCTTCATATGTAGGAAATCTTCGTCGTGCTCTTCTTTGGTCACTTTCGTCTACCGTATCCACTTCATATATAAAAATCGCATTTTTATATTGTTGTAAAGAACACATTTTTCTTTTCACTATATAAAAATTATATTTTTGATTCACTTCTATAATATAAAAATCATATTTTTATAGTCTCTACTATATACAAATCATATTTTTTTATTTTCTCTATTATTTAAAAAAAATCATATTTTTATAATCTCTACTATATAAAAATCATATTTTTTAATCTTGCTATTCATAATAAAAATTATATTTTTATCACACTACATAGTAAAAATTATATTTCTATTTCAAAATCTTTCATATAAATGTCGTATTTTTATAACGCTACTTCATGTTAAAAAATCAAATCCTTTCGATAATAAAAATCTAAAAATCTAATCTTTACTCTCTTGAACCTCATATAAAAATTTAATCTTTATAAAGCATTATTCTATATAAAAACCATATTTTTATAAATAAAAATCATAGCTTTTAAGTAGATAAAAATCAAAGCTTCTATATAAATAAAAATCAAACCTTTCTTTAAAAATATTACTTCTTTATCATATTAAAGATCATGTCTTTTTTTTTCTTTTCTCTAATACATTAAATTAGAAGAAAAAAATAAGTAAATAAAAACTTATAGCTGAAATGAGGGGGTGGGGGATCGGAGTTGCTAAGATGGTGGCGGTGGAGCTCTGTCATGGCGGCGCTGGCGGGTTGGTGCATTGGAGGTGGGCGGCAGGCGCGCGTGGGGGTTTTTAGGTGATATGGGGGGAAGGGTTTTCACGTCAAAGAGGGAAGGAGGGAGGGGTCTGCGCGATGAGGTGAGGGCCAACCTGGGCGGCGGCGCGTTCATCGGAGCGGGCTCTGGTCGGTGGCGGCGCGCCTGGATATGGCGATGGCTGCCATCGATTTGTAGAGCACGGGGTTTTTTTCATTTAGATCCTAAAGCAACGGGAGAGGGAGAGAGAAATTATAGAGGGGATATATAATAATATATATTTTATTTTATTATTTATTATTTTCTTCTTTTTAAAAGTTGACTTTTCGTTTGACCACTAAACGAGACCCAACGACTATCGTCCCTAGCTAATTACCCCTATTCCGAACACAATAGGATATGTATCATAAGCCAGTTTGGCTGTTTCAATCAGTTTTGATTTAAATTAAAATATAGTTCAATGTATATTGAATTGAACGTACATTTCAAATTACCGGGACCACATACTGACTCTAAAAATTCCCAAGAAATATTTACTAGCTTCGTATTGACGATAGAGCACTAATAAAACCGTTTCATCGAATTCTGAGACCATTTGAAAAATGGTCGCTTTCTAGTCAATTGAAATTGACTGAAACTCTTAAAACACGTTTAACTTCGCCGCGCTCACATATTGATTCAGAAAATTTCGAATTTTGGGATCTAGCAATAACTTGACGTCCTGGATCCAACAAAAGTGGTTTCGTCGAAAACCGAGATCATTTGCAAAATGGCTGTTTTTAAGGGCCAGAATTCCACAACGACTATTCCCAATTTTCAATTAGGCATATCTTTTTATTCCAGCTATGAAATTTCAATTTTTCGGATTCGTTGGAAAGATATCCTCAATTAGATTCTAATATTTTTGGTTTCGCAAAAATCCGGTTTATTTTGAATCCTGTACAATCATTTGAACTTTGAAATCGAATTTTCAAACTACCGCGCCATATTCAATTCCTTTTATAATTAAAAATAAATATTTATATTCTAACGACGATTCAAATAAATATATATGTTCTAATTCTATTCAAAATAAATTTCTCGTCGTTATTATTTAAAATAATTCATTTTAAATATTCAAAATTCATTAAAATTGCCAAAATAAAAATATCAATTTGGCTTGGATTTCCGGGTTTACACACACTCTCTTTACTCCACTTTTCCTATAAATATCACCCTTTCCTTCCACTTTTTCATTCATTCTCACTTCTCTTCTTTCTCTCTTCTTCTTAAAGCTTAAAACCATGTTTTCCATGGCATAAATCTTCCTCTTTTCCACCATACCTTTCCAAAGTTCGTCGTCATATTCCTCCTCCTCCTCCCCTTATAATAGAAAGAGAGAGAGATTAGTATATATTATATATACATTGGTGAAGAAGACATTGCGCCGAAATACCGTCCGACGATTCGCTCAATTAGGATCTCCTACCGTGAAGATTGGAAATCTGTTTGGTGAGAATTCTTTAACCACAATTTATATATTTAATTAGTAGTTAGACTAATTTAAATATAGTGATGAATTATTAATCATGGTTGATGTTTGTTGTGAAGGACGATGGTTGTATAGTTTAGAACACACACACTATTAAGCGTTAGTGTTATAACGCTTGTACACAATTATGATTTATTTAATTATTTTGATGATGGTTGCTATGGATGTTTTATAATGGTTGATGATGTTGTTTCGCACACATTATGGCACAACAAGTATGGTATCACATTGGTGATCGACAAATCTCTTTCGTAATTAGAAGCAATATCATTGTTATTGAAGGTTAATAATTGGGAAAGACCATATGTATGAATTCATATATATTGATAAAGTTTCTTTAAACGAATAAATACATACTAGAACGTTCTAGGATGACAGAGAGGATGGTGTCTAGGCTTAGGTTTGGAAATAAAGTTTCTTGCTCTTCCTGGCTTTCCCTAACTGATCCGACGAATGGGAATTTAGAAATGAATTGGAATTTGATTTATTAAGTAAAAAATAAAAGTTGAATTTTTAACCCAAAATTTGGGAAGTTAATGTAAATTACTTTAAATGGTTTTAAATGGTATACATAAGTATATAATGGTTTTCTAAGGTATTTTGAAATCCTAAAGAATAATCTTTATTGCGGTTAAAATAGAGCTTGTTGCACAATTACAATTGGTGTATTTTAGTTCCAAACTTTAAATGCTTATAACTTTTGCAATCTAAATCGGATTTCCATGAAATGAAAAACATTTGATTTATATTAACAAGAGCTTTTAAATGAGTGAAAGAGAATTTTAATTTTTAGTTATAATTTTCAAGTTATGTTCAAAACCGTTTTGGAAAAGGTCGCTGTAAGAGCAGTTATTGACCATAACTATAAACAACTATTTTAAATGTTTTTAAAAATATGGGAAAATTTTGTAAAATCATTACAAACTATGAAAAGGTGTTTTGAATCATAAAGTTTAGGTTTTGGCTAAGATAAAAATTAGTTTGATCAAAGTAATTAAGATAACTGTTTTGTAACGCTTTGAAACACTATGGTAACTCTTTCTTTGAAAATAATCTATTTTGAAGTGTTAAACCGCGAGCTGTTTCCTGAACTATAAGTAATCATTTGTAAATGTTTTATATGGAAATTAAATTGATTTATTTGATACTAAAACGGGGTTTTCAATCTTAAATAATTGGATATGGTTGGAGATAAATCTTCAAATGTTTGATATTGATCTAGTAAATGATGACTCTTGCTATTTGGGGAATTAAAAAGATAGTTCATCATTATTCCGCTTATAGTGTGAGTTGGATATAGAGATTAATATTAAAGATAGATCGATGATATTTCTATCCAAATCTAGTGTCAAGGAGTTGGATAAATCTTTAATTAAGATACGGGTTTCTGAATCTTATTGGAATATGTAACAACCCGTAAAATCTGAACCAATTTAAAAAAAATTAATTGGCTATTTTAGTGGATTTTAAATATTTAAAATAAATATTTTAAATAATAACGACGAAAATGGTGTTTGTCTCGACGCTTCAAAATAAATATAATTATTTGGAATTATAAACAAGGCCTGAAATGGCGTGGTAGTTTCAAAATTGAATTCAAACTTTGACTGACTGTACCGGGTGCAAAACAAAACGGATTTTAGTGAAACCAAAAATATTTAAATCTTTTAGTGAATATCTTTCTAACGAATCTAAAAAATCAAAGTTTCATAGCGGGAAGAAAAAGTTATGGCCAAATGAATTTTCAGAAAGGTCGCTATAGACTTTATATAGCCCGTGAAAATGGCCATTTTGCAAACGACCTCAGAATTCGACGAAACCACTTTTGTTGGATCCGGGATGTTGAATTATTGCTAGGTTTCAAATTTCATAATTTTTGAAGCTAGTATATGAGCGTGGCAAAGGAAAATTTGTTTGGTCGATTTCTATTAAATTGGATCGACCAGAAAAGGGCCATTTTTCAAACGGTCTCAGAATTCGACAAAACTAGTTTTGTTGGGACTGTATCGTCAAAACATTGCTGGATTTATTTTCCGGGAATTTTTAGAATAAGTATGTGGCCGTGGCAAATTGAAATGTACGTTCAAATTAAATATTGAATGTTTTATATTTTAATTTGAAGAATAACTGACTGAAACAGTCAAATTGGCTTATGAAACACATCCCATTGTGTTCGGAATGGGGGTATTTAGCTAGGGGTAACAGTCGTTGGGTTTGATTTGAAGTTCGGATTGAAAACAAGTTAATTAGAGAATTAAATAAGTAAATATTTGTTATAAATACCCCCAACCCTCCAAAACCCTAGCCCATCGTGAATCCGCCGCCCCCTTTAAAAACAACGGCCAAAATTCTTTGATATTTCCCAATCAAAAATCGTTCAATCCATACGGAATTAGACCCTACGCCAAATCGAAAATCAACGAGCTTTGCTTCCTCTTCGAATCAATACCAGTTTGATGAAGAACCGTATAGTGTGGCGCTGGAAACTGGAGCTCGAAGCTCCGTCGTTCGTGGTGGATTATGGCGATCTAGGGGGCGGCGAGCTGGCTAGGAGGGGGCGACGCAGGTGCGCCTCGCGAAGGTGCTCCACGTCAGCACCTCTGATCCTGCTCTGGCGATCTCTATCAGCGGCGCGAGGCGGAAGTTAAAATCGAGGGTTTGGTTGAACGTGCGGCCTGGAGTGACTGAAGGAGATGAAGGTTAATTTAATTTTGATTAATTATTTAATTAATTACATCATTAATTATTCAATGTATTTGACGCCGTAACTTTTCCATGCGAGGTCGAAATTCGGCGAAACTGGATCCATTGCGATCGTGAGGACGAGTGCTTCACAACAAAACTGATCGCATCCAAAACAGAGCGCGTTGTAATTTCAGGCAATTTCAAATTGAAATAGAACAGAAATTGAGATAAAAACTGACGGAGTGGAACTCAATGTGAGAATTCTCTCACTTTAAATTTTCTGTACAGTTATTTATTGTATAACTGCGTATATGAACTGCTCCCCGTCGTCCACAGACCATGGACGACTTGTTTGATTGTATTCTGTGTGAAAATTGATCGTGATGTGAAATGAAATAAATTGATCGTGATGTGAAATGAATTATATATATTAGAAGTGTATGAAAATATCGTATATATTGAAAGTGAAAATATCGTATATATTGAAAGTGAAAATATATATATATTGAAAGTGAAATATCGTATATATTGAAAGTGAAAATATCGTATATATTGAAAAGTGAAAATATCGTATATATTGAAAGTGAAAATATCGTGTATATTGAAAGTGAAAATATCGTATATATTGAAAGTGAAATTTGATCGTGATGTGAAAATATTATATATATGAAAGGTGGAAATAATATATATATGAAATGAAAATGATATATATACGAAATGTGAAAACGATATACATATGAAATGAAAACGATATATATATATATATATATGAAATGTGAAAACGATGTATATATGAAATGAAAACGATATATATATATATATATGAAATGTGAAAATGATTTGATTGTTAAAAATATAATTTTTAACATATATATACACTGTATAAAATTGTCGTGTATATGGAATATTCAATTTTGATTAGAAATTGAATATGAAGTTGAAATCGTTTTGAAAACGAATTTAAAACGATTTATAAAATACGTTTTAAAAGGAAATCAATGAAATATATATTATATATATTATATATATTATATATAATGGCCTGAATAGAACGCGCCGCGCTGCGGTAGTTCGCGAATTTCGACCATTGAATTCGAATGGACATTACGGGAGATCCAACCGTCGGATTCTCCTGAAACCAGAACCATTGGGTTCATATCGAAAAGAGCTTTCCAATGAATATGAGAAATTTGAAATCTAACAGTTGGATTTGGAATTATTTCCAAATCAAATTTGTAAAAGGTCGCTGTAAGTGCAGTTCGATGGCCGTTGGTGGAAATCGATTGTACGGGCCTTGATAAAATTATTAAAAATATCGATAATTTGTGTAAAATCATAATAAATGATTTGGGAAGAATTGGGATGAAAAATTCCATATTTGAAAAGATAAAAATATATTTTTATCGAAACGAACTAGTTATTAACTAGAAAAATAATCCAATGGTTATAAATATGATTTGAATTGAAATTATCTTTGGATATTTTCGATATTGGATTCCGTGATTATACAGATATTGTAATGGGAATTTGCATGATATCGATATCGTTATTCCCGATATGATATCTGTTGGTTTCAGGATTTGATGTTGAATATAAGTCGATACTATCTCTATTCAAAACCTTATATTTAATGTCAAATTGGGTTGATTGATTGTTTGGATTGTGCTCGACCAGTTTATGAGCAAAATATGCTTTTACATTTAGCATTGGGTTGGGTAGAAATATCTTTGTGCTAACACCTTGTGAAACACTTCACGATTTGACGATAAGGTGTTTAGCGTTGTTGTGTTCATTTCAAATTTAATGAATGATTGTGAAATGATATTTTTCTTAAGTGAAAAGAAATGTATTCCCGATTTTGGACAGAGAATGTTTTATAAAAATGTTTTATAAAACAGAAAGGATTTCGAGGCCCAAAACCCGATGATTTCTAAAATGATTTAGAAATGTATTATATGTTACATTGTGGTTCATCGCATATTCGATTAGTTGCTATTGATGATGTATCTGTTTGGTGGCGGAGAATTTATTCTCTTGCTTAACACCCTTCTTTGAGACGTACGAGCTCAAAGGTTATGTGATTAATAGTGACTGATCATATGTGTGAATTACTGATGTGAAGTATTATATTTTGAAAGTACTTTTGATTATTATGTTGTGAAATGATTTTCCCTACTTCGGGATATGAAATGATTAGTATGTGGCTAAAGAGTTGGGTAACCCTGAGACTAAAAGTATGGGTGAGAGGGCGGTGTATGCTCTCCATGTGTGGGGGGTGCCTCGTCGGTGTAGCCTGCTCCTATGTGGGGTAGGTGCACATTTATATATATATCGAGTTGCGAGGTGCGTACCCTTTGCCTTGTCGATGGGGAGCACGATATTTGGTTGCATACTTGTTTGTATGCATTGTTATGTTTTGGAATTCATATTTCCAAACGATTTGATTTGAGATCCCGAAGTGAAATCTGCTTTGATATAGAAAGTTAGATATGTATTTCAAATGATTTGAAATAAGAAATCGGGAATAAAATCCAAAGGAATAATTTCTGTAAATTGAATTGATTTGGAAAATCTAAGCGTGGTGATTAATCTAAATGGGTAGATTGGGATATTGCATGTTGATTGATGCATAGTAGATCCATATATCGATATTGATTGTTGTTTATACACTGGAATTCCTGGGGGTAAACCCGTTCCGCGTTAGCGGCGTGGTCCCGTAATATGCCATATGATTTATATAAGGTTATAACTGTCTAGAGTTTCTCACACCAGTCCCATGACTGACCTGTAGTTTGCTTTTCCCTTGCAAACTCGGGTGCCCCTATTTTCCACACGGGCAGTCGAGTAGTTTATTTTGTAGATATATAAGCAGGATTCTGGATCAAAGCTTAAAGCTGCGTCCAGAGCATCGTTAGTTTTCCGCTGTGCATTGTATTACATTTATTGTAAAATCATCTTCCGCTGTATTGATTATATTTTGATATACTCTGATATTCTGTACTCTAATGTAACATTATTATGATGTTTATAAAAGTCTTCTGTTATTTGTTTTGATGTGTTGTATACCCAGAGTTAGCGTATGCGGGATTCGAACGGCCTTAGTCGATTTAGCGATCGATTAGGTCCGAGCAAAATCTGTGTCGTTACAAAATAAGTTGGATAGAAATAATCTTCGGATATTTGATACAAAATTCTTTGGTGTAAATGTACACTATTTGAGGAACTTGAAAGATATTATTATATCGTTGTTCCACTTATAGTATTCTTTGATTATGAGAACAGATATTGAATATAAGTAGATACAATTTCTGTGCAACTTATGTCCAATATCGATTGATTTGGATTTTGTCGTGAATTATATCTTCAATAATATCATCCTTGAAACCCAATGAGATTGAGTTATGGAAATTCATATTGAAATTTGGGGATTTAACCAAATCTTTGATTTAAGGAAATTAAAAGTAAGGAATTGGGAAGGAAGAATAATCTTTTAGTTAAGATTGCATAATTGAATGTTCGGAAACCAATTTAATTGGATACTAGGGTTGAATTGCGGGGTAACGGTTTTCAAAGGAAATTGGGAATTAATTAAGGCTTTGAGGCTAAATTATCTTTGATTTAAGGGATATGTTTTAAAAGAGAAAGGTTAAATATTGATTTTGTTATAATTTGAGAATGGATTTATAGAAGTTTAATTTAACAAAATCCAAGATGGAAGGAGATTTGGTTGAAAGTTAGTGTATTTCGTAATTATGTTTTTTTTAATTGCGCTTATTACTTGGAAAGACTGGGATCGAATATATGTTAGAAAACCATTCCAAGTAATAATATGATGTTAAGAAGCAATTCAAGACTTGGAAAACGACGAATGAAGTCCGGGATTCTTTGAATTATTTGGATTGATTATTGATGTCTCAGTTGGGCTGATCCCCCGATATGAGGTTATAAGTGGCATGAGGTTTGAATATATTTGGAGATTTTCGGATTGATGTTTCGTTCAGACCAGAACGGACTTATATGGATTGTGTGTCTGACATTGTAATTAACTGCGTAGTACTGTTTTATCAATATATATTAGTTTGGTAGCGGAGAATTACGCTCTTGCTTAACACCCTTCTCTAAGACGTACGAGCTTAGAGGTTATATATTGGAATTCAGTGATGCATTGTTAACGGATAATGTGGCATACTTAAGATATACGATGACCTATGGATGAACAAAGCACAGCTTGTTTAAGCGTAGCTTTGTGTATCGTGACCTTAGCAAGCCTCACAACCCGGAAAATGGATAAAACAGGAAAGATGCAACGAGGTTAAGGGTAGTCATTTCCTTCTAGGTAAAAGGTATACTATGGTATGGAGCCCAGGTATTAACCTATGTGGATAACTTCTATTTATATGGACGTTGATGTTGCGAGGCCTTGGTTTAAAGGTCGGTAACGACCGGGAAATGATATACTCAGGCGTGCTCTAAGTTACCCAGTTAAAGGGTAACCCGGCCTCGTGTTGGCAGAGAGCCCGATTTGGTTCTCGGGGCGACCCTCTAGAGGCGTACCCATCGGTTCGATAAGGAAGTTCCTTTGCCTGGTCATTTGTTGGAAATCCAATTTTCCACTGCGGGCCTATACGATTTTAGTTGTATAGCCTGCTACCAGCAGGATTGTCAATATAACGGGATGGGGCATTATGTTGGCTATGATTAATACATTTATTTGCGAAATTATTTTCACACTATGCACTAATAATAATATCAGAGGATTTTCACATGTCAAGCATTTTTGACTGTCATAAGGAGAAACCTCACCCATATGTGCGTTTGCATTGTGTTTGTGCCGCGGGACCTTATGTTAGTTTCATTTTTCAAAAGTCATAGTGAATTTCTATGCACGGGAATTCATATGGAGTAAACTCGTTCCGCGTTAGCGGCGTGGTCCTTTGAATTACCCAACTTTAAAATGAATCCTAAGTAACAACTGTTTTTGAGTTCTCACACCAGTCCCACGACTGATCTGGAGTTTATTGTTCCCTCACCTAAACTCTGGGTGCCCATAATTTTGACACAGGCAGCCTAGTAGTTTGGTTCGCAGATTTAGCCTTGGAGTTGGTTGAAGCAGGATTCTGGTTTTAACTAGAGCTATTATGTTTTGGAGCATTTGTATTTTTCCGCTGAATTAGTATTTCTTCCGTTGTGTAATCGAAGTACTCTGATGTATTCCTAGTAACTCTGATGTAATTGATAGAAATGAAATGAAAAGTTCTGTTATATTTGTGCAAATATGTAAGTACCCATAAGTATCCTTCTTTGTGAACGGTTTAAGTTGGTTTAATTACCGGCGAGAACCAGTCAAAAAGTCGGGTCATTACAAAAGTGGTATCAGAGCTTTGGTTTATACAAAGCAACGGGTACGACATATTTGAACAAAAATAAGGACTCATCAGAGATAGATTAGAGATAGGGTTAGGAATACCCGAGAATGAGATTTGGGAATATTATGCTTGACAGAGCATCCTTTACCTTAAAATTAATGTTTTTTTGAATTAAGATTAAATTTATGAGTCGAAATTAACTTATGGAAACATTAGAAAACTTCCGTTAACTCATAAATTTGTATGGATTTGTAAACTTATATGGTAGAGAATAACATAAGTATGTGAGACCCCTAAAAGGAAATTAAGGGAATGTTAGATTGCACTCGTATTTAAATAAAATTAAGTTGCCAATTTGAATAATCTATCAATAAATTCTGGGTTGGTAAATAAGAATAAGAATGACCCAGGTTAGGTAAATTTAAGTCTCTTGATTATTTGAATAAATATTAGAATATTTTGAGTAGGGAATTCAAAGTATGAATGCTAAATGAGTATAAATTTGACTTGTAAATGGATTAATATGAGACTGAAAACAAATTGAATTAAATTTGAAATAGAATGAGTGTCCTCTAAATTTAATTCTACCTCTTCGCTTGTCGCTATGTTTCGATTGATCCATCATTACCTTTTGATTCTCATTATTTCCCCGATGGTCATTGACCAATTTTATTTCTGAACTCTTCTTTTCGCCTTATCCTAACGAAACCATGGATAAATGAAGTAAGTTTTGAATTTGAAACAAGTATCTCTTAATTTGAACTTGAATATGTATTAAGTGCAAAAGAATTTCAAATGATGAATTTATTCAAAATGTTATTTTTGCAAGGTAATTGGATGAATTAGGGGAAAGGAATATTTTGAGAATTTGGATTCAATTTTTTGTTGAAATCTAACCAATACGAGGCATGAACCCTTAGTCTAATAGTTTGACTTAAATTGTTAAGTAAACCTTGGGTTCCATAACTTTATCAGTAAGTTGGAAAGTTAATTTCTAAACTTTAAATTTTCTTATGGCCGTAGACATCTAAATACCAGATAATGTTTATTCCAGTTTCTCCTTTATGGTAGGGGTAGCAGCTCTGGGTCTAACTCAGAGAATTTGATAATAAGCATGACCAGTGACGACCCTAGTAATCATGAGATTATAGGAATCTCTACCTTTAATGAGAATCGGATAGAGTATCCTGAGATGGCAAGGGCCTTGGTTCTGACCTTTAAATTTCTGAGATGTTAAGAGAGAAATGGGAATTTGAAATTGGTAAAGGAGTTTAAATTTACTCGACTTCCTTTTCGAGGATGAAAAGTTTTAAAGGGGGTTGAATGTAACGATACAGAATTTTTACCAAATTAAAATTGGACTTTTTATTACTTAAATTAAATTTAAATTTGAATTTGACATAAATATATATGGTTAGGAATATTTAATAATTTTGATAAGTTAGATGATAGATTTTATTTGAATTTTAAATGAGAATGATTATTAATAAGTTTGGATTTATTGATATTATTTGTCGTTCGATCGGATTTGTCAAACCATAACATGAATTAGTAACATTAGAATGAAGTGCTGCTCCTAGTTTTCATAACGTTTTAAGGGAAGTGCTACCAAAAGTTCACTTTCTCTCCTTAAGACAAGTGTAAGGACACTTGTATTTTTGCATCAAAACTTTCATGCATGCTTTCCACTTGCCCCTTTAGGTGTCACACTCTCTTTACTCCACTTTTCCTATAAATGTCACCATTTCCTTCCACTTTTTCATTCATTCTCACTTCTCTTCTTTCTCTCTTCTTCTTAAAGCTTAAAACCATGGTTTCCATGGCATAAATCTTCCTCTTTTCCACCATTCCTTGCCAAAGTTTGTCGTCATATTCCTCCTCCTCCTCTTATAATAGAAAGAAAGAGAGATTAGTATACATTATATATACATTGGTGAAGAAGACGTTGCGCCGAAATACTGTCCGACGGCTCGCTCAATTAGGATCTCCTACCATGAGGATTGGAAAGCTGTTTGGTGAGAATTCTTTAACCACAATTTATACATTTAATTAGTAGTTAGACTAATTTAAATATAGTGATGAATTATTAATGATTAATGATGGTTGATGTTAGTTGTGATGGATGATGGTTGTATAGTTTAGAACGCACACACTATTAAGTGTTAGTGTTATAACGCTTGTGCATAGTTATGATTTATTTAATTATGTTGATGATGGTTGTTATGGATGTTTTATAATGGTTGATGATGTTGTTTCGCACACACTATGACACAACAAGTATGGTATCACATTGGTGATTGACAAATCTCCTTCGTAATTAGAAGCAATATCATTATTATTGAAGGTTAATAATTGGGAAAGACCATAAGTATGAATTCATATATATTGATAAAGTTTCTTTAAGTGAATAAATAAATACCGGAACATTCTAGGATGACAGAGAGGATGGTGTCTAGGCTTGGGTTTGGAAATAAAGTTTCCTTCTCTCCCTAGCTATCCCTAGCTGATCCGACGAATGGGATGGTTAATTTGAAATTATTTGAATTTAGAAATGAATTGGAATTTAATTTATTAAGTAAAAAATAAAAGTTGAATTTTTAACCCAAAATTTGGAAAGTCAATGTAAATTACTTTAAATGGTTTTAACTGGTTTACATAAGTATATAATGGTTTTCTAAGGTATTTTGAAATCCTAAAGAATAATCTTTATTGCGGTTAAAATAGAGCTTGTTGCACAATGGCAATTGGTGTATTTTAGTTACAAACTTTAAACGCTTATAACTTTTGCAATCTAAATCAGATTTCCAAGAAATGAAAAACATTTGATTTATATTAACAAGAGCTTTTAAATGAGTGAAAGCGGATTTTAATTTCGGGTTATAATTTTCAAGTTATGTTTAAAACCGTTTTGGAAAAGGTCGCTGTAAGAGCAGTTATTTTAACAACCCGGAAAATGCGAGCCAATTTAAAAATTTTATTTCGGCAATTTTGATGAATTTTGCATATTTAAAATGAATTATTTTAAATAATAAAGACGAAAATTTATTTGAATAGAATTAGAATGTATATATTTATATGAATCGTCGTTAGAATATAAATATTTATTTTAAATTATAAAAGGAATTGAAAATGGCGCGGTAGTTCGATAATTCGATTTCAAATTTCAAATGAACATACCAAGTGCAAAATAAACCGGATTTTAGTGAAACCAAAAATATTAGAATCTAATTGAGAATATTTTTCCAATGAATCCGAAAAATTGAAATTTCATAGCGGGAATCAAAAGATACGTCTAGTTGAAAATTCTGAATAGTCTCTATGGAATTCAGGCCCTTAAAATGGAAATTTTGCAAACGACCTCGGATTTCGACGAAACCACTTTTGTTGGGTCCGCGATGTCAAATTATTGCTAGATTCCAAATTTCATAGTTTTTCGAATCAATATGTGAGTGTGGCAAAGGAAAACGCATTTGACCAGTTTTAATTAATTTTAGTCGACTGGAAAATGGTCATTTTTCAAACTGTCTCAGAATTTGACGAAACTAGTTTTGTTAGGACCGTATCGTCAATACGTATCTAGAAAATATTTTTTGGGAATTTTTAGAGCTGTATGTGGCCTCGGTAAATTGAAATGTACGTTTAAATTTGAATATACAGATTTATATTTTAAATTTGATGGAAACTGATCGAAATAGCTGAATCAGCTTGCGATACATATCCCATTGTGTTCGGAATGGGGGCATTACCCTAGGGACGACAGTTGTTGGACCTCATTGGGGGTTCGGATAAAAAGTCAACATAGTAGGACAATTAAATTAATTAAATATTATAATTTATATTAGCCCCCCCTTATTCCCTCTTCTCTCTCTCCTCAGTGAAATCGAACGAAACAAAATAAAAAAAACCCACTAAACCCTAGAAAGGCGCCGCCCTCTGCCAGACCACCACCGCCAGAGGCGGACCCCTCCTCCCCTCACCGCGACGAACCCCTCCCCTTCCACTCTCTCCTCCGCCTCAAGCATGAAACCGAACCCCCCCCCCCACCCCCCGAGCCAAATTTCGTCGCTGCAGTCCCCGCCACGACCACTGGAGCACCGCTGGCGGCGCAGCACCACCCTCCAGCCATCTGAAGGGAAAATGCGACCCCTCCTCTCTCTGGTTTGATCTGAAAATCTCCAACCCCCTTTGAAAAATTCAATGTGAGTTTGTTTATATATAAAATATGGTTTTAAAATCAGCTTTTTTTCTATGGAAATTTATAAATAAAAAGATTTGCTTTTAAGTATGAAAACATACGATTTTTATTCGCAGTTTAGAAAGGTTTATGCTTTTATGATAAAGTTTAGACATATTTTTAATTTAGTAAAGATTATATTTTTATTTATAAAAAGATTGTATTTTTCTATACGAAGAAAAATAGGATCTTTATCTAGATATTAGCGAAGGAAAAATATGATTTTTATTTATGTATAAGCGATAGAAAAATTATATTTTTATGTCTATGAAAGCATGATAAACATTTGATCTTTATATAAGAAATATAAACATAAAGACATGATTTTTATATAAGGAAAAATTCGATTTTTATATATTGAATAGCGAAGTAAAAATTCGATTTTTATATATGTAGTGAAAGCGGGCAACGAAATTGACAAAGGGCGAGCACGACGAAAATTCCTACATAAGAAGAGTCGTGACGTTGGTTTAGCTAGTCGGTGAGAACTTCTCACTTTAAATTTCTTTTTCTAGTTATATATATATATATTAGGATGCAGACGGTGCTTAGCAGCACCCGACACCCGTCCTCCACAGACCATGGACGGTTTGTTTGTTTGATTGATGTGTTGTTAAATTTGTTTGTGATGTTGATGTGAAATCGATAATAAAATGTTGATGGTTGAAATATATTAATTATCGTTAAAAATATAATTTTTAACGTGAATATGAATATAGTGAATGTGAATAAATAAATATTCATTTATAAACCGGACGGTTTGTTTATGTACACCTATTTGAAGAATATTGATTGGGACGATAAATTTTACACATCACCTAACTGCACAAATAATATTCAGTGTTTGTGGATTGAAACCCCACACGGGTATTGGGATAAAATACGGCATACACTAATCCCAATAATTAGTTGTATGTCGATTGATTGATTGACAGGCTGTTATAAGCGTTAATTATTTATATTTGATGCTTATGCGGTTGTGTTGTGCACTTTGGATGATGGTTGATTATTTATCGTTGCTATTATATACATGTATTGTATGGAATCCATATAATTAACATTATATGGTAAATGATTGGGTCTCATTCCAACTGGGAAATAAAGAATATTAGAATAAATAGTCATGTGTTGACACGCTCATGTGTTGAGAATATTCATGTGTTGAAAATGTTCATGTGTTGAGTAAAATATTTTATCAATAAAATTTACATCTTTATCATATTTAAGATTAGAAACTACCTTACGGTTGGAGTCTGATTAAAAAATCAAACGATGGATACCATAATTTTATAAAATATACTACTTAAAAAAAATAGCCATGTGTTGACAGTACTCATGTGTTGAGATTAGTCATGTGTTGAAAGAAATATAGATTCATGTGTTGAATAGAATAAATATTCATTTGTTGAATAAAATAACGAATTTATTGAAATATATAAAGCCGTGTTGATTAGAGTTGCGCTATTTGGACGTGAACGATATTTATATCGATTATATTCGTTTTTATAATGAATATAGAAAAGATAGTGATTTCAAAATCTAACGTTTTGAAAATATTATCATTTATATGGTAGTGATATGAAATATTCAATTTTGATTTGAAATTGAATATAGAGTTGAAATGGTTTTGAAAATGAATTTAAAACGATTTATAAAATACGTTTTAAAAAGGAAATCTACGAAATTTATAATATGTATATATATATTATATATATAATGGCCTGAATAGAACGCGTCGCGCTGCGGCAGTTTGTGAATTTCGTCCATTGATTTCGAATTGACGTTACGGGAGATCCGACCGTCGGATTCTCCTAAAACCGGAACCGTTGGGTTCATATCGAAAAGAGATTTCCAATGAATATTATAAATTCGAAATCTAACGGTTGGATTTGGAATTATGTCCAAATCAAATTTGAAAAAGGTCGTTGTAAGTGCAGTTCGATGGCCGTTGATGGAAATCGACTGTACGGGCCTTGATAAAATTATCAAAAATATTAATAATTTGTGTAAAATCATAATATGTGAATTGTAAAGAACTGGGATGAAAAATTCCACATTTGAAAAGATAAAAATAGATTTTTATCAAAATGAACAAGTTTTGAACTAGAATTAAAAATCAATTTATTTTTGAAATAAATAAATTCAATTTGAAAGTGGTTTTAAAAGTAACCAGAAATTCCAATAATTTAATTGGAATGGATTTGAATCAAAATTGTCTTTGGAATATTTCGATGTTGGATTCCGTGATTATACAGATATTGTTATGGGAATTTGAAAGATATATTTATATCGTTATTTCCAATACGATATTTGTTGGTTTCAGAATTTGATATTGAATATGAGCCGGTATATTTTCTATTCAGAGCCTTGTATTTAATATCAAATGTGATTTGGGTTTGTCGTGAATCGTGTTTTAGGTGACATTGGTTCTTTAACCCAGTTAAAGACAGGATATTGATTTTTGAGAAGATTAAAACTAAGTGGAGTTTTAATGAATCTTTAATTAGATTGAAAGTGAATTGATAATTTAAATAATCAAATCTGAAAAGTGATCGAGAATGGAGTATCACCGGTTTTGCTCCAAAGCGTTAGTTAAATCTTTAATTAGATTTTAACG
The DNA here is from genome assembly GCA_030737875.1 of Allium sativum. Classification (NCBI taxonomy): domain Eukaryota; kingdom Viridiplantae; phylum Streptophyta; class Magnoliopsida; order Asparagales; family Amaryllidaceae; genus Allium; species Allium sativum. The sequence goes on from CM060917.1 coordinate 29,198,723, forward strand.
TGAAAAGGTAATTAATTTTACCGATAACACCGTGGTGTTAGATATGGAGTATTACCAGTTTTCTCCATGGGATAAATAGGTTGGGATTGGGAAATAAAATAAATAATTACTTCGGTGTGGTTCGCTAATCCCGACTAGTTTGGAAAACCATAATATGGTTTGAAATGATATCCAAAGGAAGATTAAAGAATAAATTTAGAAAAATTTATCTTTGATAAAATTAATGGGAACCTTACCCTAAGAATGTGATTTTTTGAATAAAACAATATTATGAATTGGAATGAGGCGTATGTTGGGTGTGTGTAACATTTGTTTATTATATACGTGGGTTATTCGGAAAGGCCGGGCTTATACCCATTCTGAATAACCGATTCGACGATAAGTCAAAGATGAAGACGGTGGTTGAAGACCGGAAGTCTTCACATCGCTTGGGTGATTACTGATGATCTTGATTGGGCTGTACACCTAAGATGAGGGAATCAGTTGGTGATCGTCCAGACGTACTTGGAGATCGATGAATATGCGAGGAAAGTGCCTCCGGTTTCGTTCAGACCCAGAATGAACTTGTAAATGGATTGTGTGTCTGACATTAGATTTTATTCTGTGTTGATTGATCTCTATTAAATATACATCTGTTTGGCGGCGAAGAATTTATTCTCTTGCTTAACGCCCTTCTCTGAGACGTACGAGCTCAGAGGTTGTATATCGATGGACATCAGTCGCATGGCATGAATTGCTAGTATGGCATGCCTAAGTGGAAAATGATCAAGGCTTCTGTTGAAAAGCAAAGTCTTGTGGTTGATGATCAAAGCACGGCCTTTGTGGCATAGCTTTGTGTATAACGTGAATTCGCGAGCCTCACACCTCGGTATGAGTCAAAAACGGGATAGTGACTACAGGGAGAGCACGACGTTTCTTTCTAGCTAGTGGTGGTGTCAGTGCTTAAACTGGCTGACATTTATATACTTTTCACCTGTGTGGTTGTTGGAATGCGAGGCGCCTAGGATATAGGTCTGTTAGGACCGGGAAACGTGTGCTCAGGAATTGCCAATCCTCAAAAGTAAGAGAGGATCGGCCCTGTAGATCCAACGATTGCTGTGTTCGGTCCTGAGACATTTGCTAGAGTGTCTCGAACGGAGAGGAGCTTGCCCCTTGCCTCGACTCATGATGGAATCCAATTTCTAATACGTGATAATTCGGTTTTATTTGTAGAACCTAGTATGGCGACATAGTGGTATGGGTCATTCATGCCGCCTATGATTGATATTTATGATTGAAATTGTTTTGACACTATACACTTATAGTAATATCACAATAATGTGTTTTAAACGTATCAAGCAAGCTTTGGCTATTATAAGGTAAAAACCCTATCCTCCGGCTTGCGTTGCATTGTGTGATGGGACCTGGTCTTATAATAGCTTCATTTTTCTTTATTTAGCATTGCGCCATTTGTTTTATGCACTGGTATTCTTGGGAGGAAACCCATTCCGTGTTATACGGCGTGGTCCCTTGATTTACCGAACTTTAAAATAAAGATTAATAACTGTTTTAGTTCTCACACCAGTCACATGACTGACCTGGAGTTTATTGTTTTAACCTAAACTCTGGGTGCCCCTATTTTCCACACGGGCAGCTTGTAGTTTTGGTTTTGCAGATTTATATTCACAGGACCCTGATTTACAGCTGGAACGATGCTCGGAAAGCTCTGTATCTGTGTATTACTTTCAGTTGTGTTTTGTATTGTTTTTCCGCTGCTATGTAATTTATTGTAATCTCTGATATTTATCAAATGTATAATATCTATTCATACTCTGTATATTCTTGTATTCTAATGGAATTATTGTAATAAACAATAAAATGTTCTTCTGTTTGCGTTCTATTTTGTCGTGTTCTCAAGGCTATTCGGGCTTTCCTTACCGGGGAAGTTCGGGTCACTACAGAGTGGTATCAGAACTTTGGTTTACAGAGCTCGAGAACAAGACACATTAGAACCCTACGAAAGAATCCATCAGATATTGGATTAGTAATATCCAATTAGAATTACTCGTTAGAGAGAGGATCAGTAGTATCCTAGAACGAGTGTGAAGAGTATATTTTTCAAATGAAAACAAATTTTGTTTTGAAAATTTAAATCGTTTTATACGTATTTGAATATTTATTTATTTTGAATTTGGACAATCGAGTATATAAAGATTTCGCGTATACGCGTCATAAATGTATAGTCGAAGTTTTAATATACTGGATAGATATAGAATCACACTCTAGTTGTCCGGACATGGTCCTGATGATGAAGTATACCATCACCAGTATTTATTTTCGAGTGACGAAGGTGTGATATCTATATATTTCCATTAGAATGGTGTGAGAACCAAAATATAGCTAGAATACATTGTTGTGAATTGGCATCAAAAATGTGATTTTTGTATAAATATCAAAATTATGAATTTGAAACGATAATCAACTAATTGATTGATGGTTGTGTTGTTTGTTTATATGTTTGATAATTTTGAAACCATTTAGGCCAAATTGAACCGAATATTGAACTGTATTGAAAATTGTTTGAAATTGCATGCATATACATGTACTTACATTGAATAGGTCATAGCAAGGAGGCTAGAGCAGAGAAATAAAATTATTTGCCCGACAAATAGGTACATGTTTACCATAATTTACTGTTTGTTTGGGTGATGATGATTTTATGATCCGATTGGCTATCCGCTTGGCTTTTTCTTTTTCTTTTTAATTGAAGAAGGCCATAGGAGGCTATATGAAATATCCCGAAGTCCCTGGTGCAGGGGAGGTTATGGCGAAAGTTTTCAAAAATTTAGGGTGTTAGCCAAATTTTTGAAAAATTTGAAAAATTCTTAGAAACTGAAAAGTTGACTTAAGCCGTAATCAAAATAATGAAAGTTGAGTTGATTATTTAAACAACTTTCGGCTTCGTTCCTTTTCGAGGACGAAAAGTTTTAAGTGGGGGAGATTGTAACAACCCGGAAAATGTGAGCCAATTTAAAAAAATTATTTTGGCAATTTTGATGAATTTTGCATATTTAAAATGAATTATTTTAAATAATAATGATGAAAATTTATTTTGAATAGAATTAGAATGTATATATTTATATGGATCGTTGTTAGAATATAAATATTTATTTTAAATTATAAAAGGAATTGAAAATGGCGCGGTAGTTCGATAATTCGATTTCAAATTTCAAATGAACATACCGGGTGCAAAATAAACCGGATTTTAGTGAAACCAAAAATATTAGAATCTAATTGAGAATATCTTTCCAACGAATCCGAAAAATTGAAATTTCATAGCGGGAATCAAAAGATATGTCCAGTTGAAAATTATGAATAGTTGTTATGGAATTCAGGCCCTTAAAAATGGAAATTTTGCAAACGACCTCGGATTTCGATGAAACCACTTTTGTTGGGTCCGAGATGTCAAATTATTGCTAGATTCCAAATTTCATAATTTTTCGAATCAATATGTGAGCGTGGCAAAGGAAAACGCGTTTGACCAGTTTTAGTTGATTTTAGTCGACAGAAAATGGCCATTTTTCAAACGGTCTCAGAATTTGACGAAACTAGTTTTGTTAGGACCGTATCGTCAATACGATGCTAGAAAATATTTTTCGAGAATTTTTAGAGTTGTATGTGGCCCCGGTAAATAGAAATGTACGTTTAAATTTGAATATACAGATTTATATTTTAAATTTGATGGAAACTGATCGAAATAGCTGAATCAGCTTGCGATACATATCCCATTGTGTTCGGAATGGGGGCATTACCCTACGGACGACAGTTGTTGGACCTCATTTGGGGTTCGGATAAAAAGTCAACATAGTAGGACAATTAAATTAATTAAATATTATAATTTATATTAGCCCCCCCCCCCCCCCCCGCTTATTCCCTCTTCTCTCCCTCCTTAGTGAAATCGAATGAAACAAAATAAAAAAAACCCGCTAAACCCTAGAAAGGCGCCGCCCTCTGCCAGACCACCACCGCCGGAGGCGGCGGACCCCTCCTCCCTTCACCGCGATGAACCCCTCCCCTTCCACTCTCTCCTCCGCCTCAAGCACGAAACCGAACCCCCACTGAGCCAAATTTCGTCGCTGGAGTCCCCGCCACGACGACTGGAGCACCGCTGGCGGCGCAGCACCACCCTCCGGCCATCTGAACGGAAAACGCAACACCCCATCTCTCCGGTTTGATCTAAAAATCCCCAACCCCCTCTGAAAAATTCAATGTGAGTTTGTTTATATATAAAATATGGTTTTAAAATCAGTTTTTTTCTATGGAAATTTATAAATAAAAATATTTGCTTTTAAGTATGAAAACATACGATTTTTATTCGTATAAAGATGGAATTTTTCGGTTTAGAAAAGTTCGAGCTTTTATGATAAAGTTTAGACATATTTTTAATTTTGTAAAGATTATATTTTTATTTATAAAAAGATTGGATTTTTCTATATGAAGAAAAATAGGATCTTTATCTAGATATTAGCGAAGGAAAAATATGATTTTTATTTATGTATTAGCGATAGAAAAATTAGATTTTTATGTCTATGAAAGCATGATAAACATTTGATCTTTATATAAGAAATATAAACATAAAGACATGATTTTTATATAAGGAAAAATTCGATTTTTATATATTGAATAGCGAAGTAAAAATTCGATTTTTATGCGGGCAACGAAATTGACAAAGGGCGAGCACGACGAAAATTCCTACATAAGAAGAGTCGTGGCGTTGGTTTAGCTAGTCGGTGAGAACTTCTCACTTTAAATTTCTTTTTCTAGTTATAAATATATACTAGGATGCAGACGGTGCTTAGCAGCACCCGATACCCGTCGTCCACAGACCATGGACGGCTTGTTTGTTTGATTGATGTGTTGTGAAATTTGTTTGTGATGTTGATGTGAAATCGATTGTAAAATTTTGATGGTTGAAATAAATTAATTATCGTTAAAAATATAATTTTTAACATGAATATGAATATAGTGAATGTGAATAAATAAATATTCATTTACAAACCGGACGGTTTGTTTATGTACACCTATTTAAAGGATATTGATTGGGACGATAAATTTTACACATGACCCAACTGCACAAATAATATTCAGTGTTTGTGGATTGAAACCCCACATGGGTATTGGGATAAAATACGGCATACACTAATCCCAATAATTAGTCGTATGTCGATCGATTAATTGACAGGCTGTTATAAGTGTTAATTATTTATATTTGATGCTTATGCAGTTGTGTGGTGCACTTTGGATGATGGTTGATTATTTATCGTTGCTATTATATACATGTGTTGTATGGAATCCATATAATTAACATTATATGGTAAATGATTGGGCCTCATTCCAATTGGGAAATAAAGAATATTAGAATAAATAGTCATGTGTTGACGACGCTCATGTGTTGAGAATATTCATGTGTTGAAAATGTTCATGTGTTGAGTAAAATATTTTAACAATAAAATTTACATCTTTATCATATTTAAGATTAGAAACTACCTTATGGTTGGAGTCTGATTAAAAAATCAAACGATAGATACCATAATTTTATAAAATATATTACTTAAAAAATAGTCATGTGTTGACAGTACTCATGTGTTGAGATTAGTCATGTGTTGAAAGAAATATAGATTCATGTGTTGAATAGAATAAATAGTCATTTGTTGAATAGAATAACGAATTTATTGAAATATATAAAGCGTGTTGATTAGAGTTGCGCTATTTTGACGTAAACGATATTTATATCGATTATATTCGTTTTTATAATGAATATAGAAAAGATAGTGATTTCAAAATCTAACATTTTGAAAATATTATCATTTATATGGTAATGATATGAAATATTCAATTTTGATTTGAAATTGAATATAGAGTTGAAATGGTTTTGAAAACGAATTTAAAACGATTTATAAAATACATTTTAAAAAGGAAATCGACGAAATATATATAATATATATATATATATATTACATATATAATGGCCTGAATAGAACGCGCCGCGCTGCGGCAGTTCGTGATTTTCGACCATTGACTTTGAATTGACGTTACGGGAGATCCAAGAGTCGGATTCTCCTAAAACCGGAACCGTTGGGTTCATATCGAAAAGAGATTTTCAATGAATATTAGAAATTTGAAATCTAACGGTTGGATTTAGAATTATGTCCAAATCAAATTTGGAAAAGGTCGTTGTAAGTGCAGTTCGATGGCCGTTGATGGAAATCGACTGAACGGACCTTGATAAAATTATCAAAAATATTAATAATTTGTGTAAAATCATAATATGTGAATTGGAAAGAACTGGGATGAAAAATTCCACATTTGAAAAGATAAAAATAGATTTTTATCAAAATGAACTAGTTTTGAACTAGAATTAAAAATCAGTTTATTTTTGAAATAAATAAATTGAATTTGAAAGTGGTTTTAAAAGTAACCAGAAATTCCAATAATTGAATTGGAATGGATTTGAATCGAAATTGTCTTTGGAATATTTCGATGTTGGATTCCGTGATTATACAGATATTGTTATGGGAATTTGAAAGATATATTTATATCGTTATTTCCAATACGATATTTGTTGGTTTCAGAATTTGATATTGAATATAAGTCAGTATATTTTCTATTCAGAGCCTTGTATTTAATATCAAATGTGATTTGGGTTTGTCGTGAATCGTGTTTTAGGTGACGTTGGTTCTTTAACCCAGTTAAAGACATGATATTGATTTTTGAGAAGATTAAAACTAAGTGGAGTTTTAATGAATCTTTAATTAGATTGAAAGTGAATTGATAATTTAAATTATCAAATCTGAAAAGTGATCGAGAATGGAGTATCACCAGTTTTGCTCCAAATCGATAGTTAAATCTTTAATTAGATTTGAACGTGAAAAGGTAATTAATTTTACCGATAACACCGTGGTGTTAGTTATGGAGTATTACCAGTTTTCTCCATGGGATAAATAGGTTGGGATTGGGAAATAAAATAAATAATTACTTTGGTGTGGTTCGCTAATCCCGACTAGTTTGGAAAACCATAATATGGTTTGAAATGATATCCAAAGGAAGATTAAAGAATAAATTTAGAAAAATTTATCTTTGATAAAATTAATAGGAATCTTTCCCTAAGAACGTGATTTTCTGAATAAAACAATATTCTGAATTGGAATGAGGCGTATGTTGGGTGTGTGTAACATTTGTTTATTATATACGTGGGTTATTCGGAAAGGCCGGGCTTATACCCATTCTGAATAACCGATTCGACGATAAGTCGAAGATGAAGACGGTGGTCGAAGACCGGAAGTCTTCACATCGTTTGGGTGATTACTGATGATCTTGATTGTGCTGTACACCCAAGATGAGGGAATCAGTTGGTGATCGTCCAGACGTACTTGGAGATCGACGGATATGCGAGGAAAGTGCCTCCGGTTTCGTTCAGACCCAGAACGAACTTGTAAGATTGTGTGTCTGACATTAGATTTTATTCTGTGTTGATTGATCTCTATTAAATATACATCTGTTTGGCGGCGGAGAATTTATTCTCTTGCTTAACGCCCTTCTTTGAGACGTACGAGCTCAGAGGTTGTGTATCGATGGACATCAGTCGCATGGCATGAATTGCTAGTGTGGCATGCCTAAGTGGCAAATAATCAATGCTTCTGTTGAAAAGCAAAGTCTTGTGGTTGATGATCAAAGCACAGCCTTTGTGGCATAGCTTTGTGTATAACGTGAATTCGCGAGCCTCACATCTCGGTATGAGTCAAAAACGGGATAGTGACTGCAGGGAGAGCACGACGTTTCTTTCTAGCTAGTGGTGGTGTCAGTGCTTAAACTGGCTGACATTTATATACGTTACACCTGTGTGGTTGTTGGAATGCGAGGCGCCTCGGATATAGGTCTGCTAGGACCGGGAAACGTGTGCTCAGGAATTGCCAATCCTCAAAAGTAAGAGAGGACCGACCCTGAAGATCCAAGGATTGCTGTGTGCAGTCCTGAGACATTTGCTAGAGTGTCTCGAACGAAGAGGATCTTGCCCCTTGCCTCGACTCATGATGGAATCCAATTTCCAATACGCGATAATTCGGTTTTATTTGTAGAACCTAGTATGGTGACATAGTGGTATGGGTCCTTCATGCCGCCTATGATTGATATTTATGATTGAAATTGTTTTGACACTATACACTTATAGTAATATCAAAATAATGTGTTTTAAACGTATCAAGCATGCTTTGGCTATTATAAGGTAAAAAACCTATCCTCCGGCTTGCGCTGCATTGTGTGATGGTACCTGGGTCTTATAATAGCTTCATTTTTCTTTATTTAGCATTGCGCTGTTTGTTTTATGCACTGGTATTCTTGCGAGGAAACCCGTTCCGTGTTCTACGGCATGGTCCCTTAATTTACCGAACTTTAAAATAAAGATTAATAACTGTTTTAGTTCTCATACCAGTCACATGACTGACCTGGAGTTTATTGTTTTAACCTAAACTCTGGGTGCCCCTATTTTCCACACGGGCAGCTTTAGTTTTGGTTTTGCAGATTTATATTCACAGGATCCTGATTTACAGCTGGAACGATGCTCGGAAAGCTCTGTATCCGTGTATTACTTTCAGTTGTGTTTTGCATTGTTTTTCCGCTGCTATGTAATTTATTGTAATCTCTGATATTTATCGAATGTGTAATATCTATTCATACTCTGTATATTCTTGTATTCTGATGGAATTGTTGTAATAAACAATGAAATTTTCTTCTGTTTGCATTCTATTTTGTCGTGTTCTCAAGGCAATTCGGGCTTTCCTTACCGGGGAAGTTCGGGTCGCTACAGTTATCGACCATAAATATAAACAACTATTTTAAATGTTTTTAAAAATATGGGAATTTTTTGTAATTACAAGTTATGAAAAGGTGTTTTGAATCATAAAGTTTAAGTTTTGGCTAAGATAAACGATATTTTGATCGAGGTAATTAAGATAACTGTTTTGTAACGCTTTAAAACACTATGGTAACTCTTTCTTTGAAAATAATCTATTTTGAAGTGTTAAACCGCGAGCTGTTTCCCGAACTATAAGTAATCATTTGTAAATGATTGTCGGAATGTTTTCAAAGATTTAAAAGTATTGAAAATGGTTTATATGGAAATTAAATTGATTTATTTGATACTAAAACGGGGTTTTCAATTTTAAATAATTGGATATGGTTGGAGATAAATCTTCAAATGTTTGATATTGATCTAGTAAATGATGACTCTTGCTATTTGGGAATTTAAAAGATAGCTCACCATTATTTCGCTTAGAATGTGAGTTGGATACAGAGATTAATATTGAAGATAGATTGATGATATTTCTATCCAGATCTAATGTCAAGGAGTTGGATAAATCTTTAATTAAGATACGTGTTTCTCAATCTTATTGGAATAAGTTGGATAGAAATAATCTTCGGGTATTTGATACGAAATTCTTTGGTGTAAACGTTTACTATTTGAGGAATTTGAAAGATATTATTATTATATAGTTATTCCACTTATATATTCGTTGATTATGAGAATTGATATCGAATATAAGTAGATACAATTTCTGTGTAACTTATGTTCAATATCGATTGACTAGGGTTTTTTCATGAATTATATCTTCAATAATATCACTCTTGAAACCCAATGAGATTGAGTTATGGAAATTCATATCATAATTTGGGGATTTAACCAAATCTTTGATTTGAGGAAATTAAAAATAAGGAATTGGGAAGGAAGTATAATATTTTAGTTAAGATTACAGAATTGAATGTTCGGAAACCAATTTAATTGGAAACTAGGGTTGAATTGTGGGGTAAGGGTTTCCAAAGGAAACAGGATTTTTGATAACGAGTTATCAAATGGAAAATTAATTAAGGCTTTGAGGCTAAATTATCTTTGATTTAAGGGATATGTTTTAAAAGAGAAAGGTTAAATATGGATTTTGTTATAATTTGAGAATGGATTTAAAGAAGTTTAATTTAACAAAATCCAAGATGGAAGGAGATTTGGTTGAAAGCTTGTGTATTCCGTAATTGTGTTTTTTTTAAATTGCGCTTATTACTTGGAAAGACTGGGATCGAATATATGTTCGAAAACCATTCCAAGTAATAATATGACGTTAAGAAACAATTCAAGACTTGTAAAACGACGAATGAAGACCGGGATTCTTTGAATTATTTGGATTGATTGTTGATGTCTCGGTTGGGCTGATCCCCCGATACGAGGTTATAAGTGGCATGAGGTTTGAATATATTTGGAGATTTTCGGGTTGATGTTTCGTTCAGACCCAGAACGGACTTATATGGATTGTGTGTCTGACATTGTAATTAACTGCGTAGTACTGTTTTATCAATATATATCTGTTTGGTGGCGGAGAATTACTCTCTTGCTTAACACCCTTCACTAAGACGTACGAGCTTAGAGGTTATATATTGGAATTCAGTGATGCGTTGTTAATGGATAATGTGGCATACTTAAGATATACGATGAGCTATGGATGATCAAAGCATGGCTTGTTTAAGCGTAGCTTTGTGTATCGTGACCTCAGCAAGCCTCACCACCCGGAAAATGGCTAAAACAGGAAAGATGCAGCGAGGTTAAGGGTAGTCATTTTCTAGATAAAAGGTATACTATGGTATGGAGCCCAGGTATTAACCTATGTGGATAACTTCTATTTATAGGGATGTTGATGTTGCGAGGCCTCGGTTTAAAGGTTGGTAACGACCGGGAAGTGATATACTTAGGCGTGCTCTAAGTTACCTAGTTAAGGGGTAACCCGGCCACGTGTTGGCAGAGAGCCCGATTTGGTTCTTGGGGCATCCCTCTAGAGGCGTACCCATTGGTTCGATAAGGAAGTTCCTTTGCCTGGTCATTTGTTGGAAATCCAATTTTCCACTACAGGCCTGTACGATTTTAGATGTATAGCCTGCTACCAGCAGGATTGTCAGTATAATGGGATGGGAAATCCAATTTTCCATTACAGGGCCTGTACGATTTTAGTTGTATAGCCTGCTACCAGCAGGATTGTCTTTATAATGGGATGGGGCATTATGATGGCTATGATTAATACTTTATTTGTGAAATTGTTTTCACATTATGCACTTATAATAATATCAGAGGATTTTCACGTATCAAGCATTTTTGACTGTCATAAGGAGAAACCATGCCCATATGTGCGTTTGCATTATGTGTGTGTCGCGGGACCTTATGTTAGTTTCACTTTTCAAAGACATAGCGAATTTCTATGCACGGGAATTCATATGGAGTAAACTCGTTCCACGTTAGCGGCGTGGTCCGTTGAATTACCCAACTTTAAAATGAATTCTAAATAACAACTGTTTTTGAGTTCTCACACCAGTCCCACGACTGATCTGGAGTTTATTGTTCCCTCACCTAAACTCTGGGTGCCCATAATTTTGACACGGGCAGCCTAGCAGTTTGGTTCGCAGATTTAGCCTTGGAGTTGGTTGAAGCAAGATTCTGGTTTTAGCTAGAGCTATCATGTTTTGGAGCATTTGTATTTTTCTGCTAAATTGGTATCTCTTCCGCTGTGTAATCGATGTACTCTGATGTATTCCTTGTAACTCTAATGTAATTGATTGTAATGAATGAAAATTTCTGTTATTTTTATGCAAATATGTAAGCACCCATAACTATCCTTCTTTATGAACGGTTTAAGTTAGTTTAATTACCGGCGAGAACCGGTCAAAAAGTCGGGTCGTTACATCTGTTATTTGTTCTGATGTGTTGTATGCCCAGAGTTAGCGTATCCGGGTTTTGAACGGTCTTGGTCGATTTAGCGATCGATTTGGTCCGAGCGAAATCCATATCGTCTCAGCTGGTATCAGAGCTTTGGTTAACTCAAATCTTTGGGGTACAACTCTTTAGAACGGAATAAAAGACTCATCAGAGATTGGATAGTAATATCCTATGAAAGAAAACTCATTAGAGATAGGATCGGCAGTATCCTAGAAAGAGAAACTCGTTAGAGATTGGGTTAGTAATGTCGTAAGACGAGTTGAGAGTGAAAATTTATAATTAACGTATTTGTGATTATATATATAATCCGATCTTAGAAAATATAATTTTTGAATATATAAAAGTTATATATATATATATATTTGAAAAATTAACCAACTAGTTGATTGCTGGTTGTGTTGTATGATTATTAATCCAACTAATTAAAATATTGGAATAATAAATCCAATATGAGAATGAAAAGTTGAATTGAACCAAATCCAAACCAATTTGTAATGGAAAGGTAAATTAAGCCAAATAGAATCAAATATTGAACTGAATTGAAAATAGATTAGAATTGCATACATGTACATGCATATATATTGAACAGGTCATAGCAAGGAGGCTAAAGAAGAGGAATAAAATTGTATGCCTGACAAATAGGTACATGTTTACTGCATTTCTTGGGTTTTGATGATTTTATGAGCCGACTGGCTAGCCGCTTGGCTTTTTCTTTTTCTTTTGGATTGATAAGGGCCCTTTGAGGCTAGTTGCGGTTTTAAATATCAACCCTTACAAAGGAGGTTATGCGAAATTTTTCGAAAATTTAGGGTGTTAGTCAAATTTTTGAAGAATTAGAAAATTCTTATAAACTGAAAAGTTGAAGAATGAAAGTTGAGTTGGTTAGTTAAACAACTTTCAGCTCTGTTCCTTTTCGAGGACGAAAAGATTTTAAGTGGGGAAGATTGTAATAACCCGGATTTTTAGAACCAATTAAAATTTTTTATTTTAGCAATTTTAATGGATTTTGGATATTTAAAATGATTTATTTTAAATAATAACGACTAAAATTTTATTTAAATCGAAGATAGAACGAATAAATTAATTTTAATTATAAAATGAGCCTGAAATGGCGCGGTAGTTTGAAAATTCGATTTCAAATTTCAAATGAATGTACAGGATTCAAAATAAATCGGATTACAGTGACACAAGAAATATTTGAATCTGTTTGAAAATATCTTTCCAACGGATGTGAAAAATCCAGATTTCATAACGAGAATAAAAGGTTATGTCCAGTTGAAAATTCAGAATAGTCGCTATGGAATTTATATATATATATAGCCCTTAAAAAAAGCCATTTTGCAAACGACCTTCGTTTTCGACGAGACCACTTTTGTTGGATCCGGAATGTCAAATTATTGTTTGGTTTCAAATTTCATAATTTTTGGAATTAATATGTGAGCGCAGTAAATTTAAATGTGTTTGGTAATTTAAATTTAAATTGGATCGATCAGAAAATAACCATTTTTCAAACGGCCTCCAAATTCGATGAAATTAGTTTTGTTAGGACTGTATCGTCAAAACATAGCTAGATTTATTTTTTCTGGAATTTTTGGAGTCGGTATGTGGCCCCGGTAAATTAAAATGTACGTTTAAACTCAATATATATTGATTTATATTTTATTTTGGACGAAAACTTATCAAAACAAAAGAATTGGCTTACGAAACATATCCCATTATGTCCGGAATGGAGATATTTGGTTATGGGCGACAGTCGTTGGAGTTGATTTGGAATTCGAACAGTTAAACGTGTATTTTTGAAATTAAATAATATATATATACACACACACACTCTTGCCCTTGGTCAAAACCCTACCCAGAAGTCAGCCTTCATTTCCGTCGCCACCCTTGAAATAACGCCTCACATCGTTCCATTTTCTCCTTCTAATTTCTTTCAAATCACCTCGAATTAGGCTTCAGTTCCAAAGCGATTATTGTAGAGTGTTTAATGAACTTCAATTCCATACGGATATGATGGTGTATAGGTTGGAAAATCACGAGATATTGAGCCACAAATGGCTGACGTTCGGCGCTGTTTTCGAGGAGCAGGATGACTTCGAACGAAACGTCGTGCTCGGCGTTGGAAGAGGAGGGAAGGAGCTTCAATTCGGCACCTGGCGATCGAACTCTGGTGGTCTGATGCAGCGCCGGTGATGAGGATTCGAAAACGATGGGTTTCCAGAATTAGTTGACGAAGAGGAAATGGGTCTAAACCTAATTAAGTAATAAATTATAATAAATTATATTTATTTAATGAATTTGTGTAATCAAATGTTTGGATGACCATATCTCCTTCATACGAATACAGAATGGGGCGATTTCAGAAGCGTTGGAATCCTCTCGACGAGAGATACAACACAGAACTGACCATAATCGAAAAGGAGAAAATCAAATTTTGAAGCAAAATTAAATCCGAACAGTTCAGAAATTCGGAAATTAAAACTGACGGAGTGGAAAACGAAAGTGAGAACTCTCTCTCACTGAAATTACTTTACAGTTAAAATATTCTAGGTTAGAGACGGTGCTTAGTACCACCCGACCTATTTATTGTACAACCCATAATTGACTGTATTGTGTTGTGATTGTGATGTGAATGAAATATATATATATATATACAATGTGAAAATCATATATACGATGCGAATAAAATATATATTTGCGATGTGATATATATATATATACGATGTGAAAATTATATATATCTATATACACGATGTGAATAATATATATACACAATGTAATATATATATATATACGATGTGAAATATATATATATATATATAAATATACAATGTGAATAAAATATATATTTGCGATGTGAAATATATATATATATATATACACGATGTGAAAATTATATATATATATATACACGATGTGAATAAAATATATATTTGCGATGTGAAATATATGAAATGAAAATAATATATATATGAAATGAAAATAATATACATATATATATATATGAAATGTGAAAAATAATATATATAAATATAGATGAAATGTGAAAATATATATAGGAATAATGTCTAGCATTATCCCTCTCCTGACACTGGCTCGCGCCATACATAACAATCAATCAATCACTATCCTAATCAATTTCACAACCACAATCAATTTTCCCACAATACAATCAAATCACACAAATCATCCATGCTTTGTACAAAAAAGGTGTCAGCAGCTACTAAGCCCCATCTGCAACCTAGGATATATTTAACTGTAAAATAATTTGAGTGAGAAGGAGTTCTCACATTGGGATTGTTGACATCAAAAGTTGGTCACTAGTGACGATCAACCCCCAATTGCGTGATCTACACACGAATAAAGATAAAATATGCAATAAAAAGTAAAATAACGGGGATCACACACAGAATTTTTATAGTGGTTCGGCAAAGACAATGCCTACGTCCACTTTATATATTATTTCTCTCTTTTTTGATTACAAATACAATGCTTTTTCTGTTTGGAAAAAAGATGACTATTTTCCTTTCTTCCTTTTGAGAGATTAAGATTCCGGAGGAGAGTAGAGATGAGAAGTGTTAAGAAAGCCATCTGGCCAAGAGGAGTTCATCCCTTTCTCTTTAAGCTTGGAGGTATTTATAGGTGGAAAATGCTGCTTGGGCTATTGCGAAATGGTCCGGCCATTTCGAGAAGGTCCAGACATGTGGAATCCATCCATTGGCTCGAATTGCGGCTAGAAGACTGATTCCACTGCTCATAAATAGTATCCTCGAAAGTTGTGGCCGACGTGGCATCCATGGAGAGGTATATCAAAAACAGAGCTTTGTCCGCATATAGTTCACCGCCTTTATCTCCTTGGAAGTCGGGATATTAAGTGGACTGGCTCTGTGGAAATCTTCCATGCTGGCCCGAGATAACCGGTCGATGAGTTCTTTTTGGAAGCGAGAAACTCGGTTGCCCTGGTGAGCGATTTTTCTGGTAATGCGCAGTTAATCTGACTGAGTTGGATTTGGACCGATATACCATTGCTTGGTGTAGCGCCCCTGATGGGTCTCTTGGAGCGCGATTTGTATTTGGTTGTGCGTTTGGGCTTTGGTTTTGGCCCGATGAGATTAGTGCCAAAAAGAGGGCTAATACTTTGCCCCTTAGAATATATCTTCATCGACAGAGGGAGGTGTATTCTGAAATCTGAACTGAAGCACAAACGTTTAAGCTGCTATGGTCGCGCCGGACCATATTAAGTCCAGAAAACCAACGGTCCGATGTTGTATTAAGGCCAGAAATCCGACGACCATGCCAGGTTGTATTAAGGCCAGAAGACCGACAACTATCGGAAACCGTATTAAGGCCTAGATGATGATTGCCATAAGAATTGGTTCCTACAAATACAAAACAAACCATGGGTCGAGCATTTTATTCCACTTGGCTTTAGAGGGTGGCGAGCATAAACCATACTCGGCTTGGTGGTGAGCATAAACCATGCTCGGCTTGGTGGCGAGCATAAACCATGCTCGGCTTGGTGGCGAGCATAAACCATGCTCGGCTTAGTGCAAGTGTTTCTTATGCTCAACTCATGCTGGGTTAGTTAGTTTAACGAGCTATGCACGCTCGTGGTGTAAAGAAAGAGAGTGTAATCCACACTCGTGTTTAAGAAAAAGCGACCTCTCTCACTTGAAAGGGTAGGTGTTTGAAGTAGTGGTAGACTTTCACACTAACCACATAGAATAGGGGGCGAGCATTAACCATGCTCGGCTTAATGGCGAACACTAATCTGGTTCGGCTTAGATATTTTACAACAGTCGATTTACTTTTGCAAAAAGTAAGGTTCATAAATGCTAAGCAACCATTACAAAGAAAGTCTACGGGGATAGCGATTGATTACATAACATCAAGGCGTCCCTATTATTGAAAGAAATACATCGAGAGAAAAGATAAAAAATCTAATTAATGATAATGCCGCGAGTGCTAGTCTCTGGGTCCTTTCCATTTCTAGGAGCTTGCGGACCAGCCTGAGGAGCTCGGGCAGAAGGTCGCGGCGGCATGGCCGGGGTGTGATTTTTGACATACTCAGCAAGTTCCCCTTTTCTGACTCGTCCTTCAATGAGATCGCGCAGATGTCGGCAATCATTTGTATTATGTCCAGCTACGTTGTGGAATATACAATGCTTGCCAGAGTCAAGTTCCATCTGGGTCGGCTCTCATTGAGGTGGCCTTGGAGTGGGAAGGACTCGCACATATCGAGATAGATATCGAGCAAAGAGGAATTGAGCTCGGTGTACCGATTATATTTGTTTTCATTTCGAGGTCGGACATTGCGTTTATCCTTTTCCGGGGCCGTTCCTCTTCCTTTATTCTGGCCATTACCGTTGAGTGGACCTTGTTGTTTGGCTACTAAGACTTCAAGGCTCTCCATCTCAAGGCTGGCATCCTCTTGTCGTAGGAATCTTTCGGCCTCGGAATAGAAATCATCTATATCTTTGGGAGGATCCCTAGTTAAGGAGTTAGAGGATTCTGATCTCTTCTGGACTCCCGCGATGGCTGCCATCAACACCAGCGATGGCTCGGGCCGATCGACGGATGCTACGGCTGCGTTGAACCTTTCGAGGAAGGATCTTAGCGTCTCTTCGGATCACTGTTTGATGGTAGATAGAAACATGACACTTTTCGGTCGAGAGATATGCACTCGAAACTGCTCGATGAAGCGGGTGACCAGAGTATTCTAACTACTGATCGACTCCGTTATTAGCTGCCGAAACCACATACCAGCTATATATGTGAGAAAGAGTGGAAAGCACTTAGCCATGAAGCTGGTCGATGCACCAAGTACTTCCATATGTCGCATGTATCGCATAAGATGAATGGTCGGGTCAGTACGACCGTTGTATGGTTCGATGGTAGGGAACCTGAAGTCCGGAGGGTTTCGAGAATTTCTGATTTCTCTAGTAAAGGGGCTGCGATTGACATTGTCTATGTATTGCTGCAAAGAATTGCCCCGAGTGAAACGTCGGATGATGCTTGCAAGCTGACTCTCATCTCCAAGGAGTCGTTGCTATGAACTTAACTCTGTATCCTGAGGGTGTTATGTACGAGGATCCGGCAAAAGCATGCTCGGAAGGGTGGTCGATGGCTGGGCTCGACCTCCGAGAATTGAGTGAAGGTGTGAGGGAAGGTGAGATCCGGCAGGTTGTTCTGGATAGAATGGCCCCTCTGGAACCTGATGAGTTGTGGATCGAGCCATATTTGTAGCTAAAGATCTAGGTTGATCCAGCATAGCATGTGATGTTCGGAGGCGAGGGTTGCCTCCGTTTGAAGCGAGGTTAGGAGGGTCTATGGTAGCGTTTTCTTCCGCTACGGTGAGGACCGGCATGGTAGGGTGGCTTCCCTCGTTCGAAGGGAAGGCTACTCCAACTCTTCGTTGAAGAGGAAGAGTGGTTAGACTGGTATGCGGCAAGATCCCGGGTTGTAATGGGAATGGCATTGATTCTGAGGGACCCGGGGGTAGCTCGACTGATTCGGTAGGTCGAGATGTTCCAAAGAGTGGAGGCATATTTGCCAGACGACCTAGATCTTGGTCGCCAGCTTCCTGAGGTTCTGTTGTTGCAGCCGTGCTGGTCGCTGGAAGCGATATTCTCGGTGGGGATCGATTGGTTGGCGGAGCCAAACCAGGATGAAATAAAGGTGTAGCCCGATCAGTGGCCTGATTTCGTGCAAACCGAAGATTGGTTATTGCCCCAGCTTCGATCGATGGAGGAATTGATGTTGAAGCGTTCAACCCTGTTTCCAGTCGACCGAGAAGGTGATCCATCAACTGCTGTTGTCGTTCGAGGACTTTACCTTGAGATGTCATATGGTCTCTGAGTTCGACCATGACTTTATCCATGTCGTCCCGGGTAAGGAATCGGGACATGTTGTCATGAGAGGAAACTTCGTGGCTTGCTTCTGCAGCATCGGCATCAGCTGCATCGGCGTTTGCGGGACGAGAGGATGTTTCATCTTTCTTTCGTTTGTTCGCCATGACCTGGGATAAGCAGGAGCTCGATGGCGGTGTTGGTGCGCTTCCCCTTCCTGGCGCACCAAAGTGTTGACGTCAAAAGTTGGTCACTAGTGACGATCAAACCCCAATCACGTGATCTACACACGAATAAAGATAAAATACGCAATAAAAAGTAAAAGAACGGGGAGCACACACAGAATTTTTATAGTGGTTCGGCAAAGACAATGCCTACGTCCACTTTATATATTATTTCTCTCTATTTTGATTACAAATACAATGCTTTCTCTGTTTGGAAAAAGATGACTATTTTCCTTTCTTCCTTTTGAAAGATTAAGATTCCGGAGGAGAGTAGAGATGAGAAGTGTTAAGAAAGCCGTCTGGCCAAGAGGAGTTCGTCCCTTTCTCTTTAAGCTTGGAGGTATTTATAGGTGGAAAATGCTGCGTGGGCTGTTGCAAAATGTTCCAGCCATTTCGAGAAGGTCCAGACACGTGGAATCCATCCATTGGCTCGAATTGCGGCTAGAAGACTGATTCCACTGCTCATAATAGTATCCTCGAAAGTTGTGGCCGACGTGGCATCCATGGAGAGGTATATCAAAAGCAGAGATTTGTCCGCATATGGTTGACCGCCTTTATCTCCTTGGAAGTAGGGATATTAAGTGGACTGGCTCTGTGGAAATCTTCCACGCTGGCCTGAGATAACCGGTCGACGAGTTCTTTCTGGAAGCGAGAAACTCGGTCGCCCTGGTGAGCGATTTTTCTGGTAATGCACAGTTAATCTGACTGAGTTGGATTTGGACCGATATACCATTGCTTGGTGTAGCGCCCCTGATGGGTCTCTTGGAGCGCGATTTGTATTTGGTTGTGCGTTTGGGCTTTGGTTTTGGCCCGATGAGATTAGTGCCAAAAAGAGGGCTAACAGGGATCCACTCCGCCATTCTTTTCTATCGCTCAAATTCGTTATTCTGATTCCAGAATTTGCAAATGAGCTCCAATCTTCACCCGACCTTTTTTTCTAGCATAAACGCGCCATTCTGGACAACTTTCGCCTTGTGGACTTTTTCCTGAAACTGCTCCAGTTCTCTGGAATTCGTGAAAGGACAATATTTGGATTGCTAACTTTGGACGAGTTTTCCGGGCGACTCCGTATTCCAAAATACGACTTCCATAAACCCAAATCGAAGAAAAAATCGTGCTCTTCGACTTTGGCACTATAGAGTTTTGGCCAGAAGCGCTCGGATTGGAAGATATTGTGATGGGAAGGTCAGGAAGTTAAATGCAAAGCGGGAATTTCGTAAAAATTGGATTTTTAGAGGGAGGGGGCCCACGGCCGAACTAATGACCTGAGGGGCAGCGGGATGGCGGCGCAGGTGGCTAAGGGGGGTGTGGCCAGGTGGTGGTGGCGGTGAAGGGGCCCACAGCAGCGGATGGTGATGGATTTGGGGGTAGGGTTTGCAAAATGGAGAGGGAAAAGGAGGAAGAGGATAGAGGAGGGGGGTGGTCGGAGGTTGGCGGCAGTGGTGGAGGGCATGGCCAGAGGTGGTGGAGGCTGGTGTAGGGGCAGCGACAAGAATTGGGGAGGAGGCCATTTATTTTGTGAAGAAGGAGGAAGAAAATAATGAAGAGAGGAAGTAGGAAATGTGATTATATGCTAGTTTCTCGCCTATCGTCCGAACGTCGACGATCTCTAATTGCCGCGGATTTTGGACACGACTTAGTAGACATGAAGACGAATCTAATGAAACAAATTTCGTCGAATTCCGAGTTCGTTTGACCATCCATTAAATTCTCAAAAATGCTCAAATAATGTTCAAAATGCGGTTTTGGTGCACTTTTCTTCTTGCACGACCACACACTAACTCCAAAAATCATGGCCTTTTGGATTTAACCATTATTAGATGATACAAATCCAAGAAAAACGGAATCGAATTCTGAAGCCGTCTCAATAATGTTCCTTTGTAAAATGATTGCATGTTTTGTACAAATGGTTTTGCTTCGCACGGACACATACTAACTTCGTTCGACGCGCTTTTTGGAACTCAACAACGATTTGTCATTATGAATCCAGAAAAATTTATCTCGTCGAATTCTGAGCTCATATGCAAAATTTCACTTTTTAAGGGCTATGTATTGTTAACCCACAATGCCAAAATTCTGAATCCCGGAATATATCGAAGTTTACACTTTTCGGAGTCGCAAACGACATTTTGAACTCAAAGGAAGTGGTTTCGATTCCAAATTCATCTGTATGCAAAAGGTGACTCTTTGAGCCATATATAATATTAGAATATATATATATATATTCCGTAGCGACTATTCCAAATTTTAATTTGGACATAACTTACAATTTATAAAGTGTAATCTCAGTTTCTTACATTCGTCAGAAAGATATAGTTAAATAGATTCTAACATTTCTTGTTTTACTGAAATCCAGTTTATATTGAATTTTGTTCATTCATTTGAAATTAAAAATCGAATTTTCAAACTACAGCGCCATTTCAGGCTCGTTTCATAATTAAAATAAATTTATAACTTCAATTTAAATAAATTTTAAATCGTTAATATTTAAAATAAATCATTTTAAATATTCAAAATCTATTAAAATAGCTAAAAGAAAAAGAATTTAAATTGGTTCTGAAATTTCGGGTTGTTACAATCTCCCCCACTTAAAATCTTTTTGTCCTCGAAAAGAAATGGAACTGAAAGTTGTTTAACTAACCAACTTAACTTCATTCTGGCTTTTATTCTTCAATTTTTTAGTTTCTAAGAATTTTCCGATTTCTCAAAAAATTTGCTAACACCCTAAATTTTCGAAAATTTTCGCCATAACCTCCTTTGTACGGATTGATCGATAAAACCACAACTTGCCTCACAGGGCACTCATCAATCTAAAAGAAATAGAAAACGCCAATCGGCTCATAAAATCATCAAACCCAATGGATATAGTAAACATGTACCTATTTCTCGGGCATACAATTTTATCCCTCTTCTTAGTTTTCATGCTATGACTTGTTCATTATATATACATGTATATACATGCAATTTCAATAAATTTTCAATTTATTTCAATATTTGATTTGATTTGGTTAAATTTACTTTTCATCCTCTTATTGGTTGGATCATTCCAATATTTTAATTAGTTGAACTAATAATCATACATCACAACCAGCAATCAATTTGTTGATTAAATTTTCAAACATATATCTTTCTATATATACTTAAAAATCATATTTTTAGTGCAAATCACAGCAATAAACTATAACTAAGTTTTGGTTCTCACACCAGTCAATTGGAGATATATAGATATCCCACTTTCGAAACTCGAAAGTAAAAACTAATGATGTCGCGACATCACCAAATTTATGCCCGGGTGACTAGAGTGTGATTCTATATCTATCCAGTATATTTGAGACTTCGTATATACGTTCATAAAGCATATACGCAAAATCTTCATATAATAGATTGTCCAAATTCAATATAAAATAAAATACACAAATACGTAAAATAAGGTAAAATTTTCAAAATTAAATTCATTTTTATAAATAATACTCTTCGAACTCATTCTAGGGTATTACTAACCATATCTCTAACGAGTTATTCTTACAGGATATTACTAATCCTATCTCTGATGAATTCTTTTGTTTGGTCCTAACGTGTCTTGTTCTCGAGCTCTGTAAACCATAGCTCTCATACCATAATGAAATGACCCAAACTTCCTCTTACAGGAAAGCCCGGATTGCTTTGAGAAAACAACGCACCAGAACATAAATAACAAAACATTTCATTGCTATTACAACAATTTACATCAGAGTACAAGAATATATCAGAGTATGAATAAATATTACACGACGGAAATAAAATAATATCATAGTTTAAAATACAAAGCAAGGGAAATTAAATGTATAAATGCAATGTATAGTTGAAACGACATCAACAACACAACTGAAAGAAATATACGGATACAAAGCTTTCCGAATATAGCTCCAGCTGAAATCCAGGATCCTAGAAAAAAAATCTATGAAAACTAAACTACTAGCTGCCCATGTGGAAAATATGGTTACCCAGAGTTTAGGTAGGAACAATAAACTCCGAGTCAGTCATGGGACTGGTGTGAGAACTCAAAACAGTTATTAAATCTTTACTTTAAAAGTTGGGAAATCATGGGACCACGCCGTATAACACGGAACGAGTTTACTCCACATAAATACTAGTTTAAAACATGAAACAACGCAATGCTTTTTGAAAAATGAAGCTATTATAAGACTCAGGTCCCATCACACAATGCAACGCAAGCCGGAGGATAGAGTTTTCCCTTATAATAGCCAAACATGATGAGTACGTTTAAAACAAATCATTTTGATATTACTATAAGTGCATAGTGTCAAAACAACTTCAATATAAATGTATCGATCATAGATGGCATGGGTACCATATATCATGTCGCCATACTAGTTCTACAACTAAAACCGAAGAATGTCTTATTGGAAATTGGATTTCCATCATGAGTGAAGGCAAGGGATGTACTCCTTACTGATTCAGATCACCTCTAGCAAGATGACCCAGTGCTCAGACGCTGGCGAGCCCCTGGATCCTCCAAGGCCGATCCTCTCTTACTTTTGAGGATTAGTTATTCTTGAACACATGTTTCCCGGTCCTAACGGACCTATCTCTGATCCACTAAGGGCTCAATATCCAAGGTGCCTCACAATCTATTACCCACATAAGTAAAAATGTCTGGGCTCCATACCATGACACCACTTCTAGCTAGAAAGGAACGTTGTGCACTCCTTGGGTCCATTATCCCGTTTCTGACTCATACTACGGTGTGAGGCTCGCGAATTAACGTTATACACAAAGCTATGCTAATTAAAGTTGTGCTTTGATAATCAACCACAAGACTTTTCTTTTCAACAAAAGCCTTGATCATTTGCATCTCAACATTTCACACTGACAATTCATGCCATGCAACTAATGTTTATCAATATATAACCTCTAAGCTCGTACGTCTTGGAGAAGTGTGTTAAGCAAGAGAATAAATTCTCCGCCACCAAACAGATACATATTTAATAAAGGTCAATCAACACATAATGAAATCCAATGTCAGACATACATCCATTTACAAGTCCGTTCTGGGTTTGAACAAAACCGGAGGCACCTTATTCCTCGTCCCATATGTCCAATACAGGAGAGTGGTCCTCGCATATCCGATCGATCTCCAAGTACGTCTGGACGATCACTACTTATTACCTTGCACTACATCAAATACACAAATTTGAAATATATGATATTTCTTACTAGAAACCCTTTTTTAGTTTCTAGCTTGAAATTGTTCTCTAATGTTTCTATATCTACTAAAGTGTTTCCACTATTTTTTGATTATTTTAAATATATAATTTTATGTTTAATAAGTTGTCGGCCTTCCTAATAACTTGTCAATGAAAGTACTGTTCCCGTCACAAGCCCACTATCATTTCCTTCTCAATCTGCGTTTTCAAAACAATAAAAATTAGGTTGCATTCCTTTTCTTTATTTTTCCCCAAACCCCTTTTCCTTGTGATTTACTCGGATCTCCCATTCAACGCTCGTCACTTTCTCAGATATGCTTTCTCAGATCTCTCATTCAACACTCGTCGCTTTCTCAGATCTCCGAAGGTAAATCTCGATTAAATAGTCAAATATTTATTATATGCGTGAAAGTATATGTGAGCAGGATTGAAATTAGTTCTCCTACCTAGCCCAATATTAAACCTGTTTTATTTATATTTTGAATCAAACTAAACTATTATATTTATTTTTTGTCAATTTCAATAATTTGTGACCCGTTTTTCTAAACTCATTGGGTAAAATTAATTAATTTTGAGGTTACTTTGGATGGATATCTTTGTTGAATTCGTTCTGTTCAGTGACTAATATGTTAAATGGAAAAAAAAATCTTAGGTATATGTTAATAGTTGTACATTGAAAATAAACTGATCGGTTTGACTATTTTTGATTGTTGAGTTCTACCTGGCTGTTGTTCACTAGTTTTTGTCCGTTGCTTCAATCATTTGTGAAGATTTCTAGTAATATATTACATTACTATCTTGTTGTATTCTCAGGCATCTAGTTGCTAAATATGAGATGCCAATGGATATGTAAGAAACCATTTTATAAACCCGTAACATCTCCTTGAATGTGACAACAAAACTAATACATTTTTTTATTAATCATCTAGGCATATATTTATTGCACACCTGCCTTAGTCTAGGTTCCTAATTTGGCGTTGTCAATTGAACTCATATTATATTTCCATAGATATACATATATATATATATATATATATATATATGATTCATGTAATGAGCTGGAATATTTATATTGCGTTATTCTCTGTTACACCTGCAACCACTAAGATTACATATAGTTAAGGAATGGTTTAAATTAACTAAAAATTGTTTCCAAAACATGTTGAGTGCTCAATGTTCACTATTAAATGCTAAATATGAATTATTGATTCTAGTCCACATTATCAATTAATTCCAGTCCATTTTACAATAATAAATTTTGACTATTAATTCTCTATGATCTGTGACTTTTGTGTTTATCTTTGAAGGCATCCACCTTCTTATTGAATATATTGAATTTTAATCTTTCACTTAAATGTGTATGTTAGCCTAGGGTTCAATTTATGGTTTATGATGGGATGGGAGTGATTGTCTATGAATTTTTTAATCTATCAATCGAATTTTATTCATGATTTCTGTGGAGAAATACGTCTTCTAGAATGCTTAAGTTAGATAAAATGTAATTTATTTCCTGATTTATCAGTGAGAAATTTTTGTCTGATTTTCGTTATAATTCGGCTTTGGCATTGCATTTGCTATCGTATTTCATAACATTTATGTTATAATTCACTTAATAGACTTCTATGTTTTAGCAGTGGGGAGGAGTAAACTTTTATGTTTTAGCAATGGGGAAGAGGAGAAATAGTAGTAGAGGAAAATTATGACTGTATTTAATATAATGCTGCAAGTTTGCTATTTCTTTTTTATGATGTAGTGAAGTGAATACTATACACTATGTTTTGCCATTTTCTATTCAATATTTGCATTGATAAATGGCTCATGGAATGCAAGTACATTCATCTCTAATTGGTTAATGAAGAAGTTATGCCTAAGTAGGTGTGATGGTGTACGATGTTTTAAACTTGTTGAAGTCACAGCTAAAAACATGATTGCAAAGGAAGAAGCTTTAGCGGTGATACATAATGGGCATTGATTATCAAGAACCATAAGGTATATTCATTTAATTCATTGATGGCGTACATTATTTTCAAGAATTTATTATTTTAACACAACATCAATTATGATTAATTACCTAAGCTAAGCAGTTGTGTAAGAAGAGGCGCCCGAACAGTGCCGGGGACAGTAACAAATGTTTGCTGAAATCTTTTAGTAACTGCAGTTCTTCCAATGTTTCTACATTCGGGCAAATATTAGCATAATAATTTTGCTTAAGTTGAGCAAAAGTTGTTCGAGAGTGTAAACCGATGCATAAAGATAAAATTATCAATAATGCAGAGTTTGAGGTTCTCATGTTTTATTCAAAAGAGAAGAACGGAGAGTTTTAGGTAGAGGTTCAATGTATGTGTGGACACGCACGTGTGTGTGTGGACACGCGCGCGTGTGTGTGTAGCATTCGAGTGAGGAAAATTAAAAAAGATACATGATTAAGCTGTGCTTGGCAACTTTCTTAGTATGTTTCACTCAAGACCTTGTGTTATAATTGGGTTATTGATGTAGTGAAAAATTATTTTGTACATGCAGTTGTTATATTAGCCTTTTTGAGCATTTGTTTGTTGCAGTACAAAGTATGTACTCTTGGTTTACCATTTATTTGTTCACCGCGCAAACCAACTTTTATTATCATCCATTTATGAATGATTATAATCTGTGTTCCTGTACATTTAAATGAGTTTCACGTCAGTTCTGGTGGTGGTCTACAGAGTTGAAGGGGGGTTATGGGTGCTCAGTTGTTGTGTTGGCGGGGAAGGAGAGTTTGGGTTGTGGTGGAGGGCTTTAGGTTTGGAGTCTTTGTTGTGGCGGTGGGGAGGGAGACAAATGGTAGATGGGTTGGCTGAATGGGGAGTTAGGCTGTGTTGTGGATCCATGAGAGAGAGGAGGCAAGAGGGCTTCTGAACGTGGGTGTTAGGGTAGATGGTGGAGTGGGAGGGGCAGGTGGTGGGTTGCGGGTGAAGGAAGGTCGAGATGCATCTATCGGTTTCAGATAAAAGAATTTTTTATATGCAGGAGCCTGAAGCAACCGTATATTTAAAGGTAATAACTTTTTTAGACTACAAGCTGAAAGAAGTACTGTGTACAAGACAATAATGAGATAAACACAAACTGGATTTGAAGGGTAAAGAGCTTATAAATAATATAAATTGTGCTTCTGATTTTTGAATATCGCCTGACAAAAAAGGATTAGGTCTCTCATCCTCCGTCCTTGTTATGCTTTTCAGAAATCAATTTTTTTTTTTTTTGGATGAGGGCAAATCCAATGTAATGACTAGTCTGGTTAGTCATTGGTTTTACCCTTGCTGGCCATAAAATGATGAATTTCAGCAATAAGGAAAGAAAGTCCAAATACAAGAATAATTTTGATATGGATAATTCTGATAAATAAGCAAAATGTGGAGTTATACTGCACAGTTCATTAAAAGACTGGGTCTTCCAGCCGGGAAGAACATTTATTTTGCTTTAATGTAGCATTATTCTTATATATATCTTTTTACTAATGTAACTAGCTGTTTTTTAATTCAATCTTCGCTGGAAATTAAGCGAACGAATAACCAATGAATCATCATGTTGTCGTGAATATACTAATGCTAATCCGTTAGTTTTTTTAATAATATTTGGACTGGTCTTTAATGTCCAACTCAGATTTGCTTAAGATGCACCTCTTTTATTTTCTTTTTTCTTCTATTCTATCCTTTATTTTTGAATTAAAGCAAAAGAAGAATAGCATTGTAAGTTCGCTTCTTTTCAAGAAATGTTCTTGTGGAAAATCTAATGTGAATTATACTAAGATTGAACACTGGTTGCTTATGATGATTACAGTATTCTGGCACTCTAGTTCATGGATACTCATTTCTGTATTCATTATTTGTGAGTTTGCAGTATTTTATGCTACTTTTCAGAATTTAATCAAACTAATTATTCTTGGATTTGGATTTCTGTGAGCACATACACACACACACACATATATATATATATATATATATATATATATATATATATATATATATATCTGCATTTCTGGTGAATTTGATCAGTGAATTATATAGGGATCGGTTGGAATGACATGTGAATGAAGGCTTGTGCTTACATGAAGCAGATGATGAGATAAGTAAATTTCTGCAGTTGAAGGTAAAGAAAGAGACCAGCACTAATACTAAAGATTTTTTCCTATATATTACTAATCAGTTACTCATTTACGTTCGATGAAGTACTTAAGAAAGACATTATTATTGACTTTTGAGGAAGGTATTCAAATGCTTAAGGTGCGGTGCACGTTTTACATACCAGACAACTATGAGAATAACATGGTTAAGCATGTTCAGTGTCATTCTTTGTATGCGTTGATTGCTTTACTGGGGATTGATAATTATTAGCATACCAGTGAAAGTAAAATATGGGTGTTTCTTAGTCCCCCCCCCTTTTTAATTAAATATAGCAGCCAACTTAACCACTTTTAATCTAAAAGTTGCTAAGTACACATTGTTACTTCTCCTAAATATTTTTGTCATTTTCAGTAGTAACCAAAAGTCTACATGGATTGCTGGATATAGAAAATCTTTATCAAGGTACATCAAATGCTTTTTAAATATCTCTTCTCTGTCACTCTTGCATTTTCTTATATTTTAACCGCTTGTTTTAGTCGTTTTTTAGTGGTTTAGGAATTTCCTCGATAACGATACTCCATTTTAGGTACATGTCTTTGCCAAGATGATATCCATGATCTTATTTGTTAATCCTAAATTGAAGGCACACGAAGTTAGGTCCAGTGCATGTGCACTGATCATTGACGACTGTTCTGACAACTGCTCCTGCTTTCAAATACGCAGTTACAGGTACGAGTATAATATGCTGATGATTTTGTTTCTTCATCAGTTTGTCCTCCAGTTAATTATTATGGGAGATGCTGGAGTAACAAAACTCAAATGAGTATATGAAGACTTTCTCAAGGTATACTTACATAATTTTGACTTCGGCTATGAACTATATTGGGGATCCTATTCTTCTGAACTTTATAATAGTATATGGGGATTGGAATTTGCTGCTATAAGTAAATTCAGTTCAACTTTGACAAGAAAAATCTTAGAAGTGAAGAAAAAAGATGGTTAGTTCTTTTTTTTAAGTCATGTCATTTATTTTTGTTAGTCACTGTACAAGTTATAACACACTCTAGATAAAATGCTTTAATCGTCAAAGCTCACAAATTCAACATATGGTTCCGTTCAGCAGTAAGAAAGTTAAGGTGGCCAAGGGAGGATTATAGCAATCTAAGGCTAGAGATTTTGGAAAACAGAACCTCAGTGGGTTGACTCATCTGGTAGTAGCAGCAAACCTGAATATAGCATGAATTTATTATGAGTGCATGTACATTCAAAGTTTCAAACATTCATGTTTGTAGAAGTTTGCCGACTGCCAGATATAGATCGTTTCATATTCGCGTCTGTACATCTGAAATTTAGTTGGGGTTAGGATACCCACATCCATGATTGTTAACCCCCTTTTTGGTAAAAGGCGCATCGGGCCAAATCGAAGCCCGGACAAGCAACCAAACGAGTTAGACATATCGCATTCTAGGAAGCCCCGCAGAAGCTCGGCCTGAAGTAGACGCACATCGGGCCAACCAAGTCAATGTCTCACCCTAAAAGATTCACTCTCCAATCAACCGAGAGAACCGCTCTCGCATAGGGTGTATCGACCGAGTATTTTGGACCTACATGAAATATCCAACTGAGCTGTTCAAATACTTGGCCTGACTCTCAAGGAAGAAAAAGCAGTCAACCATCTCCGGACAAAGCTCTACTTTTGATATACCTAACCATGGATGCCACGTCGACCACAACTTCCGAGTATACTATTTATGAATAGTGGAATCAGTCTTCAGCCGCTGTTCTAACCAAGTGATGGACTCCACGTGTCTGAGTTTTCCCAGAAAGGTCGGGCCACATCACAACAGCCCAAGCTGTTATCCCCGCCTATAAATACCTCAAAGATTAAAGAGGATCAAGAGGACTTGGAAAAACTTCCCTAACCTTTCTTTTTTAGCTCATGCTTCTTCTTCCCAGAAAAACACTATATGGAAGAGAAAATAGCCGCCTTCACTTTTTTCTCCAAATAGAAAAGGCATTGTACTTGTAATCAAAAGCAAAAGTAATATATAAAAAGTGGACGTAGGCACCGTCTTTGCCGAACCACTATAAAAATTCTGTGTGTTCTCCCCGTTTCCTTTATTTTTTCTACATTTTATAATCAGTATTCGTGTGTTCTACACACGATTGGGGGTTGATCGTCACTAGTGACCAACTTTTGACGTCAACACTTTGGCGCACCAGGTAGGGGAGATGTGCCTTAATCCATGGCGAACAAACGAAAGAAAGATACAACATCCTCTCGTACCGCAAACACCGATGCAGCCGATACTAATGCTACAGAAGCCAGTCACGAAGTTTCCTCTCATGAAGATATGATATGTCTCGATTTCTTACCCGGGACGACATGGATAAAATCATGGTCGATTTCAGAGACCATATGACATCTCAGGATAAACTCCTCGAACGACAGCAGCAGTTGATGGATCACCTTCTCGATCGATTGGAGACAGGATTGAACGCTTCAACATCAATTCCTCCACTGGCCGAGACTGGGGCAACAACTGATCTTCGGTCTGCACAGAATCAGGCCATTGATCTGGCTACACCTTTATTTCATCCTGGTTTGGTCCCACCAACCGATAGACCCCAACTGGGAATATCACTTCCAGCAACCAGCGCAGCTGCAGCAGTAGAACCTCAGGAGGCTCGCGATCAAGATCTGGGTCGGTCGAATACTTTGCCCCCACTCTTGGGAATAGATCGACCTATCGAACCAGTCGAGCAGCCACTAAGTCCCTCAAAATCAACGCCATTCCCATTACAACCCGGAATCTTACTATAGACCATTCTAACCACTCTTCACCTTCAACGAAGAACTGGTGCGGCCTTCCCTTCGAATCAGGAAAGCCACCCCACTAGTCCTCACAGCGGTAGAAGAGAACACTACCGTAGACCCTACTATCCTCGCTCCCACCAAGGGCACCTTTGAGCTCTGAACATCACATGCTATGCTTGATCAAGCTAGGCCCTCTGTTACGGGTACGGCTTGACCCACTACTCATCAGGTTCAAGAGGGGCTATTCTTCCAGAACCACCTACTGTGGCTCACTTTCCCTCACACCTTCACTCAACTCTCGGAAGATGGGCCCAGCCAACAGCCACCCTTCCGAGCATGCTTTTACCAGATCCTCGCACCGAAGCTTCCCCAGATACAGAGCTATATTCATGACAATGACTCCTGGGAGATGGAAGCCATCTTGTAAGCATCATACGACGCTTTACTCTGGGCACTTCCTCGCAGCAAGACATAGACAATGTCAATCGCAGCCCTTTCATTAGGGAAATCGGAAACTCCCGAAACCCTTCGGACTTCAAGTTCCCAGCTATCGAGCCGTACAACGGTCGCACTGATCCAACCATCCACCTCATGAGATACTTGCGACATATGGAAGTACTCGGCGCGTCGACCAACATCATGGCTAAGTGCTTCCCACTCTTTCTCACTGATATAGCTGGAATTTGGTTGCAACGGCTGACAACGGAGTCGATCAGCGGTTAGAACACTCTGGTAACTCGCTTCATCGAACAATTCAGAGTACATATCTCTCGACCAAAGAGTGTCATGTTCTTATCCACCATCAAGCAGCGATCAGGAGAAATGCTCAGATCCTTCCTCGAAAGGTTCAACGCGGCAGTAAAATCAGTCGATTAGCCCGAGCCATCAATGGTACTTATGGCTACCATTGTAGGAGTTTAGAATAAATCAGAATTCTCAATCTCTTTAACCAGAGTTCCCCCAAGGATATAGATGACTTCTATTCCGATGCCGAGCGATTCCTCCGACAAGAAGACGCCAGAATTGAGATGGAGAGCCTTGAGGTCCTAGCCGCCAAACAACAAGGTCCACTTAACAACAACGGCCAGAATAAAGGAAGAGGAAAGGCCCTGGAAAAGAGTGAGCGTCATGTGCGACCCAGGATCGAAAGTAAGTATGACCAGTACACCGAACTTAATTCCTCTCTGCTCAATATCTACCTTGACATATGAGGGTCCATGCCCGCTCCAAGACCACCTCGACGAGAACCAACCCAGATGGAGCTCGATTTTGGAAAACATTGCGTGTTCCACAACGTAGCTGGACATAGCACCGATGAATGTCGCCATCTACGCGATCTCATTGAGGATCGAGTCAGAAAAGGGGAGCTTCCCGAATATGTCAAGAGTCATGCCCGACCTTGCTGCCACGGTCTTCTGCTCAAACTCCTCAGGTCAATCCACGAGCTCCTAGAAACGGAAGGGACCCTGGGACTAGCACTCGCGGCATTATCATTAATTAGATTTTTCTGATGTATTTCTTTCAATAAAAAGGACACCTTGATGTACACATGTATGGGGTTAGGATTTACCTCCTAGGCATGCTCTGGTATCAATCGATGTCCTCTTAGAATTTCCTTGTAATAATCCATTAGTTGCTATGAATGTTCTTATACAAATATGGATAATGTTTGGGAAACTCTAAAGCCGAGCATGGATAATGCTTGCCCCCCCCCTCTTTTAATGTGGTCAGCACGAAAGCCTACTGCTATATTTTAATACATATTCCCCTAGCCGAGTGTGGTATACTTCTTTAAGATGAGTATGGATGATACTTACCCCTTCTTTCTCTACACCACGAGCTTGTGTCGCTCGCTGGATACACTAATCTAACATGAGACGAGCATGGAAAACACTTGCTTTAATCCGAGTATGGTTAATACTTGCCACTAAGCCGAGTATGGTTAATGCTCGCCCTCTCTAAGCCGAGTACGGTTAATACTCGCTACTAAGCCGAGTATGGCTAATGCTCGCCCTCTCTAAGCCGAGTATGGTTAATACTCGCCACTAATTCGAGTATGGTTAATGCTCACCACCTCTCGAAGCCAAGTGAAATGAAATGCTCAACCTATTAGCCTTCTCCAAGCCGAGAACGGTTTATTTTTGTCTTTGCAGGAACTAACTCTCGTAAAGGAGATCATCATCGCGGCCTTAATACGGTTTCCAATGGTTGTCGGTTTTTTGGCCTTAATATGACCCAGTTCGATCGTCGGTTTTCTGGCCTTAATACAACATCGGAACCATCAGATTTCTAGCCTTAATATGGTCTGGCATGACCATAGCTGGTCAAGCAATCATGCTTCAATTCATATTTCAGAACACATCTCCCTCTATCGAAGAAGATGCATTCTGAGGGGAAAAGTGTTAACCCACTTTTTGGTAAAAGGCGCATCGGGCCAAATTGAAGCCCAGATAGGCAATCAAACGAGTTAGACAGATCACATTCCAGGAAGCCTCGCAGAAGCTCGGCCCAAAGTAGCCGCATATCGGGCCAATCAAATCGATATATCACCCTGAAAGATT
Source organism: Allium sativum (assembly GCA_030737875.1). Taxonomy (NCBI): domain Eukaryota; kingdom Viridiplantae; phylum Streptophyta; class Magnoliopsida; order Asparagales; family Amaryllidaceae; genus Allium; species Allium sativum. The sequence goes on from CM060917.1 coordinate 29,232,263, forward strand.
CGCTTTCCCAGTCAACCGAGAGAACTGCTCTCACACAGGGTGTATCGATTGAGTATTTCAAATCTACATGAAATATCTAGCTGAGCCGTTCAAATACTTGACCCGACTCTCAAGGAAGAAAAAGCGGTCAACCATATCCGGACAAAGCTCTACTTTTGATATACCTCACCGTGGATTCCATGTCGGCCACAACTTCCGAGGATACTATTTATGAATAGTGGAATCAGTCTTCAGCTGCTATTCTAACCAAGTGATGGACTCCACATGTTTGAGTTTTTTCAAAAAGGTCGGGCCACGTCACAATAGCCCAAGCTGTTATCCCCGCCTATAAATACCTCAAAGCTTAAAGAGGATCAAGAGGACTTGGAGAAACTTCTCTAACCTTTCTTTTTTGGTCATACTTCTTCTTCTTCTTCCCAAAAAAACACTATCTGGAAGAGAAAATAGTCACCTTCTCTTTTTTCTCCAAATAGAAAAAGCATTATACTTGTAATCAAAAGCAAAAGTAATATATATAAAGTGGACGTAGGCACCGTCTTTGTCGAACCACTATAAAAATTCTGTGTGTTCTCCCCGTTTCCTTTATTTTTTTCTACATTTTATAATCAGTATTCGTGTGTTCTACACACGATTAGGGGTTGATCGTCACTAGTGACCAACTTTTGACGTCAACAATGATAATATATGCAGACATTCACAGTTAATAAAACAATGAGCTTATGCACATAAAATTTTTATTCAATGTAAAACAGATAAGTACACATGAATGCAGCGGCCTTTTCTTTATTTAGTGTAAATCCATGAAGACATAGTACGATGAGATGGGATGCATTGTGAACATATTTTCTTTCTCATCAAAATGTGTTTGCCACTTTAGATCGGTAACTCATGTACCATGAACCATGCTATATTTAAACATTCTATGCTCATATAAATAATTGGCATAACATTAGATGCAAATATTAGTATTTTCTTTACTGAGGAAATATAGCTCACTGGTGACTTCTAGTTAATATCAAAATTATATTCAGTTACATGAAATCATTTTTATCTGCTTTAGATAATCTACCATTTTCTAACTTCTATTACCTGCTTGACTTGAAAGCAGAGACAATCATTGGCTATGTCTGCTTATTTTTTCAAAGTGCTTGAACTTGTTAGATTAGCATTAGACCATTTTTTTAATAGTGGACATCACTTTAGGTGTAACTCGTTGTTGTGTATTAATATTGTCTTGAGATTGATTAATTTGTTGCTTTGACAATTAAGACTTGACAAGATTACATCTTTAATGCAAATTTATGGTTATTGAAGATTGGCCAGTATTGATAATTAATATTCATATTTATGTTAACAAAAGTATCAATTGCGTACATAATAAGTGTTGCAGATTATGGACTTGAAATACTCATCGAATGTTGCATATTATCAACTTGAAACACTCTCCGAGTGTTGCGGATTATCAAATTGAAACACTCATTAAGTGTTGCATACTATGAACTTGAAACGCTCAACGAGTGTTGCAGATTAACAAACCGAAACACTCACTAAGTGTTGCAGATTATCAACTTGAAACACTCGCCAAGTATTGTAGATTATCTAAAACACTCATCGAGTGTTGCAGATTATCAAACTGAAACACCTACTAGGTGTTTCAATTCGTCAATCTGAAAAATAATATAGGTGTTTCAAAAATCTGCAACATACTAATCTGCAATACCTAAAAAGTATCTCATTAAAAATTTAGCAACATCTTATTACCTTTTCAAATTGGTCATTTTGGTGTTGTGTTGTCTTGGGTGTACAGCCCAATCAAGACATCAGTAATCATCCAAAAGATGTGAAGATCTCCAATCTTCAACCACTGTCTTCATCGTCGACTTTTAGTCGTCGTATTAATTATTTAGAATGGGTTAAACCCGGGATTTCCAAATAATTCGCGTATCTTATAATCAAGTGCTATATGCCTCATTCCAATTCAGAATATTCTTTTATTCAAATATTCACATCTTTAGGGAAAGGTTCCCATTAATTTTATCAAAGATAAATTTTTTAAAATTTATTCTTTATTCTTCCTTTTAATATCATTTCAAAAGATTTTATTTTTATTTTCACAATTCTAAACCATATTAAGGTTTATCAACCAGTCAGGATTAGCGAGCCTTACTGAAGTAATCATTTGTTTGTATTAACCCAATCCCAACCTATCCATCCCATGGAGCAAAACTGGTAGTACTCCATATCTAACACCCACGATGTTGTTGGCAAATTTAATTACCATTTCACGCTAAAATCTAGTTAAAGATTTAACTATTGTCTGGAGTAAAACTGGTGGTACTCCATCTCGAAACATTTCTTGAATTTGGTAAATTTAATTACCCCATTCCCATTTCAATTTAATTAAAGGTTCATTAAAACTCTAGTTCGGTTTTAATCTCCAAAAAATCATTATTTAATGATTATTCAAATTTAGGAAATAAATCTCGTCTTTAACTGGGTTAAAGAACGAATGTCCTTTAAAACATTGTTCACGATAAACCCAGTATCATCTTCCATCAAAATGGAATCTACACGGAAATCATATCAGTATACGATCAATATAAATTCCCGTATCAGACTAATAATATAAATGGAATAGCGGCAAAGCCTTTTAAATTCCCTATATAGTAGCAGCCCTCATTCACAGAAGCTCATCTCGATTATTACCAAATCGAATTCCATTCAATTCCAATTCAATATATTAAATTGGAAAACTTTACTTTGGAAAATTTCCATTAAATCTAAATAAAAAGATTTATAAATTCCAAATAATCTCTTCACTGTTAATTGGGTTAAAGAACAAGTGTTATTTAAAATACCGTTCACGACAAACCCAAAATCCAATTTGATATTAAATACCAGGCTCTTAATAGAAATTATATTGGCTTATATTCAATATCGAATTCTGAAATTAATGGATATCGTATTGGGAATAACGATATTTGTATCTTCCAAATTCCTCAACAATATCCATCTAATCACGGAATCCAATATCGAAATATTACGAAGATTATTTTCATTTAAATTTGTTCTAACTCATACGTTGGAAAAATTCTGCTTATTTAAAACCCATTTACAAATTCAATTTATTATTTTTAAAAATAATTGGATTATTATTTTAGTTAATAACTAGTTCATTTCGATAAAAATATATTTTTATTTTTCCAAACTTGGAATTTTTCATCCTAACTCTTTCCAAATCATTTATTATGATTTTACACAAATTTTCCATATTTTTAATAATTTTATTATCGCCATTTCAGTCGGTTTCCAATAACGGCCACTGAACTGCATCCATAGCGACCTTTTCCAAAACTGATTTGGAAATATTTTAAAATCCAACTGTTAGATTTCAAATCTCTTATATTCATTGGAAATCTCTTTTCGATACGAACCCAACGGTTCCGGTTTTAGGAGAATTCGACGGTCGGATCTCCCTTTACATCAATTTGAAGTTAATGATTGAAATCTGCGAACGATCGCTGCACGACGCGTTCTATTCAGGCCATTAAATATATATGTAATATTTATATCATCGATTTCTATTTAAAACATATTTTATAAATCGTTTATGAATTCTTTTTAAAACATTTTCAACTTCATTTTCAATTTTAAATCTAAATTGAATATTCTATATCACTATAATATTAAAATGATAATATTTTCAAAATATCAGATTTTGAAATCAATTCTTTTCGATATTCATTACAAAAATGAATAAAATCGATCGATAAACCCGTTCGGGTTAAAATGGCGAATATCTACTTACTTGGCTTCATATATTCCAATATTTTTGTGTCCATCCAAAATTGGACATCAAAATCATATTTTGGTTATTTACTGAATATTATTTTAAAATATTCCTTATTTTAAAATATTAGTTATTTTAAAATATTCGTTATTTCTGCACTGGAATCAGACCTAATCAATTACCATATAATTCCAGTTATATGGTACATCACATGCATTCAACAATAATGATAAATAATCATTAACCATTCAAACATCATCCAAAGTGAAAATTGCCGATGTATAAGCATTAAAACAAATAAATAACGCTCATCACAGCCTGTCAACCCATCGATTGACATACAACTAAATATTGGGATTAGTGTATGTCAAATATCATCCCAATACCCATGTGGGGTTTCAACCAACAAATACTGATTATTATTTGTGCAGTTGGGCGAAGTGTAAAATTTATCGTTCCAATCAATACCAGATTAATAGGTGTACATAAACAAACCGTCCGATTTGTAAATGAATATTTATTTTAGGAGAATTTTTTACCGATCATCTATAAGTTAAATATTATATTTTTAATGATTAAATATTTATTCCAACACATGACTATTTTATACGGTTCGTATATACATTAAAAATGATATTTTTAATAAATAAATATTTATTTTAGAAAATTTTGGCATTATAACGGCGCGATATTAGAGAGGGAATAATGTCTAGCATTATCCCTCTCCTGATACTGGCTCGCGCCATACATGACAATCAATCAATCACTATCCTAATCAATTTCACAACCACAATCAATTTTCCCACAATGCAATCAAATCACAAAAATCATCCATGGTTTGTACAAAAAGTAGTAGCAGGAGCTACTAAGCCCCGTCTGCAACCTAGGATATATTTAACTGTAAAATAGTTTGAGTGAGAAGGAGTTCTCACCTTGGGATCCACTCCACCATCCTTTTCTATTGCTCAAATTCGCCGTTCTGATTTCAGAATTTGCAAATAAGCTCCAATCTTCACCCGACCTTTTTTCTAGCATAAATGCGCCATTCTGGACAACTTTCGCCTAGTAGAATTTTTCCCGAAACCGCTCCAATTCGCCGGAATTTGCGAAAAAACAGTATTTGGACGCATTTTCCGGGCGGCTCCGTATTCCAAAATACGACTTCCATATACCCAAATCAAAGAGAAAATCGTGCTCTTTGACTTTGGCACTGTGCAGTTTTGGCCAGAAGTACTCAGATTGGAAGATATTGAGGTGGGAAGGTCAGGGGGTTAAATGCAAAGCAGGAATTTTGTAAAAATTGGATTATTAGAGGGGGGCCCACAGCCGGACAGATGGCCTGAGGGGCGGTGGGATGGCGGCATAGGTGGCTGAGGGGGTGCGGCCAGGTGGTGGTGGCGATGGAGGGGCCCATGCGGCGGATGGTGATGGATTTGGGGGTAGGGTTTGTGAAATGGAGAGGGAAAAGGAGGAGGAAGAGGAGAGAGGAGGACGGGGGTGGCCGGAGGTGGGCGGCGACGGTGGAGGGCGGGGCCAGAGGTGGTGAAGGCTGGGTTTGGGGCAGCGGAAAGAATTGAGAGGAGGCCATTTATATTGTGAAGAAGGAGGAAGAAAATAATGAAGAGAGGAAGTAGGAAATGTGATTATATGCTAGTTTCTCGCCTATCGTCCGAACGTCGACGATCCCCAATTTCTTTGGATTACGGACACGACATAGTAGACGTGAAGACGAATCCAATGAAATAAGTTTCATCGAATTCCGAGTTTGTTTGGCCATCTGTTAAAATTCTCAAAGATGCTCAAATAATGTTAAAAAATGCGATTTTGGTGCACCTTTTCTTCTTACACGACCACACGCTAACTCCAAAAATCATGGCCTTTTGGAATAACCATTATTAAACGATACGAATCCAAAAAAAAGGGAATCGAATTCTGTGGTCGTCTCCATAATGTTCCTTTGTAAAATGACTGCCAGTTTTTAAACAAATGGTTTTGCTTCGCATGGCTCCATACTGACTCCGTTCGACGCGCCTTTTGGAACTCAACAATGATTTGTCATTATGAATCCAGAAAAATTTATCTCGTCGAACTCTGAGCTCATATGAAAATTTTCACTTTTTAAAGGCTATGTATTGCTAACCCACAATGCCAAAATTCTGAATCTCGAAATATATCGAAGTTCACACTTTTCGTAGTCGCAAATGGCATTTTGAACTCAACGGCCTTTTTAGTCCATATTGACTTTTCCAAATTTTAATTTGGACATAACTTACAATTTATAAAGTGAAATCTCAGTTTCTTACATTCGTTAGAAAGATATAGTTAAATAGATTCTAACATTTCTTGTTTTACTAAAATCCGGTTTATATTGAATTATGTACATTCATTTGAAATTAAAAATCGAACTTTTAAACTACCGTGTCATTTCAGGCTCGTTTTATAATTAAAATAAATTTATACGTTCTAACTTCGATTTAAATAAATTTTAAATCGTTAATATTTAAAATAAATCATTTCAAATATTCAAAATCTATTAAAATAGCTAAAATAAAAAAAATTAAATTGGTTCCAAAATTCCGGGTTGTTACAGTCGGATCTCCCAGTGTGACCATTTGAAGTTAATGGTCGAAATTCGTAAACGGTCATTACGCGACACATCCTATTCGAATCATTTTATTATTTATAATAAAATTCATCGATTCCGTTTAAATGTATTTTGTAAAACGTTTATAATCTCGTTTAATAACGTTTTCCATCTCTAGTTCAAATTTAAATAAAAATTGAATTATCCATATTATTATATTATTAAAATAATAATATTTTCAAAATGTAACATTTTGAAATCCAAATTTTCTCGATATCTATTATAAAAATAAATAAGATCAATAAAAAAATTCGTTTGAGCTAAAAACGTCGTTTATATACCTAACTCGAATTCTTATTTTGATTTTACTATTCCAAATCTAATTTGTATTAAAACAAGTCGTTTCTGATCCAAAATTTCTTTCAAATCCATTTCAATCATTTCAAAAGTTGTTTGAAATTAAATCAACCCCATTTTCATATCGTTTTGGATTTAAAAATCCAATTTCCATTTTCTTGTCAAATCTAATTTAAATGAATGTAAAATTCATTTAAAATTCCAATAAAAATGAAATTTAATCATATGCCAAATCTCATGTTCGTGGTGTAAATTTTTTTGTGTCAACCATACAAACATATCTCTATCAACTACCATCTGTAGGATCTAAATTAACACTAGAGGGGGGTGAATAGGGTTTATTGCAGTTTTTGCTAAGTAATAAATAATATCAACACAGATAATAATCAAAGTAAATGCGGAAAAATAAATAACACACAGTTTACCCAGCTTCGACAAAACCCCGCCTACTGCTGCATTCCCCAAGGTTTCTACTAGGTATTAATCAACTATTACAACGCTTACAACACCTGTAAACTTGTGACAATTCCTAGCCTATTTGTCTAACCCTACGCTCAAAACTTGTCCCCAGTTTCTACTAGGAGCTAAACAAAAGGCCTCACAATCTCGCTTTAGTTGCACTAATCCTACGCTTAAAACCCTGCACTGACTTCTATCCTCGAAATTAGATTTCCCTGAGTTACAACCTCATAATTCGTCTCCCTAGTTTTATAGACAAACTAGAAAACTACAACACGATTACAAATTGGAACTAAAACAATTTGAAAACACTTGGAAAACCCTAGTTTTTATAGTATTCCTTTAAGCCTCTTTTAAACTAAATTGGTCGGCCTTCTTTGTTTCACCCTTCTCATTTTTGCCCGATCTCCTTGCTATCTCGGGGAAAAAATTGGCGGCTCCTAGGGTTTTGATTCTTGTCCCAAATCTCGACTTCAACAGCTTCTGGAATTTGTGGTTTTCTGTATGCTCGCGTTGCCCTGGTTGTTTGATCGATCTGAGGTGATTCGATCCAAGTTATTTCTGATCTCTGGTATGTTATTTCAATTTGAATTTTCGCTTGATTTTTCTCGAACTTGAATGATTAAAGCCGATGATGATTTGGTGTATTTATAGGATTAAAAATCCTAAATATTCTCTGATTTCTCATTAGATTTGGTCGTGATATATACAAAATTTTGGGCTTGAATTCTTCATAATATTCTGGATATTTCTTTGAATTTAAAATCGCTGTGTATATTCATACTTATGAAAAATATCTCGATGATTTCTAAATTGGTCCTCTTTCGAAAAGTAAATGCATTGATACTTGGATTTATGGAACTTTAAGTTGATTCCTTCAGTGCCATTTATTAATGATTTCTTTATTAAAAAAACTATCTCATACTTGACTTTAATCTGCTGCTCCATTGTATCAATAATTCGATAAGAATAATTGCTTTAAAAACAATCTGATATGAACAGAATTTGGATCCTTGAATTTTTGTTTTGCTGAAAAATAGGAACTAATATTGCACTTCACATATTTGTTGTGCTTTGTATATTTGTGGCCCCTTGCTTCAATATTTGGTATATCGTCACTCCAGTTTGTATTACAGTTCCATTTATCTGCCCTTTACCCGAACTAATACTTTGAGTGTGTCCATCTGATATTAAAAAATGCCGATACTTAACATTTGATTTTCCATTGCTTGTGCACATTCATTTTGGTATTCATGTTGAACACCTTGCTCCTCCTACTTGATTTTTTATTGACCATTGCTTTGTTATGTTACTTTGCCTCAACACATGAATATGCCATTGCTGCAGTGGTGAAATCTTGCACTGTTCACATCCACGTATACTTGCTCGGATTGCATGTCTTGAACCATGTTTGGGTTGTAGCCTTTGAATGTTGTGCACCTTGAACATGTCACTTGAAAATGAAATTTGGCCTTGTATATGAATCCATGTAACCTTAGTAAACTGAAATGTGCTTCACACATTTGCACTTTGGCTGCTCCATTCAGTTCACTTAAAATTGATCACTATATGCACTTTTGTCCATGCAGACCCATGTATCGTATATGTACTTGAACTTGAACCATTGCACCATGCACTTGTGTACTTTGAGCAGAACTAATCTGTTTGGCTTGTATATGTTGAGCCGAGTCATTTCATGTTCACTGACCATTGTGTTCACTGTTAGTTTGCGTGCACACATGTTATGCCATATTATATTTGACCAGCCACACGTAAGCTTGAATTTGCTTGTCCCGACCAGTTTTATTGCCATGACTTGTTTACTTGGAATGTTTATTTGACTTATTTGCTACCTGAAACAAAACAAAACTGAAAAGAACATATACAATTCTTGATTTTAGTTTAACCATGTTTGAGTTTGGTACATTCAAGTATCCGGCTTTCTTGCTATACTTGATTGTTCCTGATCTTGTATAGTATTGTGCCATACTTGTATATCATCAGAAAAATATATCAGACCAAGTTAAAAAAAATAATGAGAAATATACCAAAATTCTGAGGCAAAATAAAAAATTAAAATAAATTTAGATTTACATATATTCAGTTTTATTTCGATTGCAGTGTACTGTGTGTTTTTCTGTTTGTGACAGATGTGCAGATGGCTGGTCAGATAGCTGAATAGGATCTGGAGTACATCAAGACAAGTATACGTGGAAAAAAACTGTATGAGTCTGCATATGAGTGAATGAGTGTAACTGTAGTGAGGCAATGACTGTGTATAAAGTGATGAGAGTTGTAGTGAGGAATAAATGTAGAGAATGAGAAAATTGTACTGATATTTGTAATAGACAAATTTGATTGAAATAAAATATTATTTTATTGTGTTCAAATCTAATTGTCTATCGTATTCAAATTAATTCAGTAGTACAATTTCATGTAAAATATTATGACTGTGAATATACAATAGTGGCGTTAGAATGTTGTATTGTTTCAGATTTTGAAAAAAAATATTTAATTAAATTAATATATTGTGAATATAATCAATTGTGTATAATAGTATATTATTCAATAAATATTTATTTCTGTGAAACGGTGTAATATAAAATAGTACAATTACAAACACATTTAAATAATATCATATGTTTGTTATCATCAAACAAAAATCATACAACATATTGTTGTACCCAACAATCTCCCCGTTTCGATGATGACAAACATATACAAGATTTTGAATGTGTTAAATGTGTTTGAACGTGAATTATATTACTCCCCCTATTTGTATGCTCCCGCTACAACTGAACTCCCTCTATATATGTGGAAAATATAAACAATGAAATTCAATTGACCATTCTCCCTCTAGATATTTAATTTTTGATCTTAGAATATTCTTGAATTAAATACTCATCAATCAAAATCTTGACCATTCTCCCCATTTTCTTATCATCAAAAGAATAATAGAAATCAAAATAATGACGAATATAGACCATAAATATAAATTCAAATTTAGAGAGAGAATATATATCGTAAATCCTGTTTAACCAAACAAAAATCATAATTATCTTTAAATCAGAAGCAAATTTCACTTTCAGAATGAATGGATTTAAGATGGATTTTATAAAATGAGGAGAGTTCAATAAAGTTGAATAATTGAATATGAATTTCAAATATTTTAAATAAGCTCAAAATGTGTTAAGCACTTGTTAACCGCGCATAGCCCAAAGGTCTTTTAAATGGGGTTAGTAGTAACTTAACTTTATCCTCTCTAATGAGTTCCATCCATGCACAGCCCAAAGGTCTTTCAAGTGAGAATGCACTACTACAAAAGTGGGCATATTCGACATAAGTTTTATGTGGTCTTAGATTGAAAAAGTGTTGCATTCTCCCCTTTTTTCGAATAGCAACACTGGAAGGGCATGGCATCCGCTGCCGTTGCCTTAGCCCTCTAAGGCAACGCTTTAGCACATCTACTGCCACAGAAAGAAAGTGTTGCATTATAGACGTAATGTAACACTATTTGCACGTAATGCAACAATATTCAGCGTTGCTTGAAAATTAGTTAGATCCTGGCTACCAGGTCACGATAATGGCGGCCATGTCAGCTTTCCATGTCAGCTTCCTACGTGTCACACGACACGTCAGCTCTCCACGTCAGCTGCACACATGTCACATACCATGTCAGCTGTGGCGTCTATGTGCCATGTGGACTTACTACTATTTTATGTAATGCAAAACCACTGTATTATGGAATGCAACATCATTATCTTGAAATACAAAATTAGGAAAAAAGCAAATGCAACGCTTTAATTATAAATCTTGCAATATCAGTTTTGTACATAGAAATAACACATCTGTTATATTCATCATCACATTCAAACCTTCAATACATACCACCTTCAATACATACGATCAAATATGTAATTCAATGCTTTAAATATATAACACATACGAACAAATACATAATTTAAAAGTAGCAAAAGCGCCAACACATACCACCTTCAATACAAGTGCCAAAAATACGATCAGTGTGTGTTAGACCAAAAAGTGGTTCTAACACCCAAATTAACTAAAATTAAAATAAAATGAGATCGAAAATAAAAAAGAGACACAGGATTTATAGTGGTTCGGCGTTGAAAAGCCTACGTCCACTTTATAATCACTTTGCTTGATGATGTAGATGAAAATATAATGGGATATTCACTCAATTTCACTCACTTTTCATATACATTCACTCAACTATCTCAACATACACTTTGAATGATGATTTCGAATTGTTTGGAGTGCTGGAATTCGGTTCTCAAAGATGTTTGAACTCTAAGAGTGCCTAAAAGATCCCTTCAAACGACCCTTGGGGGTCTATTTATAGGTGGAAACTTCTCCAGAATTCGGTTCGGATCAGGTGCACGTGTCCTCCATTCCATGAATTTCGGGATCGGATGAGTTCTGGTGTTGCCAGCACATCAGGTGAGTGGCCATCGTGGGTAGAAAGTGGGTGTAACTGCCCCGAATATTCAGGAGATCATAGTGCGGAGTTGCAGGGTGAACTGGGTTCGGATCGGATAGGGTAACAAAATGCGCTTCGGATCGGATAGGCCAACAACATGGGGTTTGGATCGGATAGGCCAACAACATGGGGTTCGGATCGGATCATCCCATCCGATCCGATCCGGTTTGAGTTTTGCCTTCTCACTTTGTCTCGCTTTGCTTTTCTTTGATTACACCCGATCCGATCTGGCTTGATCTTTCAGCTTTATGATGCTTCTGTTCTCACCTCTATAACTCCGATCCGAACCGGATGTGTAACAGAGTTTCTTCTATTTACTTGATCTTCTGACTTCTTGACTTTGTATAGCCTAGTTTACGAAGTAGACTAACATTTTGCCCCCTCAAAGGATGCTTCTGTTGAAAACGAAGCGTACTTTGATATCACCTGCTTATTGATCTTTGAGTTTGAGTCGTTGAAAAGTTATTTCCATTCGTTTGTGAAGATGCGTCACTTCATGAAATCGTGTCTTTTATCGCATATATATATGTCGTAAAATACACGATTTATTTTCTTCATTTTTAAACAATCCTAGGAACTCCCCTTGATGTTCAGTGATTCTTCCAGGTATGCCTTTTCTTTATTTTCTTTTTAGTTCGATTACATTCGAACGTCGAGTTGATACATGAAACTCCCTCCGGTTCGGATTCCGATCCGAACGGCCTCTGCCCTTCGACTCATGATTTCTCAAACTCACGGGCTGCAAATGTTTTCATGGGCTTATGTTCCAGCTCGGACGAGTTCTCGTTTAAATCCACCATTGTCGAAATAATGGGCCAAGCATATGTCCAAGGGTTCGGCCTCCGGTCCGAACGGAGTAAGATGACACGTCGGCGAGAACACAAAGAGCTGCCCCAAGTTCATGTATATATTGATTATTTCTCTACTTCCCCCTTCCTCTCTTTTTACCTCCGTCACTTTTTAGGATTTTCTCAAAAGACAAGAAAAAACCCTAACCCTAAAATCTTCAAAATTCTTCTTTCAATTCTTGAATCGATTACATAGGTGGGTTAAAGAATTTCTGTCAATTCCTTTTTAGTTGATCTCAATTCGAATTTGTGGATAATTTGAGCGATTTGAGCACGGTATTTAATTGACCTTAACACCATGACCTCCTCCCCCTTGCCGTCGTCGCTGGTGGCTTCGTCACCACATCTTGGCACTAGGATACTGGGGAGGATATACGTCCCTTCTTAACTGGAGCTTTGAAAACAGGATTGGGTTTGGTTGTGACTGAGGAGGAAGAGGAGGGTGAAGGGCACAAGGAATCGGTTCGGGCGAGGAGATATGGAAGATGGAGGAGAAGAAAAGGAAGAAAAGGCTCAGAAAGCCAAGTCGGGTCGGGGCAAAGGTCGAAGAGGGAGACAGAGCTTAACTAACTGGATCGGGTCGAATAGTACTCTCGCAATTGGATCGGATCGGAAAGTGGAATAAAAGAGGAGAGGGGCATGGTCACTTAATTCGATCCGGACCGTTCAGGGAGCCTACTTCCGAACCGATCCGACTTTGATCCCTGGGCTTCAATGTTTGTCTGAGTCCAAGGCAAGGTTGTGCCCCCGATCCGATCCCAATGAATGCATCCGAACCGAACCGAAGAGCCGTCCAACTTAATGCATAAGAACTTGTTTAACTGGCCCAATCAACTCTTGGCATAATCTTCAACTTAATGGACAGTTAGGATAGTGCCTCGCGAACATAAACGAACATCAAGAACTGTTCTTAACATCATTACTTTGCCCAGATTTTGTACTACACTTTCAAGTGTTAACTTTACATCTTCTGCACACACCGTACACACTTTAGTTCACACATGTGCACAGGGGGACACGGGCTAATTTACTCTAACTTCTGTTATTACTTCTTCGATAGTTTAGTGATCATGGCCAAAAGACATTCTTCTAGACTGGCAGAAAAGAAAGAGGTCCCAGAGACATCCAACAAAGTTACTCTTGATGACATATCTTCTTCCTCAGACCCTGAATGGGGTGACGAGGGATCGGATTATGAAGTGGGGGTGCATAGCAGTGGAACATCTTCTGACAGTGAAGTTTCTCTGGGTTACGAAGAGGAAGGAGGGGTTGGAGATACCCGAGCTCCTGACGAATTTGAATTCGCTGTCATATTGGAATCACCTCAAGATTCTGTTGAATCGACAATTGACTATGACAGGCTCCTTCGAATATGTTTGAAGTACGTGATACATAAAAATGATACTCTGGTGTCGTCTAAAACCGACCGTCCTCATAATCCTCCGGAGGGATTTATGGCAACCACTCGATTGATGTGCATGGTCGGAGCTATTCCACCGTTTTCTCCCTTTATCGTCGACTTTTTAAGACAGATGCGGATTGCCCCCATGCAGCTGCATCCCAACTCTTATGCTTACCTGCATACCTTATATGTAGCATACCGTGAGATCCTAGGCATAGAGCTCACTTTTGATGACGTTCATTTCTTCTATAACTTCAAGCACCGGACTCGAGAAACTCCTTCTTTCTCTTACTTCGAGTCTGTCCCAAAAAGAAAGATAATTTCAGCGCCCTTCAGTAGCAAGGCCGGCGACTCCAAGCTGGAATGGTTTTATGTAAGCAACAGCCGGGGTGTGCTAGGAGATGGACAAAATCAAGTGAGGCGCCGGTTTTGTAAACCTCAATTCTGAATGTCCACGCCACCACACTAATCCGTTTTCTTTTTGTTTGCAGTTGACAATCCAAAACAGATATCGGGTCAAGTGTTCTTTGATCGGATGCATCGGCTCCTTAATGGTGATCAAAAGTTTTTAACTATCGATGAAGTCCTCAAGGACGAATATCTCCATCACCACAGGCTGCTATCCATTACCCGTAGTATAGGTCACGGGCCAGGTCCATATGTGTATATCCCTTCGGTGAATGTAATTCCAGAAATGGGCGAGAGCTAGAAAGGTCATGCCATGCCGCTTCAAACTTCACCTTCTCCAAGTTCGACTCAAGACGATGAGTTGGCTAATTTACCCGAAAAGCACCGAGAGGGATACATCACTCCTGGGGATGTTGTTTCTCCTGAGAAGTCACCATCTCCTAAAGAATAGCCAACAGGTGCTTCCCAAAGAGATGCTCCTACTGTTGACGATCCCACATTTCAGGGCTTGGGAGATCTTCCACTTCCTGACACTATTTACACTTCTGAGGATTTTGGCACAAATCCTTTAGTTTTTACATCTTCGGAGGAGGTCACTCCTATTAAGGCCAAAGAGCCCTCTCGTACTGGCTCAGCTCCAGACTCTAGTTTGTCGGAGGGGGATACCACATAGGATGCACTTAACACAATTGCACCCCCACTTTGTTGATACTAATATTTTTGTTTGATGATAACAAATAGATTTTTGTTACTGGAGTGTTTGATTGTGGAATATCTAGTATTATTGGAAAATAAAATAACACAGAATTTACACAGAATATAGAAAAATCAAATAAATTTTATTTCCAATAATATTATTTATTTTACAATTCATTTACACACAAGACTTTACAAATCACTTTACAAATAATTTCAGTACATACAATTTTTTTTACAAGCACTTCATTTTTTTTCCTTTTCTTCTCATTTCTTGCTGGATTATTCTTGTTAAGAACACCTTAGCTGTCCAAAGCATCATCTTGTAACCTGTCACAAAAGAAAGAAAAATACACAGTACACTGGAACTAAAACAAATACTTTTGACAAAAATGATTCTCTGTGTGATTGATTCAATTTTTGTTTGTCTCAGCTTTCTGTGTGTTTTTCTCATCATATTTCAGACTTGAACAGCCACATCAAAACCATACTGGTTTGCTGATCAGAACCAACTGATTCTGACCAGCCTCAACTCAGTACAGTTTGACTGCTATTTTTTTTTATTTCAGAATCAAACAAGTGATGAGCAAAGTATTAAGCAAAACAAGGTGAATTGACAAAATCAAGACAGGTTCAAAAGAGGTCAACCAGCAAATAATTTTCAAAGTCAACACATCTCAAATTACAATGTCAAAGTGGCAAAGAGGACTCATGGCACACGCTCAAAGTGTTGGTGCACAAACATGAATGATTACACAGCAAAGTGACATGGCAGTAAGAAATTGATGCAACAAATATGACAGAGTCAGAATGGACTAAGTGATCAAGACAGGTGCAACAACAAAGTGGTTCAGCTCAACCTCATGGTCATAGTCAAAGTGATACTCAACATGGTCAAGACAGCAAACCAGATTTTCAAAACAGTGACACAGCTCAAAGTAGTCAAGCAATAGCATGGAATTGCATCAAGACATGGAGCAGCATGATAAATGCATGTCAACACACAAGTCAACAAAGTCAAACCAGAATAGTCAAGAATAAATAGTGCATGCTCATGTACAAGGCAGTCCAAGTGTCGAGCCAAGACATTCAAAATAAAGGTCAAATTCATTGCAAGCATCTCTAAAGTAAAGTATATATATACATACATGTATACACACACATACGTGTGTATATACACATATGTATACATGGATGCAAATTAAGTGGCCAAGCGATGACAGTACACAGAGTTCAAGTCTCGACAAGCACAAGGAAAAGGTACACATGTTTCATGTCAAAAGCAGCAAATAATGGTGAAGCAAAACAGGTCAAACCAGCATGGTGCTAGTATACAATAAAAATACTTGCTCCAGGAAATTCAAGTTCAAACATGTCAGTAATTGTCAAAGTCACATTTCAGTTTTGGGAAATAAATCTACATGCAGTTTTTTTTATCTCAAATAAAGCTGCAAACCAGAGTTTACATGTTTGGTTCAAATTCTTGCACACAACTCATTATCAATTACAAATCAGTGTCCACAAATGAAGCAGTGCATTTGGCATCTTGTTCAATCAAGCATTTCAGGTTATTTCAAATTTGGCAAGTGTTAAATTGTGTGCAAATATACATTCCACAATTACAGGTTTTGAAAGTAGCAAGAAGCATTTCAATTTATCCAGAAATTACAGAGGTTCAAATGTATTTCAAGAAAGCACAAACGTGTTCAGAAATCATCAACATATTTGGCAATTAACTGTAAATGATTTTCCCTTTTTATGGCAAGGTTAAGAATATTTCTGAAATGGGCACAAATCATTTATCCAGGAATATATTTTTTTTTTGAACAAAAATTGGCAAGTATCAAAATCAATTCGAGTGTATATATGGCAAGAGTGTTTCATGGTTTTTAAGACATGCAAGAAATACTTGGCAAGTTTTCAAAGTATGTTCAGATATGTCATCCAATTCATTATGGGCAAAAATCATTTTGTATTTATGTTTGTCAAAGCTCAAAGCCAACCAGATTCATCACAACAAATCTCAAATTCAATCGAGGAAATAAAAGGGACAATCCATTTAAGGTGATTAAACCGAGGTAATCAAGGGTTCAAGAAAAATTCATTCAAAGCCGAGAATTTTCAAAAGGGAAACCGCAATCAATCATCGAGAAAAATCGAGCAAGTCATCAACGAAATCAGAGCACCAGGGTGTAGAAACCCTTATAAAAGCACACAATTCATCATCGACTTCATCATCAATACACACAAAAGAAATCCGAAACCCTAAATTGCAATAGTTGATAAAACTTACTCAGATTGATCGCAAGGACGAAGGAGATACACTGGAGAAGCAAAACAAGCTTCCAGAGATCCATTACACACATCACCGAGATTGATTTAGGGAAAAATCACTGAAACCCTAATCGCAGCCGCCATTCTTTTGTTTCAGAGAATAAGGGAGGATCGGGCTAAAGAAAACACAAAGGAGCACCGCAAAATTAAAGTGGCCCAACCACTTTGGACTAGTGCAAAGGAAAAGGGGATGACCCCCACTTTTACCTCCTCACCTTATTTCCTTTAAAGTTTTTTTTGTCATTGAATTTTTTTTTTCTTTTGAAATTTCTTTTCTAGTTTTATTGTAAAACTAGGGAGCACAGAATATTGAAGTGTAATCTGAGAAAATCTAGTCTAGGGTATACAGACTAGTCTATGATTTTGAGCTTAGGGATAAACAGGAGCAGGAGTTGCGAGTTTACATAGGATTGTAAGCGGGATCTGTTTGTATCTCCTAGTAAAAATCTTAGAAAGGCAGCAGTAGGCACAGTTTGCCGAAGCTGGGTATATCTGCGTGTGATTTTATTTTTACTGCATTTCTTTATTACCGTGTTTAGTTTAAATTTTGTGTTAAAACCCTATTCACCCCCCTCTAGGGTTATTATCGATCCTACAATTGGTATCAGAGCAGGTGTTTGAACCCTAGAATCATGACTTCAATAAACAATGCTTTTTCTGAAGGTCAATCTATTGCTAGACCACCCATGTTCAATGGTAGTGATTACGCGTATTGGAAAGCTAGGATGAAAATTTATCTAGTGTCTGTTGATTATGATGTCTGGGATATCATTGAAACTGGATATACACCTCCGACTGAAATTGTTAATGGTATTGTAACACCTAAACCAAAAAGTAGGTGGGATGCAAATGATAAGAAATTATACTCTATAGATTCTAAAGCTATGAATGCTCTGATTTGTGCTCTTGATAAAACAGAATATAACAGAATTTCTCATTGTAATACAGCCCAGGAAATTTGGCATACTCTGGAAGTCACACACGAAGGAACTTCTCAGGTTAAAGAATCCCGTCTTGCCATGTTCAGTAATGAATATGAAAACTTCAACATGCAAAAGGACGAGAGCATCAAGGACATGTATGGACGCTTCTCCGTACTAGTCTACAATGCCAGAGCCCTTGGAAAGGTCTATACAGAAGTGGAGCTTGTGAGGAAGATTCTGCGTGTTCTGCCCATGAACTTTGAAGCAAAAGTCATAGCCATTCAAGAATCCAAAGATCTGAGCAAGCTGAGAATGGAAGAGCTTATCGGGAATCTGATGACATATGAAATGGAGCTGAAAGCAAGAGAAGATCGCAACAACTCAGATCTGAAAAAGAAGTCAATAGCTTTGTCCAACACTGTCACCAGCGATAGTGAAGATCCTATTGAACAGCTTGCCATGGCAGTCAGACAACTCACGAAGTGGAGAAAATTCAAACCTCGAAGAAATAAACCAAAGACCAACAATTCAGAAGACGAACCACTCTGCTACAACTGTCAAAAGCCTGGACACATAAAACCAAATTGTCCACTTCTCCAAAGAAACAAGAAGAAAAAGAAAGCTTTTGCTGTAACTTGGGATGACGAGGAAGGAGAAGAAGATTCAGACAGCAGTGAGGAGGAAAGCAATTTGTGCTTCATGGCAAAATCAGACCTAGAAGATACTGACGAGGAAACCACCGAGGTATACAGTTATGACGATCTAGTTTTAATGTGTAAACATCTTTCTGAAATTATTGACACGTTAGAATCAGACGCAGAGAAACTGAAAGCAGAAAACTTCAACCTTGTTCACAATAATAAGAAGTTGGAATCTGAGATTAAAAATGCTTCAAAAACCAATAATCTAGATTGTGAAATGTGTAAAGATGTGAATCTAGAAATTTTAACACTCAAGAGCACCATTGAGAATCTTGAAAAAGAAAACTTGACTCTAAAAGTTGAAGATGACACTAAAAGAAAGAACTACATTAAACGATGCACTTCACTTGTGAATGAGAACACAATCTTAAAAACAAGAGTCCAAGATCTAGAAGTCACATTGAATAAATTCTCAATCGGTCAAACATCTTTTAAAATGTTACTTGGAAACCAATTGGTTGGGAATAATAGAAAAGGACTGGGTTTTGGGAAGATACAAGAAATAACTGGAAGTGACAATGCTAAAGGTAAAAGTATTTTTCCCAAATGTGTAAAATGTGGGGTGATTGGTCACAGTCATGAAAATTGCAAGATTAGCAGTAAAATTCAGAAGTTCAAAAAGGTATGGGTCCCTAAACACTTGGCACACAATTATCACAAAGATTGGAACACAAATAAGAAGAAAAATCAAATTTGGATTCCAAAAGAATCTTATGACTATCATTCTTCTACTACTGATATGATTAGGCCTAGAAGTTTCTCTAGGTCATCTCCTTCTCTGTTTGTGTAGGTATGTTGGCGGGCTAAGGAGCAACAAAAATGGTACTTGGATTCAGGTTGCTCCAGACATATGACAGGTGATAAAAGACTGTTCCTTAGCCTGGAAAAACATAAAGGTGGGAATGTGACGTTAGGTGACAACAGCAAATGTAAAATTATTGGTAAAGGAAAAGTAGGTAACAGTATCTTTGCCTTAACTGATGTTTTATATGTTGATAATCTCTTTCACAATCTTATCTCCATCAGTCAGCTTTGTGATAAAGGAATGAATGTTGTGTTTGATAGTAATAGTTGCAAAATCATTGAGATCTCCTCTGGAAAAGTTGTGTTTACAGGGAAAAGAAAAGGAAATGTCTATACTCTCTCTTTCGATGATGTAACAGTATCTAGGTGCTTGGTAGCAACAGAAGAGGAGGCAATCTTATGGCACAGAAGGTTGGCACATGCAAGTATGGGTCTTCTTGAAAGACTGAAAGCAAATGAACTTGTCAGGGGTTTACCACATCAGAATTACAAAAATAACAAAGTATGTAAAGCTTGTACCATGGGAAAACTTAGTCGTTCATCTTTCCGTCCAAAAAATGTTGTTAGCACTTCACGAGTGCTTGAATTGATTCATATGGACTTATTTGGACCTACTGATACTGCTAGTTTGAATGGTAAACGTTATTGTTATGTATTGGTTGATGATTACTCTAGGTTTACATGGGTTTACTTTCTAGCCAAAAAGTCTGAAGCTTTTGATTATTTTTTAAAGTTTTCAAAACTTGTCCAAAATGAAAAAGGGGTTTCAATTAAAACTTTAAGAAGTGATCATGGAGGTGAATTTGAAAACTTAGACTTTGAAAATCTTTGTGAAGAAAATGGTTTCAAACATGAATTTTCCGCTCCTCGAACACCTCAACAGAATGGGGTGGTTGAAAGGAAAAATCGTACATTACAAGAAATGGCTAGATCTATGTTATGTGAATATCAATTGCCTCAAACTTTCTGGGCTGAGGCAGTCAATACTTCATGCTATGTAATGAACAGAGTTATGATTAGACCAATACTTAATAAAACGTCATATGAACTGTGGTCTAACAAAAAGCCTAACATCTCATATTTTAGAGTGTTTGGGTGTCCTTGTTACATTTTGAACACAGGTGAACAGCTTGGGAAATTTGAGTCAAAAACGGTTGATGGAATCTTCATGGGTTATTCCTCAAGAAGTAAGGCTTACAGAATCTTCAATAAACAGTCAAGAACAATCGTGGAAACCGTCAACGTCAAGTTCAATGAATCAGATATGGATACGATACCTGAAGATGATAAAGATGATGCTGGTGCACAAGAAATTGAACAAGAAAACAATGATGTTGAGACAAACAATGAAAAAGCCACTGAAGCAGCAACAGATATCGAAAGACTAAGATTCAAGCCAAGTCATCCTCCAGATTTGGTAATTGCAAGTCCAACTGCTGGTGTTCGTACACGATCCTCTCTCAATAGGGAAGTTTGTACTCTTTGTATTCATAATGCCTTTGTATCTGAAATAGAACCAAGTTCTTATGATGTTGCTCTTAATGATGAATTTTGGTTGTTAGCTATGCAGGAGGAACTTAACCAGTTTGAGAGAAACAGAGTCTGGAACTTGGTACCCAGACCAAAAAACTACCCAGTTGTTGGAACAAAATGGGTATTCAAAAATAAGCTTGACGAATCTGGAAACGTAACAAGAAACAAAGCTAGGTTGGTCGCTAAGGGATACAATCAAATCGAAGGTGTTGACTTTGATGAAACTTTTGCCCCAGTTGCTAGGCTTGAAGCAATCAGAATTTTATTAAGTTTTGCGTGCTTTAAGGGGTTCAAATTAAAGCAAATGGATGTGAAGAGTGCTTTTCTTAATGGAGAACTAAAAGAAGAAGTGTATGTTGAACAACCCCCTGGTTTTGAGAGTCACGATTATCCAAATCATGTATACAAACTGGAAAAAGCATTGTATGGCCTTAAGCAAGCTCCTCGAGCTTGGTATGACTGTCTGTGTACATATCTCTTGGAAAACGGTTTTAAAAAGGGAAGTGCTGACACAACCTTGTTTTTATCTCATGATGGTGATGATTTTTTAATTGTCCAAATTTATGTTGATGATATCATATACGGTGCTACTAATAATGTCTTGTGTGAAAAATTTGAAAAAGTTATGCAGGGCAAATTTGAGATGAGTTTGGTTGGAGAGCTGAAATTCTTCCTTGGTTTCCAAATCAAACAAAGTAGCAAAGGGATCTTTATCTCCCAAACGAAGTACGTGATGGAGTTGTTAAAGAGATTCGGAGTTCAAGATGCAAAGCCAATGAAAACACCGATGAGTCCAACAACCAAACTTGACAAAGATGAAAAAGGTGTTGCTGTGGATCAAAAGAAATATCGCGGTATTATCGGTTCACTTCTTTATCTTTCTGCTTCTAGACCCGATATTATGTTTTCTGTTTGTTTGTGTGCTCGTTTTCAATCAAATCCTAAAGAATCTCATCTAAAAGCCACAAAACGGATTCTAAGATATTTGTTACACACACCAAATTTGGGCTTATGGTATCCTTCTTGTGATAACTTTAATTTAGTTGGGTTTACTGATGCTGATTATGCTGGTTCACTCACTGATAGAAAAAGTACTAGTGGAACGTGTTTCATGCTAGGTCATTCACTTGTGTCGTGGTCTAGTAGAAAACAAAACTGTGTTGCTTTATCCACCACTGAGGCTGAATATATTGCTTTAGGAAGTTGTTGTGCACAGATTTTATGGATGATGCAGACTTTATCTGATTTTGGACTTTGTTATAAACGAGTTCCTTTAAAATGTGACAGTAAGAGTGCAATTGACTTATCAAATAATCCAGTACATCACTCACGCACGAAACACATTGATGTAAGACACCACTTTCTTAGAGATCATATTGCTTGTGAAGATATTTGTATAGAATTTATTCCAACCGAATCTCAACTTGCTGATATTTTTACAAAACCCCTTCTTGAAGACAGATTTTGCAGATTACGTTTGGATTTGGGAATTATAGAAATAAATTAATCTTTTAGCATTTTTGGATAAATTTTCTCTTAAGATGTTCTGTTGGCAATTATCTTTCTGACAAATAATCCATGCTTCAAATCATCAAGAAAAGACCAGTTTGTTTTTGGACATTTATGATAAATTTGTGACTGTGTAAGTTTTTCAGAATATGAGATGTTTGAAAATTTGTAGCTCTGATACGATCAAATATGCTTTATAATATGAGTAATTGAGGAACTTTTGTTCACTTTCATCTTCTGTCTCTATCACCCTTCTATCACTCATTATTATTTTATATATATCAAGGGGATTTAAGTATACACAAATAAAAAAAAAGTATTTCTCTAATCTCATTTAAAAATCCAAGCTCTGGTCATGCATGGTTATGAGAATACTTATTTTTCATGCTATCACTGATTCCATTTAAAAATCCAAGATCTGGTTATGCGTGGTCAGTATAGTATTGAAATTTTTTCCATGTTGCAGCTAATTCCATTTAAAAATCCAAGCTCTGGTCATGCGTGGTTAGTTTGCTATTGAAATATATTTTAAAAAAAAAATCCCTGATATATATTAAATATTCCATCGTTCCACTTTCTGTCTTGTGAAATGTGTTCTTCTTTTACAGATTATTCTAATCTTTTTGTTTGATTATTCGGAGTATTTGAATCTGATACTGTCAAATGACTTGATTACTAATTACAGTCCATACTCTTTACAAATGTCCAGAATTGTTATTCTTTTGATGATTACAAAGGGGGAGAAGAAGTTAAGATTTTGTGCTGTTTACAGACGTCTATAGATTTTTATTTTGCCATTAATGCTAAGTGTTTAATTTTTTTTTTGTTATTTTCAAATTCTTTACTCATGTCTGTTTACAACTGATAGGGGGAGCTCAAATGTAGGGGGAGCCCTTGTTCAAACACATCTCGTTATTCACAAAAAATCTTAAGTCTGTTTGTCATCATCAAAAGGGGGAGTTTGTTGATACTAATATTTTTGTTTGATGATAACAAATAGATTTTTGTTACTGGAGTGTTTGATTGTGGAATATCTAGTATTATTGGAAAATAAAATAACACAGAATTTACACAGAATATAGAAAAATCAAATAAATTTTATTTCCAATAATATTATTTATTTTACAATTCATTTACACACAAGACTTTACAAATCACTTTACAAATAATTTCAGTACATACAATTTTTTTTACAAGCACTTCATTTTTTTTCCTTTTCTTCTCATTTCTTGCTGGATTATTCTTGTTAAGAACACCTTAGCTGTCCAAAGCATCATCTTGTAACCTGTCACATAAGAAAGAAAAATACACAGTACACTGGAACTAAAACAAATACTTTTGACAAAAATGATTCTCTGTGTGATTGATTCAATTTTTGTTTGTCTCAGCTTTCTGTGTGTTTTTCTCATCATATTTCAGACTTGAACAGCCACATCAAAACCATACTGGTTTGCTGATCAGAACCAACTGATTCTGACCAGCCTCAACTCAGTACAGTTTGACTGCTATTTTTTTTTATTTCAGAATCAAACAAGTGATGAGCAAAGTATTAAGCAAAACAAGGTGAATTGACAAAATCAAGACAGGTTCAAAAGAGGTCAACCAGCAAATAATTTTCAAAGTCAACACATCTCAAATTACAATGTCAAAGTGGCAAAGAGGACTCATGGCACACGCTCAAAGTGTTGGTGCACAAACATGAATGATTACACAGCAAAGTGACATGGCAGTAAGAAATTGATGCAACAAATATGACAGAGTCAGAATGGACTAAGTGATCAAGACAGGTGCAACAACAAAGTGGTTCAGCTCAACCTCATGGTCATAGTCAAAGTGAAACTCAACATGGTCAAGACAGCAAACCAGATTTTCAAAACAGTGACACAGCTCAAAGTAGTCAAGCAATAGCATGGAATTGCATCAAGACATGGAGCAGCATGATAAATGCATGTCAACACACAAGTCAACAAAGTCAAACCAGAATAGTCAAGAATAAATAGTGCATGCTCATGTACAAGGCAGTCCAAGTGTCGAGCCAAGACATTCAAAATAAAGGTCAAATTCATTGCAAGCATCTCTAAAGCAAAGTATATATATACATACATGTATACACACACATACGTGTGTATATACACATATGTATACATGGATGCAAATTAAGTGGCCAAGCGATGACAGTACACAGAGTTCAAGTCTCGACAAGCACAAGGAAAAGGTACACATGTTTCATGTCAAAAGCAGCAAATAATGGTGAAGCAAAACAGGTCAAACCAGCATGGTGCTAGTATACAATAAAAATACTTGCTCCAGGAAATTCAAGTTCAAACATGTCAGTAATTGTCAAAGTCACATTTCAGTTTTGGGAAATAAATCTACATGCAGTTTTTTTTATCTCAAATAAAGCTGCAAACCAGAGTTTACATGTTTGGTTCAAATTCTTGCACACAACTCATTATCAATTACAAATCAGTGTCCACAAATGAAGCAGTGCATTTGGCATCTTGTTCAATCAAGCATTTCAGGTTATTTCAAATTTGGCAAGTGTTAAATTGTGTGCAAATATACATTCCACAATTACAGGTTTTGAAAGTAGCAAGAAGCATTTCAATTTATCCAGAAATTACAGAGGTTCAAATGTATTTCAAGAAAGCACAAACGTGTTCAGAAATCATCAACATATTTGGCAATTAACTGTAAATGATTTTCCCTTTTTATGGCAAGGTTAAGAATATTTCTGAAATGGGCACAAATCATTTATCCAGGAATATATTTTTTTTTGAACAAAAATTGGCAAGTATCAAAATCAATTCGAGTGTATATATGGCAAGAGTGTTTCATGGTTTTTAAGACATGCAAGAAATACTTGGCAAGTTTTCAAAGTATGTTCAGATATGTCATCCAATTCATTATGGGCAAAAATCATTTTGTATTTATGTTTGTCAAAGCTCAAAGCCAACCAGATTCATCACAACAAATCTCAAATTCAATCGAGGAAATAAAAGGGACAATCCATTTAAGGTGATTAAACCGAGGTAATCAAGGGTTCAAGAAAAATTCATTCAAAGCCGAGAATTTTCAAAAGGGAAACCGCAATCAATCATCGAGAAAAATCGAGCAAGTCATCAACGAAATCAGAGCACCAGGGTGTAGAAACCATTATAAAAGCACACAATTCATCATCGACTTCATCATCAATACACACAAAAGAAATCCGAAACCCTAAATTGCAAGAGTTGATAAAACTTACTCAGATTGATCGCAAGGACGAAGGAGATACACTGGAGAAGCAAAACAAGCTTCCAGAGATCCATTACACACATCACCGAGATTGATTTAGGGAAAAATCACTGAAACCCTAATCGCAGCCGCCATTCTTTTGTTTCAGAGAATAAGGGAGGATCGGGCTAAAGAAAACACAAAGGAGCACCGCAAAATTAAAGTGGCCCAACCACTTTGGACTAGTGCAAAGGAAAAGGGGATGACCCCCACTTTTACCTCCTCACCTTATTTCCTTTAAAGTTTTTTTTTGTCATTGAATTTTTTTTTCTTTTGAAATTTCTTTTCTAGTTTTATTGTAAAACTAGGGAGCACAGAATATTGAAGTGTAATCTGAGAAAATCTAGTCTAGGGTATACAGACTAGTCTAGGATTTTGAGCTTAGGGATAAACAGGAGCAGGAGTTGCGAGTTTACATAGGATTGTAAGCGGGATCTGTTTGTATCTCCTAGTAAAAATCTTAGAAAGGCAGCAGTAGGCACAGTTTGCCGAAGCTGGGTATATCTGCGTGTGATTTTATTTTTACTGCATTTCTTTATTACCGTGTTTAGTTTAAATTTTGTGTTAAAACCCTATTCACCCCCCCCCCCCCTCTAGGGTTATTATCGATCCTACACACTTTACAACACTTACATCTCATGAGAATACTGATTCTGAATTCCACTTACATTACTGTGCAGGTACAATGTCTCGTGCTTACTATGACATCAAGAAGCTATGTCGCAGCATGACCAGACCCCCTCACGATGTTGAGTATGATCGTCGCGAAGATCGCGGTAGGGAGGACAGAAGGCCCTATGATTCTTATCATTCGCGGTCCTCACGCTCCCGCTCTCCCGTCCGGTCAGATCCAGAGCGATATAAGGGCTACCAAGGTCGTCGAGAAGATGACAGGCCGCAATCAAAAGACTCAACTTCTTCTCAAGGAAAGCACAGTAGGGAGAGGAGCCCGCCAAAAGATACCTAATCACGAAGCAAGCGCAAGGTTCCCGCTAAACGGCCTAGAAGGGATGAAGAGGCCATTGAGCCCTCCACACATAGGGATACCGAGCTGACATTTCCTGCACCTCCACCGCTGGATGCTGAAACTGCAGTTAAGCAGGCGTATCTGGAGGAGCAATTTTCTGATCACTACTTTGAAAACTTGACTTTTTTACCTGCTCTTGAGCCTATTTCTTCGAGGTGGGCAGATAAGGCCAAAGCAAAAATAGACGCGGTCGAGAAACAATATTCAGAGATGTTCAATTATTCGCGCAACCTTTCTAGAATCATCCGAACTTTAATCACGAATACTGACTCGATGCAGAAGTCCGCAGAAGATGATGCAAGGGCCTTAAAAAATTTAGGAAAAGACCTCGAGGACACATAGGCTCAACTTGTTGTTGCTCAACGGGACGCTGCCAGCTTCAAGCAACAATTTGAAGATTTACAAAAACGCTATCATGACTTGCTCGAGTCCCATACTCAAGAACGCTCGGAGCTGAAAAAGCAAGCGGAGGATGCCAGGTCAGATGCTGCCAAAATGCAACTCGCTTATGCTGACCTTGACCGAGAAAAGGCCGAGTTGGCAAAGAAGAACGCCAAATTGGAAAAGAAAAATGCTGACTTGGCTTCCAAGTTGATGGAGGCCGAAAAATGGGCTGTCCTGGCGGAGGGTAATGTCGAAAGCATCATCAAATCGGCTGAAGAATCTCGCAAACAGCTAGCGGATGCCCAGGAGGAGGTGCAGAGCTTTGGTGAATTACTGATTGAATTTTTTGAACATATAATCCGCTACCGGAACATCTCTTGGATCGATGATTACCCGACTACCTTGGTTCATGTATGGAGCCAAATTGTTGAATGGGAGAAAAAAGAACTCAAGGTAGATTCCATCGACGAGGACAAACTTATGGAAAAGTATTTAAGAGATGACGAACCGGCGAGTCTAGCCGAGGGGCGTCGCCTAATTGCTGCCGCCATGAATGAGGAAAAGCGGAAGGCTAAACAAAAGGACGTCTTGGAGGTTGGCTCTTCTTCTACTGCCGCTAAAACTCCTGAAGTAGAGGAATACAACCCCGAAAATCCGGCGATCCCTCAGACATCTCTTTTATCTCTTATTCCTGAATCGGCTTCAGAGGCGGCAGCTACTCCGGCTGAGAAATCATCGGAAGGTATTTCTACCTTTTCACCCCAATTCATCAAAGCTGTCTCCACTTTCCATCACATAGTTGGACAATCAATGAAGGGCCCTTTATTTTCTCCCGAGTTGATAACTGTTACTTCTCATTCCGCAGGTGCTGAACCAGCCGAGAAGGCAGACGTGCCCCAAGGAATTACTGCCGAAACAAAGTCAGCGGAGAAGGATGAAGGAGAAAAGGGTAAGGCTGACGCTCCTCACGAGGGCGAGGTGATAGACGCCTTAAAGGATGATGGTGGTGATGAGGGACATGAGGAGGACCCTGAGGTGGCTATAGTTGGGGAATCAAAAAGCGCCGATGACATTACTTTAGCTGCACTGAAAGCCGAACAAGACAAATACATGCAGCTTAAAGTTGAAGACCTAGACCCTGAAAGCCTTAAGTCTCTCACAGTAGTGGATGCTGGATCAAGGTTAGTTGTTAAGCTTTCGATTAGATCTATTACAAAAGAACTTGCTAAAAAGTCTTCTCTTGATTCTAGCGTTCCGCCTTCCGGGAAAAGTCGACCGATTCCAACACTTCAGCCTCAAGGAAGAAAAAACCAAGGCGCATCTTAACAGATGCCAAAAAAGAGGCGAAGGATGCTCAGAAGACCGCTAAGAAGTCTAAGTCCACTTCAAAATCTAAGTGATGAAGTGCTTTGCTTTATTTTAGCATTTAACTGGTCCACAATTGTTGCAGGGAGTGTGGCCCACGCATCTTCTTTTAGCCTGTTTTCCTGTACAAATTCATGCATTTGAAAATAAATACAAATAATTCATTTCCTGCAATGTCTGTTAGTCTTAAGTTCAGTACTTATGTAAAAATGCAAATGCATGTCCTACTACAGTTGTGTAACGGAGTCATTGTGGGGGGAAATATGTGTGTACATATATGCCGCCGGTCAGTCTTGAAAAACTATTCAAGATTAAGTCAAAAAGTCAGAATGTCCCCGATTCTTTGACGGGGGTCACAGTCCTTTTGTCATTGATGCCTGTTCTTTTCTGGCATCTTTTATACTCTCCTGTCTTATATTCAGGTTAGAGTTCTTGCTGAGGCGGTCTCTCATCTGGGTGCACCTTCACGCCTCAGAGGACGTCGTCTTCCCATCCTTTATACTCTCTCTCAATTTTTGAGAGTTAGAGTAAAGAATGTCGTCTTCCCATTCTTTTATGTCTTATTGCACAAACAGTCGTTGTGTTTGTTCCTGCATATAAGCCATCTTCAACTTTTCAGATTTTAAATTAACATCTCATATTCCACAATCACAATAGAATAGTAGTTGAAGGTATAAATAATGCAGGAAAGTAAATGGCACACGATATTTTTATAGTGGTTCGGCTAAGTCGTAGCCTACATCCACTTTATAGTTCTTTGTTCGTATCAACAGACTTTTCTAAGGCAAGTCGTGCCTTTTTACAGAGTTCATAAGGAAAACAACAGAAAATACAACATCCCTAATTCAAATATCGCATCAAGTGTTGGGCATTCCAAGCCCTAGGTACTTCTTCGCCATCTACGGTCGTTAACTTGAAGGCTCCTGTCTCAAGTTTCTGTTGGATGACGAAGGGTCCTTCCCACTTTGGACCGAGGTGAGGAAGGGATGGAAAAACTCGCTTTAGCACCAAATCTCCTGGTTCAAAGTCCTAAAACGAACTTTTTTTCATAATAGCGTGCCATCCGACGTCGATGTCTTGACGCACGCAAGTCTGCCTCGTCCCTTTTCTCTTCGATTTCATCAAGAGACTCGAGGAGGAGTGCCTGATTCGTCATCGGGTCATAATATGTCACCCTGTGAGAGGGAACTTCAAGCTCTACCGGGATTACTGCTTCTGAGCCAAATGAGACAGAGAAAGGAGTATGACCGGTAGCTGTCTTAAACGTTGTCCGATATGCCCACAAAGCTAAGGGTAATTCATCCACCCATTTTGCTTTTGCACGTTCCAATCGTTTCTTGAGGATGGACTTTATGACTTTATTTATTGCTTCTACCTGCCCGTTCGACTGTGGATGGGCGACTGCAGTATACCGCTTGTCGATCTTGTATTTCTGGCAGAAATTTCTTAATTCGGCACCATCGAACTGGGTTCCATTATTAGTTATAATGGTCCTTGGAATCCCAAATTGGCATATAATATTTCTAACCACGAAACTTACCACCTTTCTCGCTGTGATTTTGGTTAAGGGCTCAGCTTCCACCCACTTCGTAAAATAGTCCACAGTGACTATTGCATACTTCGCTCCTCCTTTTGCAATCGGTAGAACTCCGATGATGTCAATTCCCCACATGGCAAACGACCACGGACTCACCATCGACTTAAGCTGGGTCGGTGGTGCTCTGGGGATCTTGGCGAACCTCTAGCATTTGTCGTAGCGTCGTGAATAATCACCTGCATCTTTATTAATCGTGGGCCAGAAATATCCATATCGCAATACCTTTTTTGCTAAGGTCTGACCTCCCGTATGATCTCCACACTCACCTTCGTGTACTTCTCTTAGTACACGCTTGATGTCGTCGTGTGCTATACATCGTAACAGGGGCATAGAAAATCCTTGCTTATAGAGAGTATCATTTTGAAGGATGTATCTGGTGGCTTTGCGAACTATGGCCCGCCTCTCACTCTTCTTTGACGGGAGTATCCCATTTCTAAGGAAATTCTTGAATGGGGTCATCCACGACTCCCTCTCCGGTTCTGCTTCGAAAGCTAATTCGATTTCCATTGACTCAAAGCTAGGCGATTCCAACGTCTCAATTGGAACCATTTCGGTTTCCTCCGGAATGTCGGAACTAGCTAGCTTCGCTAGCCGGTCTGCCTTCTGGTTTTCAGCTCTTGGGATATGCGTTATGTTGTATCGTTCCAAATTGCGCAACAGCTCCTCCACTTTCCGGAGATAAGCAATAAGTCGAGGTCCCCGAGCCACAAACTCCTTTCGCACTTGGCAGACTACTATTTTGGAGTCGCGGAATATATCCAATGCCTTTATTCCGAATTCTTTAGCAAGTTTCAGCCCGGCAATTAGGGCTTCATATTCAGAGTCATTATTGGTCGCTGAAAATTCTAGTCGTAGAGCATAATACAACGATCGTCCTTCAGGAGTAACTAAGACGACCCCCGCTCCGGACCTTCGGTCGTTTTTGGCTCCGTCTGTGTATAACTTCCATGGATCTAATTTTAATTCCTCCTCTAACTTGACCACCTTGTCGTTGATTATCTCCTCCTCCGGAATTGTGAGTTCTGCTATAAAGTCAGCCAGAGCTTGCCCCTTGATCGATCTCCGCGGTTGAAAATTTAAATCAAACTGACTTAATTCAATATTCCACTTGATCAACTGCCCCGATGCTTCGGGTCTTTGCAACACCTGTCTCAGAGGCTGATCAGTGTATATTGTTATTGGGTGAGCTTGAAAATAGTGGTGAAGTTTTCAGGAGGCGATTAGAAGGTTGTAAGCAAATCCTTGGGTAGTTGCGTTCTGCAGCTGCCAATTTCTTACTTACGTAATATACCGGTCTCTGCACCTTGTCTTCTTCCCGGACCAAGGCAGTGCTAACGGCGTGAGCCGATACTGCTAGATAAACAAACATCTCTTCATGGTCCACTGGCTTCGACAAAATCAGTGGTCTCTCTAGTAAGTCCAATAGATTTTGAAAGGCCTCAACACAGTCCAGAGTCCATTCGAAATTTTTCTTTCCCCTTTTTATCAAGTCAAAGAACGGGACGCAATTGTTTGTTGCTTTGGAGATAAATCTACTCAACGCAGCCACTTTCCCCGCAAGACTTTGGACGTCTTTGATTCTCCTTGGTTCCTCAATGTTCCTTATCGTTGCTATTTGACTGGTATTGATCTCAATCCCTCGAGAGCTCACAATGAAACCTAGAAACTTTCCAGATGCCACCCCAAACGAGCACTTCAAGGGATTTAACTTCATCTGATACTTTCGCAGAATACCGAACATCTCTGCCAAGTCTTGTGTATGGCTGGAGGACTGTTTCGATTTGACAAGCATATCGTCCACATAAACCTCCATAGTCTTCCCCATTTGGTTATAAAACATCATGTTCACCAAGCGTTGGTAGGTAGCTCCAGCATTTTTCAATCCGAACGGCATGACCACATAGCAATACAACCCCAAATTCGTAATGAAGCTCGTGTGCTCTTGATCGGGCACATGCATGGGAATCTGGTTGTACCCGGAATATGCGTCCATGAAAGAAAGAAGTTCGTGTCCCGCCGTCGAATCCACAAGCTGGTCTATTCTGGGGAGTGGGAAGCTATCTCTCGGGCAGGCTTTGTTCAAGTCTGAAAAATCAATGCATGTTCGCCACTTTCCGTTTGACTTCTTTACCAACACAGGATTCGATATCCAGTCGGGATATGTCGAATCTCTAATAAATCCGTTCTCTTTCAGCTTCCCCACTTCTTCCTTTAGAGTTGTCAACCTCTCTGGGCCCAGCACACGTCTCTTTTGCTTTACAGGCGGGTGTTTTGGGTTTATGCTCAGCGAATGACTCATGATTGATGGTGATATCCCACACATGTCGGCGTGGGTCTAGGCAAACACGTCCAGGTTTGCCTTCAGAAAGTCGGTCAATTCTTTGGCTCGGTGCGGATCCAACTGGGATCCAATCTTCAAAACTTTTGCTGGATCTTCAATGGGTATATCCATTGTCGTTTCATTAGGAGTTGCCATCCTATCCCCAGGTTCCTCATCTTCTCTGGGACCCAGGTCTTCGGGCATTCCCTTGGGCAACTCCTTCGGGGCTGATCCCTCTAATTGCAACGTCGAACCCTCCTTTGGAGGGGTTGTGGCACCTTTAGTCTCGATGTTGAGTCCCTTCATCAGCATCTTTAATTCAGCAATGTAGCAAGCTCGTCCGGAGACTTGATCTCCTCTCATTACTCCTGTTCCGGCTTCAGTTGGGAACTTTATCAATAAACACCATGGCACGATACAAGCCCTGAACTCTGTAAGGGCAGGCCTTCCTAAAAATGCGTCGTAGGGTGAATCTACGTCTAGCACTACGAACTGAAGCATTCGTACTCTTCGACGATCCCCTTGCCCCAATGTCACGGGCAATTCTATATACCCCATTGGAGCTGTTGATGCCCCATTGAAGCCTCGGATCCAACCTTCACAGGGCTTCAAATCTCCAGACCTAAGTTTCATCTGATCAAATGACTTCTTAAACAAAATGTTGACAGAGCTTCCATTGTCCACTAGTACCTTATGAACCAGTGTCGGTCCAATGGTAGTGGTAGTGACCAACGGATCTTCGGTAGGTGACTGGATTCCGGTATCGTCTCTGCTACGGAACACCACGTCATCGAACATTGTCTTCTGCTGTTTCATAGCGGTGATATCTTCCAAATCATCGCATTCATCCACATCTATGTGCTTAACTACATTAATGTATTGGTCCATTGCTCTAAAACTGTGGATAGCTGGATGGAGTCCACCTACTATGGTGTTAATGACAATTCCTTTGCCTTTCTGTTGCACTGTAGGCTTGGGAGCAGACTGATTCTGGTTTAGGGCCTGTTCTCCTTGCCCCCTGTCTCTTGGGGCAGCCTTATACTCATCCAATTTTCCCTCACGCAACAGCTTCTCAACTACATGTCTCAAGTGTCGACATTCATTCGTTGAATGCCCATGAGTTCCATGAAATAAACAAAATTTTCCGGTTGCGATTTCTTTCTCTGTTGAATCTTGTGGCGGCGGTCTTTTGTATTGCAAAACATTGTACATATCCAAATAAATGTTCTCCAAAGTGTCATTCAGCAGTGAATAATTCTCAAAGGTCTGGAACTGGGGTCTTTTGTCAGAATTACTTCCTCGGTTCCTATTTCTCCTGTTACCATTCGCATTACGGTTGTTGTTGCCCCCGTTTCCATTATTATTACTTCCATTCTTGTTTCCCACATTCACTTCGACTTTTCCAGAACTTTCTCCAGACTGCTTTACGGCAACATTACTCTGGACAGCTTCTTTTGAGGTCACTCCAGACTTCCTCTTTCTGTTTGCCCTTGCTTCCTCCCATCTTAACTGAATGTTGGCCTTCTCATAAAACAACTCTCTTGTGGGAGGCGGCTTTCCAGAAAGGTAATCTCCAAACTCTGAATCAGGATCAACTCCTTCCATTAAGGCCATCGAGATGGTAGGCTCATGCGGGTCGCTGACTTCTGTTACAGCTAAATTGAAACGGTCAAGATACGACTTCAAAGACTCACCCGACGCTTGCTTAATTCTCGATAATTCAATAACATTTTTAGACTTTCGGGCGTGAAGTCTGAATTGGTTCATAAAACGTTCACTCAATTCTTTGAAATTCGATATCGATCGAGGAGGAAGTCGGGTAAACCATAGTAATGCTACATCTTCTAAGTAAATCGGGAAAGCCTTACACTTCACAGCGTCAGGGGCAGCGGCAGCATTCATAAGCCATGCGTATCACATCAAATGTTGTCCCGGGTCGGTTCTCCCGTTATATCTGTCCATCTGCGGTAGATTAAAACGTCGGGGGAACTGAAAGTTAAGAATATCACCAGTAAAGGGAGTATGGCTTCGCTCAATGCCATAATCTTCATTAGTGTAGTTTCGACTCTCAGACATGATCTAACGTACCATAGCCCATACGTCAGCATTGGTCAAGGGCCGTTCAGGCTCCCAGGCTCTGATGTTCGGGTTTCCTCTGGGCTCCTGATCAGGGGACGCCCTCCTTCTTCTAGCGGCCTCTGCTCTGCTTTGCTCCCTACGCTCTCGGTCGATCTCGGGAGGAAGGGGCTGAAGCATTTGTCCCTGAGTGGGATTGGTGAGGTTAGAGTCTCTAGGCAAAACATGGGATCCCCGCATTGGTAATAGCATAGGCTCTCTCAAGCTTGGATCATTGGGTCCTAGTACACGAGCAGCGTCCTCGCGGGATCCCAAAGATCCGAAAGTCATTTGCTCCAAATTCCGAGGTTGTTCGAGTGGCCTTCTTTCAAGGGGCCGTTCTTCCTCAGAAGAAGAAGACTGATTCATTGCAGTATGATGAACTGGGGATGGAGTTCTTTGTCTGCGGAGTTCGCCAATTTCCCTACTCATGATTCTCATATTGTCTTGCATCATATGATTGGTGCGCTCGTGGATTTTCATAGCCTCCCTAGTGCTCTCAAGCATGTCAAGAAGGTGCGAAAAATCTCCTTGGGTGACAGGCGCAGATGGATTGATCTGGTCATTGGTCCTGGTGGCTGGAGTCGGAGCATTCGGAGGGGCTTGAGTAGAGGTTCCAGCATCACCTAGTGTCGGATCGGATCGAAGTAGAGTAACCTGGTCGGATCGGTTCGGGTTGGGGGAGTGCACTTCTTCAATGTCTCCTACTCGGTTCGGATCGGAGCTCTCTCCATGTGGTCGGTTCGGATTTCCTGAACCTGTCTGATCCGCTCCTGTACTCTGCCCACGAGACCTTGTCACGACCGGGTTTTGCGGATCTTCACCAACTTCGTTCCCTCGACTGGTTTGAACTTCCTTGCCTTTTCCTTTGGCCATAGTTCTTCAACAATCAACCAACAAGTATTCAAAAGCATCAAAAATTGGGGATTAACTTCTTTGAACTCAACGGTCCAAAAAGTAGAACGATAATCCAGAAAAACAGAGAATTCAAATTCTTCTCAGTGAAAGCACCAAAATGTTAGACCAAAAAGTGGTTCTAACACCCAAATTAACTAAAATTAAAATAAAATGAGATCAAAAATAAAAAAGAGACACAGAATTTATAGTGGTTCGGCGTTGAAAAGCCTACGTCCACTTTATAATCACTTTGCTTGATGATGTATATGAAAATACAATGGGATATTCACTCAATTTCACTCACTTTTCATATACATTCACTCAACTATCTCAACATACACTTTGAATGATGATTTTGAATTGTTTGGAGTGCTAGAATTCGGTTCTCAAAGATGTTTGAACTCTAAGAGTGCCCAAAAGATCCCTTCAAACGACCCTTGGGGGTCTATTTATAGGTGGAAACTTCTCCAGAATTCGGTTCGGATCGGGTGCACGTGTCCTCCATTCCATGAATTTCGGGATCAGATGAGTTCTGGTGTTGCCAGCACATCAGGTGAGTGGCCATCGTGGGTAGAAAGTGGGTGTAACTGCCCCGAATATTCAGGAGATCATGGTGCGGAGTTGCAGGGTGAACTGGGTTCGGATCGGATAGGGTAACAAAATGGGCTTCGGATCGGATAGGCCAACAACATGGGGTTCAGATCGGATATGCCAACAACATGGGGTTCGGATCGGATCATCCCATCCGATCCGGTTTGAGTTTTGCCTTCCTCACTTCGTCTCACTTTGTTTTTCTTTGATTACACCCGATCCGATCCGGCTTGATCTTTCAGCTTTGTGATGCTTCTTTCTCACCTCTGTAACTCCGATCCGAACCGGATGTGTAACAGAGTGTCTTCTGTTTACTTGATCTTCTGACTTCTTGACTTTGTATAGCCTAGTTTACAAAGTAGGCTAACAGTGTGCATTTTACAAAGTAGTAATGCCATGAACCAGAAACTGTTTCTCTCCATGTCATTTCAGGTCCTCCACTTGTCGGCTGTATCTCTCCTCGTCATTTCAGATCCTGCAATTTGAATTTACAAGTTATTTTGCATATGTGCAGCGTGCGTATGTGCATTTGGCCATCTAATTAACTTATTAATCTTAGTGAGTTACGCATACGATTATAGCAGTTGACCATTCATCATTGGTCAATCGTGCCACCTCAGAATTGAGTATGCTTCGTCTTCTGTACAAGCATTTCCTGTAACAACTCGGAAAATGGGATCAAATCAAAAAAAATTATTTTGGCTAATTTAATGAATTTTTAATATTTAAAATGACTTATTTTTAATAATAATGACTAGAAATTTATTTTGAATAGAATTAGAACGTATAAATTTATTTAAATCGAAGTTAGAATATAAATATTTATTTTAATTATAAAAGGAATTGGAAATGGCGCTGTAGTTTGAAAATTCGATTTCAAATTTCAAATGATTGTACAGGATTCAAAATTAATCGGATTTTAATAAAACCAGAAATATTTGAATCTATTTGAAAATATCTTTCCAACGAATGTGAAAAATCCAGATTTCATAACGGGAATAAAAAGTTACATCCAGTTAAAAATTCAGAATAGTTGCTATGGAATTTATATAAAATATAGCCCTTAAAAATAGAGATTTTGCAAACGACGTCTGTTTTCAACGAGACCACTTTTGTTGGATCCGGAATGTCAAATTATTGTCTGATTCCAATTTTCATAATTTTTCAAATCAATATGTGAGCATGGTGAATTTAAACGTTTTTGGTCAATTCAGTTTGAATTTAATCGACTGAAAAATTACCGTTTTTCAAACGGTCTCCAAATTCGACGAAATTAGTTTTGTTAGGACTGTATCGTCAAAACATAACTAGATTTATTTTTTGGGATAACCGATCGAAACAGTCGAATCGGCTTACGAAACATATCCCATTGTGTTCGGAATGAGGGTATTTAGCCAGGGGCAACAGTCGTTAGGTTTGAATTGGAGTTCGTATGGAGTAAAGTGTATTTTGGATTTAAATAAATTAAAAATTAAAATATATATTCACAGGCCATTCATATTTCATCGTCACTCTCCCCCAAACCTGATACCCCTCGATACGAACGACGGAAAGAAGCTCTCCCCTTCTCTCCTCGATTCCTGCCAAAATACTCAATAAAATTCGAAGCTCCAATTGAGGATTTTGTAGGACTCCCTAAGAGCTTCAAATCCATACCAACTGCACCTCCTTTCGCTCAGTATTGGAAGAGATCCATCGCCTCGAAGTCATGCGTTTCAGGCCACTTCCGCTCATCCATACTGCCGTCGAACTGACCAAGACCGCCGGCGCCAAGAAGCTCTCTCGGAGCTCTTTGACGCAGTACTTTCCGGTCGACATGAAGCTTCACGGTTTGAGTAGAAATCGGTGACCAAGTTTTGAACAGGTTGCTGAGGTAATAGTAGTGGAGTATTTAAACTGTTTATAACGTTTAAAAGTGTTATGAAGTATGATTTATTAATAAAAATCATATCTTTTTTGTGTGTTGTCCAAATCCAGTGAAACAAGAGATATCGGGACCGTGGCATCGTACACTACATTCTAGAAGAGACCGGAGAATTTTTGGAGCTCGCTACAATTTTAGGCGAAGCCGAAAGTAATGTGAGTTCTCTAAATTCAAATTAAAATTGGGAAATATATACTAGGTTGCAGATAGGGCTTAGTAGCTCCTGAAACCGTCGTCCATAGACCGTGGATGACTTGTTTGATTGTATTGTGTTGAAAAAATATTTTATAGTAAAAAATATAATTTTTAACGTGTGTATGAATAAAATAAATATTCATTTACAAATCGGACGATTTGTTTATGTACACCCATTTGACTAATATGGATTGGGATGATAAATTTTACATATTTCCCAACTACACAAATAAAATCTGTGTTTGTTGATTGAAACCCCACATGGGTATTGGAATGATATTTGACATACACTAATCCCAATTGATTAGTTCAATGTCAATCAATTGGTTGACAGACTGTTGTAAGCGTTAATTATTTATATTTAACGCTTATGCAGTTGTGTAACGCACTATGGATGATGGTTGGCTGTGTTTGATTATTGTTGTGTGCACGTGTGTATGTAATCCATATAAATAAAATTATATGGTAATTGACTGTGCCTGATTCCAATTCGGAAAGAACAAATATTTTAAATTAACAAATATTTTAAAATGACGAGGAATGGATATTTTAAAATAACTAATATTTTAAAATAATATTCAGTAATGGATCAAAATAAGATTTTGATGTCCGATTTGGGATGGACAGGAATATATTTAAATATATGAAGCCGTGTTG
Source organism: Allium sativum (assembly GCA_030737875.1). Taxonomy (NCBI): domain Eukaryota; kingdom Viridiplantae; phylum Streptophyta; class Magnoliopsida; order Asparagales; family Amaryllidaceae; genus Allium; species Allium sativum. Next base: position 29,271,460 of record CM060917.1, read on the forward strand.
ATTAGATTAACGCCATTTTGACATAAATGATATTTATATCGATTTTATTCATTTATATAATGAAAATCAGAAAGGAAATGATTTCCAATTCTGATATCTTTAAAATATTATCAATTATATACTATAATGATAGGGAAAATTAATTTTGATTTAAAATTGAAAATGAAGTTGAAATCGTTTTTAAAACGAATTTAAAACGATTTATAAAATATGTTTTAAATGAAAATCGATGAAATATATATAATATATATTATATATTTAATGGGCTGATAGAACGCGTCGCGTCGCGGCAATTCGCGAATTTCGACCATTGACTTCGAATTGACATTACGGGAGACCCGACCGTCGGATTCTCCTAAAACCGGAACAATTGGGTTCGTATCGAAAAGAGCTTTCCACCGAAATATAAAAGATTTGAAATCTAATGGTTGGATTTCGAATTATGTCCAAATCAAATTTGGAAAAGGTCGCTGCAAGTGCAGTTCGATGACCGTTTATGGAAACCGACTGTACGGGCCTTGATAAAATTATTAAAAATATTAATAATTTGTGTAAAATCATAATAAATGATTTGGAAAGAATTGGGATGAAAAAATCCATATTTGAAAAGATAAAAATATATTTTTATCGAAATGAACTAGTTATGAACTAGAATTATAATCCAATATTTTAAATAAATAAATTGGATTTGAAATGGTTTTAAAAATAACCAGAATTTCCAATATATAAATTGGAATGGATTTGGAATGGAAATTATCTTTGGAATATTTCGATATTGGATTCCGTGATTATACGGATATTGTGGAGGAATTTGGAAGAGATATATATATCATTATTCCCAATACGATATTTGTGGATTTCAGAATTTGATATTGAATATAAACCGATATAATTTCAATTCAGAGCCTTGTATTTAATATTGAATTGGATTTTGGGTTTGTCGTGAATGGTGTCTTCATTAACACTGTTCTTAAACCCCGTGTGAAAAGAATAAATCTTTTAATTAAGATTATTAGAGTTTCCAGTTAATTAACATTTAATTGGAATAAAATGAGATTTGAATTGGGTTTATTGTGAACTATGTTTTTAACGACATTCGTTCTTTAACCCGATTTACAATGAAATGTGATTTGGAATTTATAAATCTTTTAATTAAGATTTAAGGGAAATTTTCCAAAGAAAAATTTTCAATTTAATAAAATAAATTGGAATGGAATGGAATTCGATTTGGTAATAATCGAAGTGAACTTCTGTGGAGGAAGACTGTTACTATATATGGAATTTAAAAGGCTTTGCCGTTTTTCCATTTATATTATCGGTTGGATATGGAAGTTTATATCAATTATATATATTGATCTGTTTTCCGTGAAGATTCCATTGTAAGTGGAATGTGATTTTGGGTTTATCATGGGCTGTGTTTTAAATAACATTAGTTATTTAACTCAGTTAAAGATAAGATTAATTTCTTAACTTTAGATAATCATTAAGTAATGATTTTTGAGATTAAAACTAAGTAGAGTTTAGTGAATCTTTAATTAGACTGAAAGGTGAATCTAATAACTAAGATTATCAAATTCAAGAAATGATCGAGAATGGAGTATCACCTGTTTTGCTCCAAGCGATAGTTTAATCTTTAATTAGGTTTGAACGTGAAATGGTAAATATTTTACCGATAACACCGTGGTGTTAGGTAAAGAGTATTACCAGTTTTGCTCCATGGTATTAATAGGTTGGGATTGGGAAATATAATAAATTATTACTTCGGTAAGGTTCGCTAATCCTGACTAGTTTGGATAAACCTTAATTTGGTTTGAATTGATATCCAATGGACGATTAAAGAATAAATTTTAAGAATTTATCTGTGATAAAATTAATGGGAACCTTTCCCAAAGGATATGAATATTTAAACAAAATAATATTCAGAATTGGAATGAGGCGTATGTTGTGTTTTTATAGCACTGGTTTATAAGATACGCGAGTTATTCAGAAAGACCGGGTTTACCCCATTCTGAATAACTGAATCGACGATAAGTCGACAATGAAGATGGTGGTTGAAGACTGGAGGTCTTTACATCGTTTGGATGATTACTGATGTCTTGATTGGACTGTACACCCAAGACAAGGTAATAAGTGGTGATCGTCCAGACGTACTTGGAGATCGACCGGATATGCGAGGACCTCTATCCTGTATTGGACATATGGGATGAGGAATAAGGTGCCTCCAGTTTCGTTCAGACCCAGAACGAACTTGTAAATGGATGTGTGTCTGAAATTGGATTTTATTCTGTGTTGATTGATCTCTATTAAATATATATCTGTTTGGTGGCGGAGAATTTATTCTCTTGCTTAACACCCTTCTCTGATACGTACGAGCTCAGAGGTTATATATCGATAGACATCAGTCGCATGGCGTGAATTGTCTGTGTGGCGTGCTGAGATGAAAATGATCAAGGCTTTTGTTGAAAAGCAGAGTCTTGTGGTTGATGATCAAAGCACGGCTTTAATATAGCATAGCTTTGTGTATAGCTTTAATTCGCGAGCCTCACACCCCGGTGTGAACTAGAAATGGGAGAGGACATGCTTTTCCTTCTAGCTAGGAGTGATGTCATGGTATGGAGCCCAAACATTTTACTTATGTGGATGATGGATAGTGAGGCGCCTCGGTTATATCGGTCACTACGGGGCCGATGGATGGTTTGGTCGACATACTGACCAGTTTTACGCCCCATAGGGTGGGGAAATGTATTGTTCAGGCATTTTAATCCACTCCGTGTGGACCGGCCCTGACGATCCAAGGGCCCGCCTTTGTCTGGGTCCTGAGGCTCGGGCTAGACTATCTCGAAGAGGTAAGGACGATCCCTTGCCTTGGTTCACAAATGGAAATCCAACTTCCAATACATGACTTTGCGGTTTTAATTGTAGAACTGGTAAGGCGACATGATAGATAGTACACATGCCGTTTATGATTGATACATTTATATTTGAAGCTGTTTTTGACACTATACACTTATTATAGTATCAAATGATTTGTTATAAACGTACGAAGCATGTTTGGCTATTATAAGGTAAAACTCTATCCTCCGGCTTGCGTTGCATTGTGTGATGGGACCTGAGTCTTATAATAGCTTCATTTTTCCAAAAAGCATTGCGTTGTTTGTTATATGCACTGGTATTCTTGGGAGAAAACCCATTCCATGTTATATGGCGTGGTCCCTTGATTTACTTTATTTTAAAGTAAAAATTTAATAATTGTTATAGTTCTCACACTAGTCACATGACTGACCTGGAGTTTATTGTTTTAACCTAAACTCTAGGTGCCCCTATTTTCCACATGGGCGGCTAGTAGTTGGGTTTTACAAATCTTATATTCACAGGATCCTGGATTTACAACTGGAACTATAGTCGGAAAGCTCTGTATCCGTGAATTCCTTTTAGTTGTGTTTTGTATTATTTTCCGCTGCATTGTAATTTGTAAATCAATGATATTTATCAAATGTATATTATTTGTTCATACTCTATATATTCTTGTACTCTAATGTAAAATTGTTGTAATAGCAATGAAATGTTCTTCTGTTTGTGTTTTAATTTGTCATGTTCTAAAACAATTTGTTCTTTCTCTTCTCTTCGGAGATCGGGGAAGTTCGGGTCGTTATATTTCCAGTTCACATATTTACCTGACATCATCCATTGGGTCCCTTGCACATTCTTTCAAGCTTTAGAACTTCATCATCTCCATATTCCCTAAACCCCAATCTCGAAATTTAAAAAAATCAATGGAGGACTCGTCTCTATACATCACTGCCACTGTTCTTAAGGGACATTGAAATTTCGAAGCTGTGCATAACGTTCTTAAGGTGACTCTCAATCATAATTCGTGGCCTATACGGGTAATACCCAGTAACTCTTTTCTAGTATCATGCCTACCGTACAGTAAGCGTGATCATGCGCTAATGTTGAAAGTTTTTACAAAACCTTGTGGTGTTATTTACCTGCGAGCATGGTCTGATGAAGAATTTGAGCCTGAACCAGCGTTAGAAGTGGAATCATAGGCTAAAGTTGATGGCTATCCCGAGTTCCTAAAGAGTAATGTCCCTGGTGTTGAAGAAATAATGAAGCCAATGGGACGTGTGCTTGCAATTAATGACTGCAACTGGTCTCAGTATGACCGTACATCTTTCTCCCTGAAAATGCAATTTTATGAAGGCATTGGCAACATCAATACTTTTGCTACTCAATTTAATAACAAGGTTTACCTCATTAAGGTTCAGCGCTGTATCCATGCTCATCCTGGAACAAGGCCTGAACTTCTTTTTGTGAGCAATAGAGAGGAACAGGTGGTTCCATGTTTGCATCATTACGGATGGGAATGGGAAATGGATTCAGATGAAAGATTTGACGCAATGATACAAGAAGTTGCTGTGCTACCCCCCTTGCCAAGCTTATTTCCGGAAGCCACCCATAACATACATGTTGATAACCAAGCCCCAATGAACCAAATGAATGATAAGTGGGTAGATATAGAAGTTGATCAGGAATTTGACTGACCAAACTATCTCACCCCTTGTCCTTATGCTGCGGGTCCATCACATGTTGCGGGTCCATCACATGTTGCGGGTCCATCACATGCGGTTGCTCACTTCGGACTGGCTCTCCCACAGCCGCAAAGCCCTAACGAATCAGTTGGAAGTTCCACAGCCCCGCAAAGCCCTGATCTGGTATGAATTGATGCTACTATAATGTCATTTTTTTGATGTGTATGTATTAAGTTAACTTTATGATACTTTTGGATGTGGATGTGTATGTTATTTTTTGGGTATGTATGGTATGAACTGATCGATGCTGCCTTGTGATACTTGTGCATGTATAGTACGAACTGATGTGTATTGTATGGACTGATGTTGTCTTATGATACTTGTGTGTGCGTGTATGGTATAAACTGATGTGTATTGTATGTACTAATGCTGCCTTATGATACTTGTGCGTGTGTGTTAGATACGGGTATTTGTATCACAAAACCTCAGTGCAAACACACCGCAGTGCAAACACACCGCAGTGCATACACACCGCACTGCAAACACACTGCAATGCAAACACACCGCAGTGCTACACATGTATTTGTATGAACTTTATGGTACAAACACACCGCAGTGCAAACACACCATAGTGCTACACATGTATTTGTATCACAAAACCTCAAGCATACAATTGTATGTTATTTTTTGGATGTGTATGGTATGAACTGATACTGCCTTATGATACTTTTGCTGCCTTATGATACTTTTTTGTATGACTGCTTTATAATATGTAGTACGGCATAATATGAATGCAAAACTGAGCATACATTTCCAAAATCGAAACATTGAAATTGGTAGTTTCTAAAATCAAATGGAAAATACTTGTGCATGTTAGATACAGGTGAACGACTCGCCCGGATCGGGAAATTGGTAGCCTCAAGCACATCGCAGTGCAAACACACCGCAGTGTTACACATGTATCTGTATCACAAAACCTCAAGCATACAATTATATGTTGTTGTAAATGAACTCAAAGTGCAAATCAATTTCGACGGTAAAGTCCGCTTTCCTTAACTAGCTCAACCTCTATAATAAGCCAATGTCTTTTTCATGCCAATAGCCCCGTTCTCATGGCCCAAAAAGGTACCACTCAGTTAGGTGAAACCTAAATCCTGGTAGCAAGCCCACCGTCGCCATCTCCTTTTTTTGGTTTATTGCTGGGTATAATTTTCGAAAAAACCTCAGCATAATCCCAAACCCCAAATCAATGGTCAAAGCGTAACTAATTACTCATAATCTAATGTTTCACCGACTAATCACTCATAAGCGAACGGGTTTTCCTAAGTTTGGGATGTCCAAGCAGCTAATTACTCATAAGCGAATGGGTTTTCCAAAATGTAACAAATGAACTAATTACTAATTACTCATAATCCAATCTATAATAAGCGCTAACAAACTGAATCTAAGGGAAAAAACTGGCGATGTCAATGCCGTGAGCAATCAAAGCTAGAAAGCGTTTCAAAGCTTCAACCTTTTCGGAATAAAATTTGTTGTCGAGGAGAGGAGCGATACTGACGTGAATTTAAGTTTAATTTTTTGTCAATAGTAAAAAGGGAGAAAAACGATTAGATGATAGAGAAGAAAATGATTTGTGACCAGATTGTTTTTACATTATTTCATGAAGGGAGAAGATCGCGCCAAAATTTCGTTAAAAGAATGCAATGACGTGGCTATCAATGATTGGATGATGGCTAACATTTAGAATCATCAGACCCATAGATGGTTTGAACCATTAAATTAATCTTGCATCTACGGTTGGGGTTTTTATATGTTGATAACGCGGATCACTGAGCTGGATTATATATACGTAATGCTACGCTTTTAACTGGTGGCACGTCAAAACATTTGAATTCCCACCGCAGCAATGCATTCACGTATAATGCAACAACATATGAATATTGTTGTAGAAGATCAAAGAAATCATAGCCATCGCCACACTTTTCATGCAACGCACACAAATTAGTGTCGAATATGCCCACTTTTGTAGTAGTGATGGAAGCACATAGAGATTAAGGTAATTCACCCACACATAACCGCAAGGACTTTTAAATGGGAGTGAATTCCAAGGATAAATAATATATATATATGTATATCTCCTTTTCTCTTCTTTTATTTTTATTTTTATTTCCAAGATATTTTTCTCTCCAAAAATAATTTGAACTCTCCCAATTGAATAAAACCATGATGAATGACAGAAACATGGTAGACATAGAAGATGATCGTGAAATAAGCTCTAATTCAAAGATATTATAAAATCTGACAAATCATCATGAGATTTTAAAATAACATCTCCTCTAGTTATGAATTATACCATAGTCACAACTCATCATGTTTTCAGAAATCTAGAATAATTTTGATGAGTTCCAAATAAGGCTCAAATTAGTCAATAATCTCAATTTCTGAATAAATAATCAAGAATAATTTTAAAATTGAGAATATCAACTTCAAGAGAGATAAATGTGCAAGTTGAAAATCAATTTAAAACGAAATCAATCAGTAGAATGTGGAAATATCTAATACTTCTAAGACTGATTGCTCCTAGACAATAAAAAAAACTGATATTACTTGAGGTTCTAAATTGCCGATAGATTTTAAAGAAATCTAGTTACTGATTTTTCAACTCATCGTCCAATCACTAAGACACTTAAATGTGTCAAATCAATTTCTTTTATCAGAGCAATATAAAATCATTTTTGAAGAAAGAGCCACAAGGGATTTTTTCAGTGTATCTTTACAAGCACAAAGGGATGGTCAATGATTCAAATCAAAAGCAAATTATTTGGAATCACTTTGATAAAAAAAATCCAAACTTTATAATACAAGAAGTTCAATAATCATCCAAAAATGATTTCAAAATCAATATAATCAAGCAGAGGAAAAAAAATGAAATTTTCACAACTAATCAATTATAGCTTTCAAGTAATACACTGAATTGAGTACGGTTTTTCAATATTTTCCAAACTGAATTAGAAGACACTCAAAACAACAAAGATTTGTGAAATTTCATTAGTTTTCCAAAGCATCATAAATTTTAAAAAATTCAATTAACAGTGTTCAAGATATGTCAAAAATATCATGGTGGTGTCAATACAAATCAGCATAAAAGAAAATCGGAAAGAAAAGAAAATAAAAATCACGAGTTTAGAGATCATACCCGACTTACCGTTTTCGATGTGAACCAATGATTCAACTTAGAAATCCATGGCTAAGGAACACTTGAATAATTCAATAATATGAAACAATTTGGATTTTATCTCTCTTAAGCACAGTTGTTCCTTAGCCTTCCTTGGTACCTAAATATTTATAACATCGAGTGGTCTAACAAAGACTATTTTACCACTCTTAACTTCGTTTACACGTTTTGGTACCCAAACCCGTTTATATAACAATCTATTAGCATTTAGTAAAGTGCCTGTAGGAACCCAAATTCGTTTAGTCTTAATCGAATTCATTTTATTATCTTTTGGGATCCAAATTTGTTTAAATGAATTGTTTTTAAACGAGTTTTCATTTTGTTTATGATTTGAAAACCCTTTGAAATTATTAGAATTCAAATTTCCAATTTGAACTTTTTCAAAACTATTTGCAAGATTTTCAATATTATTAAAATTTCGTTTTTCAACTTGATCAATTTTCCCAAAGCGGATTGAAGAATTTTTAAAATCACTTTTCAATTTTATCAAGTTTATCGAAACCGAGTCCTTTTTTATTCTTAACAAGAAATTGGTTTTTTAACAAAATATTCAATGACTTTTCTCCTTTAGAAAATTTAGCCAATATAGACTCATGTCGTTGAATTTTAGATTTAAGATCACTATTTTCTTTCATTAAAATCGAACAGCGATTTATAGTGATCTTTCTTTTTTCAGAATCATTTTATTTCAAAACCATATTTTCATTTTTAAGCATTTTAATTTTCGCATTGGACTCAAAAATCTCACTTTCAAATCGTTTACGCTTTTCAATTTCAAGTTTTTCAAAATCCTTGAATTTTTTAATTTCTTTTTCCAAATCGTGATTTATACGAGTAATTTCAGATTCGTTATTTTTCAAAATCACGTTTTCGTTTTCAAGGGTTTTGAAATTTTCTTTTGTTTTAAACAATTCTTTTTGAAAGTTCCTTTCAAAAAAAATTCTTTTTGAAAAGTCGCGCATTTATCGCATTAGAGATTTTTTATTTTCTCGATTTCAATTTCAAGCTCATTCAGAATTGATTCGGTTTTCAATAAACTCCTTTTCTCTAAAATTTCATGTTTGGAATTTTTAACATTCTTAAACCTGTCTAACTCTTTTTGCAAAAAATTGTTTTTTGTTTTTTGTTCAATCTCGTTTATTTTTAGAAACACCATTCCCTTTTCAAGCTTTTGAAAATTTTCATTAAGATGAACTAAATCATTTTCCAATTCTAAACATTTTTTGCAATTCAAATTTTCAACTTTTTTAACGTTTTCAAGTTTTAATTCCAAATCGTGATTTTTATCGTTCAACTCAGTATTTTCATATTTTAAATTTTTATTTGTCAATTTGAGACTCTCTACGGTTTTAGTTAATTTATCACAAAGAAGAATTAACTTTTTAAAAGGAAATTCACCATGCTCGTCATCTATTGAGTCTTCATCAATGTCATCATCCGATCCATCTGCTGTAATCCTATCAAGCATAATTCTGACACTGAGTTGACTTTTGGGGGTTTTGAGCTATTGTTGTCTTTTCTTCCATACAACGCATCGAGAGTTTTCCAGATTTCCTGTGCAGTTAAACAATGGGAGATATGGTTATATTGATCATCATTAATATAAGAATATAAAATGTGCGTAGCACGAAAATTAATTATAATGTCCTTCTTATCTACCGTATCATATCCATTTTCAATAATATCCCAACTTCTAATATTAACAGATTTTATATAAAATTCCATTTTTAATTTTCAATTTAAAAATTTTGTTCCATCAAAAATAGTTGGGGTTATACTGGAAAAATTCTCGCTAGATTGACAACTAGAAAAATCATCGTTAGGGAAATCCATGACTCTAGAGTTATTTAAAATAAAAAGAACTCGCTCTAATACCACTTGTAGGATCTAAATTAACCCTAGAGGGGGGTGAATAGGGTTTATTGCAGTTTTTGCTGAGTAACAAATAATATCAACACAAATAATAATAAGAGCAAATACAGAAAAATAAATAACACACAGATTTACCCAGCTTCAGCAAAACCCCTCCAACTGCTGCATTGCCCAAGGTTTCTACAAGGTATTAGTTAACTATTACAACGCTTGCAACACCTGTAAACTTGCGATAATTCCTAGCCTATTTATCATAACCCTACGCTCAAAACTTATCCCTATTTTCTATTAGGAGCTACAAAAAAGGCCTCACAATCTCGCTTTAGTTGCACTAATCCAACGCTCAAAACCCTGCACTCCCCGAAATCAGATTTTCCCCGAATTACAACCCCGTAATTTGTCTCCCTAGTTTTATAGACAAACTAGAAAACTGCAACAAAATTAAAAACACTTGGAAAACCCTAGTTTTTATAATATTCCTTTAAGCCCCTTTTAAACTAAATTGGTCGGCCTTCTTTGTTTCACCCTTCTCATTTTTTCCCGATCTCCTTGTTGTCTCTGGGAAAAAATTGGCGACTCCTAGGGTTTTGATTCTTGTCCCAAATCTCGACTTCAATGGCTTCTGGAATTCGTGGTTCTCTGTATGCTCGCGTTGCCGTGGTTGTTTGATCGATTTGAGATGATTCGATCCAAGTTATTTCTGACCTCTGGTATGTTATTTCAATTTCAATTTTCGCTTGATTTTTCTCGAACTTGGATGATTAAAGCCGATGATGATTTGGTGTATTTATAGGATTTAAAATCCTAAATATTCTCTGATTTATCATTAGATTCGGTCGTGATATATACGAAATTTTAGGCTAGAATTCTTCATAATATTCTGGATATTTCTTTGAATTTAAAATTGCCGTGTATATTCATACTTCTGAAAAATATCTCGATGATTTCTGAATTGGTCCTCTTTCGAAAAATAAATGTATTGATACTTGATTTCTAGAACTTTATGTTGATACCTTCGGTACCATTTAAAAATGATTTCTTTTAAAAAAAAACTGTCTAGTACTTGACTTTAATCTGCTGCTCCACTGTATCAATAATTTGATAAGAATAATTGCTTTAAAGCAATCTGATATGAACAGAATTTGGATCCTTGAATTTTTGTTTTACTGAAAAATAGGAACTGATATTGCACTTGACATATTTGTCGTGCTTTGTTTATTTGTGGCCCCTTGCTTCAATATTTGGTATATTGTCACTCCAGTTTGAGTTACAGTTCCATTTATCTGCCCTTTACCCGAACTAATACTTTGAGTGTCCATCTGATATTAAAAAATGTTGATACTTAACACTTGATTTTCCATTGCTTGTGCACATTCATTTTGGTATTCATGTTGAACACCTTGCCCTCCTACTTGATTGTTTAGTAACCATTGCTTTGCTATGTTACTTTGCCTCAACACATGAATATGCCATTGCTGCAGTGGTGAAATCTTGCACAGTTCACATCCACGTATACTTGCTCGAATTGCATGTCTTAAACCATGTTTGGGCTGTAGCCTTTGAATGTTGTGCACCTCAAACATGTCACTTGAAAATGAAATTTGGCCTAGTATATAAATCCAAGTAGCCATAGTAAACTGAAATGTGCTTCACCCATTTGCACTTTGGCTGCTCCATTCAATTCACTTAAAATTGATCACTGTATGCACTTTTGTTCATGCAGACCCATGTATCATATATGTACTTGAATTTGAACAACTGCAACATGCACTTGTGCACTTTGAGCAGAACTAATCTGTTTGGCTTGTAGATGTTGAGCTGAGTCATTTCATGTTCACTGACTATTGTGTTCACTGTTAGTTTGAGTGCATACATGTTATGCCATATTATATTTGACCAGCTACACATGAGCTTGAATTTGCTTGGCCCGACCAATTTTGTTGCCATAACTTGTTTACTTGGAATGTTAATTTGATTTATTTGCTACCTGAAACAAAACAAAACTGAAAAGAACATATACAATTCTTGATTTTAGTTTAACCATGTTTGAGTTTGGTACATTCAAGTATCCGGCTTTTTTGCTATACTTGATCGTTCCTGATCTTGTATAGCATTGTGCCATACTTGTATATCATTAGAAAAATATATCAGATCAAGTCTGAAAAATGATGAGAAACACACCGAAATTCTGAGGCAAAATAAAAAATTAAAATAAATTTAGATTTACTTGTATTCAGTTTTATTTCTATTGCAGTGTACTATGTGTTTTTCTGCTTGTGACAGGTGTACAGATGGCTGGTCAGATTGCTGGATAGGATCTGGAGTACATCAAGACAAGTATACGTGGAAAAAAAGTGTATGAGTCTGTATATGAGTGAACGAGTGTAACTGTAGTGAGGCAATGACTGTGTACAGAGTGATAAGAGTTGTAGTGAGGAATAAATGTACAGAATGAGAAAATTGTACTGATATTTGTAATAGACAAATTTGATTAAAATAAAATATTATTTTATTACGTTCAAATTAAATTGTCTATCGTATTCAAATTAATTCAGTAGTACGATTTCATGTAAAATATTATGACTGTGAATATACAATAGTGGAGTTAGAATGTTGTACTATTTCAGATTTTGAAATAAAATATTTAATTGAATTAATATACTGTGAATATAATCAATTGTGTATAATAGTATACTATTCAATAAATATTTGTTTCTGTGACACAGTGTATTATAAAATAGTACAATTACAAACACATTTAAATAATATCATATGTTTGTTTTCATCAAACAAAAATCATACAACACATTGTTGTAACCAACTCCATCTACCAACCAATACCAATAATATAAGGTTTCTATTGACAACGCTTATATTCACGGTTTAATAATAATAACATTGAAAACTGTAAACATCATCCGTCAACCATAAAACAAATATTGCAATCATAGGATATATATATATATATATATATTCATAAATGAATATAATAACTACAAAAATCAGTTGAGTGAGAGTTTTCACATTGGTCGGTTTGAAATCGTTATAAAACGATTGTTTTCAATTAAATTAAACTAGGCGTTTAATTTAACCAAAATTTGTAGCTAACTCCAAACTTAACCAAAATGGTTCCATTGCGAAGCTCTCGTCATCACGATTCCAATGTCATGATTTAGTTGAATTTTGATATCGTATGACCAAGTTATTAATATTACAAGTTCTATATAATTAAATGATCAATAATTATAATTAACCACTAATTTAATTACCCAAATCAATCCCTAACCCACGTAATTAGCGCCTTAATGCTTTCTTCTTCGTTCGTTCTCTCCAGGAATGATTAAAATCCATACATGCAATGCCTATCTCCTTCACGCACGTGCCATGGTCCACCTGAGCATGATCAACAACCACTACTTCATAACCCTACACCTGCACCACCTACGTTGGCGACAAGGGCCAGCTCGCACCCTGTAACAACCCGGAAATGCGAGCCAGTTTAAAATTTTTATTTTGGCAATTTTAGCGAATTTTGAACATTTAAAATGAATTATTTTAAATAATATCGATGAGAAATTTATTTTGAATATAATTATAACGTATATATTTATATACGTCGTCGTTATAATATAAATAATTATTTATAATTATAAAAGGAATTGAAAATGGCGCGGTAGTTCGATAATTCGATTTCAAACTTCAATTGAATGTACTGGGTGCAAAATAAACCGGATTTTGGCGAAACCAAAAATATTAGAATCTATTTGTGAATATCTTTCCAACGAATCCGAAAAATCAAAACTTCATAGCGGGGATCAAAGTATATGTCCAGTTGAAAATCCTGAATAGTCGCTATGGAATTCAGGCCCTTAAAAATGGGAATTTTGCAAACGACCTCGGATTTCGACGAAACCACTTTTGTTGGATCCGTGATGTCAAGTTATTGCTAGATTTCAATTTTCATAATTTTTCGATTCAATATGTGAGCGTGGCAAAGGAAAACGCGTTTGACCAGTTTCAGTTGATTTTAATCGACTGGAAAATGGCCATTTTTCAAACAATCTCAGAATCTGACGAAATTAGTTTTATTAGGACCGTATCGTCATTACGAAGCTAGAAAATATTTTTTTGGGAATTTTTCGAGTTAGTATATGGCCCCGGTAAATTGAAATGCGCGTTCAAATTCAATATATAGAGTTATATGTTGATTTTGACAAAAATTGATCGAAACGATCGAATCAGCCTACGGTACACATCCCATTGTGTTCGGAATGGGGGTAATTAGCTATGGACGACAGGCAGTGGGCTTGATTTCGACTTCGAAATAAAAAGTTACTTTTTAAAGAGAAATTAAAATAAATTAATATATATTTTATTATATACCTCCCCCCCTCATTCTTCTCAGTCAACGAAACAAATAAAAAAGAAGAAGAAGAGAACTCGACATCGCGATTCAGCCCCCCCCCCCCTCAGGAAGCGCGCTGCGCCGCCACCCAACCGCCTCCCCTCCGACCAACCCCCTACCTCGCGTGCCCCCCCTTTTTTCCCCTCTCCCCTCCGATTTGAAGCTCCAATCCCTAGAACCCTAACCCCTCGCTTCACTTCCCTGCTACCTCCTCAACCGCAGGTGGTCCCCGCCGCCTCTAGCCCACTCCGACGAACCCGCAAACCCTTAGTCCCCTCCATTTTGCCTCGAACGCAGCAAACCCTCCCTTCCGCTCCATCGAAGTCAAGTGAAGCAGGCGAGGAGGAGCATTTCCATGTAGTGGCTGTAGCTGTTACTGTCCACTGAACGGGTGAGTTCTCGGATAATTTTTCTTAATCAAAAATCGTTTTTTATATATTATCGTTGTTTTAAAATGATATTTACAATATAGAAAGTAAAAAATATAATCTTTTATATTGTTGAAGTATAAAAATATAATCTTTTATATTGAAGAAGTGTAAAAATATAATTTTTATATAGTTAAGATAGTAAAAATATCACCTTTATATATGTAGTGAAATAAAAATTCAATCTTTATATTTGAAAAGGCGAAATATTTATATTTGAAAAGGCGAAATCTTTATATTTGAAAAGGCGAAATCCTTATATTTGAAAAGGCGAAATCTATATTTGAAAAGGCGAAATCTTTATATTTGAAAAGGCGAGATCTTTATATTTGAAAAGGTGAAATTTTTATGTAGAGAATAGCGTGATAAAAATATAATCTTTATTATATGAACACCGTTGTAAAAATAGAATTTTTATCTATATAATAGCGATGTAAAAATAGAATTTTTATCTATATAGTAACAATATAAGGATGTGATTTTTTATATATGTAGTGGATACGGGCAATGAAAGTGATGAAAGGCGGGAACGACGAAGATTTCTACATTTGAAGTGTCGTGGAGTTGGGATAGCTTTGGTGAGAACTTCTCACTTTAACTTTTCTTTTCTAGTTATATAAATATATACTAGGATGCAGACGGTGTTTAGTAGCACCCGACACCATCGTCCACAGACCATGGACTTGTTTGTTTGGTTGTGTAGTTGGTTAGATTATTTGATTTGAATTTGATTGTTTGGTGAAATGGAATGGATTTGATTGATATGTGTATGGCGTGGGCCATTATTAGACCGGGGATAAGGCTAGGCCTTGTCCCGTTTCTAGTATTGTGCCGTTATGCCGCCGAAATTTTCTAAAATAAGTTAGAAAAAAAAGATATCATTTTATTTAATAAATGAACCGAATAGAATATTCATAGGTTGAATAAAATAATTTGGTCGTTAAAAATATAATTTTTAACGTGAATATGAATAAATAAATATTCATTTACAAACCGGACAGTTTGTTTATGTACACCTATTTGAAGGACATTGATTGGGACGATAAATTTTACACCGTCCAACTGCACAAATAAAAATCTGTGTTTGTTGATTTGAAACCCCACACGGGTATTGGGATAAAATACGGCATACACTAATCCCAACAATTAGTTGTATGTCGATCGATTGATTGACAGGCTGTTATAAGCGTTAGATATCTATATTTGATGCTTATACAGTGTAGTGCACTTTGGATGATGGTTGATTATGTATCGTTGCTATTATATACATGTGTTGTATGGAATCCATATAATTAACTTTGTATGGTAATTGATTGGGCCTCATTCCAATTTAGAAAATAAAGAATATTATAAAATAAAGGTTCATGTGTTGACCGTACTCACCCGTTGAGATTAGTCATGTGTTGAACGAAATATTTTAATAATAAAATTTACATCTTTATCATTATAAAATAAAGGTTCATGTGTTGATCGTACTCATCCGTTGAGATTAGTCATGTGTTGAACGAAATATTTTAATAATAAAATTTACATCTTTATCATTATAAAATAAAGGTTCATGTGTTGACCGTACTCATCCGTTGAGATTAGTCATGTGTTGAACGAAATATTTTAACAATAAAATTTACATCTTTATCATATATAAAATTAGAAACTAATTGGAAAATAGATAATATGAGTGGTCTCCTGGATATTGATCTGATGTTGGTTTCGGCCTTCGGGGTTAATATTCAGGAAATCGTTCTCTTACTACTTTACGGTTGGAGTCTGATTTAAATCAAACGATAGATACCATAATTTTTATAAAATATATTAAATAACAAAAATAGTCACACGTGGACAGTACTCATTCGTTGAGATTATTCATGTGTTGAAAAAAATATAGAGTCATGTATTAAAAGAAATACAGATTCATTTGTTGAATAGAATAACGAAGTTATTGAAAAATATAAAGCCGTGTTGATTGGAGATGCGCTATTTTGACGCGAACGATATTTATATCGATTATATTCATTTTTAGAATTGAATTGAATATAAAATGAATTCAAATTGAATCGAATATAAAACGAATTCGAATTGAATTGAATATAATACGAATTCGAATTGAATTGAAAACGAAGTGAAATAGAATAAAAATCGATTTGAAATGAATTCAAATTGAATCGAAATTTGAATTAAATTGAAATGAATTTAAAACGAATTT
Source organism: Allium sativum (assembly GCA_030737875.1). Classification (NCBI taxonomy): domain Eukaryota; kingdom Viridiplantae; phylum Streptophyta; class Magnoliopsida; order Asparagales; family Amaryllidaceae; genus Allium; species Allium sativum. The sequence goes on from CM060917.1 coordinate 29,288,135, forward strand.
ATAAGGAAAAATTCAATTTTGATTTGAATTGGTAATAGAAGTTGAAATGTTTTTGAAACGAATTTAAAACTATTTATAAAATTCGTTTTAAATAGAAATCGACGAAATATATATTATATATATAATATAATGGCCTGAATAGAACGCGCCGCACCGCGGCAGTTCGTGAATTTCAACCATTGATTTCGAACGGACATTACGGGAGTTCCGACCGTCGGATTCTCCTAAAACCGGAACCGTTGGGTTCGTATCGAAAAGAGCTTTCTAAGGAATATTAGAAATTTGAAATCTAACGGTTGGATTTGGAGATACGTCCAAATCAAATTTGGAAAAGGTCGTTGTAAGTGCAGTTCGATGGCCGTTGATGGAAATCGACTGTACGGGCCTTGATAAAATTATTAAAAATAGCAATAATTTGTGTAAAATCATAAGAAATGATTTGGGAAAAATTGAGATGAAAAACTCCATATTTGAAAAGATAAAAATTGATTTTTATCGAAATGAACTAGTTTTGAACTAAAATTTAAACCCATTTATTTTTTAATTAAATAAATTGGATTTGAAATGGGTTTTAAATAGAATTGATTTGTGGGTTTATCGTGAAGGGTGTTTTAAATAACACTTGTTCTTTAACCCGATGATAAATAGAATGTGATTTGAGTTTATCGTGAACTGTGTCTTAAATGACATTAGTTCTTTAACCCAGTAAAGGGAGTTTTAATGAATCTGCAATTAGATTGAAATGTGAATTGATAATTTAAATTATCAAATTTGGAAAATGAGCGAGAATGGAGTATCACCGGTTTTGCTCCAAGCGATAGTTAAATCTTTAATTAGAATTGAACGTGAAATGGTAATTAATTTTACCGATAACACCATGGTGATAGATATGGAGTATTACCAGTTTTGCTTCATGGGATGAATAGGTTGGGATTGGGAAAATGAATAATTACTTCGGCGTGGTTCGCTAATCCCGACTAGTTTGGAAAACCATAATATGGTTTGAAATGACACCCAAGGGAAGATTAAAGAATAAATTTTAAAGAATTTATCTTTGATAAAATTAATGGGAACCTTTCCCTAAGAATATGAAATTTAGAAAGTAGTTGTAGGTTAGTTAAGAAGAATGGTTTCTTGGGTATTGATCTGATGTTGGTTTCGGCCTTCGGGGTTAATATTTGGGGAATTGTTCTCTTGCTAATTTACGGTTAGTGACTAATGAATTGGAATGAGGCGTATGTTGTGTTTGTGTAACATTTGTTTATTATATACGCGGGTTATTCGGAAAGGCCGGGTTTATACCCATTCTGAATAACCGATTCGACGATATGTCGAAGAAGAAGACGGTGATTGAAGACCAGAAGTCTTCACATCGTTTGGGTGATTACTGATGATCTTGATTGGGCTGCACACCCAAGATGAGGGAATCAGTTGGTGGTCGTCAAGACGTACTTGGAGATCGATGGATATGCGAGGAAAGTGCCTCCGGTTTCGTTCAGACCCAGAACGAACTTGTAAATGGACTATGTGTCTGACATTGGATTTTATTCTATGTTGATTGATCTCTATTAAATATACATCTGTTTGGCGGCGGAGAATTTATTCTTTTGCTTAACGCCCTTCTCTGAGACGTACGAGCTCAGAGGTTGTATATCGATGGACATCAGTCGCATGGCATGAATTGCCAGTGTGGCATGCCTAAGTGGCAAATGATCAAGGCTTCTGTTGAAAAGCAAAGTCTTGTGGTTGATGATCAAAGCACGGCCTACGTGGCAGCTTTGTGTATAACGTGAATTCGCGAGCCTCACACCTCGGTATGAGTCAAAAATGGGATACGGACCGTTGGGAGAACACGACGTTTCTTTCTAGCTTTGGTGGTGTCAGTGACTTACCAGCCCTGACATTTATATACTTTTCACCTTTGTGGTTGTTGGAATGAGGCGCCTCGATATTAGGTCTGATAGGACCGGGAAACGTGTGTTCAGGAATTGCCAATCCTCAAACGTAAGAGAGGACCGGCCCAATTGATCCAAGTGGCTTCCCAGAGTGTGTAGTCCTGGGACATTTGCTAGAGTGTCTTGAATTGGAGAGGAGCTTGCCCCTTGCCTCGACTCATGACGGAAATCCAATTTCCAATACGAGATATTTCGGTTTTATTTGTAGAGCCTAGTATGGAGACATAGTGGGATGGGGCACTTATGCCGTCTATGATTGATATTTATGATTGAAATTGTTTTCACACTATACACTTATTATAGTATCAAATGATTTGTTTTTAGAATGTACCAAGCATGTTTGGCTATTATAAGGGAAAACCCTATCAACCGGCTTGCGTTGCATTGTGTGATGGGACCTGGGTCTTATAATAGCTTCATTTTTTAAAAAAGCATTGCGTTGTTTATTCTATGCACTGGTGTTCTTGGGAGGAAACCCGTTCCGTGTTATACGGCGTGGTCCCTTGAATTACTCTCTTTTAAAGTAAAGTTTTAAATAACTGTTTTAGTTCTCACACCAGTCACATGACTGACCTGGAGTTTATTGTTTTAACCTAAACTCTGGGTGCCCTCATTTTCGACACGGGCAGCTAGTGGTTTTGGTTTTGCAGATTTATATTCATAGGATCCTGGTTAACAGCCGGAACGATACTCGGAAAGTCTGTATCCGTGTATTACTTCTAGTTGTATTTTGTATTGTTTTTCCGCTGTTATGTAATTTATTGTAATCTCTGATATTTATCGAATGTATATTTATTCATACTCTGTATATTCTTGTATTCTGATGGAATTGTTGTAATAAGCAATGAAATGTTCTTCCGTCTGCGTTCTGATTCGTCTTGTCCTCACGGTAATTCGTTCTTTCTCTTCTCTTCGGAGATGGGGAAGTTCGGGTCGCTACATTTGGTATCAGAGCTTTGGTTTATAGAGCTCGAGAACCAGACACATTAGAACCATACGAAAGAATTCATCAGATATTGGATTAGTAATATCCCATTTAGAATGACTCGTTAGAGATAGGATCAGTAGTATCCTAGAACGAGTGTGAAGAGTATATTTTTCAAATGAAAACAATCTTGTTTTGAAATTTAAATCGTCTTATATGTATTTGAATATTTATTTATTTTGAATTTGGACAATCCAATATATAAAGATTTCGCGTATACGCGTCATGAACGTATATTCGAAGTTTTAATATACTGGATAGATATAGGATCACATTCTAGACACCCGGAGATGGTTCTGATGATTGATCGATCATCATTAGAACTTATGTTCGTGCTTCGAAGGTGTGATATGTATATATTTCCATTAGACTGGTGTGAGAACCAAAACTTACATAGGTTTATTTGTTGTGATTTGGCATCAAAAACATGATTTTCTGTATATATGTATCAAATTTATGAATTTGAAACGTTAATCCACTAATTGACTGATGTTTGTGTTGTTTGTTTGTTTGTTTGATAATTTTGAACCATTTAGCCTAATTGTATCGAATATTGAATTGTATTGAAAATTGGTCGCATTTGCTTGCATATACATGTACATACATTGAACAGGTCATAGCAAGGAGGCAAGAGCAGAGAATAAAATTTATTTGCCCGACAAATAAGTACATGTTTACCATAATTTACTGTTTTGTTTGGGTGATGACGATTTTATGAGCCGATTGGCTTTTTCTTTTTCTTTTTGAGATCAGAGGGCCTATATGGCAATTTCGGGATTTTCCCGGTGCAGGGGAGGTTATGGCGAAATTTTTCAAAAATTTAGGGTGTTAGCCAAATTTTTGAAAATTTTGAAGAGTTCTTAGAAACTGAAAAGTTAAAGAACTTAAGCCGTAATCAAAATAAAGGAAGTTGAGTTGATTTGTAAAACAACTTTCGGCTTCGTTCCTTTTCGGGGACGAAAAGTTTTAAGTGGGGGAGATTGTAACAACCCGGAAATGCGAGCCAGTTTGAAATTTTTATTTTGGCAATTTTAGCGAATTTTGAACATTTAAAATGAATTATTTTAAATAATATCGACGAGAAATTTATTTTGAATATAATTAGAACGTATATATTTATATACGTCATCGTTAGAATATAAATAATTATTTATAATTATAAAAGGAATTGAAAATGGTGCGGAAGTTCGATAATTCGATTTCAAACTTCAATTGAATGTACTGGTTGCAAAATAAACCGGATTTTGGCAAAACCAAAAATATTAGAATCTATTTGTGAATATCTTTCCAACGAATCCGAAAAATCAAAACTTCATAGCGGGGATCAAAGGATATGTCCAGTTGAAAATCCTGAATAGTCGTTATGGATCAGGCCCTTAAAAATGGGAATTTTGCAAACGACCACGGATTTCGACGAAACCACTTTTGTTGGATCCGTGATGTCAAGTTATTGCTAGATTTCAATTTTCATAATTTTTCGATTCAATATGTGAGCGTGGCAAAGGAAAACGCGTTTGACCAGTTTCAGTTGATTTTAATCGACTGGAAAATGGCCATTTTTCAAACGATCTCAGAATCAGACGAAATTAGTTTTGTTAGGACCGTATCGTCAATACGAAGCTAGAAAATATATTTTTGGGAATTTTTCGAGTTAGTATGTGGCCCCGGTAAATTGAAATGCGCGTTCAAATTCAATATATAGAGTTATATGTTGATTTTGACGAAAACTGATCGAAACGATTGAATCAGCCTACGGTACACATCCCATTGTGTTCGGAATGGGGGTAATTAGCTATGGACGACAGGCGGTGGGCTTGATTTCGACTTCGAAATAAAAAGTTACATTTTAAAGAGAAATTAAAATAAATTAATATATATTTTATTATATACCCCCCCTCATTCTTCTCAGTCAACGAAAAAAAAAGAGCTCGACATCGCGATTCAGCCCCCCCCCCCCTCAGGAAGCGCGTCGCGCCGCCACCCAACCGCCTCCCCTCCGACCAACCCCCCTTACCTCGCGTCGCCCCCCTTTTCCCCCTCTCCCCTCCGATTTGAAGCTCCAATCCCTAGAACCCTAACCCCTCGCTTCCCTTCCCTGCTACCTCGCCGACCGCAAGTGGTCCCCGCCGCCTCTAGCCCACTCCAACGAACCCGCAAACCCTTAGTCCCCTCCATTTCGCCTCGAACGCAGCAAACCCTCCCTTCCGCTCCATCGAAGTCAAGTGAAGCAGGCGAGGAGGAGCATTTCCATGTAGTGGTTGTAGCTGTTACTGTTCGCTGAGCGGGTGAGTTCTCGGATAATTTTTCTTAGTCAAAAATCGTTATTTTTATATATTATCGTTGTTTTAAAATGATATTTACAATATAGAAAGTATAAAAATATAATCTTTTATATTGTAGAAGTATAAAAATATAATCTTTTATATTGAAGAAGTATAAAAATATAATTTTTATATAGGTAAGATAGTAAAAATATCACCTTTATATATGTAGTGAAATAAAAATTCAATCTTTATATTTGAAAAGGCGAAATCTTTATATTTGAAAAGGCGAAATCTTTATATTTGAAAAGGCGAAATCCTTATATTTGAAAAGGCGAAATCTTTATATTTGAAAAGGCGAGATCTTCATATTTGAGAAGGCGAAATCTTTATGTAGAGAATGGCGTGATAAAAATATAATCTTTATTATATGAACACCGTTGTAAAAATAGAATTTTTATCTATATAATAGCGATGTAAAAATAGAATTTTATCTATATAGTAACAATATAAGGATGTGATTTTTTATATATGTAGTGGCTACGGGAAATGAAAGTGATGAAAGGCGGGAACAACGAAGATTTCTACATTTGAAGTGTCGTGTAGTTGGGATAGCTCTGGTGAGAACTTCTCACTTTAACTTTTCTTTTCTAGTTATATAAATATATACTAGGATACATACGGTGTTTAGTAGCACCCGACACCATCGTCCACAGACCATGGACTTGTTTGTTTGTTTGTGTAGTTGGTTAGATTATTTGATTTGAATTTGATTGTTTGGTGAAATGGAATGGATTTGATTGATATGTGTATGGCGTGGGCCATTATTAGACCGGGGATAAGGCTAGGCCTTGTCCCGTTTCTAGTATCGTGCCGTTATGCCGCCGAAATTTTCTAAAATAAGTTAGAAAAAAAAGATATCATTTTATTTAATAAATGAACCGAATAGAATATTCATAGGTTGAATAAAATAATTTGGTCGTTAAAAATATAATTTTTAACGTGAATATGGATAAATAAATATTCATTTACAAACCGGACGGTTTGTTTATGTACACCTATTTGAGGGACATTGATTGGGACGATAAATTTTACACATCGCCCAACTGCACAAATAAAAATCTGTGTTTGCTGATTTGAAACCCCACACGGGTATTGGGAAAAAATACGACATACACTAATCCCAATAATTAGTTGTATGTCGATCGATTGATTGACAGGCTGTTATAAGCGTTAGATATCTATATTTGATGCTTATACAGTGCAGTGCACTTTGGATGATGGTTGATTATGTATCGTTGCTATTATATACATGTGTTGTATGGAATCCATATAATTAACTTTGTATGGTAATTGATTGGGCCTCATTCCAATTTAGAAAATAAAGAATATTATAAAATAAAGGTTCATGTGTTGACCGTTCTCACCCGCTGAGATTAGTCATGTGTTGAACGAAATATTTTAATAATAAAATTTACATCTTTATCATTATAAAATAAAGGTTCATGTGTTGACCGTACTCATCCGTTGAGATTAGTCATGTGTTGAACGAAATATTTTAATAATAAAATTTACATCTTTATCATTATAAAATAAAGGTTTATGTGTTGAACGAAATATTTTAACAATAAAATTTACATCTTTATCATATATAAAATTAGAAACTAATTGGAAAATAGATAAGATGAGTGGTCTCCTGGATATTGATTTGATGTTGGTTTCGGCCTTCGGGGTTAATATTCAGGAAATCGTTCTCTTACTAATTTACGGTTGGAGTCTGATTTAAATCAAACGATAGATACCATAATTTTTATAAAATATATTAAATAACAAAAATAGTCACACGTGGACAGTACTCATTCGTTGAGATTAGTCATGTGTTGACAAAAATATAGAGTCATGTATTGAAAGAAATATAGATTCATTTGTTGAATAGAATAACGAAGTTATTGAAAAATATAAAGCCGTGTTGATTAGAGATGCGCTATTTTAAAGCGAACGATATTTATATCGATTATATTCATTTTTAGAATTGAATTGAATATAAAACGAATTCGAATTGAATCGAATATAAAACGAATTCGAATTGAATTGAATATAAAACGAATTCGAATTGAATTGAAAACGAAGTGAAATAGAATAAAAATCGATTTGAAATGAATTCAAATTGAATCGAAATTTGAATTAAATTGAAATGAATTTAAAACGAATTTATAAGGAAAAATTCAATTTTGATTTGAATTGAAAATAGAAGTTGAAATGTTTTTGAAATGAATTTAAAACTATTTATAAAATTCATTTTAAATAGAAATCGACGAAATATATATTATATATATATAATATAATGGCCTGAATAGAACGCGCCGCACCGCGGTAATTCGTGAATTTCGACCATTGATTTCGAACGGACATTACGGGAGATCCGACCGTCAGATTCTCCTAAAACCGGAACCGTTGGGTTCGTATCGAAAAGAGATTTCTAACGTATATTAGAAATTTGAAATCTAATGGTTGGATTTGGAGATACGTCCAAATCAAATTTGGAAAAGGTCGTTGTAAGTGCAGTTCGATGGCCGTTGATGGAAATCGACTGTACGGGCCTTGATAAAATTATTAAAAATAGTAATAATTTGTGTAAAATCATAAGAAATGATTTGGGGAAAATTGGGATGAAAAACTCCATATTTGAAAAGATAAAAATAGATTTTTATCGAAATGAACTAGTTTTGAACTAAAATTAAAACCCATTTATTTTTAAATAAATAAATTGGATTTGAAATGGGTTTTAAATAGAATTGATTTGTGGGTTTATCGTGAAGGGTGTTTTAAATAACACTTGTTCTTTAACCCGATGATAAATAGAATGTGATTTGGGTTTATCGTGAACTGTGTCTTAAATGACATTAGTTCTTTTAAGGGAGTTTTAATGAATCTGCAATTAGATTGAAATGTGAATTGATAATTTAAATTATCAAATTTGGAAAATGAGCGAGAATGGAGTATCACCGGTTTTGCTCCAAGCGATAGTTAAATCTTTAATTAGATTTGAACGTGAAATGGTAATTAATTTTACCGATAACACCGTGGTGTTAGATATGGAGTATTACCAGTTTTGCTTCATGGGATGAATAGGTTGGGATTGGGAAAATAAATAATTACTTCGGCGTGGTTCGCTAATCCCGACTAGTTTGGAAAACCATAATATGGTTTGAAATGACACCCAAGGGAAGATTAAAGAATAAATTTTAAAGAATTTATCTTTGATAAAATTAATGGGAACCTTTCCCTAAGAATATGATATTTAGAAACTAGCTGTAGGTTAGTTAAGAAGAATGATTTCCTGGGTATTGATCTGATGTTGGTTTCGGCCTTCGGGATTAATATTTGGGGAATTGTTCTCTTGCTAATTTACGGTTAGTGACTAATGAATTGGAATGAGGCGTATGTTGTGTTTGTGTAACATTTGTTTATTATATACGCGGGTTGTTTGGATAGGCCGGGTTTATACCCATTCTGAATAACCGATTCGACGATATGTCGAAGAAGAAGACGGTGATTGAAGACTAGAAGTCTTCACATCGTTTGGGTGATTACTGATGATCTTGATTGGGCTGTACACCCAAGATGAGGGAATCAGTTGGTGGTCGTCCAGACGTACTTGGAGATCGATGGATATGCGAGGAAAGTGCCTCCGATTTCGTTCAGACCCAGAACGAACTTGTAAATGGACCGTGTGTCTGACATTGGATTTTATTCTATGTTGATTGATCTCTATTAAATATACATCTGTTTGGCGGCGGAGAATTTATTCTTTTGCTTAACGCCCTTCTCTAAGACGTACGAGCTCAGAGGTTGTATATCGATGGACATCAGTCGCATGGCATGAATTGCCAGTGTGGCATGCCGAAGTGGCAAATGATCAAGGCTTCTGTTGAAAAGCAAAGTCTTGTGGTTGATGATCAAAGCACGGCCAACGTGGCAGCTTTGTGTATAACGTGAATTCGCGAGCCTCACACGTCGGTATGAGTCAAAAACGGGATACGGACCGTTGGGAGAACACGACGTTTCTTTCTAGCTTTGGTGGTGTCAGTGAATTACCAGCCCTGACATTTATATACTTTTCACCTTTGTGGTTGTTGGAATGAGGCGCCTCGATATTATGTCTGATAGGACCGGGAAACGTGTGTTCAGGAATTGCCAATCCTCAAACGTAAGAGAGGACCGGCCCAACCGATCCAAGTGGCTGCTCAGAGTGTGTAGTCCTGGGACATTTGCTAGAGTGTCTCGAATCGGAGAGGAGCTTGCCCCTTGCCTCGACTCATGACGGAAATCCAATTTCCAATACGAGATATTTCGGTTTTATTTGCAGAGCCTAGTATGGCGACATAGTGGGATGGGGCACTTATGCCGTCTATGATTGATATTTATGATTGAAATTGTTTTGACACTATACACTTATTATAGTATCAAATGATTTGTTTTTAAAACGTACCAAGCATGTTTGGCTATTATAAGGGAAAACCCTATCCTCCGGCTTGCGTTGCATTGTGTGATGGGACCTGGGTCTTATAATAGCTTCATTTTTCGAAAAAGCATTGCGTTGTTTATTCTATGCACTGGTGTTCTTGGGAGGAAACCCGTTCCGTGTTATACGGCGTGGTCCCTTGAATTACTCTCTTTTAAAGTAAAGTTTTAAATAACTGTTTTAGTTCTCACACCAGTCACATAACTGACTTGGAGTTTATTGTTTTAACCTAAACTCCGGGTGCCCTTATTTTCGACACGGGAAACTAGTAGTTTTGGTTTTGCAGATTTATATTCACATGATCCTGGTTAACAGCCGGAACGATACTCGGAAATCTCTGTATTCGTGTATTACTTCTAGTTGTATTTTGTATTGTTTTTCCGCTGCTATGTAATTTACTGTAATCTCTGGTATTTATCGAATGTATATTTATTCATACTCTGTATATTCTTGTATTCTGATGGAATTGTTGTAATAAGCAATGAAATGTTCTTCCGTCTGCGTTCTGATTCGTCTTGTCCTCACGGTAATTCGTTCTTTCTCTTCTCTTCGGGGATGGGGAAGTTCGGGTCGCTACACACCCCATCACCCCAGGAAATCGACTCACCACCTTTGACCTGCCAATACAAACGATTTCGGCAATGAAACTTCATCAATCCCGTATAAATCTGAAGCTCTCGGATAGATCTATAACTTTCATTTTGAGATTTAGATTCAATTCGTGATGGATTGGAAACAATTGGGGGATTTATTTCAGTGCATCATGGTCATTGAATTGGGTGGCAGCGGCTGGAAATAATAAGCTACGGTTAGGGTATATAGGGGTTTATATAATATATATTTATTAATATTTAATTTTTACGTTACTTCGTTGTGAAGTTTAATGCTCCGAACTCCAATGACTATCGTCCCCAACCAAATATCTCTATTTCGGACACAATGGAATAGGACTCGGAAGGAAATTCGATCGTTTTAATTTGTTTTTCTCAAAATTTAAATATAAGTCAGTATAACATTAAATATTGAATTTCAACGTGCGTTTTAATTTTCCAATACCACATACCAACTCCAAAAATTACCAAATTTGAAATCTTGCTATATTTCACAAATACAGTTCAAATGAACTTAGTCTCGTAGAATTTGGAGACCATTTGAAAAATGGCCTTATTTATAGCTTTTATTGAATTCTAACTGAATTTCAATATGCGTTTATTTTTACCACGCTTACATACGAATTCCAATTGATTTGAAATTTGAAACCTAACAATAATTTAACGTTCTGGATCTGATAAAATTGGTTTCATCGAAAATGGAGGTTGTTTGAAAAATAGCTATTTTAAGGCTCAAATAAATCCAATAAAATATTAATAAATTCAAAAATAGTTCAAATTAATAATAATAAATTAATATTATCGTATATATCCAAATAATATGTCATATAATTCCAAAATAAACATACTTGGGTTTATAACTCGATATTTTCAAAATTCAAGCTAAATCGGTATTCAATTTCATAACAAATCCTTTTATTATATTCAATAAATCATTATAATTTACAAACTATTTCATAGCGACTATTCGAAATTTTAATTTGGATATAACTTACCATTTATAACACGAAATCTCAATTTCTCACTTTTGTTAGAAAAATATAATTCAATGGGTCCTAATGTTTCTTGCTTTATTCAAATCTAACTTATACTGAGTTCTGTACATTCAATTGAAATTCAAAACTAAATATTTCAAACTACCACGACGTTACGAGCTCGTTCTATAATTAATTAAAACTTAAACACTCAAACTTCATTTTAAATAAATTCTAAGTCGTTAATTTCTTAAAATAAACCATTTCAAATATTTAAAATCTAATAAATATATTAAAAATTAGGATAAATTGTCAAGAATAATCCGAAGTTTAATGTGTCTTCCCATAATAATCCCAAGTTTGGATTATTTTTGAATAATCCGAAGTTTGGGGGGTGTCTTCCCATAATGATCCCAATGACTTTTTGACGTGTTATTTTGGGATCAATATAGGAATACACCCCTAAACTTCGGATTAATATGGGAAGGCACCAATAAATGGGATTAATACGGGAAGACACCCCCCAAACTTCAGATTTTTCAGAAATAATCATAACTTGGGATTATTATGGAAAGACACGTTAAGCTTCAGATTATTCTTGACAATTTATCCTAAAAATTAAATTTTAAATTGGCTAAAAATTTGGGTCGTTACATTCTCCCCCACTTAAAAGGATTTCATCCTCGAAATCGAAGACGGAACTAAAGGTCAATTACTTAACCAACTCAGCCTTCGTTCTAACTTAAGTTCTTTAACTTTTCAGTTTCTAAGAACTTCTCAATTTCTCGAAATTTCGCTAATGCCTTAAATTTCTGAATTTTTTTGCCATAACCTCCTTTATACGGGTCAATCGGTACAACTACAACAAGCCTCTTTGGGTCCTCATCAATCAAAAAAATAATCCAAAAGGCAATCGGTTAATAAAATCATCAAACCAAATAAATATAGTAAATATGTACCTTTGTGTCAGGCATTCAATTTTATTCCTTTACTCAGCTTCTATGCAATAACCTATTCGACATATATACGTATCTAATCCCAACTAATTTTCGATTCAGTTCAACATTAGATTTGACTTGGTTCAATTTAACTTTCATTCTCATATTGGTTTTATCATTCCAATATTTTTGTTAGTTAAACTTACTATCACATATCAAAACAAGCAATCAATTGGTAAAATAAATTTTCAAATTTATATGTTGTCAAAATATATATCTTTTATATGCTCAAAATAATTTTTCAAAGCCAAATCACAAACATTAAACTCTAACTAAGTTCTTGGTCCTCATACCAGTCAATTGGAATTATATGGACATCCCACTTTCGAAACTCAAAAATAAACATTGATGATGATGCATCATCATAAGGATCATCCCCGAACGACTAGAGTGTGATTCTATAACTATCCAATATATTTGAGACTTCAGATATGCGTTGATCAAACATATATTCACAATCTTCTTATACTCGATATCCAAACTATCAAATAAAAATATACAAATACTTATTATAAGATATAATTTTTCGAAACTAAATTCTTTTTATGTACAGTACTCTTCAAACTCATTCTAGGGCATTACTAACCCTATCTCTAATGAGTATTCTTTTATAGGATGTTATTAATCCTATCTCCGAAGGGTTATCTAGTTCTAGTGAGTCGTATCCCAAAGCTTTGTAAAACAAAGCCCTGATACCAAATGTGACGACCCGAATTTGGGCCCGTTTTGAGCCGGTAGTTAGCCCACTCAAAACGTTCTCAAAGGTAGAATATTATGGGATACAATATAGCTAATCATATCATAAAGGAACATTTCATTGCTATTACAACAATTATACATCAGAGTACAAGAATATACCAAAGTACAGATAATTGATTCACAACGGAAAAATATTAGAGAATAATAAATTACAACACGACGGAAACATAAATATACACAGCGGAAGACTCCATATTAATCCAAAGTATAGATCGAGCCAAAATCCAGATCCTGTTTAAAAAATATCTACAAAACCAAAACTACTAGCTGCCCATGTGGAAAATATGGGGACCCAGAGTTTAGGCGGGAAACAATAAACTCCAGGTCAATCATGGGACTAGTATGAGAACCAAGACAATTATTATACTTTATTTCAAAGTTAGGTAAATCATGGGACCACACCGTATAACATGGAACGGGTTTCCTCCATATGAATACCAGTCATAAACAATTCGCAGTGCTTTTTGAAAAATGAAGCTATTATAAAACTTTGGTCCTATCACACAATGCAAGCACAAGCCGTAGGATAGAGTTTTACCTTGTAATAGCCAAACATGCTTGATATGAGACAATCTAAATCATTTGATATTATTATTAGTGTAAAAGTGTTGAGTTTTTTTTTTTTTTGAAAATAAATGTATCAATCTTAGACGGCATAATATTCCATCTTATTATGTCGCCATATAGGTTTACAACAGATAACGCAAGGTTCGCATTGGAAGTTGGATTTCCATCAATGACCAAGGCAATGGATCTTCCTTCCCTGATTCCGAGCATCTCTAGCAAGATGTCCAGGAATAAAACTCAGGTGAGCTCTTTGGAGCGGTAGAGTGGCCCACCAATTCCCGGTAAGTTCGGGATTCTTCTGCACATAACGTTCCACGGTCTTTGTTGACTATCACCTTGGTCGTTTGATTGACCATCATCCGAGGCGCCTCAATCCATCATCCACATAAGTTGGGCTCTATACCATGACATCACTTCCAGCTAGATGGGAACGTCAATCCTTACTCTGCGGTCCATCATCCTGTTTTCGGCAATTCACGGGCTGTGAGGCTTGTCGAAGTCACGTATTGACACAAAGCTACGCTATGTCAGCCATGCTTGATCATCATCCACAAAGCTCTGCTTTTCAACAAAAGCTTTGATCTATTAGCATCTTAGCATGACATATTGTCAATTCACAACATATAATCAGTGTCTATTAATATATAACCCTCTTAGTACATAAATCTCAGCAGAGGGTTTTAAGCTAAGAGAATAAATTCTCTGCCACCAAACCGATATAACATCAATAGACATCAATATATTATTATGTAACTTACAATGTCAGGCATACATCCATTTACAAGTTCGTTCTAGGTCTAAATGAAACCGAAGGCACCTTATTCCTTGTCCCCTAAGGGAGATGGGCCCTTACATATCCGGTGGATCTCCAAGAACGTCTAGACGACCACCACTTTAACCTTATAATGGGAGCTACCCAAGGCATCTGCAACAATCTAAACGATGTAAGGATCTCCGGTAATCAACCACTATCTTCAATATCTTCGACAATCGTCGTATTAGTTATTCAGAATAAGTTGGAACTCGGTCTTTCCGAATAGCTATCACATCATTAAAATCAAGTGATTTACAAACATATCATAAGTATCATTCCAACTTAGAATATTCTTTTATTCATATATCCTTTACATTGGGAGTTACTCTCACAAATCTTATCAAAGATTTACATCATTTAAACTTCTTTTTCAAATATGTCCTTGGAAATCATTTCAAAAGATTATATAATCTTATTTCACAAACTTAACGCAAATTAAGGTTTATAATCCTTAACGGGATTATCGAGCCTTACAAAAAGGTTATCTTTCATATTGTTATCCCATTCCTATCCTGTTTATTCCATGGAGCAAAATTGGTGGTACTCCATATCTAACACCCCCCGCGCTTTGGTAAGTTTAATTACCTTCTTTCATTTCAAATCTATTTAATTTTTTTAGTTAAAACTCTGATGTCGTTTTAATATCCATTTCACTCATTCAAATCTTTATTGAAAATTTTAATAAAACTCTAATGTGGTTTTAATCTCCCTCTTATTCGTTTAAATCTTTTGTAACGACCCAAAACCCCACGCCCTTCAAACCGACCATAAACTGTGCAGGTACGACCCGAAGAGACAGAAAAGCTCGTATCGTATGAGAACATGGTGCATCAGAATGGAGCACAAGAGAACTTTTCATTGTTATTACAACAATTTACATAAGAATACAAGAATATAAGAGCACAGAATAAATGAAAATAATACACAATGTAAAAACAAATATCAGACAATAAATAATTACAACAACGGAAATATAAATACATAAATATACAATACACAGCGGAAAACAACAACTACCATAGTAGAAGACCATAGAAAGCAATCCAGAGTGCAGCTCCAACCATAATCGAAGATCTATTAAAAATAATATCTGCAAAACCAAAACTACTGGCTGCCCATGTGGAAAACATGGGCGCCTAGCGTTTATGTGAAAAAATAATAAACTCTAGGTCAGTCATGGGACTAGTGTGAACTAAAACAGTTATTAAGCTTTATTTTAAAGTTTAGGTAAATCACGGGACCACGCCGTATGACACTGAATGGGTTTCCTCCGCATGAATACCATAAAATAAAACTCGTAATGCTTTTTGAAAAATGAAACTATTATAAGACTCGGGTCCCATCACACAATGCAAGCGCGAGCCGGAGGAAAGAGTTTTACCTTATAATAGCCAAACATGCTTGATACACGAAATTTCTCTTTTATTATTATTGTAAGTGCATAGTGTAGAAAACAATTTCAAAAATAAGTGTATCAATCTTAAATGGCATAATACTCCATCCTATTATGTCGCCATCTAGGTTTACAACTAAAAACACAAGGGTCATATTGGAAATTAGGTTTCCATCACGAGCCGAGGCAAGGGATCCTTACTCATCGAACTTTGGAACATCTCTAGCGGAATGTCCCAGGGAACCTTTCCCTTTGGAGTAGCAGGGTCGTCAGTCATACGTCACTGATTAGCAATTCCTGAACAATACGTTTCCTGTTCCTATTGGACCTCTTGGTCAGTATGTCAACCACAATGGCCTTGTGCGGCCACACCCGAGGGTCCTCAATTCCAACATCCACATAAGTAAAATGCCCGGGCTCTATATCATGGCACCACTTTTAGCTAGAAAGAAACGCATGTCCTTCCTGTTGTCCTTCACCTCTTTTTAACTCATCGAAGTGTGAAGCTTACAAATTAACGCCATACACAAAGCTACGCTACTTAAGCTATGCTTTGATCATCATCCACAAAGCTCTTCTTTTCAACAAAAGTTTTGATCCATGCATCTCAACATGCCACATTGTCAATTCATACCATACCATTGATGTCTACAAATATATAGCCTCTGAGCTTGTACGTCTCAGAGAAGGGCGTTAAGCTAAAAGAATAAATTCTCCTGCACCAAACATATATATATTCAGTAGAGATCAATTGATACAACATAAAGTACAACGTCAGACAAACAATCCATTTGCAAGTCCGTTCTGGGTCTGAACTAAAGCGGAGGCACCTTATTCCTCGTCCCATATGTCCAACATAGGAGAGAGGTCTTCGCATATCCGGTTGATCTCCTAGTACGTCTGGACGACTACCACTTATTAGCTCGTCTTAGGTGTACATCCCAATCGAGACATCGGCAATAGCCCAAACGATGTGAAGATCTCCGGTCTTCAACCATCGTCTCTTCTTAAACTTTTAATCGTCGTAACAGTTATTCAGAATGGGTTAAACCCGATCTTTTCGAATAACCCGCGCATCTTTAAAATCAAGTGATAAATAAAAATAACACACACCCCATTCCAATCCATAATATTCTTCTATTCAAATATTCATTGCATGGGAATTAACCCGATAAATCTTATAATGATTTATATAATTTAAACTTATCGTTTAGATCTTTTTTTGGAACTTATTTCAAAAGATTTTAATATCTTTTCACGCTTCAAGGTTTATAAACCTTATGGAGATAAACGGATCTTACACAAACGATTATATTCTATATCCTTATCCCTTTCACAACCTATTCATCCCATGGAGTAAAACTGGTGGTACTCCATATCCAACACCCATCATGTTACAGTAAATTTAATTACCTTATTACATTACATTTCCAATCTAATTAAAGATTCTTTTAAACTCTATCACAGTTTTAAACTTCATGAATCATTATTTAATGATTACTCAACTTTTAGGAAATCATTCCAGTCTTTAACTGGGTTAAAGAACCAATGTCATTTAAAACATTGTTCACAATAAACCCAAATTCAATCTTTCATTTATTCCTAGTTTAATTTATGAAATAGGAAAACTCCATTAAATCTAGATTAAAAGATTTATTCAATAAATTACATTCTTAACTGGGTTTAAGAATAGTGTTATTAAAGACACCATTTACAACAAACCCCAAATCTAGTTTGATATTAAATATAAGGCTTTGAATAGGAATCATACCAACTTATAATTAGTACCAAATTCTGAAACCTATAGATATCGTTTTGGGAATAACGATATCTATATCTTCCAAATTCCTCAACGATATCCGTATAATTATGAAATCCAATACGAAATATCCAAAGATAATTTTCATTCAAATCCATTCCAATTTATATGTTGGAAAACCTGGTTATATGAAAACCATTTACAATCCAATATATTATGTTAAAACCATTGGAGTCAATTTACTTAGAAAACATCATTTTATCTTAGTTGAATATCCGATGTCCTTTCGGTTCTTCCCGCCCCATGCATAATGGAATAATATCCGATTAGATCTCACCGGTGATACAAGACTATACTCTCAGGATTCATCGCATATTCCTTATGATTCTTTATTTTAGTTGTCAACTAGTTCATTTAGATAAAAATATCTTTTATCTTTACAAACTTGAAGTATTCCATCCAAAATCTTTTCAGACCATTAATTATGACTTAACATAATTTATTCATATTTTTAATGATTTTATTAAGGCCCTTATAGTCGATATCCAATTCCGGTCACCGAACTGCATCAACGACCTTTTTTCAAAATAGATTTAGACTTATTTAAAAATCAAACCGTTGGATTTCAAAACTTCTTATTTATTTGGAAGTGCATTTCACTATGGACTTAAAGCTTCCAATTTCTGGAGAATCCAATGGTCAGATCTCCCAGTACGTCAAGTCGAAGTTACAGGTTGACGTTCGCGAACTACCGTTGCACGACAAGTCATATCCAAGCCCGAATCGATTTAAAATTTGAAAATAAATCAAAAAACCTTCCAAAGTATTTTATAAATTATATAAAATCTATATAATCAACTTTGGATTTATTTTTTCCGTCGTTTCTCTTCAAAATTGCATATTTCAACATTATGTTATTTTAATTGTTAAAATAATATTATTTTTCAAAACTCGTTATGTTAAACTTAAACTTTCCTGTCATTTGTAATACATATAAACAAGAAACTTTTGAAGCGAAGCTACTTTTAAAACATTTGCTACATAGCCTAACAGAACTTCACTTGTAGAGTTACTATTCACTTTAAATAAAAAACTTCGACATGCCAAGACCGTATGAAAATTAATTCAAAATTACTTAGTTCAGTTACACAAATTCATCGATATTTTTATATCTTCACATTCGTCCAAAATCGAATGTCAAAATCAAACTTTCATTTTTCATCGAATATTATATTATTAAAATATTCAATTTTATCTAGAATTGATGAAATCTCAACCAATTTCCATATAAATTAATTTAGATTTCATACAACATATGTATCCAATAATACTTGTAAACAACTATTAAACATCGGATTCACATCCAGAGTGCATCCGCACCCGTATAAGCCTTAAACAAACAATTAATGCTTATATCGGTCTATCAATCAACCGATTGACATATAAACTACAAACTTGGGATTACTGTAAGTCAAAAGTCATCCCAATACCCATGTGGGGTTTTCATCCAATACCAGTGATCATTATCTAAACACTTGGGAGATGTGTGAAATTATCATCCCAAAACCCGTGTGGAGTTTATATCACGATCCATATGACTTACCTCAGACTTGCGAGACGTGTGGACTAACTATCATCCCAAACCCTGTGTGGGGTTTTCAATCAATAAATATAAATAAGTAAATTATTTGATCAATCCAAATCAAACACAAACTCGGTCAATTCAATTATAACTTATTCAATTCAAGTTGTTATTTAACTAAGTCGATATCACTTAAATAGATGAACACAAATTCGTCATTTAGATTATAAATGGGTGTTTAATCCAATATCAACTACCACAAATGTTTTGACATCATTTTAACATGTTAACTAACTCAAAATAACATTCAAATAATATTCACAATCAATCATCCATTCATCTATATGGTTTTTAAACAACTTGTAATGTAAGCTACCATATACCCTACAATAATTTTTGTTAATTAACCAAATTAAATTCAGTGTTCTCATATAAGTTATCATTAACATATTAGCAATGTTCTAACTTGTTAAATATCTCGATTTCACTTTTTAAATCATATCACAAGTTCATATTAACTTAATCACATACCAACTAAGAACTTAGCAATACGATTAAACTAAATAAACTAAGTAATCCGAGTGAGGGGTTCTCACCAAAGTATTCCTAAACACGAAGAATCTTCACGTTGAACTCTACGGTCTCACTATGAGCCAAAGATCATGATCTCAAACATGCCAAGAATCACACGAATTCACTCTAATGCACATTTAACTTAGGGTATAAGGTATAAAGTTGGAATTTTTACAAGATTTAGGGCTTAAGGGGACCAAGGCTCACGGCCTGGGGATGTCAGAGGTGGAGGCTCACAGTGGAGAGCTGGGAGGTGCTAACGTGGAGGTGTGGGAACTTTAGGAGGAGGTAGGTGGTGCTAACACTTGAATTAGGACTTAAAGGAGAAAGCTTTGCAAACTAGGAAGGAATTAAGGGTTTTAGGAAAGAAGGAGGGAGTCCACGTCGGCAAGGGGGCTGGAGAAGGTCAGGGTAGTGTTGCGACAGTAGGCGGAGGCTGAGGTGGTGGCTTCTAACGGCGACGTGGGGTAGAAGGAGGAGGGAAGCCATGGAAAATGTGTTAGTTTAGCGGTTGAGGAAAAGGAAACAATTTTAAAATAGGAAAATAAAAGTATAAAAAAATGAATTAAATAACATGGAATGACACATTAGAGAAGAAAGTGACATGTGGCAAGGTAAGTGTTGAGTTTACTAATTTTGATTGGCCATGGTTTTAAGTGTTAAACCATTTAATTAATTAATTAATTAATCATTGAATTGATTATAAAACTCAAACTTCGTTTTGGTCATGCGGTCACACACTAAGTCCAAAAACTATGAAATTTGAAATCTCGCTATGTTATGGAATTACGCTTCCAACGAATTAAGTCTCGTCGAAATCCGAGTCCATTTGAAAAATCGCCTTATTTTTAGCATACATTGAAATTCAACTGAAACTTCAATATATGTTTATTTATCGTAAGCTCACATATTAACTCAGATTGACTTAAAATTTTAAATCTTAATATATTTCGACATTCCAGATCCAGTAAAGGTGGTTTCGTTGGATTCCTAGACTGACTTAAAAATGTTCCTTCCATAGATCGTCAATATAGCTTTAAAATATTGATTTTCAAGATCTTAACTTTTAAATTGATTTAAAAATTTTACTGTCCTATTTTAAGTCAAATAAAACATAAAATAAAATTAAAAATTATTTTCAAATGTTATCGAGTCCAAAATTAGCATTCATATTTAAAAATTCATCAAAATAAACAAAAATTCAAAATTTAAATTGACCAAGAATATGGGTCGTCACATCTTTGTTGAAAGATTTATTACAACTCAAACTCGAGAAATCATCATTCCTTTAACTGGGTTAAAGAACAAATGTTATTTAAAACTTCGTTCATAACAAATCCAAAATCAAACTTCCATCAGAAATGGAATCTTCGCAGAAATCATATCCGTTCACAATTAATATAAATTTCTGTATCAGACTAATACTATAAGCGGAATAAGACAAAGCCTTTTAAATTCCTTAAATAGTAAAGGTCTTCCTGCATAGAGATTCATCCTGATTTTCACTAAATCGATTTCCATTCAATTCCAATTAAATTTATGATTGGAAAACTTCACCTTGGAAAATTCCGTTAAATCTTAATTAAAAGAATTATTTCATGAACTTCATTTACAACTGGATTTAAGAATAGTGTTATTGAAGACACCATTTACAACAAACCCAAAATCCAATTTGATATCAAATATAAGGCTTTAAACAGAAATCTTATCGACTTATATTCAATATCATATTCTAAAACCAATAGATACCGTATAGGGAATAACGATATCTTTATCTTCCAAATAACTCAAAACAGTATCCGTATATTTACGGAATCCAACATTGAAATATCTGAAGAATTTTTCCATTCAAGTCCAATATTCATTCACTGGAAAAACTTAACTTAGTTAAGTATTTATTAACTTCAAACCGTTTCAATCATTTTTGTTAAATAACTAAATTTCACAAAATAGATTTTTACTATCCAAAACTAAATAAATTTAGTCCAAAACACGTTTTAAATCATTTATTATGATTTATCATAATTTTCCCTATTTTTAATCATTTAAAAGTAACATATTTCTTCAAAACCCAATTTTAGGTCATTAACAACATTAGCACTATTTTTTATCAATTTTGATTTGAATTTATCTTAAAATCTAACCATTAGATTTTCAAACTTTTCTTTTCATTAGAAAGATCTTTTCATTTTGAACCAAGCGTTTTCATTTCGGGAAAATCCGATGGTCGGGTCTTCTGGTACTTCCATTTGAAGTTAATGGTCGAAATTAGCGAACGGTCGTTGCGCGACATGTCCTATTTGAACCATTTTATAATATATAATAAAATGCATTGATTCCATCTAAACGTATTTTATAAAACATTTAAAGTCTCGTTTAAAAACGATTTCCAACTCCAATTGTTTTTTAAATAAAAATTGAATAATCCATATTATTAAAATATTAAAATAATAATAATTTCAAAATATTACATTTTGAAATACATTTTTTCTCAATATCTATTATAAAAATAAATAAGATCGATGGAAAAATCCATTTGAGTTAAAAACGTCATTTATATACCTAACTCAAATTCTTATTTTGAATTTACTATTCAAAATCTAATTTGAATTAAAACAAGTCATTTTTAATCCTTTTTTTTTCAAATCCATTTCAACCATTTCAAAAGTTGTTTAAAATTACATCAACTCCATTTTCATATTGTTTTGGATTTAAAAAAATCCAATCTCCATTTTCTTGTCAAATCCAATTTAAATGAATGTAAAATTCATTTAAAATTCAAATAAAATGGAATTTAATCTTTTTCCAAATCTCATGTTCGTGGTGTTTTTTTTTGTCAACCAATCAAACATATCCATATCAACTACCATCCATCAACTAATATTTATAATATAAGCATTTCTATCGACAACGCTTGTATTCACAGTTTAATAATAATAACAGTAAAAACTGTAGACATCATCCATCAACAAAAAAAAACATTGCAATCACAAGCAATGAATATATATTCAGAAGTGAATATAATCTATAAAAATCAGTTGAGTGAGAGTTCTCACATTGGTCGGTTTGAAATAGCTTTAAAACGATTGTTTTCAATTAAACTGAACTATAAACAAAATTTGTAGCTAACCCCAAACTTGACCAAATTTGTTCCACTGCGAAGCTCTCGTTGTCATGGTTTGAATGTCTCTGAATTCGTTGAATTATGATATCGTATGGTCAAGTTATTAATATTACAAGTTTTATATAATTAAATGATCAATAATTATAATTAGCCACCCAATTAATTACTCAAATCAATCCCAAACCCACATAATTAGCACCCTAATACTTTTTTCTTCATTCGTTCTCTTTAAGAATGATTAAAACCCATATATGCAATGCCTCTCTCCTTCACGCACGCGACATGGTCCACCTGAGTATGATCAACATCACCACTTCGTAACCCTACACCTGCGCCGCC
This sequence comes from Allium sativum, assembly GCA_030737875.1. Lineage (NCBI taxonomy): Eukaryota > Viridiplantae > Streptophyta > Magnoliopsida > Asparagales > Amaryllidaceae > Allium > Allium sativum. Next base: position 29,311,354 of record CM060917.1, read on the forward strand.
TTCGCCTACGACAAGGGCCAGCTCGCACCCCTATCGCCTCGGAAAACAGCTTGAAATTCACCGCCTTTGAGCTGCCAATTCGAACGATTTTGGCAATGAAACTTCATCAATCTCATATAGATTTGACATTCTCAAGTAGATTTATAACTTTCGTGTTGAGGTTTAGATTCAATTCGCAATGGATTGGAAACAATTAGGGGATTTATTTCAGTGCATCATGGCCATAGAATTGGGTGGCCGCGGTTGGAAATAATAAGCTAGGGTTAGGATATAAAGGGTTTATATAATATATGTTTATTTATATTAATTCTTACATTACTTCACTATGAAGTTAACGCTCCGAACTCCAAACGAACTCCAACGACTATCATCCCCAACCAAATATCCCTATTCCGGACACAATGGAATAGGTTTCAGAAGCTAAATCGATGTTTTAAATAGATTTTCTCAAAACTTAAATATAAGTCAATATAACGTTAAATATTGAATTTCAAAGTGCGTTTTAATTTTCCACGACCACACACTAACTCCAAAAATTACGAAATTTGAAATCTTGTTATATTTCACAAATATGGTTCTAATGAACCTAGTCTCGTAGAATTTGTAGACTGTTTGAAAAATGGCCTTATTTGTAGCTTTTATTGAATTCTAACTGAATTTCAATATGCGTTTATTATTACCACACTTACATACGACTTCCAATTGATTTAAATTTTGAAACCTAATAATAATTTAACGTTCCGGTTCTGATAATATTGGTTTCATCGAAAAAGGAGGTCGTTTGAAAAATAGCTATTTTAAGGCTCAAATGAAACCAATAAAATAATAATAAATTCAAAAACAGTTCAACTTAATAATTATAAACTAATATTATCATATATATTCAAATAAAATATCATATTATTCAAAATAAACATACTTGGGTTTATAACTCGATAATTTCAAAATTCAGGCTAAATCTATATTCAATTTCATAACAAGTCATTTTATTATATTTAATAAATCATTATAATTTATAAACGATTTCATAGCAACTATTTGAAATTTTAATGTGGACATAACTTACAATTTATAACACGAAATGTCAATCTCTCATTTCTGTTAGAAAAATATAATTCAATAGATCCTAAAGTTTCTTGTTTTAATAAAATCTGACTTATATTGAGTTATGTACATTCAATTGAAATTTAAAACTAATTATTTCGAGCTATCGCAACGTTACGAGCTCGTTTTATAATTAATATAAACTTAAACGTTCAAACTTCGTTTTAAATAAATTCTAAGTCGTTAATTACTTAAAATAAACCGTTTTAAATATTTAAAATCCAATAAATCAATTTAAAAATTATATTTTAAAAATTAGCCAAAAATTTGGGTCGTTGCATAGGCCACACTAATCCTTCCTCATCACCCTTCTTCCCACTCAGGTCACACACGCAGGCCATTACCATAGCTCATCCCTCCTCTTGCTCCTTCTCCGATTCCTTAAATCACAAACAAATTTCACCAATATTCTTCTCCTCGGAAACTCAATCACCCTATCACACTTCACTAAACTCGAATCATCCTCCATAATCGCATTCTCCATCTTAACACCACACCTATAGTGAAGACATGGACACAAATTTTCACAAAATCACCCAAAAAATTTACAACCAAGCTACTCGAACTCCTAAACACCAATACAAACTTCATTTTATCGATAGATGCACCAAACTCAAGAATCACCCAACCCTAAACTCGCGCCTATACACGATAGCGAACAAAATATGTCCGAACCCCCTGAAACCCATCATAAGTGCAATCTATGAGGATCTCAAATATATATATATATATCAGATTTATGGTATTTGATTTGAATTTCTATGATTTTCTCAAGCTTGGTTTTTCACGTTGAAGAAAAATGGAGGTGGCGTGGTGAGTTTTGACTAACGAGAGAATGAGGAAGGGTTGCGACTGTTTAGGATAATTTATAGGGTAGGGAAATATTAATTTATTCGATTATTCTATTAACTTTTATTGTATTGTCGCTTGTATTTGTGGTTTAAAATTTATATGATTGCATACGATATCCAATTCGTTGAAAATTTACGTTCAACTATGGTTCGACATTACGGACCCAACGAAACTTATTTCGTCGAATTCCAAGTCTTTTTGCTCACACACCATATTTTTAGAGTCAAATTATTGATGTTTCGCATTTAAATCACACATGGTCACAAAATAACTCCAATGTGCATGAAATTTGGAATCTTACAATAATTTACTATTTCAGATCCAACAAAATTGGTTTCATCAAAAAAGAAGGTCTTTCGGAAAATGGCTAATTTTTTAAGGCTAAAATAAAACCAATAAAATATAAATAATTTAAATTTCGTTCCAATAAATAATAATAAGTTAATATCATCGTATATATCCAAATAGAACATCATATAGCACCAAAATAAACAAACACGAGTTTATAACTCGGTATTTTCAAAATTCAAGTCAAATTGATATTCAATTTCATAAATATCCTTTAAGTTTATTTAATAAATCATTATGATTCATAAACGATTGCACAACGACTATTTGAAAATTTGATTTGGACATCACTTACAATTTATACGACGAAATTTCAATTTTTCGCATTCATTAGAAAATTAAAATTCAATAGATCCTAGCTTTCTTGTTTAAATGGATTCTGACTTATAACAAATTCTATATATTCATTTGAAATTTAAAACTAAATATTTCGAACTACCGCGACGTTACGAGTTCGTCTTAAAACTTATATAAACTTATACATTCAAACTTCGTTTTAAATAAATTCTAAGTCGTTAATTCTCAAAACAAATCATATTAAATATTTGATTTACATTAAATATTTCTTAATAAATTTTTGGTTGTTACAATTGGCATGCATCCATACTACCAAACATCAATCCAACTTAACATATTCAAACATTCACATATAAAAAAATCAACATATAAGTGACAAAATTAATTATCATAAGGGTGATTTTTGTTTGAACTTGGTTTAACAAACAACTAAATTTATTTATGGTTTTTTCTATATAATTCCAAAAACTATGAGATGTTTTTCTCTCCTTCATTTTCCGCTCCGTCAATCTTTTGTGTTGCGTGCGCTCTCTTTGAATTCGTCATGGTTTTGCTTTTGTTTTCCATTTTCTTCTTTCTTCATTTTCTTCTTATTTTACTTTACTTACTTTTTTTGTATAAGAAGGACGGGGTTCGGCCTTGGTGCAGGAGGGTGTGTGGGGAAGTAGGCCAAGAGGAACATGGTGGGGAAGGGGTAGGTCATGGGCTAGGGGGATTAGGGGATTAGCTATAGGGTGTAGGTGGGGTGATCGTGGGTTTCGGATGGGGATGGTGGTGGTCGTGGGCTAGGGGAAGGAGGGGACAGGTGATGTGTTAAGCAAGAGAACAAATTCTCTGCCACTAAACAGATATATATTTAATAGAAATCAATCAACACAGAATGAAATCCAATGTCAAACACACATCCATTTACAAGTCCAATCTAGGTTTGAACGAAACCGGAGGCACCTTATTCCTAGTTCCATATGTCCAATACAGGAGAGAGGCCCTCGCAAATCCAGTCGATCTCCAAGTACGTTTGGATGATCACGACTTATTACCTTGTCTTGGGGGATCAGCCCAATCAAGACATCAGTAATCATCCACACGATGTGAAGATCTCCAGTCTTCGACCACCGTCTTTATCGTCGACATTTAATCGTCGTATCAGTTATTCAGAATGGGATAAACTCGGTCTTTCCGAATAACTCATGTATTTTATAATCAATAATCAAGTGCTATAAAAACACATTATACGCCTCATTCCAATTCAGAATATTCTTTTTTTCAAATATTCTTTACATTGGGAATTATTCCAATAAATCTTATCAAAGATTTAATTCATTTAAACTTCTTGTTTAAATCTTCACTTGGAAACCATTTCAAAAGATTTTGTATTATCTTTTCACAACTTCAAACCAAAACAAGGTTTATTAACTAGTCGGTATTATCGAGCCTTACCGAAGTAATCACTTATTTATTTTTCTAATCTCAACCTATTCATCCCATGGAGCAAAATTGGTAATACTCCATATCTAACACCCACGGTGTTATCGGTAAATTTAATTACCATTTCTCGTTTCAAATCTAATTAAAGATTTAACTATCGCCTAGAGTAAAACTCGTGGTATTCCTTCTCGATCAATTCATGGATCCGGTAAATTTAATTAACTCATTCACCTTCCAATCTAATTAAAGATTCAATAAAACTCTAGTTCAGTTTTAATCTCAAAAATCATTACTTGATGATAATTCAAAATTTAGGAAATAAATCCTACCTTTACTGGGTTAAAGAATCCATGTCATTTAAAACATAGTTCACGATAAACCAAAAATCATCTTCCACTAAAATGGAATCTTCACGGAAATCTGATCAGTATATAATTAATATAAATTTCCGCATCAGACGAACACTATAAATGAAATACCGACAAAGCCTTTTAAATTCCATAAATAGTAGCGGCCTTGCTTCACAGAAGCTCATCTCGATTATTACCAAATCGAATTCCATTTAATTTCAATTTAATATATTAAATTGGAAAACTTTACTGTGGAGAATTTCCATTAAATCTTAATAAAAATATTTATAAATTCCAAATCATAACTTCACTGCTAATTGGATTAAAGAACTAATGTCATTTAAAACATAGTTCACAATAAACCAAAAATCCAATTTCAATTCAATTCCAATTAAATATTAATTAATCGGTAAATTTCTCTAAATCTTAATTAAATGATTTATTCTTTTCTCAACTGGGTTTAAGAACAGTGTTATTGAAGACACTATTCACGACAAACCCAAAATCCAATTTAATATTAAATACAAGGCTCTGAATAGGAATTAATATCAACTTATATTCAATATCAAATTTTGAAACTAACGGATATCGTATTGGGAATAATGATATCCATATCTTCCAAACTCCTCAACAATATCCGTATAATCACGGAATCCAATATCGAAATATTCCGAAGATTATTTCCATTCAAATCCATTCCAATTTATTCGTTGGAAAATTCTGGTCATTGCAAAACCATTTGCAAATCCAATTTATTTATTTATTTAAAAACATTGGATTATTATTCTAGTTATTAACTAGTTCATTTAGATAAAAATATATTTTTATCTTTTAAAAATTGGAATTTTTCATTCAAAATCTTTCTAAATCATTTATTATGATTTTAAACAATTTTTCAATATTTTAATAATTTTATTAAGGCCCTTACAGTCGGTTTCCAGTAACGGCCATCGAACTGCATCCGTAGCGACCTTTTCTAAAACTGATTTAGAAAAAATTTGAAATACAACCATTTTAAATCTCTTATGTTCATTGTAAAGCTCTTTTTGATACGAACCCAACGGTTCCGGTTTTAGGAGAATCCGACGGTCGGATCTCTCGTTATGCCAATTTAAAGTTAATGGTCGAAATTCGCAAACGGTCGCTGCGCGGCGCGTTCTATTCAGGCCATTATAATATATATAATATATATATCGTTGATTTCCCTTTAAAATGTATTATATAAAATATTTACAAATTCATTTTAAAATCAATTCCAACTTCATTTTCAATTTTAAATCAAAATTGGATATTCCTTATCATTATAATATTAAAATGATAATATTTTCAAAATATCAGATTTTGAAATCCATTACCTTTTCAATATTTATTATAAAATAAATAAAATCAATCGATAACCCCGTTCGGGTTAAAAATGGTGTATATACTTAACTCGGCTTCATATATTTCAATATTTTCGTGTCCATCCCAAATCGGACATCAAAATCATATTTTGATTATTCAGTGAATATTATTATAAAATATTCGTTCATTTATTTAATTCTTCACCAAATATTATTTTAAAATATTCGTTCATTTATTTATTTCTTCACTAAATATTATTTTAAAATATTCGTTATTTATGAATCGGAATGCGACTCAATCAATTACCATATAATTTCAGTTTATACTCAACAATAATAATAAATAATCATTAACCATTCACACATCATCCAGAGTGCAATTTACAACTGTATAAGCATTAAAATAAATAAATAACGTTCATCACAGCCTGTCAACCCATCGGTTAACATACCACTAATTATTAGGATTAGTGTATGACAAATATCATCCCAATACCCGTGTGGGGTTTCAACCAATAAATACTGATTATTATTTGTGCAGTTGGGCGGTGGGTAAAATTTATCTCCCAATCAATATCAGTTAAATAGATGTACATAAACAAGTCGTCCGACTTGTAAATGAATATTTGTTTTAATTTCTTTTTATGAATTTTTTTATATACATTTTATATAAATAATTTTATATACAACAATAGTAATCAATGACAATCCCAATCACAATCCAAACAAACAATCAACCATGGTTTGCAAAAAAAATATAGTGTCAGGAGCTACTAAGCCCCATCAGTAACCTATGATATAATTACATAACAAAAATAGTTGAGTGAGAAAGAGTTCTCACATTGGGTTCCACTCCGTCAGCCTTTAAATGATGATTTTATTCGGATTTAAATTCGCCTCAAATTCAAATTTGCTCTGTTTCCTTTCTGGTCTTTCCCACTGCGAAGCTCTCATTTTCGTGTTTCCAACGCACCTGGATTTGCGAAAATCTGTGGTCGTATGAGAAAGTTATACTATTTTAAACATTCACACATTTAATTTAATAATTAACTAAATAATAATTTTTTTCCTTAATTACAATTAACAAATTACATCTGTCTGGTGTTAGTTTTCTGATCAATGACCCTCTTTTTTTCTTCTTCTTTATGCTTAGCCTAGAACCCGCTCGAATTGAAATCGAACTCGTCTCGATTTACAAACCTCCAACCGCGACCCCCTAAAACCGCCAAACCCTAGATCAAAGACCATCGTCTTGTAGAGCGTCGCCGCCTCTACCATCGCCAACACCAGCGCCACACTCGGCCTCCCCCTTCTCTCTGAAAATCTCTTCAAAATGGCGCCACTTCCCAAGCAAATTCTGAGCAAAATAGCACCCCATAATTGATCATACCCATGTCAATTTATAGATTATAGAGGACGCTTGAATTCTCGTTTAGGAATGATAAATTAATTCGAACCAGATCAAACATTTTTAAGGGATTAATTTGGAGCGATTCTGGCCTTTCAATTGACGGTGACGGCGGTTTTATTTGTTGACTGAGAGAATGAAGATTCTAGGGTTAGAAAAGTTTATATATATATATATATAAAAAAAATTTAATTCTAATTTACTTGTTTATTGCTCCGAACTCCAAATCAAACCCAACGACTGCAGCGCCTAGCTAAATACCCCCATTCCGGACACAATGGGATATGTTTCGTAAGCCAATTCGACCGTTTCGATTAGTTTTTGTCAAAATTAAAATATAAATTAATATATATGAATTCAAACGTACATTTTAATTTACTGGGGCCACATACTGACCCCAAAAATTACAGAAAAATAAATCTAGCTATGTTTTGATGATACAGTTCTAACAAAACTAATTTCGTCAAATTTGAAGGCCGTTTGAAAAATGACCATTTTCCAGTCGATTAAATTCAAACTGAAATTACCAAACGTTTTTAAATTTACCACGCTCGCATATTAATTCCAAAAAATATGAATTTTGAATCTAGCAATATTTGACATTCCGCATCCAACAAAAGTGATTTCGTCGAAAACGGAGGTCATTTGCAAAATGACTATTTTTAAGGGCGATATGTTATATTAAAATATATATAAATTCCATAGCGACTATTTTAAATTTTAAATTGGACATAAAGTGAAATCTCGAGTTTTTACATTCGTTAGAAAGATATAGTTAAATAGATGCTAACTTTTCTTGTTTTACTGAAATCCGATTTATTTTGAATCCTATACATTAATTCATTTGAAATTTAAATCGAATTTTCAAACTACCGTGCCATTTCAGGCTCATTTTAATTAAATTTATATGCTCTAACTTCGATTTAAATAAATTTTTAGTCGTTATTATTTAAAATAAATCATTTTAAATATTCAAAACCCATTAAAATAACTAAAATAAAAATTTTAAATTGGTTCAGAAATTCCGGGTCGTTACATGATAGTTAGGGGATAATGGTGGTGAAGGAGGAAGGAGGTAGTTGTGGTGCTGATGGTGATGAAGCTTTGGGAAGAATGGTAGAGAAAGGATTTTTTTGATTTTTTGTGAAATGAAGTGGTGAAAAAATGGTGGGATTAGTGTGGTATTTATAATGGTAGAGGGGAGAGGGAACAAGGAAGCAATGGATGAGGTAATGGTGTAGGGTGGCTAAGATAGGTTAGTGATGATGATGGAAATTTAAGTAATGATGACACATAAGTGCTTCTTTCAATGCAAGGACTTGAGGTCATTAATGGTGATAAAAATATTAATAATGAGGAAGTTTTGGTTTGCTTGTTTCCGATATAAACATGTCACATAACATGAAAAGTTGTGAAACTAATGATGGCTTTTGTTAATCTTTTGTTTAATGTCAAATTTTGTATTTATTTAAGGTATATCTTATAATAAACTTTTTTACATTAATGTAAAAGATAATATAACATATGTTATTTGTTTCATATGTTACTATTTGCGTTGCAATACATTTATACAACATGTTTTTGTTCAAAGGTTGATTTTTGACAAAACATGTAACAGTCATATTTTGATGTTTTATTTAACGATCCTGTTAACGTAAACAAATTAAAATATGAAGTTTCTTTCTTTTCTATATAAATAAAAATATGCCTATGAACCTATAATACATATATATAATATAATATATACATATAATTGTTATGATTAATGTGAAATGACGACTCTTCTTCAAGTCTCCGGCCTAAACCACCATCCAAACCACTTAGATCTCCTCCTCCAACGTCGAAGTCGACTCCATCGAGTTCGAATCCAAGTGCTAATTCTAATCCACTTAAGGAAGCAGATCCAACTTTGCTTCGATTTGTAAAACAATCGAAAAATCATGTTTTCATTCTTGAAAATATTTTTAAAATTTCTGGTATTTATGGCATGATAAACTGTGCTTCATCCAATCAGTTTTAAACTTTCAGTGGTCAGATTGAAGGAGTATATTGGTAAGGTTTGGAAATCGAAAGGTAATTTCGTGATTCATAGTGCTTGGGTTTCATTTTATTGTTCAATTTGAAGAAACTTCAGATTGTTCTTCAGTGCTTAAATCGTTGACTTATTCATATTTTGGTCAATTGTTGATGGTATTCAAGTGGTATCTAGGTTATGAGTTTAGTTAGATTGGTCCTAGGAAAGTTAATTATTAATCCCAATAAACATCTTTCTCATGGTCAATTATGTGAAATTAAATTGCAACATTAAAAGCATGATATTTTTTAGCAGACCTATCAGATATCAATTTAGTTTCCAACATTAAATCATAAATTTTATTATCTTTCTATCAACATTCATATGTCATATGTTTTTTTTTTTTTCAAAAGAAAATATTTTCTCATTAAAATATCTATCCTAAAGGGTTTAAGTTGTATTTGAGACAAATATTTGTCTTTAGGAAAGTGTAAGTGATGTTAATCAACTCCAAACAAATATGTTAGACGCCAAGCAAATCCCTTTTCAGGAAAATATTTGACCTTAGACAAATATATTTAACAGTAAGAAGGTATTATGTTTTCCTTTTCCATTAGTTCCGAATATTTTAGATTTTTTCATAGTTAATTATTTTGCGAAGAAGGATAAAACTCATACGCATGCTCATACAAGACACACAAACATAATGCACTAAACATGGAGTCAACTATTAACCTACAAATTAATTTAAATAGTACACACATACAAGAAGGTTATCGTATAAGTAATTCAATATATCAAATTTGATACACAAAAACAGAACATTATATATAATAAGTATATAAGGACGCACACACTTTTATATTCACTCCTACATATACAGAAAGCCAAGTAAATAAAACACAAGATACAATTATATATGTATGTATAATGGCGACAAGGAATCCTCTTTCCTTTTCTTCCACCGCTCTCTCACTCTCTTTTCCTCTGCGTTCTTCAATTCTAAACTCCTCTTTCTAATCCTCTCTGCCCCCTATTCCTTGCTTTTGCTATGCGTTCGAGTACACCAAACCCTAATTTTAAATTTCCAGATCTAAAACCGACTTGCTAGCTTGCCTCTTTCTCATCGATTTTCCAGCTCCTACCATGCCGATCTCGACTCAACTATCCCTTCTGTGACTTGGCGCGGTGGCCATTTCTGATCTTCAGTATAGTTCGACTTGCTAATTCATGGAAGGCTCATACTACGCGGTGTGAACTCTGCTGTTTCCATAACAAGCTCCTCTGAGTACATATCGCGACTCGCCATTTTCAATTTTCTGGTATGCTATTCTGCAGTCTACTGAGTTGCAATTAGTCCTCCCATGAGACTGAGTATTCAGCTAACGAGAGTTATTATTGTGGTTATTTGCCTCTTACTCAGTGAGCAATTAGTTGCTAGTTTGGCTATTGGCAGATTTTGTTGGTTGTGTTGGTTCTACTTATGATTTTGTTTTTGTTACGGTTTTGTTTTTCGACTTGTGGTGTTAGTTTGATGCTTGTGGTGAATAAGTGTGGCAGTTACTAGTGATTATCGGTGAGTGGAGGATATGCAGTATTTGTAATTCTTGGATCTATTTTGGATGTACTGTGAGTTCCTGGGTTCTCTGGTCATCGACAAATCCAGTACCATTGGTGAAGCTCTAGCTCTCGTCGGTGCTGTTTTTATCGGTGCATTTCTTTGCTCATGGTATTTCCAGAGTATGGCCTTATTGGTGATGTCATGGTCTTCAAGTTTATTCTTTGGACAAAGCATGTATCTGCTTATATTGCTACTGTTCATTTGGTAGCGATGTACGTGGAGCTAGTGAAATTCTTGTTTGCTAATGTAGCAGATAATGGAAGCTGTACTCTTTTGTGCGACTCAAGAAGTATGGTCTCTGCCCATTCCCTTTGGGTGTGGCTCAAGATCAACCATGTGAAGCTGTCTTTTCAGCTCTTGAAAATGTAATGTTATGTCTGTAACTATGTAATGTACCGTCTCCTTGCGTGGAGTACAAATGAAATTATATTGTAGTCTAGTAATTCAGCTAGTTCCAGTGCTGTAAGCCTGATAGGTAGAGTGGACGGAACACTATAAACTCCGTAGGCGGTGGACGGTCCACCTTAAAACCGAACTAGTTGATTGTAACCGCAATCACCTGTACCACATTGTAATTTTATTAATGGTTATAATAAAAAGTGTTACGGATCACTATAAAAACCGGCTGGCCTTGCCAAAAAAAATATGTATGTATGTATGTATGTATGTATATATATATATGTATGTATATGTGTGTATATATATATATATAAGTATATTCACACACACATATATATATATATATATATATATATGTGTGTGTGTGTGTGTGTGTGTGTGTGTATGCGCGCACGTGTATGTTTGTATGCGCGCCCACACACACACACAAATGTAGCAACATTACTCACGAAATCAAAGTGCAGAACTTCGATGCATGAAATTATATACTATGATAAATATGGTTATTTCATATATATTGTAGATGAGTCAAATCCTATCAATGGTAACCTTACTTCAACTCATGTTAAAGCGGTGAATGTTTGTCGAACAAATATTTGGTAATATATTTTTTTTTACTAGCTTTCACCTTGACCATCTTCCTTTCAACATATACAGATACTTCCTCCAACTCTACTCCTCTCTTGCCCTACAATAGCTACTCTATGGTAATAACAACCTGTCAGTCCCAACTCATCACTTATCCGAGTAGCTACTCTACTCTAGCACATATTTTATGGGCAGTATTTGGTGGAAAAGTATTTACGGTTGTACTTAAAAAAAAAACTAATTATTAAAATATATTATATGTAAATCTAAATTGAATGATAGTAAAATATGTAATCTAGCCCTAATTGAAATAGATAGACCTGTTGAAAAATACAACATTTTTAATATTGAAAATTTAATTTAATTTTCCATTATAAAAGCTGTTTGCCGGTTAGGTTGCTATATAAACTATAGAACTAAATTTTTAAGGATTAATTGACAGGAATAATCTATAGTTTAACGTGTCTTCCCATAATAATCCCAAGTTTGGATTATTTTAAAATAATCCCAAGTTTAAGGGGTCCCTTCCCATATTGATCCTGATGACTTATTAACTTGTTGTAGTCGGTTACAAAACTCAAATTTGTCTTCCCCAAACTAGTTTCCCACACCATAAAATTATATTTACTTGTTTGGGGAAGACAAATTTGAGTTTTGTAACCGGCTACAACAAGTTAATAAGTTATCGGGATCAATATGGGAAGGGACCCCCTGAACTTGGGATTATTTAACAATAATCCAAACTTGAGATTATTATGTGAAGACACGTTAAACTATGGATTATTGTTGTTAATTAATCCAATTTTTAATCCTATATTCGTAAGGTGAAACTGTTAGGTCTAAAAATAGAAATGCCCCTAATTCCACAATATAAATAAACTGACGTTCACTTTCTAATCTCTCTTTTGCGCCTCCTTTCAAAGTTGGAACCCTAAGGGCATGGAGCCGATGGATCACGAAGATAGTTATATTAGTGATGCCGAAGCTTTCTCTTTTGTCATAGAAACTCTTAACAACGTCGCAGCGGTAACCTTTTCTATATCTCAAATTGAATTTATTGTATTCGACGGCTTATTCTGCAAGCACTTCAAATTTGCAAAAAGAGTTCTTTTCTGTTTTGATGTTCGTGGATTATAGCTTAAACTTGACCAGAAGTACTGAATTTGGCTGTTTGATTTTAATTAATGACATAGAGTTTGATATAGAGTTGACCTGACTTCAATATGTCTATAATTTGAATTTGATGAATTTTAACAGTGTTTAACATGTTTGGCAACAGCAAATATAGGTTTTAAGTTACTTTTGGAACATAACTGCTTGAATGCTGGATAACCACTTAAGTTTTTTTTTTTTTTCCTTAAAAGCAGGTTTGATAAGTTAATAGAATCATTTAGTATTTTGCAGCTAATTACCAAAATTTCAGTTATTCCTCCAACGCTGTTACTTTCTGCTGGTCACTTGATTCTACTTGAAAATAACATGGTTGTTGCCAAACGACTTCAAGATTACTCTGTGCTACATGGTTACTTTCATTATTCTTCTTTCTGTGATTCGTAATAGAAGTTCAATACATAGATATATGTAATCACGTGCGTTTGACTGGCTAGTCTAATTAATATACCTTATAATAGTTAAAATAACGGATAACGTTGATTTTTGTGATACTGAGTATAACTGGAGCAGTATATAGGTTGACATTGAGCTTTGAGATAAATAAATAATTTTCTCACGTAGCTAGTTCTTTATATAATAATCCGGTTATATTAAGTACTTTCATTCTCTATGCCTTTTTTATGGGTATCTCAAGGCTCCAGGTGAGATCAACTTGACACACAGAGATCAGTATGCAGAAATAGTTAATATTCTCGATCCATTTAGTAGAAGTCCAAGGGATGATGCATTGCTTGTGGTAAGCAGTTAAACAACATGCATTAGATTGAAGTTTTAAAGTATTAACTATTGCTGTTGAATACCTAACTTTTGAGGTTACATTTACCAGACAACTTTGAAGGCACTCACGGGAGCTGTTTCCAAGATAAACATTGTTTATCATGCATCTCTACTGCGTAATGTATGTTATATCACATCACTGTTTTCTTCTTTTAGATATGCATCACATTATATTTTAAATTGCAGATATTTTCCATTTGTTTATGGGACTATGAGCTCGATACAAGAAAAGTAATATTGGATCTGATAATAAATTTGGTATGTTTCTTCTTGGATTGCATCATTTGAAATTTTACTAGTTGTATGATAGTATGACGTATCATGTTCTTAGGCTGCTGTTCCAGACAAGTATCTGGATGGCTGCTTGCAAATGCTTGTAGCAAATTTTGTGCCACCTAGGCGAATTCGTGAACGGTATGCTGATAAATTGGACATCCGTCACGAGCTATACCAAGCATTGGATGACATTGCTTACTTGGTACCTCGTGCTCCCTTGATATTAAGAGAAGCAATCGATCAAAATATGCCAAGAGTAATCGATCCTAAAGAGGTACCATCCCAATATTAAGTGTTATGTTTCTTAAACTTCTTGGTTCCAAGACATCCATATAAAATATAAATAAACTCTTACCACAGCTCAGACACATACACAATCTTAATGCATAGAAGGTACTGGTCTAATAGGAAAATTTTGGGGTACTATTTTCCCACAAATTGCATGTTTGCCTTTGTTGACAGCTAAAAATAAATGAATACAAACTTGAATTAGAGTAAATGTAAGTGATTGTTATGCATAATGAATGAGTGTTATTATTTATTGTTAATTAATACACGACAACATGTAGTAGATAGGAAGTTTTTTTGGAAGTGAAAAGTTTCATTGCATTTTAATTATCTTGCAAATTGAATATGTGTTGTAGAAATCAAGATGATTTATTGCAAAGTCTTTTCGCATTATATGTTAATTCTTATGGGAACTCCTGCCTTTTTTTTTGAGTTAAGACTTATTTGGTAGATGCTTTCTCGATATATGTTTGTATGCTATGCTCTAATAGATGCTGCCTGGACGTTGTTCTTCTAATTTCCCATATGTTTTCTATTCTGTTCTCTCGCTTAATTTTTTTCGATGTTTTGTTTGTACCTCCTAAGTACCAAAATATGCTCTTAGGGTATTTATATCTTTCTCATTTTCACTGGATGTGTTCCTGATTTGTTCAGTGTATACACTGACTAATATTTGTCAAATTTGTGGGATGTCGTGGTATTAATGAACCATATTCAGATCGTTACATACAATTTTTTATTTGTTTACCTGAAAGTCCATATCATTTATACATCGTGAGATTGGTCATAATTGCTGCTTGTTGCAATGTTTCTGTAATATTTGTTTTGGCATGGATATGTTTTAGGACTGTACCATAGGATTCATAGGATCCAAAGGGTGGTGTTGCGTCTGTTCAAGTGTTGATCACAATTTCATTTATAATGGCAAATGCAGTGTAAAGAATTATAGTTTTGTAAGGATTGAACCTTGGAGAGTTATATTCGTTTCAAATATATTATTATTAGAGATTAGAGATGCCAGATTTATATGATCTGTTTCTAAGTTATCGAATGCTAGCAGAACTGAAAAAAGAAAAGACGCTATGGAAAAATCAAGCAAGCAAAATAAACTATGAACTAGATGTTAACCAAAGAGAGCAAAATAATAATATGGAATCGCAGTAATGATTCTTAAACAGGAAAAACAATGATTAGTTGGCCTATCATCAATAAAGTAATAATTCTTGATTTATTTACGATCATGAGTTCTACAACTTAATTCCTGAAGAAGAATTATTATGACTAGAAAGTACCAAAATTATTCTTAAAACAGGGAAAAAATGATTATTTGGCCTATCATCAATAAAGTAATAATTATTGATTTATTTACAATCATGAGTTGTTCTACAACTTGATTCCTGAAGAGGAATTATCATGTCTAGAAAGTACCAAAATTTAAACTAAAACCCTAGAATTTTAACCCAAGTCAACATCAATGTTTCAAACCTCAAATTTCGTTTACATTGCACCGTCAGATTTCTGCATGAGATATCTCAGACAAAATGATGGTGTTTAGAGTGGACATCTTGGGTCTTAAGGTACATCTTAGGATCATCTCGGTGTAGCTTACATATCCAAAGTTGATGTTATAATCCTCTTTTCTGAAACACTGAAATATATGAAAATTGTTTGTTTTGGCTCGTTAAGACCAAAAGCAAAAGATTTCGCTAAGGATTAGGTAAATAATAATTGGTTGGGTAGTCTCTACTGAATCCATATGAAAAAGTCCAAAAAAAAAAAAAAAAGTACATGCTGAAGAATTGTGTTTTTTTTTGGGGTGAGACTTCAGACTGAGATTTCGATTCATGTGTTCGGTAAGAACTGAACATTCCGGACGAGATGAGTATCAAAGACGATGCAAATGAGATTTGGGCACTGTTTCAATTTTCGGTCATCTCAGCCGAGATCTCAATAGTGATATCGGGAAGATACTAGCGGATCGACACACACATATTTAGTTCAAAGAAGTTCAGTTTAACCACGATTCGTAAAGTGTACAGTAATAGTGCACATTTATTATTTTTTAAACTGATTATTTAAGAGTGAGACGACATCTTTTCCTCAAATTTGAAGAACCTTTAGGTTTAGAGAGGTCTGTTTTTTCAAGGTTTTGTGGTTAGGCTGAGGGTTTGTGCACGTGCAAGATAATTTCATTTTCAGAGCCGTAGCCCTGCAAGGTTGGAAGTTAATTGTGGTTGAACGGTGGTTGGGGTTTGGTATTTAAAACACGGGTTCTACCAGCTGATCTTGGCATCCACTCCTTTGTTCTGTTACAAACATCATAGTTGACCTCATAGGGTCAAATAGTAGTCAAATGGAGCTTTTAGGATGATAGGTTATGATGCCACAGGCTGCCTCTTTGGTTGGTGGAAGTCTATGGAGGTTTTAGGATCTGGAGCAGGCTCAGTTCTTCTGTAGCGTTTTTGTTTTGGGGTTCCCTTTATTCGTGGAGGCCGTTGATTCGAGGTTCTGGAGTTTGCCTTGTTCTCCCCCTACTAATTAAATGATAAACGAGTAGTCTAAAATGAGATGCAAAAGGGGTGCTACTAAATAGGGATGCCCTGGAGCATGCCTCTCTCTTACTCTCTCTCTATCCATCTCTCTGTGTGTGTGTGTGTGTGTGCGTGCGTGCGTGCGTGTGCACATACAATATTGTAGTAGTTGGGCTAGTTTCTATCACGCTAACATTATAGACAGATAATAAATCAAGGTTAGCTGTACACAAAATGATGTGCGTATGTATGTAATTAAGTTATCGACGATGATCATAGTACCAGCTTTATGAGCAGAGTTGGAAAAGTATTGTAAACTTAAATGGAAAGAGAATACCCACTTTGTTTAGCATGGCGTAGATTCCAAGGCATTGATGCTTAAATTTGTGAATCGTAGTTGTTATCAGACATCTTTTACCTCTATTTATGATGTTGTTTGGCTTGCATAGAATGATGATGTTGTTTGGCAACGACCTGTGCGTGTAGAATCACGCTCGGGAGCCATTGATTTAGCATGACATTTGACGGATGAATTAGATCTTTTGATCCGACAAGGTTTAAACAATTTCTTGATCGTCTCGAATACTCCTTCCGTGTAACTTGGCCTGACTAGCTCCCAGGGAAGCAATGCAGTAGTTGGATGAAACCTTCTCAAGGATAAATGACGTTCCAGAGAGATTTAGCTCAACATATTCAAAGCACATCTCATCTTCGATAAGATGTACTTTGGGGGGCAAAATGTTAGCCTGCTTTGTGACCAGGCTACCCAAAGCAAAGATCATGTTGACACCTGGGTAAATGCTCTCTCATATGGAATCTCTGGATAACATCGCTCTCCGGCATTGGACGCATCATCAAAAGACACAAGGCAGTTAGGTCAAAATCACAACATCAGTATAAACTGGCCCGAAACCCCTATCAAATGACCTCATTTGGATCTATTCACCTCATATACTCGTAGCCCTTTGAATTAGCTTCAGTTTGAGCTTTGGTTTGGCTCAATCGGACTTACGGTTTGAAAGTTACGCCCATTTCCGTGAACGGGTGTAAGCTGGCATATGACCGCGATCCGATCCGCCCTTGCCTACGCGATCCGATCCGCCCTTGCCTACGCGATCCGATCCGCCCATCCGACCTTGCCTACGCGATCCGACCTATGACCGTGATCCGACCCATGACCGCGATCCGACCCATGACCGCGATCCGACCCATGACCGCGATTTAACCTTCGGACCTATTCACACGCGGCTTGTTTTGACCTATTCTCAAGGCTACTGGCTCTCCTATTTTTCTGGATCGCCTGCCACGTACCCCATCACGAACTAGTCCTCCCAGGAGCTTTCCTACAGCTATAAATACACCTTCAGAGGGCATTTTCAGAGGACTTTTGGCATCTCAACCTCCATGGCTGCCATGGCCAACACTCCTCCATGAATAACCACCATCTTCATCAATAAATTCAATGGATTCGGAGAGAATTATTCATTGAATTCAAGTGATTGAAAGACAATATTCATTGTAATTGTAATCTATGAGTGAAATGAGAAAATATGAAGTGGACGTAGGTTCGTTAACGCCGAACCACTATAAAAATCCTGTTGTCTTGCTTTTTCTCTTATTTTTCAGTTATTCCTTCATATCATATGCTCGAAATACGACGGTTTGGGTGTTAGAGCCAAATTTTGATCTAACAATCTACATCTTTATTTTCTTGTCTAACTCTCAGGTGTAATATATCTGACATCGTCTTTTTTGCATATAGGTAATTAATTTTCTTGTTAAATGTATGATTGAGTTGGAAAATCGTATAGTTGGAGAAATTATGTGTACACAAAATGATGTGTGTGTATGTGTGTAATTAAGTTATCGACGATGATCATAGTACCAGCTTTATGAGCAGAGTTGGAAAAGTATTGTAAACTTAAATGGAAAGAGAATACCCACTTTGTTTAGCATGGTGTAGATTCCAAGGCATTGATGCTTAAATTTGTGAATCGTAGTTGTTATCAAACATCTTTTACCTCTATTTATGCAATGTATAGCCTGTTTGCTATTCTTCCAATCTCTGGTTTATCGTTTCAGTTTAACTAAAAAATACTTTCATTTTTTGACATTCTCATAAAAAAGTGATTATTTACTTTACTATCTACATCTTTATTTTCTTGTCTAACTCTCAGGTGTAATATATCTGACATCGTCTTTTTTGCATATAGGTAATTAATTTTTTTGTTAAATGTATGATTGAGTTGGAGAATCATATAGTTGGAGAAATTATTGGAAGCACACTGCTTGCTAAGGTGATAGAATTGCTTGTAGACATGGATGTAAGCACTACTTTTCCTCATTAAACTTGAATAAGATTGATGTCTTTTGAAAAATAGCAATCCTCTAGTGTTAATTTTTTAATCCACTGTTCAGGTTAATATACAGTTGGAAGATATTCCAAAGGAAGATAATAATATAGGAATATTTGAGTTCGAACTAGAAGATGGTGATGAAAATGGTTATGGCACAAAGGTAACGTGTCATGCACAATAATCAATAGTTTGCACATTTTAAACTTTGATATTGTTCTCCTTTATAATAATGTTATCTTCTTCTTCTCTCTAGTCGCTGAAAGAAGGGCTTCTAGGTAATGCATTTGCGGAAAAACTAGACAGTCTAATGGTGATTGTATGTGAATATCTTCATGCATGTGCATCAAATGGTCGCTTAAAGACGGTAATTTTTGTCCAGTGAACATAAACTCTCTCTCTTTCTCCCTAGTGTTATGATTCTCTGTTTTGTTACTGTTTGGTGTAGAACTACTTACGAGAGTTTTACTGATTCCTTAGCATCCAGTTGCCAGTCTTACCGTAAACTGAGCAAGTACATAAAACTCTGTTAATATACTAAGAAACATAAGATATGGTATTCTCTCTTCTCAGTTTCTTATAGTGGAGTATCCTATAAAATAACAGATCTTCAATTAAAGAAAAATATATTCATTTGCGTGACAGTTGAGCTATCGCTGTATGATTGATGATTCCATCCAACAAGTGCGCCACATAATATTGTATAACAATCTTTATGTAAACGAGTACTTTGTCATGTGCGATGTACGTGCGCAAGTGGAAGTCTTATTAAAAAATATATCTATTTGTAAGGTTGTTTGGATTTTATGGTATGACTTTACCTTTATCTGTATTATACATCTCATGATATCTTGCCTCTTAGTGAGTTTCTCATAATCCTCTGCTTTATAATGTCTGTTAATTGGTAAACACTTGGTTGTAGATGCATAATATGGCTCAGTTGACTTTTTATTATATCCTTACGAATAGCTTGGTAATGGATTATGGAATTGTTCGTTTTAGGAAAGAGAATGTTTTTTTATAGATAATTTTGTTTTGGTGTTCCTGGAATTTAATCATTAACCTGGTAGCTAAGATATTAGAGTTGAGAATTCAAATAGTCATGATACATAGATTTGAAATAAGCACAATATGGGACAGTTTTTTTTGGCAAGAGTATCAGCACCGTGATATTTACCGACTAATTTGATGAGCTTCATGTTTGACCCATTAAGCACCCGGGTGTAAAAACAGAATACAGATGTAAGTTACATTAAGCATAAGAATCATTATTCATGGTTTTCCAGTTTAAATTTATATTGCCCAAACTGAACATGCATGATGTATCATTGGCTTTGCAGGAGGTTTTGCTAATGTTGTTAAAATCAACACATAAGCTTGTCTTTCCACGTGTATATTAGCAAAGTGTAAGTTACCAAGTAGTTAATATGCTGCCTTGTAAACTTCAACAAAAGAAGCCAGGAATTCCAAACTAATGAAAACAATGTACATATATAAGCTCGTGAAAATAGCTAAATCCAAGATGGTAAAAGCTTACTTTTATGGAATCTCACGAAACCCTGTTCTCTCTTGTTTAAGTACTTTATACACATGAAATCCATCGAAGACATTATTATATAATCAGGTAATGTGATTCATTGAAGGGTCCTTGCAGATAGGTGGAAATATTATCACACTGATATGAGAATAAATATTATGGGCAAATGTTCTGTTAATTCTCGCCATAAAGCAATAAAACTAAAATCTGAAATATGAGGTTCAGCTACAGATCAAATAACAAATCACTGAGAAATATATATATATATTTGTAACAATGATGATGATGATAATCCAATGTCTTTTCAGCAATTTTTGAATCAGTAGAGCCTCTCCTAATCACAGAGCCGACAGATTTCTTCAGTCTTTTCAAATCGGACTAAAAAGCGTCCCGTCTCCGCTGAAGCCATCGAATCCCCATCAGACTTCCACCTGCATCCAATGTTGTATCTGCTACTGCAACATCCATGCCAGGTTTTGTCCCTAGTGATGCTCATTCTATTTTGTCCCGCCTAATTATGCCGCTTTTCTAGTTTGCTCGATTAACTGCCCAGGCCTCTGTTGCCTCCAAAGTAGTCTAGTCTTACGCTTTTTTCTCAGGGCACTCTGGTGCCCATATTTCATGGGATGCTCAAGCTCTCTCTTCCTCCTTAGCTCGGACCGGGGCTGTTCATTTAAACCGTCTGCCTGTTCTTGCCTCAAACTTAGCTTCGACTGTCCATACTGCCTCACTGTACATTGTTTTACATTGTTTCAGTGCTGCCTTTAACATCTGCCCAAGATGGTGCACATTTTAGCACTCTGTCAGCTTTGTGTTCGAGCTGAAACAATTTAAATAATAGCAATAGTCTACTGATTTCTTTAATCAAATTAAGTAATTCCAAGACCAAAAAGTTTCGTAAGCTTTAGTAAGTGCAAATAATAAGTAGTATATGAATATTGCAATAAGGCACATGTAAATCAAGGACTAATGTCCTCATGTTAATGCAATATCCTTATCAGATTAGTAATATTTAACATCAACATTTAACAAATCAATAATATAAGGTGTAACATAATGGTCAGTTAAATAGTGATACAGACTTCATTCATCCAATCATTTTTGTGCAGTGATGGTTGCCTGGTACGTATTAGTCATTTCATGAAACCTTTGGGGTGTGATATATGTAACTTCCACTGTAAGAGTGGAGGCCGTCACTATAAAAAAGGAATAAGCACAAAATCAGAACATATAACTTGAAGTTTTAAGGGACCTAAAAGAAACATGCACAAAAAGAAAACGATTGTTATAATATTAGAAACCAAGATAAGGGAGACTGCTCTACGTATTACAATATATTTAATAATATGCATAAAGGAGCTAGAGAACGGAACTCATACCATTTGAAGATGCCTGAATAACTTTTTTCTCTTTCACATTTCAGTGGACGACATATTTGCAATAAAACTAAAGCAACATTCATATATTCATCTCCAATCTCCCGTAAACACATTTCCAGTTCTGTATATATTCGTCTCCAATCTCCCGTAGACACTTTCAGTTCTATATATATAAGTGTATAGAAAATAAAATAAAATTCTCAGTCTCAGATCAACTAATACAAAGAAGATTACAATGTAAAATAAATTAAATATATGCAAAACTAACATTTTTTCCATAACTGTCTGATAGATATGTTATAAAACTTAAGAAAACCCCGAACTTCTAGTTCACAAAGAAGGAACAACTAAAAATAAAATCTAACATGAGACAACACCTTCCTGAGCTATTTTCTACTGTAGCTTAACCCAAAAGTAGCAAGGGAACTGCTCCAGAATCAGCCGCAAATGAGGCTTTGAATCTAGATGTATTGTTTTGAACCCGGATGTATTTGAAATCACATTGGAATTTGCTATTTTTTTGGGTAGAAAGTGTGAAGAAAAAATGGGATTAGAAATCGAATGGAACGGCTAAAATGTGTAGAATTTGGAAGACAGTGGACCTTGGATTGAGGAAGCTTATTATTATTTTGTGTTGTAAATGGAAGGACAATTTTGAGAGTACGAAAAAAGCATCACTTCGTCAAGTATTTGCTTTATATATAAGATATTTCAAAATAAAATTGCCTTTAGTCCTCGCATATTTACAACCTATGTTCCCTTCATCATATATTATGAAGTATTAACACTGCTGAAAACAGTATCGTTTTTCACTGAAATTCCTTACGAAGTAGGACACGTTGACTCCGTTTCCTTCTGTTATTTCAAAATATATCGAAAGCGCGTTCGTGAAATACCTCCACATATTTCCTACCTTCACGTGAAGGATTTGTTTTTGTTGCAACGAGAAGAATTTAGGAATTTGGTAAGGCTTTCATGTAGCATAGGAGTTAAAGCACCCTATACATCATGATATGTAGTGCAAGTTAAACTTAATACTTTCTAAAAAGTTATACCACATTATTTTCTCTTGTCTTGTTACGTGATATGTAGTTAATGCCTCGTTGTTATCCTGCTATAACCCAGCTATACATCATATCGGATTTGTACCGCTATGATTTTTCGAAATAGCCTTTCCGCTTTAGTTTTCGCTATATCCGATATATTCTAATATTTCGCTATATCTTCTTGAAAAGAAATAAATTGAAAAATGACATTTATGCATTACAAAAATTATGAAATTAATTGTTTAATTAAATTTTTTAACATATTTTCAGAAAAGAAATACTCTAGTATTCTATTAAAATTACTTAAGTTGAAAAACAGTTTACGTTTATTATAATGTATTTACACCTGTTTTATTTAAAATTAAAATATATTAATTGTGATTAAATTGAATGTTAGTTTCTCATTTAATCACTGTTAATATTTGTGTGGAAACAATAATTATGTTATTTAAACGACATTTTAGAGTCGTCTCTATATCCATGCTATATCCTCGTTGTATATCTCCGCTATGACGTTTTGCACCTTCGTCGCGTTGAATCTGCCGAGCGTTTTAATTGTACATGATACGTGCATCATTTTGTATGCTATGTTTGCAGATGTTGATAATTGCACCGGTTATCATAAGTGTTTGTTTTAATGTTCAAAAGGATTAAGTGATGTGACTGTCTAGGGCGTACTTATCATTATATGGTGTGATATTAATGTGAATAATATGTAAATAATTTGCACTGGTTTTGTTTTTTGGAGGTATATATATGAGATAGGATCAAGAATACCCCAAACTACAACCCTCTGATTTTCATTACACATTACGGTACCTCTCTCTCCACTAACTCTCGCTCTCCCTCCACTTATTTAAATGAGTGGGTATAAATGAGGGACAATTGGAGTGTTCGGAAATAGGATCAAGAGCACCCCAAACAAAGAGTTCAACACGCCTTTAACCTCCCTGGTTTCTACCATACATTCCCGTTTCTCTCTCTCTCTCTCTCTCTCTCTCTCTTTCTTTCTTTCTTTCTTTTCCCACTAACTTATTAAATTATAAATGAGTGGTCTAATATGGGGTGCAAAAGGGGTGATACCAAATAGAGGTGTCCTAGAGCATGCCTCGTGCATGTGTGTATCATATTTTATGCTATATTTGCAGATGATAATGTTGATGTTTGTGCATTATCATAGATGATTAGTGTCGATGTTCAAAAGGATTCAGTATTAGTGATACATGTTTGGGTGGGGCATGTGGAATTGTGATATTATTATTGACAGTGTTCCAATACAAGGACTTATTTTTAAGACTGACTGTCTTGGACATCTTCTAATCAGGTTTTTGAAATTTTATCCCAAGCCTTCCGTCGAACTGTGATGAATGCTTACAAGTCAAAGTTTGCTCAGGTACTATCTACTTGCTCATTTGCTAGAAGGATGGAATATTTTATCTAATTAAACTTTAAGCAATTCCGTTAAATTTGGACAAACCAGTATCATCACAGATTCACAAATGTTGTCATATAAATGAAAATAAAATATATAGTGTACTGTACTATGCCAAATTGCCAATCATTTCTTTCAGTATCCGATGAGAGAGATTTGATAAACCCAATATAAATAATAATTGAAAGAGTTTATGTCAAGTATTGTCCTACCCCTCTGTCATGTTTTGTCCAATATTTTGACTTGCAGTTTCAAAATTCTCCCTGACAAGAGATAAGTTTTAGTGAATGTGCAATATTATGCCAAAGTTCATGTAGATTAAAACTTGCAGTAAAATGTACATTTATATAAAGGTTTTTTTTTCCTGCCTTTTGTTTTTGTGTTGCGGGCATGTGCATGTGTTCAATCTAATTTAGGGCTACATATATTAGCTGAGTGCACAGCTTTTAAGTTTCTTATTTTGACTTGGCTGTTGCTACTTTCGGCAGTTTGTGATGTTCTATGCTTGTTCGCTTGATCCTGAATATTGTGGCAAGAAGTTTGCATGTATGCTTAGAGATATATTTGTCTCCAGTGACTGCGATCAGATTTCAAGGTTCGTAAGCCCCTCAGTAAAGCTGTTGCGTACCTTTATGTGTTACGGATAGTATGAGTTATGTATGGCAGAAAAGTCTAATGATCAAAGTACAGTTGGTATTTGGTGTAGTTACAACAGTTGATGGTTATCAGTGATTTTGACTACATATGGCTTTATGTTTGACAATGAAACCTTAGTTTCTATGTGCATATTTTTTGTTTTCTTGAGGGAAAGGGGAAAAAACATTTGAGACTTGTGACTATACGCATATCCGACCAATATCATTTCATCAAAACCTGTCAAAACACGTTAAATTGAGCCAAGCTAAATATGACTTCATAGACTATATTTGCTAAACTTTATTTTATTATTTTTATTATTATTGCTTTTTATTGTTCTATATTATTAGTTATTGCACTAGGCATCAACATATTTTTTGAAACGTGTTTAGAAAGTTGTAAACTGTGGCGTAAAATAACCTGGTTACAAAATATATGCACTTTTTGAATATCTTTTCAACCATTGAAGTTCCGATTTATGTGTTGCAGAATGAGTTCAATTTCATATCTTGCTAGTTTTTTGGCTCGAGCAAAATTTATGCCATCTTCTCTTGTGGCGGAAATACTGCAAAGGTATATTTCGTATTCCTTATATTATATATACATATACATGTACATGTATAAAACAATATCAGCATAGACATTTCCCTTGGTACTTTTATTGTCTAATACAATACTTTTTCTTCTTCAGTTTAGTTGGCTGGTGTCTTGGTTATTATGAAAAACATCAATTCGAGGGAATGGTCTATCTGAAGTTTCATCGAGTTTTTTACTCTGGATGTCAGGTTAACTATTACTTTGTTTCCTAATTATTTTAGTCAACTGGGATTTCGTGTGTGCTTCGTGTACGTTACTTCTTCTTGTATGAAGTGGCATCCTTTGTATTTTCCACAAGTTACATTCAAATATACTCTTCTGCCTACATTTTTTTATTTTTTATTTTAATCCAAAACACCTGGGACAATTGGTAGTTTTCATGTATATAACCAACCACGTCAATTTTTTTCCTCTTATCTTATATTTATCAAAGAGTGTTTATAGTCCTTTTTATTTCACATAATTATTATTGTATACTCCGGGTGCAGGCGATAATGTACATCCTTTGCTACCACATGAGATCTTTATTGGATGCTGATCTCATATCACCCCTTTTGAAACTTGAATCAGTGCTGTGTTGCTCTTTGAACCCTTTGAAGGTACTTTCTGTAACTTGTATATCAATAATACCTCTATACACACCCTCTGGGTTATAGATTTTAATTCAGTTGGCTGGTTTCTCACAGGTTTGTTTGCCGATAGTAGTAAACGAGTTTGCACGTCAATCTGACGCTGCAAACTTATTTCAAGTGCCCACAACTTACACTGATGAAAACCTACTGGACTCTCAGTTCTCCAGAGCATTTGGAGGAATTGAGAGGCTAGATATGTTTTTCCCTTTTGATCCATATCTTTTGAAAGAATCTGACAGGTATTTTCGTTTGATCCTTGTGAAGATATCTACTACTACTTCATGACTAACTTTTTAGTGCTATTTTTTTTTTTTTTTTATATACTTCATTGACAATTTTTATTTTAGATTCATTAGGCCCATCTACAATTTTTGGTCGGCAAAAACGTGCAACTACGTTGTTTCGGAGGATGAAGAGCTCGATGCTCCAGAAGACGACCAACTTATTGAATGCCACAGCGGTTTTGATAATATTAGCGAAAAATCCGATGATGACGAAGATGACGATGATGACATTGAATTACCTCCAGACATTGAATTTTCACTAGACAAGATGTCAATAACACCCAAAGTTTCCTATCTTCTTCCTTTGGAAAATAAACTGTCTAATGGCATGCAGATGCCTGCCAGAATTAGGCCTTTGGTTAGCCCTTGACCCGTCTTGGCTTGATCATAGTTTTGGCTTTTAAATTTATAGTGATGATAATACTAGTATATTTTAGTCATGTGATGGTTTTATCATTGTTGGTCCTAATGATTGTGCAAGTACATTTTTTGATATGTATTACAACGATAATTATATTAGTTGTATATTGGTTGATCATCATAGCATATTGGGTGATATAGTTATGGTAAAAGCTATGCTATGGGCAAGATGATATGCTTGATGGAATTGACTTAAAAAATATTTTACCATGTTTTGTTTTTAAATGTTTTTTGTGTACATGTATGTACTTTTATTGCAATTTGGACAAGTTACACTAGTAGCAACTTTAAAATATAAGGCTAAAAACGCTGCATTTGGCTTCTCTGCTTATTAAGGCACTCTTAATTATTGAAGTGTACGTGATCGTACCATCAATATGTAAGGGGTGATTAAATCCCTTTCAATGGATAAAACCCAAATTGGATCTTGCAAGAACAATAGATTTAAATAATTATTAATCATAGACCACAAAAAAAAAAAAAAAAAAAAAAAAAAAAAAAAAAAAATTTGAAACTAGAGAGAATACACAATATTTATAGTGGTTTCACTATCGTAAGATAGTATACGTCTAGTAGGGAAGAGATCTTATCAATATTTAAGAGATTACACAGTATTACGGTGGAGCAAAGAAATGAAAAAAATGACATAATAGATGATGATATTAACATTCTCTAGGGCTCTCTTTATATAAAGAAGATTTACTTGGGATGAAGTAATTAATTTACGTAAATAAATCAATGCATACAAGAATAATATGCATATCACTCGCATTAATTTTCTTTTTATATAATTGATTGATAACATTCTCCGTTAATCAATTCTATTTCAATATGATTTATTTTCGTTTCTTCTTTCATAAAATATGATAACAAATATATGATGAATATCTTCAAAATCCCTATCTCTTTGATATTTATTTCCATTTCTTTTATGCACAAAAAGGTAAATGATATACCGAGAATATCTCCAAAATCTATTTAATTTTGGAAGTATTGTATCATTAAAATTCTAATAATCTCCACCTTGATGCAATATCTCTTCATACGTGAAGAATGACATATTTTCTCATGACTTCAACCAAGTCACTCTCTTCCATACAGTGCTACCATGTTGCATCTAACACTTCATCAAGTGAATTAAGTTCGAGCAATGCTCGAACTTAGTAGCATGTAATGCCTTCGTAAGTATATCCGTTGCGTTGTCATCTGTGTGAACCTTATTAAGATGAACGAACTTCTCCTTATTCATTGAGATAAAGAAAGACTCTTACCTTCATATGCTTTGTTCTAAAGTTGAAAGACAAATTTTCAGCTAAATGAATTGCACTTAGACTGTTATAATTCACCAAACAATTATCTTGAACAAGCCCCAAATCACACAACCTCCTCTTCAAATAAAGTGTCTCCCTAGCTGCTTCAGTTGCAGTTATTAACTCTGTCTCTATGGTAGACAAAACAACAATAGTCTGCAACCTTGCTCTCCAACTAATAGCTGTTCCTCCAAGAGAGTACACATAGCCCGAGGTTGACTTCCTTCTATCTCTATCTCGGGCATAATCTGAATCACAAAATCCGACCAAGTTGAAATCTTTATTTCTACCGCAAAAAACAAGTCCATAATCTGATGTTCCTCTAAGATATCTGAAAACATACTTTGCTGCTTTCTAATGCAATTTTTTGGGATTTGCCATATATATCTACTAACTAATCCAATAACCTGAACAATGTCATACCTAGTGCATACCATAACATACATCAAGCTACTTGCTGCACTCGCATAACACACCTTTATAATATAGGCTTTGTCCTTTTCTAAGATTAGAGAGCCCTTGTTAAAAAGCTGTATATATAAAGACATGAGTGTACTGATAGCCTTTGCTTCATCCATGTCAAACCGAGCAAGCACATTTTGGATATATTCCTTTTGAGTAAGTCTCAAAAGTCCAAGCTTTCTATCTTTTTGGATTTCACTCGCCAAAATTTCCTTTGCTTCTCTAAGGGTTTTCATTTTGAATTTCACTTTTAATTTTAACTTCAACTCATTAATTTCAGTTTTTGTCCTTAGAAGCGATCAACATATCATCCACATCTAAAAGCAAGTGCACCCAATTACTATTCTTTAAATGCTTGAAATAAATACATGCATCTTTAGTGCTACGATCGAAACCATGTGAAAACATAAAAGAATCAAACCTTTTGTACCATTGTCTAGGCGACTGTTTTAGATCCTAAAGAGATTTCTTCAACCTGCATACTCAATCCGACTTTCCATCTACAATAAATCCTTCTGGCTATATCATGTAAATGGTTTCCTCCAAATCACTATGCAAGAAAGCAGTCTTCACATCAAGTTGTTCTATCTTCAAATCGTGAGCAGCAACTAATGCAAGTATGATTCAAATTGTACTTTGTCTAATAAATGGAACAAATATTTCATCATACTGCAACCCGTTTCTTTGTGAAAACTCTTTGGTTACTAATCTTGCCTTGTATCTACCATTATCTTTCACCTTGAACACCCACTTGCAACCTATGACTCGGCTTCCTTGAGGTAATGGTACGAAATCCCAATTCTTGTTCTTTTGCAAAGACTGTATCTCCTCATCTATAGCGCAATTCCACTTTGAGCCATCACTCGACTTCATGACTTCTTCAAGGCTCAAAAGTTCATCATGAATTACATGTAAAACATACTTAAACTGATCATCAAGGCTCAATTTTGCATACTGTCAATCTCTATATTTAATTGGAGCTGTCATTGGTCTCTGACTAGCCCGAATGGCTATATCGCCCGACTCTCCTTCAGCTCCACCTTAAGCTGAATCCTCTCTAGCTTCATGACCATCTCCATCACTACTAGAGGAAATTTGTGGACTACCATGTGATGTATCATCAACTGCTTTGTCATTATTATCAATAGTAATAACTCTACATCGAGTTTGAAAACTGGGAATCTCGGTCTTTTCAGACTTCTTATCAACTGAACCCGATCCATCCGGTAAACCTTCCAAAGGTTTAAACATTGCTGACTCATCAAAAGTCACATGTCTGGAATGTTTAACTTTCTTCGTATTTGGGTCCCAAATCCTATATCCTTTTATTCCATCTGTATAACCAAGAAAAACACATTTGGAGGCCCTAGGCTCCAACTTATCATGTCCTGTATTATGAACATAAACTAGACAACCAAATATATGAAAATAACTTAATAAAAGTATATTTTCCTTTCAATAACTCCTTTGGAATCTTCCCACCAATGGCTGAGCACAGAATCTGATTAACAATATGTGCTGCAGTTGATATGCTTCAGCCCAAAAACACTTAGATATACCACCAGTCAATATCAAGCAACGAGCCTTCTCAAGTAGTGTCATATTCTTCCTCTCAGCAACCCCATTAGATTGCGGATCACCAAGTATAGTAAAATGTCTCATAATACCACATTGTCTGTATTAATCGAGGAAGTCTTTGAAGACATATTCACCACCATTGTCGGATATAAGAATCTTCGATTTCTTTCCTGTTTGGTTCTCAACAAGTGCTAATAAAACCTTAAACTTCTCAAATACTCACCCAAACCTTGCGCTAGTAGTCA
Source organism: Allium sativum (assembly GCA_030737875.1). NCBI lineage: Eukaryota > Viridiplantae > Streptophyta > Magnoliopsida > Asparagales > Amaryllidaceae > Allium > Allium sativum. Next base: position 29,342,063 of record CM060917.1, read on the forward strand.
TTAATGAATCAAAAAAAGTAATAAGCTCCATCAACGGAAGCTGTAGGGTATGGCCCCCAAACATCTGAATGCACGTAATCAAGTGCCCTCTTAGAAGTATGCATACCGTCACTAAAAGAAACACTGGTTTGCTTTGCCAATACACACTCCTTGCAAAAATTCAACTTGTTGAAGCTTTCTCCCTTGATCCGTTTTTTCTTACGAATCAACTCTAAGTTCTTCTCCGAAGTATGAGCTAATCTCATATGCCAAAGCTTGGTAGCATCCAAGCTTTTAGAACTACCGACTCCAATACATAATCCTCCATGAATGGTGGTACCCATTAAGAAATACATATTTCGTACCATAACACCCTTCATCAATACAAGTGCCTCTCTAAAAACTCTCAAACCATCTCTGACAATGGTTATCTTGCATCCCAATGATGCCAATTGGCCTAATGATGTCAGTGACTTCTGACGACCTGAGATATAGCGAACATCTGAAAGTGTGCGAACAATCCCATCATACATGCGAATGCGCAGTAAACTAACTTCCATAGACTTACGTGTTGCATCGTTTCCCATAATAATGGAACTTCCCTCTTTGGCATCGATGGAAGAAAAATAATCCTTATTAAGAGTCACTGAAATGACGCTCCAGAATCTAAAATCCAGTGGTCTGCAATATCTGATACAACTGCTATCAACAAATCACTACCATCTTTCTCTATCGCAAAAGATGAAGAACCACCAGTCTTCTTCTCCAAATATGGATAGTCTCTTCTCCAATGACATGGTTTCTTACAATTATGGCACCTCCCATCTTTAGATTTACTCCTCCAATGAGGCTTCCTAGGATTGGAACGCCCCCTATAATTCTTCACTTTCCTCTTTGCTCTACCTCTCTCAACAAGTAAACCTGAACTACTACTAATTCCTCCACTATTATCGCCGACACTAAACCTTTTCATTGATCTCTCAACTCTTCACTAAGAAAACATGTCTTCACATCATCTAATTTCAATGTATCTCTACTATAAATAAGGATGTTAATGAAACCAGTGTATTGCTCTGGAAGCGAACATAGCAAAAGCCTTGCTTTCTGTTCTTCACCAACTTTCAACTCAACAGACTTCATCTTCATCAACAGGTCATCAAACACACTTAGGTGTGTCTTAATTGAAGAACCTTCCTTCATTTTATTAGTAAAGAAGGTCTTCAATAGGATCAAGCGGTTAGTTAGGGATTTATTCATGTAGAGATCCTCCAACTTCTTCTAGATGCTTATGGTTGTTGTTTCCTGACTAATTTTAGAAATTACATTCTTTTCCATAACAAGTTGAAGAGTAATAAAGGCCTGTTCTTCCATCTCTTCTTATTCTACCGATGAAATATCAGTAGGCAATGTCTCTGTATCAAATAATCCTCGATGAACGTGTTTTCTTCTCAAAACCACTTTCATCATCGACTGTCACTTTTCAAAATCTCCTTCACCATTCTACTTCTCTATCGTCAACTGTGATTCTGAGGCCGCATAGGAGCCTCTGACGTATGGAGCAACTATAGGCACTAGATTGACCTCCGAAGTAATATTTGTACTATTTTCATCTCCTTTTGTCATTCTATCAAACACCTTCTTTGTGAATTTAGCTCCGACATCGGTTATAAGTGGTGATCAGTCCCTTCCAATGGAAAAACCTAAATAGGATCTTGCAATGATGCGATAAAACAAACAGGTTCAAATAATTATCAATCATAGATCACATAAAAAATTGAAAAAAAGAGAGAACACAACATTTATAGTGGTTTTACTATCGCGAGATAGTGTACATCCACTTTAATGGAGAAGAGAATTTATTAATATTTAAGAGATTATAGAGTATTACAGTTGAGCAAATAAATGAAGAAATGACATAAGGATGATGAGATTAACATTCTTTATGACTCTCTTTATATAGAGAAGAATTACTTGGGGATGAAGCAATTAATGTATGTAAATAAATCAATTGATGGAAGAATAATATATATATCATTCACAATAATTTTATTTTCATCTAATAGATTGGTAACCTTCCCTTTTCTCCCTCAATCACTTCTATCCCAATATGATTTCTTTTCGTTTCTTCTTACATAAAATATGACAACAAATATTTGACGAATATCTCCAAAATATCTATCTCTTTAATATTCCTTTCGATTACTTTTATGTTTGAACACGAATTTTAATATCGTAGAAGGGGTGAGAAGTTCCCCGATAAGAAGTCATTCATGGATAGCTACTAACATCCCATCTATGAAATTACTATTTCTGCTCTTTCATTTTTGTGAATTTAGGAGCTATTCCGAAAACTTAAAATTTCATAATTTTCAAATATGGTTCCTTCTTCTTTTTCACCTATGTTTAAATTAGACCAGAAATTCATAACCTCACCTGATGCTTGATTTTAATTCTTAATTTCAATCGTTTAGAAGCATTCAAACTTGGTTCAACTCAACATTTTGTTTATTATGAATTTTATTTCATTTTATCAAGTATTACCGTTTCATTTTGATTTTGATTCTCAGAAATAGTTAGTTACAACCCATTATTTTCCTTTTTTTTACAAACCACCGAATAGATTTAGTAGATCATATTTCTTGTCTATATTTACTTTTGGGCTTTTGTCGAAGTTCCCATGAATGAAATAACTAGAAAGATAAACGTGAATAAAGATAGGCTTCTCATTCATACCCGAGATTGCTGCAGCAACTACCAAGATATCAAAATTAAGTTTTACCTAATTTCTACTTGTCAATCGACTACTTTACCCACAATATAATAACCTATGCTAGCTATGAAATTCGGGGTTATCAATCTCGAACCCATCAACTAAAAGGACATAACTGTTAATCACAGTCATTACAGCGGGTTATCTTCCCCAATCTGTACGATGCACGCTCATCATCCCGTCGGGACGCGCCCATACCCACCTTGTTTGGACCTCTTACTTCCCAATTCAGTAAAGCGTGCCCTCACCACTACCTATGGTGCGACCTCTACGGTAACAATAGGGATACTGATTGATACAGTTCCCCAACCAAATATGAAATTGACACAAGTCTCCCTTAGAGTTGGTCCCCATTTATTATTTTATTAGGCCTTTTATCTCCCCCAATTCCCCTCACGCTGCCAGAACGGGCCTAATTTATGATCCAGTTATCTTTCCTATTCAGCCCCACACTACCGGAACTGACTCCTTCTATCTTAAATTAATTTTATCCATTTAACTTAACACAATTTATGTTTATTAATAATCCCAATATAACCTTATGTTATATCCCTAGGTTGTATTAACATTTATAGTTAATGTTATCTTTTTGTGCAACCCATTCCCACATTACTTAACGTCCAATTAAGTTCAGTCTTTTTCAGTTAATATATTTGCATATTCCCCAATTACATATTAAGGTTTATCCCTAATTTACAGTCCAATACTGATTAAAATATTTAATCAGTTCTAACATGCCCAGAAATCCCTTTTTATCCAATTCTAACATAATTCCAATTTAATGCCAAACTAAAGGTAAAGGCCTAAGTTCTCTTCAGGCCTGGGCTAACGCTAAAAGAAAAAGGGAAATGGTTTAGGCTACTCGCAAGGCCTAGACTTGAACATAAACCAAAAAAATTAAAATAGGGAACAAGCATAATTGTAAATAAACTACAACAAAGAAGAGGATAAAAGAAGGAGAATCACTTATAAATAATAAAAATCTGGAAACATAAAACTAAACATATAAATACCGTAAACATAAAACTTGCAAATTAAAACTATCTAACTGTCTAAACTTTCCTGTGCAAATAACTAATCTAAAAATTACATAAAAACTCAAAGATCTAATGAACAAAGCTTCCGCCATGGCCTTCTTCTTAAACCTAGTAGAACCTCCCCCTCCAGAAGTGTTTATAAAAATAAACATTACAGCTTAAGAACTTCTTTATCTCCGTAAAAATTTAATTATTTGGTCCTTACTAATTTTGAGGATAGGCCTGGGAAAGAAGAAGAAGAGAGAATGGATGTGAAGAAATGAGAGAGGCTTTGCTAGTTTATTTATAGGACTTACCGGATGCACTCAGCTGTTCAAATCTAAGATTAGATCTGGTCCAGCCATGTCATCGGACCAATAAGAAAGCACCACATTAGCCCTTAGTTTAAAATAGGCCAATAAAATTCAGCCAACTCAGCAAAATTAATGATGGAAAAATAATAAACGAACGCTGCCTTGCGTGCAGGCCAAGACATGCAGAATTCTCGACCTGGGTCAAGGAGTTGACCCACCTTGGCATGGGTCGACACAAGTGTCGAACCAAGTGGGTTGGGTCTCCCAATGACCATTTGTTCATATATATTCTTATTTAATTTTCTGAATTCTCATTTAATTCATAACTAACTCATTTTACCTCCGATTCAACAAACCAAATGATACATATAAAATTCTATATGCGTGCAACAACCACTCATTGAAATGCAACATCCGAATGAAGATTCAACATTTTGCATTCATATAAATTAAAATGCACACACGTCCATATGCAATCATGTAACTGTCCTAGTTTTGTCGATCACTAACTATGCATCCACTGGCAAACATTTGCATCCACGTGAATCCATTCAACCATAACTTGTTCTAATAACATGCATTTAAACCATTTCCCATTGTCCATAGGCTTCTACCTAACACTTATTATTCAAACGGTAGAAAAATAGATTTAAATTCAAAACTTAGGAAAGAATCAAGAGTGTACTCTCAATGAGAAATGGAGAAAAAGCGTGAAACCTATCCTCTGATTTCCAAGTCGCGTCATTGATGTCTTCTGTCCACTAAATCTTAGCAAGCTTGATCTCTTTATTCCGAAATGTCCTCATCTCATATGCTAATATCCGAGTAGGAACTCTCCTGACCGATGCCTCCCTTTCTACCTCAACCTCATATATGGTACTTGGCTCTACCACTACCGTAGAATCATGTAAACACTTTTGCAAGTGCAAACATGGAATACATCATGAAATCCTGCCAGGCTCTCCGGCAATCTATCCCTGTAGGTCATCTGACTTGGGGAATGTTTTGTGGAAGATGGAACCCAACTCTCAATGAATATCAGACGTTCCTAATATTCATTTTTTGAAAAGTACCACCTCGAATTATGTAAGTTAAGGGAGGTCTGGGAGCCTTTCATTTTCGGACAATTTGGTTCATTATCAGTTTGAACGAGAAAACCACTAAAGGCCTGGGGCGACTTCGCGCAGGCGTACTTTCGTTACAGACTTTTCATATTCTGTTCTCATTATGAGATGTGTGGGTTGGAGAATAAGATCAAGTCGAAATATATCAATTCTTTTTCTTCTTCATTCAAAGGAGAGTATAGATGGGTTAGAGCAAGAGATTCTGGCTATCAAGTTCCAGGTTGTCGATCAATCACTTCACAGGTCATCACTTTTTCGTTAGTTATGAGGGCATCCACGGTTTTCTTATGGTTATGAAGCTTTGTGATCCGATTTAAGCTAGGTAAGTTTGAAGGCTCAATAGAACTCATTTAAAACAACATATATTTATTTTCAATTGGCCTAGATCCGAACCAGCCTATCGGACCTCTCGTTTTTGACTAAATTAAGAACGCTAACCCTTTGCTGTGCTTGCACATGTACTCAGGCACTGGTTGTGGACAATCATTCAAAACTATTTATATGAGGGATTTATTTTCCGTCTTAAAAGAACGGGGTTCCAGATTAGGGATCGATCTTAATACCTAGGATAGGCAATTGACTTGCATACTTGATTAGGTTTCCGGCCTCTCCTATTAATATGCCCTAGTAGAATCTTAGGAAAGCGGAGATCCCATATAGATGGGGGATCGCTTTAAGCAAAATTTGTTAAGTGAACTTTGAGATAGAACTGGATGAAAATCAAAGGTGAATGAAGTGAGCTTGAAGCGGCTTAATCTCCAGTAGGTTTTTTATCCCACTGGTGCTTGGCCTATTGAAAGTGTTGAATGACTAGAGAAGAGATGGGATTACCAATATAGGTATAGACAGATGGAAAGAAAAACATTCTTTAGTAAGAATCCCCGATGTTGGATAGGCGTTGTGAAAGCAGAGGCAGGGTTTCAGCCCTATCCTAACCATCCATTGATTCTGCTTTTGTTCTTTGTTTATTGTTTGCAGCTAATGAAAGCAAAAAGTGACTGAGTTTTATCATTGGGCCGCCGGTGCGCAGTGCCATTGAGGAAAAGGGGCCGGGGAAAGCTTGAACCCAATTTCCACAGTGATGGATATAAGTGCAATTGAAATTCTTGGGGAGTTATACATTTGTGTATTAATAAGACCATTCACTATTTCTTGAAGCTCGATCTCCCCCCAGTTGAACCATATAGCCATGATAAACCATGAACCAAAGTAGAAGAGCTTCCCCCGCCCGGGAGAGAGATTCGCGCTTTCGTTACACTTATTTTGGCACTTTGACCATCTTGAAAGATATGAAAGACCTCCCTTCAAGCTAGTAATCTTGATTTGAAGGCAACCCTTAGTCTCTTAAAGAGCAGGAGAACCTTGAGAAGGAAGCTAAGCGCCCGGAATAGGGTAAGTAAACCCCCTTAAGAGCTAAAAGGGGAGTTAAGGTGTAACGTTCTGGATTTTTAGCCAGTTAATATCGAATATTTAAATTTATTTTAAATATTTAATTGGGATAATAAGTTGATTTTTATATTGAATTTATCGATTTAATAATCAGTATATGAATCAATATCAATTATATTTAATTATTGTAATATGAAACAGTAACAGTTGAATTCAGAGTTAAAACTGAATTGGAACAATTTAGTCGACCAAAATAAATATTATATAGACTTGGTACGATAATAATAGTTTATTATTGATAAATTTAACTGTTCGAAATCGATTTATATTTTAAATAAAATTTAATTTAGATCGTAAATTTAAATTATTATTTCCTCAATATAGTCGAGTTAAATTACAAAATCAGTTCCATGAATTTTGGAATAACGCCATAATCTAAGAACCTCGATTGTTACGTTGAAATTGTGGTTCGGGGTTATAAATTTAAGGACCACAAGACATTTAGCTATTTAATTAAAAAAATATAATTTAAATTTGTAAAATCATTTCTGTCGACAATTTAACATCACGCAACAAAAAATCCTTCTTGAGCCAACAGAAATGTCTCCCTATGTCTTTCTTCTTCTATTTCAGGCAAAGAACAATTTAATGGAAAGTATTAATTGTTTCCTCTCCACTCTTATTTAAATCGCATGCCCCCTTTCATTACTTCAATTCCGAAAGCCATTTCCTCTTCAAACATTCAAAACTCCAATTTCCCTAAATCCAAAACTGATTCCACCGTATAATGAAAAAAGGGATTTCGAATTGAATCTGCCTCGCATGGCATAACTCGAGTCAAATCGACTAAGGGGAAGGCGCGATTGGCATCCGAAGTGGGGTCGCCGATGGCAGTTCGGCATTATCTGAAGAGGGCGTTCATGTTTTGGGTGAAAAGTCGAAATCAAAGTCGACTTTGTAATTGAATTTAAGGGTTCAAGGAAGCTAGGATTGAAGAGTTCGACTTTGCAATCGAACTCGACGCGTCCAATACAATAGCATCGCAAAGTTCGATCAATATTTCCAATGTTGAGAAAATGGCAGCGAGTCGTGTATTGATGGTCACAACGCGATGACAATGGTGAGGTGCAGTTCGAAACATACAAAGGAGGGATACAGTGGTTTCTGTGTTGAGGCTAGTGAAGCGATGCACTAGAGAAAACTGTTTTGCACGGAAGATGGGTTTGTGCATGATAATGTTTGGTGAAGCTAGGCTCCATATTTAATGCGCAAAATGATGTAGGGTGCGACATTAGTGTACACAGTTCAGGGGCATGGTTTTAAAATCTGGAAGAAGCAGCAGTATAAGGTAGGATGAGTTTTATTTTTACTAAAAGATGAAGCGAGAATAGAGATAGTTTGATAGGAAGGAGATAGTGGATTGTTTGGAAGTTATTCAATGAAGTGCCGAAATGGGATGATTGCGGTATTGGGATTGTTTTCAGTAGAAAGGTATCGATGATTTTTGAAGTTGCTTGGTGGATTGATCGAGTAAATTTCAAGGGAGAAAGGTATATGTTTTAAATTTAAATTACATAAAATAATATATATTCATTTAGTTAATTAAATAAATAGTTAATCGATTAAATAAAAATAAATGATTGTAGGTGTTTGATCGATTGACCTGAGTAGATGCGTCGCCAAGACGATTCAGAGTTTAATCAGATATTCGACAAATAAAAATCATGGTGAGTAAACTCACTCCCTGGTTCGATTATAATTTATTATAACCAAATTTTTATTTAATACAAATATTTATATGCTATTTGTTGGTTGTTTGGTTGCAATGTTGTTTATTTATAATTTGTGGTTATTATATATATTATTATTTAGGCTTGGTGATTGTGGTTATTATATATATATATATATATATGATTTCCCGCAGTACCATTAGTGGATGCCCGCGGCATCATTAGCAGATGACCCTATTGCCCCACGGTATATGAGTGGATGAACTTTTATACCGTGGTATCCTGCCTTGAAGCAGGATTTGTATTATTTATGTTGTCTGACATATGTGGATACACGAAAACAGGTTGGAGGGATCCAACTGGATTCCTCAAAATTTATAATTGTTTGTTTTTATATATTATCATATATGATGTGTTTGAAAATCTGTGATTGATATTTGGGTGTTTGTGGATGTTGTAATATCACTGTCCCTAGATATTTATATTTAAAAATATCAAAAAGGGATATGTGAATTTAAAAAGGAAAATTTATTTTTCAGAATGGAAATTGGATTTCAAATAAGATTTGAAATAGGAACTTGATATGTATATTTAAAACAAGAAGTGGAATTTATAAACAGTGGTTATAAATAAATAAAAAGAAGAATTTTCATCAGATAATTTATTTAAATTCAAGCATGAATTTAAAAAGGGATGTATAAACTTTATATTGTTTCAGGAAAGGAAACGGTGAAATTTACTCCGATATTCGGAATGGAAAATTAATTGAAATATATCCACACGGATTTATGATTAAAATTCGACCATGTCGAATTTATAAAATAAATCAATTATTTCTAGATAAGTTATTGGGATTTTATTTGATAGAAACTAAAATTTAAAGTTTAAATACGAAAATAGATTCCAGCTAATATGTGTATATATATAAGTCATAAAAATAAAATATTTAAAAATGGGAATCAAGTTCAAATAGATTATTACAATAGAAGTAAAGGAAGTTAACTTATAAACAACGTTTATAAATGTAGTGAAGTAATTTTCATCGTGTAATTTGTAATAAATTTCCTAATATAAGAAATGAAATAGAAGATAAGATTTTAAATGAGTTTTTGTAATACAAACTCTCATCCATCTCAAGTTAAGAACGTTGTTGGTCAAGGTCTGAGAGGTAAATAAAATACCCCAACTAGGACGACTTCACTGTTATCAAGAGATGATAATAGTTTGTAATGATAAATGAGGTTAAATTAAGTGACCAGTTCAATAAAAGGAATTTATAATTGGAATTCGATTATATCGAATTTTATAAATAATTTAATATTGAAATTGAGTTTTAAATAAATTCATAACCGAGTTATGAATGTGGAATAAAATAATCGATGCATTTGAATAATCTGAAATTGTTAATATTGTTTTGAATAACGGGTTCAATTTATTGAAAATGGAGTTGGGAGTATTTTATAACAAAGTTTTTAAACATTATATTTAATTTAACTAAAACGAAGTCGCCGCCGCGCGGTAGTTCGTAATTTGGCATTTCGAACTTCAATTGAGTATACAGAACTCAATATAAGTCAGAATTTGATGAAATCAGAAACGTTTGGACCTGTTGAATAATAATCTCTAATGGAAGAGAAAAATCTAAATTTCGTCTTATAGATTTTCAGTTATGTCAAAATCAAATTTTAGAAAAACAGCGCCAAAATCGTTTTAAAACCATAATGGTTTATTTAATTAAATAAAAGGAGTTTTTAGTGAATAAAAATCTGAATTTTCATTAGTAAAATCCAGATTTGAGTTATTTATTAAATATGAACTCAAGTCAAGTAAATGGATTGATTTTTTGCAATAAAAACTCAGATTTTAATTATTGAATGTATTTAACTAATTTCTATGAAATTAATTAATGAAGTTTTGTTCGAATTTAACTTTGTTAAAGTAATTTAGAGGTGTTAATTAAATTTAGGAATCCAAGTATGGAACTTGAATTATATTTGGAATTTGACGTGGAGACCACTTATATATATAAGCGAATAAAAGTATATTTGAACGTGAGAAGTTCAAACTGAAAGTGGATTAAGTAAAAAGCATAAATTGGGAATTAAATGAATGTGATTGAAATAAAGTGAAGATGTAGGTGTTTGTATTTTAGATAGGTATGGGATGAAGTGAATGCAGAATATTTTTGAGTGCCCAACAAAAAGGTACATGTTTCAATTTCATATGAGGTTTTATGAGCCTATTGGGCAAGCCGCTTGGCTTTTTGATTTTCTTTTTGAGTGGAAAGGGCATAGAGAGGCGTTTTGTAGTTGTACGATTGAGCCGTACAAAGGTGGTGCTGGCGAGATTTTCTGAAGATTTAAGGAGTCAGAATATTTTAAGAAATTTTGATAATAGAAATCAATGTATCGATATATGTAGAATTCGATAAGTAAATGGGAAAATAGCTAATAAATGAATATTAAATTAAAAGGGGCCAGTGATTGTTTGATGAATGTTTTGTTTTCCTTTGATAGTTAAATCACCGACTATCAAATTTTTTTGACCATCATTATGAATACAGAGAGACTAGTTGGATTTAATATCCGAAAACCACTCCGTAAAGGCATAGGCATTGCGAATTAGATTATGCTGAAAATAATTGAAGACAGAGTGAAATGCAAGGGTTTTTCTGTTTGTCCAGACCCAGGAAAACTTGTATGGACGAATGTATGATAGAGTTTGCCAAACAGATCACATTAGACGATCTTTTCAGGGTATTACATTGGTGGCAGAGGAATTCGTTTCTCTTAGCTTTTTATACCCGTAATATTTTTAGGAAGATCGACTAGTGATTTGACAGGTTTGACGATGTGGCATTCAAAGTGAATGGTGGCCAGATGTTCTAAAAAGATATACGTAGCCTCAAGCCTCACAACCGAGAAATGATAAAAATTGGGCAGGCAGCATGGCTAGTTGGGTCATTCCCAAGCAGGGTATATTTGTCACCGATCTAGAGAAAATTCAATTATTTTTTCTTCTTTTTGATTCCGTATCTTACGGATTACCATTGGATGGCAGACAACCATGGATGACAATATATTCGCTACACTCAAGCTAAATGAGTGGGCGGTCATGTGTGGCCGGGTTGCAAGAAGTTCTTGCTGAACTGTAACAACCCGAATTTTAATAACATGTTAAAACAAGAAATCAAGGTATAATTAATTTTTAAAATGAGAATTAAGGGAAACGGGTTACTCCATTGCATTCGTCTCGGAATTCTGCTTGAAATAGAGTCTGAGTTTGCGTAAAACGGATACAGTACGAAGAAGATATGGATGAACGAAGTTAGGCAGAAAAACCAGAAATGGGCCAAAATGCACTGGCTCACTTGGGAAGTGCGCCAGAACAAAATTGCACTGGCGCACTTGGGAAGTGCGCCCATGCAATTTTGCATTGGCGCACTTGGCAGGTGCGCCCAGGCCGAGCAGAAACCTGCTTGGTCAGGCCTTGGCTGGCCTGATCGGGTTCTGGTCGAATTTCTAAGCTCTGGTGTGTCACTAGGGCTGACTTGTCATTTTTTGATTGGATTTTCTTGAGATGGATGGCCTTGATTTCTTCTAGCTTCATCGATGGCTCTAATTAGTTTGAAACCCTATATAAACAGCCTCCTAGCCTCATTCTCTTTACACCATTCTTCTCTAACCTTATGCTGCTCAAACTCTTGATGATCATGGCTTCTTCTTCTTCCTCTAAATTAAATCAATTAAATTAAAACACGAATATTATTTCTTGAAGACTACGGCTAGGAACTGGGAATTTGCATCTACAATCAAAGCAAGATTCAGCGATTCAACAATTCAACGATAAATTTCTAGACTTGACTTCTGCATCTAAATTTCTTAGACCACGACCTGTAAGTTCCAGTTACTTTTAGATAAAAACTATAAATCTAATATGGGCATGTTATAAACTGGAATTGATTTATGTATGATTCATATCTATTCTTGTTTTCTTCTTGGATCTTGACTATTGGGAATATTGCCTATGATGTTGAAACTATTGTTAATGGCCTAAGACTATGACGGTGAACATAAGACTACGCCTATGACTATGAACATAAGACTATGCCTATTCCTATGACTGTGAACATAAGACTATGCCTACGCCTATGGCTGTGAACATAAGACTATGCCTTTGCCTATGACTGTGAAAATAAGACTATTGCCTATAACTATGACAAGGACAATTGTGGCTAATCACCTATGAGGTTATTGCCTAGGATTATGACTATGAAATTGGATCTAAGCTTGACTTTCTATTCAGACCTATTTCCTTTATTCTTGATTTTGGGATTTTTCTATTTAAGTTAGATCTATCAATGTTCTCGAACCTAGATTAACCTTTTTATGTTCATAATGTTATCAGAGCTATATGCCTGCGATGTTTTAATCAATTTATTCAGTTATGTCATGCCTTGGAAATAAATGGATAATAGGACAATGTTTATTATGTTATATGTGGAATTGAATGATATTGATTTGTGCCTGTAGTTTTATTATCATGTTGAATTGGGAATTAATGAATAAGTCTATTCATATGTATATGAACTTGGAATATAACCTGTTATGACAAGTTGAGTAGTTTATCATGTTATGCAAGTTTTAGGTTGTGAAATCATATCAACATATGTGACCAAATGTTAGATCTACATGTTTATGTGTATATGTTAAACCTACGTCATATTTCAAGTTCACACTTATTCATATGTTCGTGATTGATTTGCAAGTTCACATATATGTAAGTTGATTTAGTCTATGTTGCTAATTCACATATATGCATGTTGGTTCAGTCTACGCTGCAAGATCACACTTGTGATATTCACGAATCACGTTGATTATTTTGCAAGTTCACACCTATGATGTTCATATTGACTATGTCTATAATGCCAAGTTTACGCCTATGTCATGCTTATGTTAATAAATTTTTTATGCCAATTTTGTGTACGTTAAATTAGGCTAAGTTTTTAGCCTAATATTATATGCCAAAAACCGTGCGAAGAGACATTAGGCTAAGATTGTTAGCCTAATATTTAGACGGGGTAACATTGGGGAAAAATTGGAAATTATAGGAGACTTGGCATGAAACTTGCCTTGAAAACTTGACACGGACTTGACATGAAAACTTGAACATGGGCATGACACTAGAATGAACTTGAAAATGGCCAACTCGAGGTTGGGTTGAGTTTGTAGTGTAATTCTGCCTGGAACCGCCTGACAAATCCAGTTACTGCAAACAATAGGATCCAATGTGGGTAGTTGGTCATATCGCGCTTGAAAACCCGAGGTCAGACTGAGTTGTGGTGTAATTCTGCCCGGAACCGCCCGGCATATCCAGTGACCACAACAACAGGTTTGATGTGAGAGGTTGGGGTGCATTAATGAATTAATGCCACATGATAGGGTTAAGTCATGAACATGAAAAGACAACACTTAACGAACTTGACATGCTAGACTGATAGGGGTTAAGTCACGAATTTAAATGACAACACTTAACCTAGTCGACGGAAACCCTAGTCACGCGGTCCGTTTCAGCAGTGTCCCACTAGATGTATCATGGTATCCTGGGACTAGGCAGGGTGGGGCATGATTACTGGGCTGATTGTAAGCGACCAGAACGACGGCTGTGTTGGTGCGCCAGTGTAGGTTCAGGCGGGCTATGGTCGTGCACGTGGTCCGGAGTTGAAAAAGCAGGCATTGGGCATCAGTAGGTTTTTCTGTGTATGCTTGATTCGTGTCAGTGGTTGGCACCATAAGGCTTAATACACCCTATGGTGGACCTAGCACAGGTGATTACGTGATAGGGCCGTATGACATAGACACACGACGAGCTAGAACTTGTAGGGAGCCGATTGACTAGTGGATCGTTTCGTTGGACCTAGAAATGGGTCATTTCATGATATTGGGCCAAGGGATTATTTCATGATTTATATAAGACATGAGTTTGGGATTCTAGTACAGTTGATGCAGCGAACCTTGAATATGTGATGCTATACTTGATTTATCATGTTATCTTAGTCTATCTTGCCCATCTTGACAGCATCCTTATGTTTACTTTCAGTTTATACATGTCATGTTACCTTTATCTGTTTTTATGCTGAAAGTCACTTGGACTTACCAATCTTTATGACTGACCCGTTTTCTTTCACCTCTTTTTCTTCCGTTTCCCGCCAGGTTCTCAGGGAGGAAACTCTAGCACTTAGCTTGAATTTCGCTTGCTTTTGATTCAGCTCATGTACGATTTGATCTTGGGCTATGCTATGGCTGCATTTTCTGCTACCTTTGGGGAATTAAGCCACTTTTGATGTTTTAAGTTTATGCTTCTTTGTTTATGCAAGACAGAATTTGTTGTAATGGAAAATAATGACTTTGGCTATTTGGTACTTTGAATGAAAAAGGCTTTGACTATTTTGAAAGTAATGAAATTTATCTTTTGATTCTTCCGCTATTTTATTTATGTTCTGTCTTGTAATATTTCTGTATTTGTTTACCTCGATAACGCTCCTCCAAAACTAGTGCATTCCCTTTGTGAGTGACCCTAGCGGAGGTAGGGTGTTACATTTGGTATCAGAGCAGAAGGTTACCAGACTGGGCAAAAGTTTTTAAAACCTTCTAAAACTATTTTCAAAACCGTTTACGAAGAAGCATTTTTCAAGAAAAGACTTGTTTTATTTAAAGGCTATTCCCCAAAAGCCATTAGCACTATCCTTTGTTTCCTCGTTTGAATCTCTTCCTTTTCATTTCAGCATGTCTGGGAATCTTAACTTTCCAGAGGGCGTGCCAATACCTGGCTGGTTTAGGAGGTACTTAGAGGCTAGGGCCAACGATCCAGACCCAGTAGATATTCCTCCTCCAGCTGCAGCGATTCCTCCTCCTCCGCCCCCTCCTCGTGCAATTGCTTTCTCGAAGATCTGTAAAGATTTTAGGGCCATGGGTGGAAAGGATTTCAAGTGAACTGAATCATTCATAGAAGCGAGGAATTGGCTCAAAGAAACTGAGGACCTGCTCGTTATCTTCAAGGTGGATGATAGGTAGAAAGTACAGTTGGCGGTATGGTTGCTCAAAGACGAAGCTTCCTATTGGTGGGAAGTCACTAACGCCGAGAGGCCGGTTGAAACATGGATGGATTTTAGAATAATGTTTGAGATGAAATTCCTCTCGCAAGCTGAATGAAGTCTACAGCTGGAAAAATTCTTATCTCTTAAGCAAGGAAGTATGACGGTCAAGGAGTACGTCAATCAATTCAATCAGCTGGCTCGGTTTGGACTGGACTTAGTAAATACCCCTCATAAGAAGGCTCTCCGTTTTGTCAAAGGATTGAATGAGCCACTTCACAGCTTGGCTATGACCCACGTACCTATGGGGGCTACTCATGAAAAGCTAGTAGACATGACGCTCTTAAGTGAAGAAGACAAGAATGGCAAGAAGGGGGTACAGGCGAATGAATCTCAAAACAAGAAGGTAGACTCCGAGAAAGGAGGCAAGAACAACAACAACAAGAATGATAACAAGACACACGAGAAAAGAAAATGCCACTTCTGTGGTATTGAGGGGCATATAGCTCAGGATTGTAGAAAGAAGAAGTTGAAGATGGGAGCATGTTTCCAGTGTGGTGAAACTGGACATATCAGCAAGAACTGCCCTAAGAAGCAAGGGCATGCCCCGCAAGCAGGACCTTCTGGGGGTTACATCTTTAACTTCTTCTCCTAGATGCTTTGTTTTATCTTGCTTATCTTCTTAATCCTATCTTGAGAACCTTAGGTAGAACCCTTTTGGATGTAAACATGTGATTGAAACATGTTATGGTTGATGTTTGCAAATGGTTGCAAGTGGTTGCTCGTGGTTGCATAACACACATTAGGCACTAGATCGGCTCAGACACATTTTCATATTGCATATGCATGAGTGTTTATACTTGTTTATGGATAAAATTGAATGTGTTATCATGTGGATGTTGCATATGGTGGATGTTTGTGCACACATATAGTGTTTATGTGACTAGGACTATTTGCATACATGTTGGATTCATGACACTAAACATATTTTGCATTAGGAAGATCAATCAAGCCTGATCATTTACATTAGATAAGGAACATATACACACACTTTCTGCATATGTTCGTATAGCATTAGAAATCTTTTAAGGACAATGGTTGCTTGTGGATGATGGTTGAGTAGATGGATGATTGGATGGTAGGACACATTCTTCTTAACTTGAAGATTTCGGGGACAAAATCCTTTAAGGAGGGGAGAATGTAACAACCCGAATTTTAAAAACATGTTAAAACAAGAAATCAAGGTATAATTAATTTTTAAAATGAGAATAAAGGGAAACGGGTTACGCCATTGCGTTCGTCTCGGAATTCTGCTTGAAATAGAGTCCGAGTTTGCACAAAACGGATACAGTACGAAGAAGATATGGACGAACGAAGTTAGGCAGAAAAACCAGAAATGGGCCAGAATGCACTGGCACACTTGGGAAGTGCGCCAGAACAAAATTGCACTGGCGCACTTGGGAAGTGCGCCCATGCAATTTTGCATTGGCGCACTTGGCAGGTGCGCCCAGGCCGAGCAGAAACCTGCTTGGTTAGGCCCTGGCTGGCCTGGTCGGGTTCTGGTCGAATTTCTGAGCTCTGGTGTGTCACTAGGGCTGACTTGTCATTTTCTGATTGGCTTTTCTTGGGATGGATGGCCTTGATTTCTTTTAGCTTCATTGACGGCTCTAATTAGTTTGAAACCCTATATAAACAACCTCCTAGCCTCATTCTCTTTACACCATTCTTCTCTAACCTTATGCTGCTCAAACTCTTGGTGATCATGGCTTCTTCTTCTTCCTCTAAATTAAGTCAATTAAATTAAAACGCGTAGATTATTTCTTGAAGACTACGGCTAGGAATTGGTGATTTGCTTCTACAATCAAAGCAAGATTCAGCGATTCAACAATTCAACGACAAATTTCTAGACTTGACTTCTGCATCTAAATTTCTTAGACCACGATCTGTAAGTTCCAGTTACTTTTAGATAAAAACTATAAATCTAATATGGGCATGTTATAAACTTGAATTGATTTATGTATGATTCATCTCTATTCTTGTTTTCTTCTAGGATCTTGACTATTGGGAATATTGCCTATGACGTTGAAACTATTGTTAATGGCCTAAGACTATGACGGTGAACATAACTACGCCTACGACTATGAACATAAGATTATGCCTATTCCTATGACTGTGAACATAAGACTATGCCTACGCCTATGACTGTGAACACAAGACTATGCCTATGCCTATGACTGTGAATATAAGACTATTGCCTATAACTATGACAAGGACTATTGTGGCTAATCATCTGTGAGGTTATTGCCTAGGATTATGACTATGAAATTGGATCTAAGCTTGACTTTCTATTCAGACCTATTTCCTTTATTCTTGATTTTGGGATTTTTCTATTTAAGTTAGATCTATCAATGTTCTCGAACCTAGATTAACCTTTTCATGTTCATAATGTTATCAGAGCTATATGCCTGCGATGTTTTAATCAATTTATTCAGTTATGTCATGCCTTGGAAATAAATGGATAATAGGACAATGTTTATTATGTTATATGTGGAATTGAATGATATTGATTTGTGCCTGTAGTTTTATTATCATGTTGAATTGGGAATTAATGAATAAGTCTATTCATATGTATATGAACTTGGAATATAACCTGTTATGACAAGCTGAGTAGTTTATCATGTTATGCAAGTTTTAGGTTGTGAAATCATATCAACATATGTGACCAAATGTTAGATCTACATGTTTATGTGTATATGTTAAACCTATGTCATACTTCAAGTTCACACTTATTCATATGTTCGTGATTGATTTGCAAGTTCACATATATATAAGTTGATTTAGTCTATGTTGCAAATTCACATATATGTATGTTGGTTCAGTCTACGCTGCAAGATCACACCTGTGATATTCATGTTGATTATTTTGCAAGTTCACACCTATGATGTTCATATTGACTATGTCAATGATGCCAAGTTTACGCCTATGTCATGCTTATGTTAATAAATTGCTTTATGCCAATTTTGTGTATGTTAAATTAGGCTAAGTTTTTAGCATAATATTATATGCCAAAAACCATGCGAACGAGAAATTAGGCAAAGATTGTTAGCCTAATATTTAGATGGGGTAACATTGGGAAAAAATTGGAAATTATAGGAGACTTGGCATGAAACTTGCCTTGAAAACTTGACACGGACTTGACATGAAAACTTGAACATGGGCATGACACTAGAATGAACTTGAAAATGGCCAACTCGAGGTTGGATTGAGTTTGTAGTGTAATTCTGCCCGGAACCGCCCGTCAAATCCAGTTATTGCAAACAATAGGATCCAATGTGGGTAGTTGGTCATATCGCGCTTGAAAACCCGAGGTTAGACTGAGTTGTGGTGTAATTCTGCCCGGAACTGCCCGACATATCCAGTGACCACAACAACAGGTCTGATGTGAGAGGTTGGGGTGCATTAATGAATTAATACCACATGATAGGGTTAAGTCATGAACATGAAATGACAACACTAAACCAACTTGATACATGATTCATAGGCGGGTTAAGTCACGAACTTGAATGGAAACACTTAACCAACTTGACATGCTAGACTGATAGGGGTTAAGTCACGAATTTAAATGACAACACTTAACCTAGTGGACGGAAACCCTAGTCATGCGGTCCATTTCAGCAGTAACCCACTAGATGTATCATGGTACCCTGGGACTATGCAGGGTGGGGCACGATTACTGGGCTGATTGTAAGCGACCAGAACGACGGTTGTGTTGGTGCGCCAGTGTAGGTTCAGGCGGGCTATGGTCGTGCACGTGGTCCAGAGTTGAAAAAGCAGGCATTGGGCATCAGTAGGTTTATCTGTGCATGCTTCATTTGTGTCGGTGGTTGGCACCATAGGGCTTGATACACCCTATGGTGGACCTAGCACAGGTGACTACATTCGTGATAGGGCCGTATGACACAGACACACGACGAGCTAGAACTTGTAGGGAGCCGTGGATCGTTTCGTTAGATCTAGAAATGGGTTATTTCATGATATTGGGCCAAGGGATTATTTCATGATTTATATAAGACATGAGTTTGGGATTCTAGTACAGTTGATGCAGCGAACCTTGAATATGTGATGCTATACTTGATTTATCATGTTATCTTAGTCTATCTTGCCCATCTTGACTGCCTCCTTATGTTTACTTTCAGTTTATACATGTCATGTTACCTTTATCTGTTTTTATGCTGAAAGTCACTTGGACTTACCAGTCTTTACGACTGGCCCATTTTCTATCGCCTCTTTTTCTTCCGTTCTCCCTCAGGTTCTCAGGGAGGAAACTCTAGCACTTAGCTTGGATTTCGCTTGCTTTTGATTCAGCTCATGTACGGTTTGATCTTGGGCTATGCTATGGCTGCATTTTCTGCTACCTTTGGGGAATTAAGCTACTTTTGATGTTTTAAGTTTATGCTTCTTTGTTTATGCAAGACAGAATTTTTTGTAATGGAAAATAATGACTTTGGCTATTTGGTACTTTGAATGAAAAAGGCTTTGACTATTTTGAAAGTAATGAAATTTATCTTTTGATTCTTCCGCTGTTTTATTTATGTTCTGTCTTGTGATATTTCTGTATTTGTTTACCTCGATAACGCTCCTCCAAAACTAGTGCATTCCCTTTGTGAGTGACCCTAGCATAGGTGGGGTGTTACATGAACCCTGGTGTATCCCCTCTAGAGTACACTTATCGGGAGGTGGTCTCATACCTTGTCATAGCTGGAATCCAATCTCCAATAAGCACCTTGCGGTTTTTGATTTTATACTATATTTGTAGATCGTGAGATGCAAGCGTTCTACTATTTGGTTATGTATTTGATTAGACATTATTATAATATCACCAGATTTTTATATCAAAATGTTTTGGGTTATAGTAAGGTAAAAACCATCCGTGTTTATGTGTGGGCTGGTCTTACTATTATCCTTTACTTTCAAAGGGTTTTTCAAAGTTAAACAATATGGTCGGAGTTTACTCACACCAGTCTCATGACTGACCCAGATTTAATTTTGTTTGTTTTCCATAAACTCTTGGGTGCCCAAATTTGTATGGGCAGTCAAGTGTTTTAGGATCTTATAGATACACTTGGGGAACTTGAAGTAGGAGGCTTCACTGTTAGTTATTTACGCTGTATCAAATGTTGTTACTCTAATAATGGTATGTATATATGATACAAAATTTGTAGTCAAAAGATTATGTTATATAATATATTTTATTCATTATGCTATGAGATTTTGTTTTGTTATTTCTATTCTTCTTCTGTCTATTTCTATTTTCTTTAACCCTAATGACTCGTATTTCTGTATTATTTGAGTTGGACATGTGTTGTATTATTCAGATCGAATAGTACGGATTTCCGGGACGCTACATTTGGTGTCAAGGCATAGGTTAAGCGAACACCTTGGCTTTTGTGGGGTTTACTCATTAGAGATAGGGTCAATAGTACCCTAAAATGAGTTGAGTGTATATATGAGAGAGCGTATTTGTGAGTTGATATAAAAATCGTTTTATATTGTGTTGATTGGTTTGTCGAGTTGTTTATGAATTCTGGTTGGTACAGAATGTACAATTATATCGATAGGTGTTTCTAAACACTTGAGCAGAGCAATTCGACACAGTATGTTTTAAAAGCTGGGTAAATGAAATAACTTTGCCCAAAATTATATTTTTATATAAAATAATAGTTTTCTGAAATTATTATATGGATGTGTTGATCGAGATTATAATCAAAATAAGATTATAAACTAAAATGGTTATAACCAAATTGGACTCAATATACAAATGAGATGAATTAAAAATTCATTGGAACCACAATTTGGAAGTTAAATCCCGGATGTTTGGAAAATATTTTCTGAAGTGTTATGAAAATAATATAGCTTTGATTTGGAAGGATTTTTGAATAAAAATAATTTTGAATGGATTTTTGAAAATGATAAAGCATTGAATTCACTTTAGTCACTCGAAAATAATTCCGATGTTGAAGCGCGCCATCATCGTTGTTCATTTTCGAGTTTCTAAGTGATAGATTGCTACCTTAGTAAGATTTCCAATGGAAATTTATTTTAGAAAACTAGTTGCTTTGGAAAATTCAAATGTTTTGAATTTGAGATGGTTATAAATAAATGTATATATTCATATGATTTCAAAGGGATTTGAAATAAAGATGAGGCATTTGAATTTTGGAATCTAAATTTATCTTAAGCAAGTTAAATGAATTAAAATGAATAAATTGATTTGAATCAATTTAAATGTATTTGAATGCAAATGAATTGAACGTGAATATATGGATTTTAAACCAATCGAAAAAAATGAATGCTAGTATATACAATGTGTAATATAACAAAAACCCAAGGTTTGGTTGGAATTAAAAAATTGTAGAAGTATGAAATGTTGAATTTTAGCATAAATGGATTTTGAAAAGTTAACGGGTATGTAGCATTTCTTCTGCCTTAGTAATTTCGGGGATGAAGTTCTTTTAAGGGGAAAGGAATGTAACGTCCCACATTTTTAGCCTGTTAATATTGAAAATTTAAATTTATTTTAAATATTTAATTGGGATAATAAGTTGATTTTATATTGAGTTTATCGATTTAATAATCGATATATGAATTAATATCGAATATATTTAATTATCGTAATATGAAATGGTAACAGTTGAATTTATATTTAAAATTGGATTGGAACAATTTAGTCGACCAAAATAAATTTTATATTGAATTGGTACGATAATAGTAGTTTATTATCGATAAATTTAACTGTTCAAAATCGATTTATATTTTAAAATTTAATTTAAATCGTTAATTTAAATTATTATTTCCTCTATAAAGCCGAGTTAAATTACAAAATCAGTTCCATGAATTTTAGAATAACGCCATAATATGAGAACGTCAATTGTTATGTTGAAATAGCGGTTCAGGGTTTTAAATTTATAGACCACAAGATATTTAGCTATTTAGTTAAAACAAAATATAATTTAAATTTGTATAATCATTTCAGCCGACAATTTAACATCACGCAGCAAAAATTCCTTCTCGAGCTAACATAAATGTCTCCCTATGTGATGCTTCTTCTATCTTAGGGAAACAACAATTTAATGGCAAGTACGACTTGTTTCCTCTCCCCTCTTATTTAAGTCGCAAGCCCCCTTTCATTTCTTCAATTCCAAAAGCCATTTCCTCTTTAAACATTCGGAACTTCAATATCCCCAAATCCAAAACTGATTCCACCGTATAATAAAAAATGGGGATTTCAAATTGAATCTGCCTCACAAGGCAAAGCTTGAGTCAAATCGATTAAGGGGAAGGCGCGATTGGCATTCAAAGTGGGGTCGCTGGTGGCAGTTCGGCATTGTTTGAAGACGACGTTCATGTTTTGGGTGGAAAGTCGAAATCGAATTTGACTTTGTAATTGAATTTAAGGGTTTAAGGAAGCTAGGATTGAAGAGTTCGACTTCACAAACAAACTCGATGCATGAAATATGGTAGCATCGCAGAGTTCGATTGATATTTCTAATGTTCAGAAAATGGCAGCGAATCATATATTGATGGTCACAATGCGATGACAATGGTGAGATGCAGTTCGAAACATACAAAGTAGGGATACAGTAGTTTCTGTGTTGAGGCTAGTGAAGCGATGCTGTAACACCTCGATTTTTTAACGAAATTAAAGAGAATAAATTAAAAGATAATTAATTTAATATTTAGAATTAGAGGAAACAGACTGAACTATTGCATCCGTCTCGAAATTCTGGTCAAGATAGACATTTGGTTTGCGTAAAACGAACATCATATGAGGAAGTTATGTGGGTTTTAAGTTTGTATACGCGCAGAAATATTATGTATACACATATTAGTCAGAGATGAGTCAAAATTTTATCCATAACAATTCAAATTCGAAAATTAAAAAATAGCGGCAGAATTCCCGCTCTTAGGGGTCGACCCCCCTAGAGGGGTGTCGACATCGGCCGACCCACCTATAGGGGTGTCGACACCCCTAGGGATGACGTGGCACTCGGTTTCAGGGGGTATGGCAGCTATATATATATGTGTCCTATTCTCCTATTTTCTTCATTGGAAATCATGGAGGCCATATGCTGCTGGGGTGCGAACTGAGACGGAACCGTTTTCTACAACAACATACTTTGCAAATCAAATTCAGAAATTCAAGATCCGTTCTTTGTCAATTCTCTAAACCTAATGCGGTGAGTTTCTAGTTGCTTTTAGGTTTAGATAAATAAAAGTAAATTATGAAAGACTGTGAATTGGATATGTTGTAAAGTACGATTCTGTGCTAGTGTTAAATCCTATACTATGTCATGATAGATCTATTTCCCTAGATCTAATACAATTGTGGTTATTCTATTATGTTGCCTATGTGGATCTTGACTTGTAACTATATTGTGGTGAATGTACATCTATTAAATTGGACAGTTGTAACATTGGCTAGATCTTGTTCTTTATGTGAATCCCTTTTACCTGTCATATTGTGACCAATCTAGATATGTTGTAAACTTGACATGTGAAGCCACCTTTAGATCTAAACATGTTACTATGTCAACCTAATTATGCTAGATCTAAATAGTTGGTCACCTAAATGGTTAATTTAGATCTCATTATGCTTGATTTGACATCGTAGTTGCCACAAGTTCATCAGTTTTATGTCCACCTTGTTATGATGTTAATTACATGACCGTTCTCCTTGTTATCATGCTAGTTTATGTTTATATCAAGATATGTTGAAACTATCACCTTAGTCATATTCCCTTTTCATTCTTATGGCTAGGCTACTTTATAGCCTAGATACCGCCAAAATACGTGCGAATACGTTAGTTAGGAAACGGGGAAAAGCAATTTATAATTGGCATAATTTATGTAATATTTAAATGAATTGGACATATCATTTAATTGGGGAAACATATAAATAATCACCTAAAATGACATAGGTAAATTTGGATAAAGATGGAATGTCTAGTAATTACAATTAGGAATTGTAATTGCACTTATGACAAGTGGTTAGGTTGCATTAGTGGGGGAAGTCTTCCCGGACCCGATCGACCTATCCAGCAACCACTAATGTTGAACCTAATGTGAAAGGTCTAAGTGTGCAAATACGAATCGGGCTAAGACATGAGGTTAGACCCAACTGTGGAATAAGACTGCCCGGACCCGACCGACATTTCCGGCATCCACATGCTGTAGGCCTAATGTGGGAGGTCTAACCCATTATAAACCATAAATGGACATGGTAATGAATTGGACTACTTAACATAAGTTAATCCATAAGGGTTGTATGATTATAAACTTAAGTTAGGGTTAAGTAAAATTGGATGAATAGTGGGTGGGTTAAGTAAATTAGAGGGGGTGGGTAATATTTACATATAGGCCCACGAACTTAACCCAATAAGGTTATCTAATTAAAGACACCCTTTAGGGTAAGCATAAGTGACGTAGGGATATGTAATTAAAGACACCTAAGGGTATACATAGTCAGTGAAAAACCTAGTGGGGATACAAGACAAAGGGGAGAGCTTGTATCATACTGTGTGGGGGCCCATTTCAGTCAGTAACCCAGAGAAGGTATCAAATAACGAACTCCGTACTAGGCGGAGAAAGGGCACGCTTACTGATTGATTATAGGAGATCCAAACGAGACGGACTGTGTGGGCAGCGCAAACCGACTGAGCCATGTGCGTGCATGAGCCGGGCAGAGGGGGATAAGATGACCGTGACACCAGTGGATATGGTTGTGCACACCTTAAGGGTTGCCACTTTAGGAGTGATACCTCCTACTGTGGGGCCAACACAGATATCTACGGGGTAGGGAGCCGATCGATTAGGGTAGTGGTTAGGGTACCCTCGGATGTATACCCTAAGTCTACCAACTTATAGTGGAAGGGATCATCTCATTTTAGTTATACTAGTAATAGTCAGAGTAATCATTAGTGAAGCACATACACCTTACCCTGTCTACCGTGCCACACCTGTCATTTATGTAGTGATCTCTCTTATCTACTTTATATGCCTATCATGTTACTTTTATTTATTTACTGGCTAAAAGTAACTAGACTCGCCAGACTTTATGTCTGACCCTTTTGTTTCTCCTTCTTTCTTCCGTTCCCCCCAGGTTCTCAGTTGGAAACACTCAGACTTAGTCATGACTCAGATATCATCTTGCTCTGAGCTACTTCTGAAGTATGGCTCAAGTTCTTGTCTCTACTATGGCTTAACTCTTTCAATTGGGAAATTATGCTTTTTATTTACTTATGTACTCTGATGGTGCAAGATAGAAGTTATTTTATTGTAATGGTTTTTTGACTTATGGTATTGTGGACCACGGTATTTTGATTTATGTTTGAAATAAAAATTTAAAATTTCCATTGTTATCTTATTTGTATCGGTCTTGTAATTATTCTGTGTCTGTTTACCTATAACGCTTCACGAAACTTAATGCATTCCCTTAGTGGGTGACATTAACGTACGTGGGGTGTCACACTTGGTATCAGAGCTCAAGGTTACCAGATTAGATAATTTTTTTTAAATTTTATTTTTAAAAAAGGTTTTAAAAGAAAGCATTTTCAAAAAGAAAGGTCTATTTTGAAAATATTCCCCCAAGAAGCCATATGTAGTGTCCTTCGGTCCTTTATCTAAATCTCTTCCTTTTTCCTTTTTTTCAGCATGTCTGGGGAACAAAACATCCCTAATATCCCAGATGGCATCACAATACCTAGATGGTTCCGTAGGTATTTGGAGGCCACGACGTCTGCCGAAGGCCAAGGAAATGTTCCTCCCCCAGCTGCACTAGTCCTTCCTCCCCCTCCCCCTCCAAGAGCAGATAACTTTGTCAAGATCTACAAGGATTTTTGTGCTATGGGAGGGAAGCCATTCCATGATTCGTAGAAGCTCAGAATTGGCTTAAGGAGACCGAGGACTTATTCATAATCTTTATAGTGGAGGACCGAAGAAAGATTCAGTTAGCTGAATGGCTGTTAAAGGACGAAGCCTCATTTTGGTGGGAAGTCACCCAAGCTGGACGCCCAGTGGAAACTTGGGAAGATTTTAGACAGAGGTTCGAAATGAAATTTCTTTCCCAAGCTGATAGAAGCATACAGATGGAGAGGTTCTTAGCACTCAAACAAGGAAACTTGACTGTGAAGGAGTATGTGAGCACGTTTAACCAGCTGGCAAGGTTCAGGTTAGAGTTGGTGGATACACCGCATAAAAGAGCTCTGCGGTTTGCTAAAGGGCTAAATGAGCCTTTGCATGGTTTAGCCGTGTCCCATATTCCAATGGAGGACACTTTTGAAAAGCTTGTTGATATGGCCCTAATGCATGAGGAGGACAAGGGAGAAAAGAAGGAAGCAAAAGCTGAGGTGACATCGCAGAATAGGAAGGTGTGGCCCAAAAAGGGACAGCAACAACAGAAGAAAGGAGGAAAAGATGACAAAGGAATAGATAAGAGAAAATGTCACAATTGTGGAAAGGAGAGACATTTAATCAAAGTCTGTAAGAGAAGGAAGAGCAATTTCTTTAATTGTGGAGAGGTCGGACACTTCTCTAAAGAGTGCCCAAAGAAGCAGGGATCACAGGGACAAGATCAAAGAGCAGGAACTACTAGAGGGCAGGTGCATGCTCTCGTGATCAGTGCTCCTGAAAAAGGTAGAAAAATTTCCATAGAATGTTTAGTTTCTCTTTCAAACCATCCAGTTAGAACACTTTTTGATTCTGGCGCTTCACACTCGTTTATATCTAATTCTGTGGTTGAATCTCTACACTTAATTACTAGTATGGTAGTAGATCCCGTAGTTATTTCAAACCCCATTGGTAATTCGTCTCATTTATCGATGATTTGTCGGGGTTTTAAAATATCTATATTAGGCGTCGAGTTTGAGTGCGATGCGTATGTTCTTGGGTTTATGGGCTATGGGTTGATTCTAGGAATGGATTGGCTTACCATGTATGGGGCCATTCTGGATTATGAGAGGAGGGTTGTTAGACTCCTGACTTGTCATGGGAAGACCCTCAAAGTTTCTTATGACCCCCAAGGGTCTGTTATGCTTAGCTTCCTAGAGTCTCTAGATGCATCCATAGATGATTTGCAATCTGTTCCAGTTGTTTGAGATTATTCCGATGTTTTTGATGAGGTACGGGGTCTACCTCCAAGGCGCGAGATCGACTTCCGCATATATCTGGTGGACAATGCAAAGCCAGTTGCATTACCAGTTCTCCACATGACTCCAAGGGGAAGGAGGGAGCTGAGTAAGCAAGTAGGGGAGCTACTTGAGAAAGGATTTACCAGACGAAGCATATCTGAATGGGGTGCTCCAGTAGTATTTGCAACTAAGGCGGATGGTTCACTTCGTTTGTGTGTTAACTATAGAGAGTCGAATAAGCTCACCAAGAAGAAAAGGCACCCGCTTCCAAGGATTGATGATTTATTTGATCAGCTTGTTGGTGCCTCTGTATTTGCTCAGTTGGACTTGGCTACGGGGTTCAATCAGTTGAGGGTGGCTGAGGACAGCATAGATAAGACTGCTTTTAGAACTCTGGACGGTTTCTTTGAATGGCAAGTGATGCCTTTTGGGCTGACGAATGCACCCGCCTATTTTGTCAATCTGATGAGTAGGGTCTTTCGGGAGTTCCTAAACAAATTTATCGTAGTCTTTGTTGATGATATTTTGATCTTCTCCAAAAGGGAAGAAGAGCATGCCCAACATTTGAGAGAAGTTTTGAAAACTCTCTGTGACCATCAAATTAAGGCGATATTCTGCAAGTTCCATTTTTGGAGAAAAGAGATGAGATTCTTAGGGTACGTGGTCTCCAAAGAAGGATAGCTGTAGATCCCACCAAAGTGGTTGCAGTGCAAGATTGGCAGATTCCTAAAAATGCAACCGAGGTAAGTAGCTTTCTTGGGTTGGCAGGTTGTTATAGGAAGTTCATTAAGGAATTCGCAAAGATATCAGCCCCTCTCACCAGGCCGACAAAGAAGAATTTGGCATTTTCATGGGACATAGACTGTGACGTTGCTTTCCAATGGCTGAAGAGGGCTCTGACAACAACCTTAGTCTTGACCTTGCCTAACGGAAGTAAAGTGTTTATTGTTTACATTGATGCGTGCGGTACAGGGCTTGGTGCGGTTCTGATGCAGGAAGGGAAAGTAATATGTTATAGGGGTAGACAGTTGAGTGTTCATGAGAATAACTACCCCACCCATGATCTAGAGCTAGCTGCAATTGTATCCGCGTTAAAGACATGGCGCCATTATTTACTTGGAGAAAGGTTCGAGTTATACACCGATCATAAATCTCTCAAGTATCTATTCTCACAGAAGGATCTCAACTTAAGGCAACAATGGTGGATGGATTTCTTAGCTTCTTATGATTTTGAAATTGCTTATACCCCTGACAAGGGTAATGTGATGGCAGACGCACTAAGTAGGCAGAGGGTGGCCTTGAGTCCTCTGTTTGTGGAAAGAAAGAACTTGGAGTTCATATCAGCTTTTGATTTTAGACCCTCCATCGAGGTTTTGCCTGATTTGTTTGCATTCTTGGAGATACGACCGACCCTTATGGACTAGATAGGAGCTTCGCAACAAGGTGACCCACAAATTCTAGACATCATGGATAAGCTCAGAAGATGTGAGACTTCTAGTCACCTCAGCAGATATGCCATAGATGAAAAGGGGTGGTTGCGACGAGATGGAAGGCTTTGTGTTCCTCAAACTGGAAGCTTGATAAAGGCAGTCCTAGAAGAAGCCCTCCATTTTAAGACGACCATTCGTCCAGGCGGTGATAAGATGTACAAGGACATGAAGAGGGTTTTCTTTTGGGCTGGGATGAAGAAAGATGTAGCCGAATTTGTTTCCAATGTTTAGTTTGCCAACAAGTGAAAGCTAAGCAAAAGGAGCCTGGTGGATTACTTCATCCGTTGGAGGTTCCGCAGTGGAAATGAGAGAGCATCTCTATGGATTTCATAGATGATTTACCTAGGTCGAAGAAAGGTAACACTAGTACCTGGGTGGTAGTGGATAGACTCACTAAGAGCGCTTACTTTATTCCAGTTAAGAGTAAGAGGACGACATCATGGTTGGCAGCTTTTGAAGGGCCTTTTTGGACCGCCCACCAAGGCATAGTAATATGAAAGATTCATATCCGAAGTATACTGAGTCAGATAAGTCAATGAAGCCCGACATTGTAGCTCACCTCCCCCATTTGGCACGGCCTAGAAGGAGCCCGATATGACCAAGCATGATCAGCTACAGTATGGCCAAAAAGCTAGCCTACAGATTAGCTCGCTACAGATTTTTCTCGTTTAAATCATCCAGAGCGGGAAAATCACGTGCCAGTTTACACTGGTGGTTTAAAATAGAATACCGATTCTTCAGCTCAGAAAAGAGAGATGGAACTTTATTGTGAATTTCTAAATCATTTTATTCTCTGTTGTAATCATCTTGTTTGATAGTTCAATCAATATATAAAGATTATAAAGTGGACGTAGACTCATTAACGCTAAACCACTATAAATTTGTGTGTGATCCCTTTCATTTTTATTACTGCTTATAATTGTTAATCTTTACTTGTTCTCTACATAATTCTTCTCTTTGTGTGTTGAACCAATTTTTGGTATCAGCATTTTGGTGCTTTCACTAAGAACGGTGATTTTCTCAGATTAATTTAGATTCTCTCTCTACTTTCGGATCACTAAGTCCAAGACGAGAATCTCATTTTTATTACCACGTTAATTTTCAAATGGCTGGAAAATCAGTTCGTAACACTGGGAAAAATACGCAAGTGGGAACATCTGTAGATGCAGCCGGCGGGTCATCCGTTCCTGAGACCGCTCCGGGTTAGGCTGCATTACCCTCTGGGGGAGACTCAGCTCCATCTTCTGCTTTCGCCATCCGGGACGCGTTTATAGCTATGGTTGATCGACTTAAGGAAACTACTTATGCCCTAAAAGTCCACGCTCAAGTGAATGCCGCGATGCGACAGGATATGACTCGCATGGCGAAACAATGGGAAGAATTTAGAAATCAAGCCCAAGAGGTTCGGGATCATCGATTCCCGCCTTTCAATTGGATCATTTGTCAAAAAGCTCCTCCTCGTCGGGGAAAAGCAGAGACTAGCGTCAGTCTCGATGCCCGTTAGACAGAGCTGAAAATGTCTGTCAACTCCGCCTCGAGAGACATCAAAGCCCGATAGACAAATACAATCAGGAGCAAGCTGACCAGGCTGAGGTGGAAATTGTTGATCCCTAGCTCTGCAGAACAGGGAGGCATCCCCTCCTATGAATCAAAATGCTGCTCGGAAATATCGGGCCCCCGTTCACCCCCCTCGGAATCTGATGATTGACCGAGAAAACTGAAAGAGAAGGAGGGATGCCCGGACAACATTTCTTGGTGAAGGGGCCAGAAGAAGTCCGCCTGTTGAAGAAGTCGACCCAGACACGGTCATCCCCCCAAATTTAGCCGCTATGGTATGGCAGATTATGAACGACAGTCATGGGAATAAGAATGAAGATTGGGGGGTCGATCAAAGTCATACACCATTCACTGACGACGTTTTACAAGCGGAGTTCCCCAGGAGATTTAATATGCCTTAGATGAATCAGTATGATGGAACTTCAGATCCACAACAACATCTGATGAGATACTCTTGGCACATGGAAGTAGCAGTGGCCCCTGGCATAATTAAGTGTAAGGCTTTTCCAATCTTTTTAAGTGGAATAGCTCTCATGTGGTTTGTACGCTTGCCCGCGAAGTCAGTTCCAAGCTTTAAAGACCTGAGTGAAAAATTCCTGACTCAGTTCCGCCTCCATGCATCCAAATCGAAGCATGTTATGGCTCTTTCTGCAGTTAAGCAGGGAAGAGGTGAATCCTTGAGGAATTATCTCAATCGATTCAATTGGGCTGCCACATAAGTCAGCAACCCCAACCATGAAACTGTCCTGATGGCCTTGGTCGATGGCAATGACAAATGGTCCGAGTTCAGAAAATATTTAATCAGAAAGCCACCAACTACGATTGAGGCTTTTTATGAGAAGGCTCACGTCCGATTAAGGCAAGAAGATGCACAACTAGAAGAAGAAGATGGTCCGAAAAACACTTTTACTCCATAAACCCAGAACAATGTCGCAGTTAAACAATCTGGGGATAACTCGGAGAAGGTAGAAGTAAATGTCAAAAACCACGGTAAACGAAGTAGCGAGGGGTCGAAGGAAGGCAATGGGAGTTCGAGGCAAAGAGAAAGCTCCCGGAAACGCCCCGTTTCCAGGTATTTGAAACATATACCGCCTTAAATGATACACTAGAGAATATCTATCTCGATACCAGCAACACGATGAAGTATAAGAAGACGCCCCCACGAGAACCCACAGAGAAGGAACGAGCGACTGGGAAATATTGCTTGTTCTACGGACATATGACCAACGAAAGCTGACATCTTAGAGACATTGTTGAAAAACTAGTTCGAGAAGGGAAACTTGACGAATATAAGACAACCCTAAGGGACAGAGGGTCTGGAAAGTTGATGTCCAAATAGAATCAAGCTGCATCCCGTGCCACCCCTCAGGAGAAAGGAAAAGGGATTGTTATTAATTCAACTGTGGGAGGACCATGTAACACCCCACCTCCGCTAGGGTCACTCACAAAGGGAATGCACTAGCTTTGGTGGAGCATTATCTAGGTAAACATACACAGAAATATTACAAGACAGAACATATAAAACAACGGAAGAAGAACCAAATTTCATTGCTTTAAAATCTAGAAAGGTCTAAAGCCTTTTACATCAAAATGCTACTAAATCCATTACATCGAAATCTGTCTTGCGATAGTAAAGAAGCATAAAACCATAGTCATAAATCATTCCCCAAGTAAAACAGCAAAGCAAGCCATAGCCAAGAGAAATCCAAGCAGTGCATGAAAGAGCCTTGGAGCTTGGTAAGATCCGAACTAAGCTGTATTCCCACCCTGCGCACCTGAGGGGGGGGGGGAACGAGAGAAAAAAAGGCAAAACAAACTGGGTCAGTCATACAGACTGAGTAAGTCCTAGTGGCTTTCAACATAAAAACAGGTGAAGATAATATGGCATGAATAAACAGAAAGTAAACATAAGCATGATGACAAGGTAAGCTACAGGCACGATGAATCAAGTATAACATTGCAAGGTTTCTATTAAGTATAACATCGCAAGATTTTTAAGCTTTACCATTCCACTATTTTCTTTGATTTCCTATATCCTCTGCACCAACTGTACTAGTACCCCAACCCGTATCATCCTTTCCATGTATATGTACAGTCCCTTACCGTATATCGTACGGGTTTCATCACGTATTTCTATACTACTTCAACGTAGTGCCACCATTCTTGAAATCGTTTGGACCGCCACCCTTGTTCTGGCTAGGTTTCCTTATCATGAACTATCGCGTGTTCAACTAGGATTTATGCCACCTAAGACCACTAGGGATTATGCTACCTATTGAACGTTTTCTAGATTCGATTAAGGTTTATGTCACCTAGGACCATTAGGGATTATGCTACCTAACGAATTCCACGTAACGATCTATTAATCGATCGGCTCCCTACAAGTCCTAGCTCGTTCATGTGTCTGTGTCATACGGCCCAATCACGAAATGTAGTCACCTGTGCTAGGTCCACCATAGGGTGTATCAAGCCCTAGGGTGCCAACCACCAACACGAATCAAGCACGCACAGTGTAAACCTACCGGTCCCCAATGCCTGCTTTTTCAACTCCGGACTACGTGCACGACCATAGTCCGCCTGAACCTACAATGGCGCACCAACTCAGCCGTCGTTCTGGTCGCTTACAATCAGCCCAGTAATCGTGCCCCACCCTGCCTAGTTCCAGGGTACCGTGATACATCTAGTGGGTTACTGCTGAAAAGGACCGCGCAACTAGTGTTTCCGTTCAGTAGGATAAGTGTTGTCATTTAAATTCGAGACTTAACCCCATCAGTCTAGCATGTCAGGTTGGTTAAGTGTTGTCATTCAAGTTCGTGACTTAACCCGCCTACGTGTCATGTCAAATTGGCTAAGTGTTGTCGTTCAAGTTCATGACTTAGCCCTACGAATCATCTGTCAAGTTGGTTAAGTATATTCAAGCGGTTCATGACTTAACCCTATCAAATCATCGTGTTAAATTGGTTAAGTATATTCAAGCGGTTCATGACTTAACCCTATCAAATCATCGTGTTAAATTGGTTAAGTATATTCAAGTGGTTCATGACTTAACCCTATCAAATCATCGTGTCCAATTGGTTGAGTATATTCAAGCGGTTCATGAATTAACCCTATCAAATCATCGTGTCCAATTGGTTAAGTATATTCAAATAATTCATGGCTTAACCCACCCACGTATCATGCTAAGTTGGTTAAGTATTATCTATATGTTCAAGTTGACTTAACCCTGCCACGTGTCAGATTATATCGATTGGGTGTTATCAACCTATTCAAGTTAGCCCAACCCATCCGCTAGTCATGTTATAACGGTTAAGTGTCATTAGCCTAGCCACGTTACTTAACCCACCCATTCATATCATATTGGTTGAGCCTACATTTATAAGTTTTACATGATCTTAACTCATACCGGTTAGGTCCACATTTACATGTCAAAATTTCCGTGTCATCCCACCTAACCCTCTAACCATACCCACATCTTATTATGGTTAGTATTCCTTAATTCATTCATTATGACGAACGAATCATGACCTCTCACATTAGACCGTGCATTTTGTGGCCACTGGATTTTCCGGGCGGTTCCGGGCAGATTTATACCACAAACTGGGTCTAACCTCGTGTCATAAATCGTTACGCCTACAATTTGGCCTTCGACCTCTCACATTAGACTGACACTTTGTGGCTACCGGATTTGCCGGGCGGTTCTGGGCAGATTTACACCACAAACCGAGTCTAACCTCGTGTCAAAGGTCCATTAATGGTCGTATTCCGCCCAAAACCCCAATATCAGTTCATGTGTTTAACATATAGAAATGTTCATATTCGTGTTCAAGTCAATTATCCAATACATAGTCATTTTCATGTTTCAAATTTCCAACTTTACATATTAATAAACATATGACCAAGTTCCAAAGTTACATGCCAATATATATATATATATATATATATATATATATATATATATATATATACCCAATCCTAGTCAGTTTACATACGCCCAATTCTTGCCTATTACATGTATGCCTGGTTTATGCCATTTTACCCATATCAAGTTCTTGCCAAGATTACATGTATTAAGTTTTATACCCAATAAACCCAAATCATGATTCATGATGCAGTTATCCCAAACTATAATCTTTTTATTACAATACATGTCAGTTGCCCAAGTTCATAATACATGTTTATGCCAATTATCAAGTTTACAATCGCTTTCATGTTCAAATTCTCAATTCTACATATGCCTAATTAACATAAGCCCAATCTTTTGATTTAAGCTTACATAGTCCCAAACTCGTGATTTAATTTACATGCTAATTCATGTATGCCCACTTCATGCCAAATTATTTACATGTTATATATACCAAATCTAATGTTATATTACATAGATCCTGTTTGTGCCAAATTCCATGTATATAATATTTATGCAATTTTTTTCATAACAAGATTATACCAAAATTTACAGATCACGCCCAAACTTGCAAATACAATGATAATATCCAATTTCATGTTGCCAATTATTAAATCATATTCATATAGGCAATAATCCCATAATTCCCCCATATGCATATCGTACGCAAATCGCGATTTTAGGCCAAGGTCCGAAATTGACCAAGGTTCATGAAAGAAAATAAATTGGGGAAGATAGAAATTGAATAAAAATGAGATCAGAGGAAAACATCATCATAGGCATAAATATTACAACTTGATGATAACGTCATTATGAATCAAGAAAACTGCTGAATAGATCATAAACTTGTCATGAGCATAAAGATAGACAAGTCCCAAAACACAAGATTCAAGGAGCAACAGAAATAGATCAGAATCGATAAACATGCTTAAATCCAATTCCACTTTATTCCATGACCATATTATAATTAAATGTTTAAATCCAAAAACAACTAGAACTTACAGAGCATGGCTAATGAATCAAGAGCTGAATTTGTTGTAAAAATGTCGCGGCGTTGTTAATTTATTGTCTTGAATCATTGTAGAAGCCTTGTTCTTTGGATTGATTTGAGTTTGAATGTTTGTACTTTGATTTGGAGACGGCGGCCATGGTTCAAGAGGTATTTTAGCAGAATAATGGTGTAAGAATGATTTGATATGAATTAGGTTAGGTCTAAGGGTGTTTTTATCGGTGTAGCAACTAGTTTAGGCCCTTAGATTAACCCTAGAATCAATCTGGACCGTCAAAACGCGTCTCAGGCTTCAAAAATGAGTTCTGGGTCAAAACAAGTCGTCAGGTCGACCTGTAAGGGGGAGAGGTCGACACTATGGTCGGCCTGGGGGGTAGGTCGACCCTATGGTCAACCGGGGGGGGGGGGGGGGGGGGGGTAGGTCGACCCTATGGTCGACCCCTTGGTCCAGTGCTACCTGAAAACTGCTGAAACTTGTACATGCCATAACTTCTTCATCCGGACTCCGATTTTCGAAAACTCGGACTCTATTTCATGTAAAATTTCGAGACGAACGCAATGGCGTAACCTGTTTCCCCTGATTCTGATTTTAAAATTTAATTCTGCCTTGATTTCTTGTTTTAACATGTTATTAAAATTCGGGTTGTTACATTCTCCCCTCCTTAAAGGATTTCGTCCCCGAAATCTTCAAGTTAAGAAGAATGTGTCCTACCATCCAATCATCCATCTACTCAATCAACAATCACAGGCATCCATTGTCCTTAAGAGATTTCTAATGCTGTATGAACATATGCAGAAAGTGTGTGTATATGTTCTCTATCTAATGCAAATGATCAGGCCTGATTGATCTTTTTAAATGCAAAATATGTTTAGTGCCATGAATCCAACATGTGTGCAAATAGTCCTAGTCATATAAACACAAAACACTATATGTGTGCACAAACATCCATCCATATGCAACATCTACATGATAACACATCCAATTTCATCCATAAACAAGTATAAACACTCATGCATATGCAATATGGAAATGTGTCTGAGCCGATCTAGTGCCTAATGTGTGTTATGCAATCACGAGCAACCACTAGCAGCCACCTGCAACCACTTGCAACCATCAATCACAACATGTCTCAAACACATGTTTACACCCAATTGTTCCTACCTAAAGGTATAGTCGAATGATAGAAGCAAGTAAAAACCTTGTGCCCATTAGGCAATGTCAAAACTGGAAATCTATGTCACAAATATACTGATTTGGAGAAGAACTCCCTAAGCACCAGCCCCGAAGACCGAAATAAACATCAGGCTGACACCTAAAGAATTACTCAACCCAACCAATATATATGATTCTAGGAAACTAAGCATGATGGACTCCTTTTAGGTCACAAGGAAATCCCTTCCTAAAACCAACTCGTATCCTATAAAACCCAAAGAGTTTAGTCAACCCAACAGACACCCTCAAGCCCCAAAATGTATTACTAACAGACGAGTCATCCTCCCTATGGGGTTTTTAACAGAAATGGGATTAAGAATAGGACCGAGAGGATATACTTGAAAGATAACATGCAAATTAGCTCTACAGGAAAAGAGGGATCAAGGATATACTCTTAAAAAGAGATATGATGCGCGTATCTAGTCTTCAATCTTTTAAGTCGCATTTCCTTGAGCTTAACTCCATTGTGCTTTCACCGTCTTTAACTTCACAATTTCGTAGCTTCTTAATTCTTGTTTCCAAAATATGAGTAGGAACTCATTTCACTGTTGTCTCTTGAAACAACCCACCTCCATTAGAGTCACTCTCAAAGGGAATGCCCTAATTTTGGTGGAGGTTTATAAGTATAAGTCACAGATATACAAGACAGATATAAGAACACATATTTTTAAACAGCGGAAAAATAACAACTTTTATTTCATAAAGGAAATACGTGTTTCAACAACATGCCATAATTGTCTTACAATACTTCAAAACATAACATCTTCATAACTGTCTTGAATTACATCATTTAAAGAAGCATTAAGAAAACATAAATAAACTGCAAAAGCCCCATAGTTGTTGTCCAAAGCCATAGTTCAAAGCGAAAAGGTCCAAGCAATACATTCTTTCTCTTCAAGCTGGATGTGAAGGCTGGTCAAGCTGCGGTATTCCCTCCCTGTGTACCTGGGGGTGGGGGGGGGGGGGGAAACGGAAGAAAAGAAGACGAAAGAAAAGTAGAGTCAGACATAAAGCCTGAGTAAGTCTAGGACTATTCAGTCTATGAATAAAGAACTGGGTATGATAAGTATAAACTCGAAATGGGAAAGTACTATAAACTTAGTTAAGTTGTCTAGGGACGAATATACTATCGTACCCCATATCAATCTCTGAACCCATATAAACTAGTTTCCAACTGGCACCCCATAATCTGGGTGAAGTGATCCATTTCATGATGATCGGCTCCTACTCGCATAGTTACATGTGTCCTACGGCCCCCGATATTGTAGTTACCTGTGCTGGTCCCACCATGGGGTGTATCAAGTCCCATGGTGGCGGCCCGACACAATCCTAGAATGCACAGGTATGCTACTGGTGCCCAGTGCCTTATTTTTCTGCACTGGAGTGTGTGCACGCCCGCACCCCGTTAGAACCTACACTGCTGCACCACCGCCGTCGATTTGACCTCTTACAATCAGCCCAGTAATCGTGCCCCACCCTGCCTAGTTTCAGGGTATCGTGATACCTTGTAGGGTTACTGCGAAAAGGGTCCTCCGCTACTAGGTTTTCTATTTCTAGCCAACATGCTAAGTTGGTTAAGTGTTTTATAAACCTAACCCCCCAAATCAGTCTGTTTAGTTTAGCATGTTCCATTTTGATTAAGTCTTTAGTTCACTTAATCCTAACAATCCTGACTCAGCCTTAATTGTCTTATTAAAGCCTTGACCTCTCACATTAGACAGGTATTGTTGTGGCTGCCTGTTGCCGGTTGGTTCCGGGCAGTCTTACGCCACAACTCAGTCTAACCTCGGGTCCTTATTGGGCTCCATGTTTAACCACCCACATTGGATAGGTATTGTTGTGACTACTGGACAGCCGGGCGGTTCCGGGCAGGTTTACATCACAACTCAATCCAACCTCGGGTTAAACATATCGTATTTTCTACATTTACATATTTTGTCTTTCTTCTTTACTTTCTTATATGTAAATATTTGCGGCCCATTAAAAATCAATGGTGTAAAGGTTACACCAATCATGGGCCCAACCCATTCTTGAATTTGGGCCCCTTTACTTTATCTTTTCATTTATTAATAAATTTAACCCAACGTTATTTTCCCCCGTTTAATACGTCCGTTTACTATATATATGTTGGGCTTAGCCTTTTTAAGCCCAACTTAGCCATGCGAAAGAGGGGAGGCTTAAAGCGTGATTACATACACAAAAAGGGGAATGTGAACGCATGAACTTGCAACATAACGTTGGAACTACAAAATAGAAACTGGTGTACTTGCATAGTAGTAACATATACTTTGGTCATAAAGCATAAGTGACATGAATCAAACCATGTAAACTTGTAGTTAAGTTAAGAATATCACTATTGACACATAGGCTTAACTACAACATAAATCTATATTTTATTTAGGCATAATGTCAAACATAAGCAAATCATGTTTATAAGATTACTACATGTTTACAAAGGTGCTTACTTTTGTGACTAATACAAAAGTATAATTCAACTAGAATTAATCCAACTTAATCATGATTTTAAATCTATTCACATAACCATGGCACACATATACTTATGGCATAAATATTTCTAACATGAAATCATGATTTTTACTTTAGTCATGCAAACTTGCAAATGGGATTTTGAATCTAACCTAGCTATGTACCACATGTGTCATCATATAATTCTTGTTAACAATATAGACCTAATCATGTTTTTCAATTATGCAAAATATCAATCATAGCCTAGTCATATTCATAAGTTCGCAAAGAGGTTTTCTAGTACCAAAGTATGGCTTAATACATAGATCATGATGCCAAATTTTTAACATAATTTCATATGAATTATAATAACCCAAATTTGTTCCAATTACACACAAAATGATTTTTGTACAAAAGTACACATTATGATGGCATAGTAGCAAAACCACAAACTTGCATGAATTTCAATTAAAGAACTACATACATGTAGCTTCAACATGAATTACAAACTTTGCGAATATCCAAACGTATACTTGCATAAAACTACCGCAAACATGTAGTTTTTATAATGAATAACATACTTTGCGAATATCCAAACATATACTTGCATAAAACTACCGCAAACATGTAGTTTTTATAATGAATAACATATTTTGCGAATATCCAATTGTTATACAATATTCCAAATCGATAAGAATCATAGTAACGCACAAATATGAATTACTTATCACCACAAATCAAGTATACAAATCAACACAGTTATTTATTTATACCGGAATAATACTCTACTTACTATCGTGTGGCGAATTCTCCAATTCAGGAATTTGGAGATGCGACTCCTTATTGATTTGATTTGTTTAAGTTGCTTTATGCTTTAGAATTTGCCTCCTAATCTTCTCTCAAATTGGTGGCTACTCCTAGTCGCTCCTCTGCAGCATGATGGCCTCGTTCTTATTTTTGAATGAATAGATTAGGTAGAGTCTAGGGTCATTTTTATAGAGTTTATGAACTGATTAGGACCATCGATGTTGCTTGGATTGATCGTAGCCATTCATTCGAAAGAGAGACCAATTAGAGCCTGCCACCTAGCCCTAATGACAAAGCAAGCTTCTGAAAATCGACCAAACGCAGACCTGGCCAGCCAGGACTTGACCAGACCTGACCAGCAGGTCATTTTTGACCTGGGAGCACTTGGCAGGTGCGCCAGGTCAAAAATGTACTGGCGCACTTCCCAAGTGCGCCAGTGCATTTTTGTTCTGGCGCACTTCCCAAGTGCGCCAGTGCATTCTGACCCGTTTTCCGGTTTTTCGCCCAACTTCGTTCGTCCATAACTTCTTCATACGATATCCGTTTTACGCAAACTCAGACTCTATCTCAAGCAGAATTCCGAGACGAACGCAATGGCGTATCCCGTTTCCCTTAATTCTTTGATTTAAAATTATTTATTGTTTAATTTATGAATTTCACAGTTATAAAATACATGGGGTGTTACATTCTCCCCTACTTAAAAGGATTTCGTCCCCGAAATCTTCAAGTTCAGGAAGAATGTACATCTTAACGTCCAAACATCCATCTACTCATCCATCAAACACGAGCATCCATTGTCCTTAAAAGACTTCTAATGCTTCATGATCATATGCG
Organism: Allium sativum; assembly: GCA_030737875.1. Taxonomy (NCBI): domain Eukaryota; kingdom Viridiplantae; phylum Streptophyta; class Magnoliopsida; order Asparagales; family Amaryllidaceae; genus Allium; species Allium sativum. The sequence goes on from CM060917.1 coordinate 29,382,940, forward strand.
AAGTGTGTGTGTACATGTACTTATCTAATGCAAAATCAGGCGGTCTACTGATTCAGTTGACCTCCTTAATGCGAATTATGTAAGTGCTATGAATCCATTATGAATGCAAATCCCCCTATTCATGATTCTACATGAGTGCACAATCATTCATACACATGCAACATCCATATGACAACACATTAAAGTTCAACCATATACGAATGCAAACATATATGCATATGCAATATGAAGTGACTGAGCCGATCTAAAACCTAGATTGTGTGTGTATATGCAACCACGAGCAACCACTAGCAATCACTTGCAACCACTTGCAACCATCATCCATAACATGTTTCAATTACATGTTTTCATCCAAAGAGTTTATACCTAAAAGATAGGGTCGAGGAGATATACCTAAAAAAAAGGATAAATAAAAGCGCAACTTAAGGAAAAAGAAAGATCAAGGATGTACCCTCAAAAAGAAAAGGGTAGGCAGTGCGTATTCTAGCTTCAGTTTCCCAAGTCGCGTCTCCCTCGGCGTCACTCCACTGAATTTTGACGAGTTTGACTTCGCGGTTGCGTAGCTTTTTCACTTCCGTTCCTAATATGCGGGTTGGAACTTTCCTTATGGTTGCTTTGCGTTCCACCTCTGCTTCTTCTAGGATATTTGGCTCTACCACTTCAGCAGACTCATGTAGACATTTTCGGAGGTGTGAAACGTGAAAAACGTTGTGAACTCCGGCCAGTTTCTCGGGTAGCTCTAATCTATAGGCCATCTTCCCAATTTTCTCGATGATAGGGAATGGCCCTACGAACCTTGGCGCTAGCTTTCCTGTGGTTCCAAAACGAACAACGTTCCTTAGCGGAGATACCTTAAGAAAAACTCTGTCCCCAACCTCAAATTCAAGGTCGGTTCTCCTCTTGTCGGCGTAGGACTTTTGTCTGTCTTGGGCCATCTTCATCCTTCTTCGTATTAAGTCTACTTTCTCTGAAGTCTCTCAGATCATATCTGGTCCAAGTATGAGCTTATCAGTAGACTCCCACCAGCAAGTGGGCGATCGACACGGTCTTCCATATAAAGCTTCGAAGGGCGCCATTCCGATGGTTGCTCGATAACTGTTGTTGTAGGCAAATTCCACTAAAGGAAGGTGGTCTTCCCATGTCCCTCCGAAGTCAAGGACGCACAGTCTTAAAAGGTCCTCCAAAACTCTGTTCACTCTTTCTGTTTGGCCGTCGGTTTGGGGATGATAGGCTGTGCTTAAGCATAACTTCGTTCCTACTGCTTCTTGCAGACTCCGCCAAAACTCACTGGTGAAGATGGGGTCTCGGTCACTAATAATGCTGGATGGTATTCCATGGAGTCGAACGATTTCCTTGAGGTAAAGTGATGCTAGGGATGAGGCAGTTCTTTTACTTTTGACAGGTAAAAAGTGGGCGCTTTTAGTAAGCCTATCCACTATTACCCAAATGCTAGTGTTGCCTCTCCTAGACCTAGGCAGCCCATCTATGAAGTCCATAGAGATGCTATCCCACTTCCACTGCGGGACCTCCAGAGGATGTAGCAGTCCGCCAGGCTTTTTCTGTTCCGCCTTAACCTGTTGGCACACCATACACTTAGAAACGAATTCTGCCACGTCCTTTTTCATGCCGTTCCAGAAGAAAGTCCTTTTTATATCTTTGTACATTTTATCTCCGCCTGGGTGTATCGTCATCTTGGAGTGATGTGCTTCCTCGAGAACCTTCTTTACTAAATCTTTTGTCTGTGGGACGCATAGTCTTCCGTCTCGCCTTAGCAAACCCTTATCGTCGATGGAGTATCTGTTGAGGTGACTTGAAGTCTCACCCCTAATTAGCCTATCAATTATTTCCACAAGCTGGGGGTCTTCGCGCTGTGCTGCCCCTACTGAATCTATTAAAGTTGGGCGCACTTCGAGAGATGCTAGCAAGCCTGGTACAAAATCGGAGGAAGGCCTAAAGTCGAAGCTGGCTATAAACTCTAGGCTTTGTCTTTCAACAAACAGCGGGCTTAGGGTCAATTTCTTTCGGCTCAACGCGTCTGCTACTACGTTGCCTTTGCCGGGAGTGTAGGAGATTTCGAAATCGTACGAGGCAAGAAACTCCATCCATCTCTGTTGCCTCAAGTTAAGATCTTTCTGCGAGAAAAGATATTTCAACGATTTATGGTCAGTGTAAAGTTCGAACTTCTCACCTAGGAGATAGTGTCGCCAAGACTTGAGTGCAAAGACGATGGCGGCTAACTCAAGATCGTGGGTTGGGTAGTTCCTTTCATGCACTTTCAACTGCCTCCCGCCATAAGCTACTACCCTTCCTTCTTGCATTAAAACGGCGCCTAGTCCTGTCCCACATGCATCTGTATAAACAGTGAACATCTTGCTCCCATCTGGCAGCGTCAAAACTGGGGCTGTTGTAAGAGCCCTTTTCAGTCGTTGGAAAGCAAACTCGCAATCCAAGTCCCAATTGAACACTAGATTCTTCTTGGTCAATTTCGTGAGCGGGGCTGAGATTTTCGCAAAATCCCTTATGAACTTTCGATAGAAACCTGCTAGTCCTAGAAAACTTCGGACCTCAGTTGCATTCCTTGGTGTCTTCCAATCCTGTACCGCCACTACCTTAGCAGGGTCCACTGCTAACACTTGTTTGGATACTATGTGCCCAAGGAACCTCACCTCTTCTCTCCAAAAGTGGCATTTGGAGAATTTGGCTTTTAGTTGATGGACTCGCAAAGTTTCCATGATTGCCCTTAAGTGTTGAGCATGTTCCTCTTCACTCTTTGAGAAAATAAGGATATCATCTACGAAGACCACTACGAACTTGTTGAGGAAATCTCTGAATACCCTACTCATCAGGTCTACGAAGTAAGCAGGTGCATTTGTCAAGCCGAAAGGCATGACAAGCCATTCAAAGAAGCCGTCTGGGGTTCTGAATGCCGTTTTATCGATGCTATCTTCAGCCACCCTTAGCTGATGAAAACCGGTTGCTAAATCGAGCTGGGAGAAAACAGACGCTCCTACAAGCTGGTCAAACAAATCGTCAATTCTAGGGAGAGGGTGCCTATTCTTTTTCGTTAGCTTGTTGAGCTCCCTATAGTCAACACATAGACGGAGTGAACCATCCGCCTTTGTAGCGAACACCACTGGAGCGCCCCATTCTGAAATGCTCCTCCTAATGAACCCCTTTTCTAGAAGCTCTTTAATCTGTTTACTGAGCTCTTTCCTCTCCCGTGGAGCCATGTGTCTAACGGGCAACGCAACGGGCTTTGCATTATCTACAAGATATATGCGGAAGTCTATTTCCCGCTTCGGAGGCAAGCCCTTCACCTCTTCGAAGACATCCGGATATTCCCGGACCACTCTAACTGATTGCAAACTTTCAACAGAGGCATCTAGCGATTCAAGATAACTAAGCATAACCGCATACGAGGGATTACAAGAAATTTCCAAAGTATTACCGAGCTGGGTTAGGAGCCTAACAACCCTTTTCTCACAATCAAGGATGGCCCTATTACTGGATAGCCAATCCATGCCCAAAATCAAACCATATCCCGAAAAGCCCAAAACAAAGGCACTACATTGAAATTCTACGCTTAGAATAGAAATTTTCAATCCCAAACAGATCATAGACAAATGAGCTGGGCCCCCAATTGGGTTTGAAACAATTAAGGGGTCCTCTACCATACTAGTTTTTAGGTGCAGAGATTCTACTAAAGCAGACGAGATAAAGGAGTGTGATGCGCCAGAATCAAATAAAGTGCGAACGGGGTGATCATAAAGATAAACTACACTTTCTACAGAAGTATTTATACCTCGCTGTTGCAAAGGTGGCGCTTCTAGCACATGAACCTGTGCCCCTGAGGTGGATCCAGCCCTCTGCCCCTGTCCTCGTTTCTTTGGGCAGTCCTTAGCCCTGTGGCCTGTCTCACCGCAAGAAAAGCACCCACCATTCTCCTTGGCCTTCTTTTTCCGGCAGTCCTTTACTAAGTGCCCCACTTTGCCATAGAAACTGCACTTCCTCTTCTCTTTGTTGCCTTTCCCGCCCTTCTTAAAGTCTGTCTTCTTAGGCTGCAAACCCTCTTTCTTCCCTTGAGAGCTTTCAGCCTTTACCTCCTTCTTGCCCTTATCCTCTTCGTTCAGCAATGCCATTTGTACCAGTCTTTCATACGTAGCTCCCATGGGTATATGGGTCATGGCCAAACTGTGTAATGGCTCATTCAACCCTTTGACGAAACGGAGAGCCTTCTTGTGCGGGGTGTTGACTAGGTCCAGCCCAAACCTAGCCAGCTCATCGAACTGATTAACATACTCTCTGACTGTCTTGTTCCCTTGCTTAAGAAATAAGAATTTTTCCAACTGCAAACTCCTTTCTGCATCTGAGAGAAATTTAGTCTCAAACCTTGCCCTAAAGTCCTCCCATGTCTCCACTGGTCTTTCAGCATTAGTGACTTCCCACCAGTAGGAAGCCTCGCCCTTTAATAGCCACACTGCCAGTTGTACTTTCTGTCTATCTTCTACCTCAAAGATGATGAATAGGTCCTCAGTTTCTTTCAGCCAATTTCTAGCTGCCACGAAGGACTCAGTTCCATGGAAATCCTTTCCTCCCATAGCTTTAAAATCTTTACATATCTTAGCAAACGTGTTTCCCCGTGGAGGAGGTGGAGGAAGAGGTGCTGCTGCAGCTGGATGATTTCCTGCAGCTGGGGGAGGAGGAACGGTTGGACCTGGCTGAGTGGCCCTTGCTTCTAAGAACCGTCTAAACCAACCAGGTATTGGTACACCCTCTGGCAAGTTAAGTTCTTCGGACATGCTGAAACAAAAAGGATAGATTCAAAACGAAGGATAAGAGATGGTACCTATGGCTTTGGGGGAGACTTTGCTTCTTCTTCTTTTTTTTTTTAAATAAAATAATATTTTTCTTTTAAAAATGCTTCTTTAAATTTCCTTTTTGAAAATAAATTTTTCAGAACTTTTTATCTTATCTGGTAAACCTATGCTCTGATACCAAGTGAAACACCCCACCTCCATTAGAGTCACTCTCAAAGGGAATGCCCTAATTTTGGTGGAGGTTTATAAGTATAAGTCACAGATATACAAGACAGATATAAGAACACATATTTTTAAACAGCGGAAAAATAACAACTTTTATTTCATAAAGGAAATACGTGTTTCAACAACATGCCATAATTGTCTTACAATACTTCAAAACATAACATCTTCATAACTGTCTTGAATTACATCATTTAAAGAAGCATAAAGAAAACATAAATAAACTGCAAAAGCCCCATAGTTGTTGTCCAAAGCCATAGTTCAAAGCGAAAAGGTCCAAGCAATACATTCTTTCTCTTCAAGCTGGATGTGAAGGCTGGTCAAGCTGCGGTATTCCCTCCCTGTGTACCTGGGGGGGGGGGGGGGACGGAAGAAAAGAAGACGAAAGAAAAGTAGAGTCAGACATAAGCCTGAGTAAGTCTAGGACTATTCAGTCTATGAATAAAGAACTGGGTATGATAAGTATAAACTCGAAATGGGAAAGTACTATAAACTTAGTTAAGTTGTCTAGGGACGAATATACTATCGTACCCCATATCAATCTCTGAACCCATATAAACTAGTTTCCAACTGGCACCCCATAATCTGGGTGAAGTGATCCATTTCATGATGATCGGCTCCTACTCGCATAGTTACATGTGTCCTATGGCCCCCGATGTTGTAGTTACCTGTGCTGGTCCCACCATGGGGTGTATCAAGTCCCATGGTGGCGGCCCGACACAATCCTAGAATGCACAGGTATGCTACTGGTGCCCAGTGCCTTATTTTTCTGCGCCGGAGTGTGTGCACGCCCGCACCCCGTTAGAACCTACACTGCTGCACCACCGCCGTCGATTTGACCTCTTACAATCAGCCCAGTAATCGTGCCCCACCCTGCCTAGTTTCAGGGTATCGTGATACCTTGTAGGGTTACTGCGAAAAGGGTCCTCCGCTACTAGGTTTTCTATTTCTAGCCAACATGCTAAGTTGGTTAAGTGTTTTATAAACCTAACCCCCCAAATCAGTCTGTTTAGTTTAGCATGTTCCATTTTGATTAAGTCTTTAGTTCACTTAATCCTAACAATCCTGACTCAGCCTTAATTGTCTTATTAAAGCCTTGACCTCTCACATTAGACAGGTATTGTTGTGGCTGCCTGTTGCCGGTTGGTTCCGGGCAGTCTTACGCCACAACTCAGTCTAACCTCGGGTCCTTATTGGGCTCCATGTTTAACCACCCACATTGGATAGGTATTGTTGTGACTACTGGATAGCCGGGCGGTTCCGGGCAGGTTTACATCACAACTCAATCCAACCTCGGGTTAAACATATCGTATTTTCTACATTTACATATTTTGTCTTTCTTCTTTACTTTCTTATATGTAAATATTTGCGGCCCATTAAAAATCAATGGTGTAAAGGTTACACCAATCATGGGCCCAACCCATTCTTGAATTTGGGCCCCTTTACTTTATCTTTTCATTTATTAATAAATTTAACCCAACGTTATTTTCCCCCGTTTAATACGTCCGTTTACTATATATATGTTGGGCTTAGCCTTTTTAAGCCCAACTTAGCCATGCGAAAGAGGGGAGGCTTAAAGCGTGATTACATACACAAAAAGGGGAATGTGAACGCATGAACTTGCAACATAACGTTGGAACTACAAAATAGAAACTGGTGTACTTGCATAGTAGTAACATATACTTTGGTCATAAAGCATAAGTGACATGAATCAAACCATGTAAACTTGTAGTTAAGTTAAGAATATCACTATTGACACATAGGCTTAACTACAACATAAACCTATATTTTATTTAGGCATAATGTCAAACATAAGCAAATCGTGTTTATAAGATTACTACATGTTTACAAAGGTGCTTACTTTTGTGACTAATACAAAAGTATAATTCAACTAGAATTAATCCAACTTAATCATGATTTTAAATCTATTCACATAACCATGGCACACATATACTTATGGCATAAATATTTCTAACATGAAATCATGATTTTTACTTTAGTCATGCAAACTTGCAAATGGGATTTTGAATCTAACCTAGCTATGTACCACATGTGTCATTATATAATTCTTGTTAACAATATAGACCTAATCATGTTTTTCAATTATGCAAAATATCAATCATAGCCTAGTCATATTCATAAGTTCGCAAAGAGGTTTTCTAGTACCAAAGTATGGCTTAATACATAGATCATGATGCCAAATTTTTAACATAATTTCATATGAATTATAATAACCCAAATTTGTTCCAATTACACACAAAATGATTTTTGTACAAAAGTACACATTATGATGGCATAGTAGCAAAACCACAAACTTGCATGAATTTCAATTAAAGAACTACATACATGTAGCTTCAACATGAATTACAAACTTTGCGAATATCCAAATGTATACTTGCATAAAACTACCGCAAACATGTAGTTTTTATAATGAATAACATACTTTGCGAATATCCAAACATATACTTGCATAAAACTACCGCAAACATGTAGTTTTTATAATGAATAACATATTTTGCGAATATCCAATCGTTATACAATATTCCAAATCGATAAGAATCATAGTAACGCACAAATATGAATTACTTATCACCACAAATCAAGTATACAAATCAACATAGTTATTTATTTATACCGGAATAATACTCTACTTACTATCGTGTGGCGAATTCTCCAATTCAGGAATTTGGAGATGCGACTCCTTGTTGATTTGATTTGTTTAAGTTGCTTTATGCTTTAGAATTTGCCTCCTAATCTTCTCTCAAATTGGTGGCTACTCCTAGTCGCTCCTCTGCAGCATGATGGCCTCGTTCTTATTTTTGAATGAATAGATTAGGTAGAGTCTAGGGTCATTTTTATAGAGTTTATGAACTGATTAGGACCATCGATGTTGCTTGGATTGATCGTAGCCATTCATTCGAAAGAGAGACCAATTAGAGCCTGCCACCTAGCCCTAATGACAAAGCAAGCTTCTGAAAATCGACCAAACACAGACCTGGCCAGCCAGGACTTGACCAGACCTGACCAGTAGGTCATTTTTGACCTGGGCGCACTTGGCAGGTGCGCCAGGTCAAAAATGTACTGGCGCACTTCCCAAGTGCGCCAGTGCATTTTTGTTCTGGCGCACTTCCCAAGTGCGCCAGTGCATTCTGACCCGTTTTCCGGTTTTTCGCCCAACTTCGTTCGTCCATAACTTCTTCATACGATATCCGTTTTACGCAAACTCAGACTCTATCTCAAGCAGAATTCCGAGACGAACGCAATGGCGTATCCCATTTCCCTTAATTCTTTGATTTAAAATTATTTATTGTTTAATTTATGAATTTCACAGTTATAAAATACATGGGGTGTTACATCTCTTGTACCATTTTCCCTTATCCTCCTTTTAGTATACTCGGCTTAAACATAACTGCGTACTCATGGTTTCATGCAAGCTCTCCAAAATTCAGTAGTGAATCTTGGATCTCAATCACTTACTAGAAGGTATTCCAAAATGAATTATCTCTTGAAAATAAACAAATGCCAACCATGTTACCAAATGTACTTACTAAGGAAATTTTCTATAACTCATGCATAAGCTAAATGAACCATCCGCCTTCGTGGCGAACACTACTCGAGCGGATCAACAAATGTATCAAGAGATTCTAGGTAACTAAGCATGACAGAACCCTAAGGGTTACACTAGACTTCGAGGGTATTACCGAGGCAAGTCAAGAGTCTAACTACCCTCTTTTCATACCCGAGAATGGTATCATTTCTGGATAACCACTCCATCCCTAGAAACAACCTATAGCCCAAAAAACATAAGCATTACTTCTAAACTCAACACTTAGCATAGACATTCCCAAATCCAAACGATTCATGAATAAATGAGCCGATTCCCTTACAGGATTTGAGAATAAAATGGGATCCTCTACTACACTAGTACTAAGGTGCAGAGACTCAACTATCGAAGCAGAAATAAAAAGGATGCGATGTACCATAATCAAAAAGGGTACGAACATGATAGAAAGATAAACTAGATTTTCCTACAGAAACGTTTCTACCTTCTTGTTCTGAGCCTCATTCGCCTTAACCACTCTTATCCCCTCTTATATAACGTGTTAATAGGTCTCTCGAGAACTACCTCCATCGCACGACAACCCTACAAAGCTTGAAATAAGATTAGTCGCAAATGGAACTAATGTGACTACAGATGGAGGAAAGAAAGGAAAAGGGATTCAAACAAGGAAACAAAGGATAATGCTAATGGCATTTGGGGAATAGCCTTTAAAAAATAAAACTTTTCTTGAAAAATGCTTCTTTGTAAATGGTTTTGAAAATAATTTCAAAAGGTTTTATAAACTTTTGCCCAGTCTGGTAACCTTCTGCTCTGATACCAAATGTAACACCCTCACCTCCGCTAGGGTCACTCACAAAGGGAATGCACTGGCTTTGGTGGAGCATTATCTAGGTAAACATACATAGAAATATTACAAGACAGAACATATAAAACAGCGGAAGAAGAACCAAATTTCATTGCTTTAAAATCTAGAAAGGTCTAAAGCCTTTTACATCAAAATGCTACTAAATCCATTACATCGAAATCTGTCTTGCAATAGTAAAGAAGCATAAAACCATAGTCACAAATCATTCCCCAAGTAAAACAGCAAAGCAAGCCATAGCCAAGAGAAATCCAAGCAGTGCATGAAAGAGCCTTGGAGCTTGGTAAGATCCGAACTAAGCTGTATTCCCACCCTGCGAACCTGAGGGGGGGGGGGGAACGAAAGAAAAAGAGGCGAAACAAACCGGGTCAGTCACAAAGACTGAGTAAGTCCTAATGGCTTTCAGCATAAAAACAGGTGAAGATAATATGGCATGAATAAGCTGAAAGTAAACATAATCATAATGACAAGGTAAGCTACAGGCATGATGAATCAAGTATAACATTGCAAGGTTTCTATTAAGTATAACATCGCAAAATTTCTAAGCTTCACCATTCCACTATTTTCCTATATTCTCTGCACCAACTGTACTAGTACCCCAACCCGTATCATCCTTTCCATGTATATGTACAGTCCCTTGCCGTATATCGTACGGGTTTCATCACGTATTTCTATACTACTTCAACGTAGTGCCACCATTCTTGAAATCGTTTGGACCGCCACCCTTGTTCTGGCTAGGTTTCCTTATCATGAACTATCGCGTGTTCAACTAGGATTTATGCCACCTCGGACCACTAGGGATTATGCTACCTATTGAACGTTTTCTAGATTCGATTAGGGTTTATGCCACCGAGGACCATTAGGGATTATGCTACCTAACGAATTCCACACAACGATCTATTAAACGATCGACTCCCTACAAGTCCTAGCTCGTTCATGTGTCTGTGTCATACGTCCCAATCACGAAATGTAGTCACCTGTGCTAGGTCCACCATAGGGTGTATCAAGCCCTAGGGTGCCAACCACCGACACGAATCAAGCACGCACAGTGTAAAACTTCCGGTGCCCAATGCCTGCTTTTTCAACTCCGGACTACGTGCATGACCATAGTCCGCCTGAACCTACAATGGCGCACCAACTCAGCCGTCGTTCTGGTCGCTTACAATCAGCCCAGTAATCGTGCCCCACCCTGCCTAGTTCCAGGGTACCGTGATACATCTAGTGGGTTACTGCTGAAAAGGACCACGCAACTAGGGTTTCTGTTCAGTAGGTTAAGTGTTGTCATTTAAATTCGAGACTTAACCCCATCAGTCTAGCATGTCAGGTTGGTTAAGTGTTGTCATTCAAGTTCGTGACTTAACCCGCCTATGTGTCATGTCAAATTGGCTAAGTGTTGTCATTCAAGTTCATGACTTAGCCCTACGAATCATCTGTCAAGTTGGTTAAGTATATTCAAGCGGTTCATGACTTAACCCTATCAAATCATCGTGTTAAATTGGTTAAGTATATTCAAGTGGTTCATGACTTAACCCTATCAAATCATCGTGTTAAATTGGTTAAGTATATTCAAGCGGTTCATGACTTAACCCTATCAAACCATCGTGTCCAATTGGTTGAGTATATTCAAGCGGTTCATGACTTAACCCTATCAAATCATCGTGTCCAATTTGTTAAGTATATTCAAATAATTTGTGGCTAAACCCGCCCACGTATCATGCTAAGTTGGTTAAGTATTATCTATATGTTCAAGTTGACTTAACCCTGCCATGTGTCAGGTTATATCGATTGGGTGTTATCAACCTATTCAAGTTAGCCCAACCCATCCACTAGTCATGTTATAACGGTTAAGTGTCATTAGCCTAGCCACGTTACTTAACCCACCCATTCATATCATATTGGTTGAGCCTACATTTATAAGTTTTACATGTTCTTAACTCATACCGGTTAGGTCCACATTTACATGTCAAAATTTCCATGTCATCTCACTTAACCCTCTAACCATACCCACGTCTTATTATGGTTAGTATTCCTTAATTCATTCATTATGACGAACGAATCATGACCTCTCACATTAGACCGTGCATTTTGTGGCCATTGGATTTGCCGGGCAGTTCCGGGCAGATTTATACCACAAACTGGGTCTAACCTCGTGTCATAAATCGTTACGCCTACAATTTGGCCTTCGACCTCTCACATTAGACTGACACTTTGTGGCTACTGGATTTGCCGGGCGGTTCCGGGCAGATTTACGCCACAAACTGAGTCTAATCTCGTGTCAAAGGTTCATTAATGGTCGTATTCCACCCAAAACCCCAATATCAGTTCATGTGTTTAACATATAGAAATGTTCATGTTCGTGTTCAAGTCAATTATCCAATACACAGTCATTTTCATGTTTCAAATTCCTAACTTTACATATTAATAAACATATGCCCTAGTTCCAAAATTACATGCCAATATATATATATATATATATATATATATATATACCCCCAATCCTAGTCAGTTTACATACGCCTAATTCTTGCCTATTACATGTATGCCAGGTTTATGCCATTTTACCCATATCAAGTTCTAGCCAAGATTACATGTATTAAGTTTTATACCCAATAAACCCAAATCATGATTCATGATGCAGTTATCCCAAACTATAATCTTTTTATTACAAAACATGTCAGTTTCCCAAGTTCATAATACATGTTTATGCCAATTATCAAGTTTACAATCGCTTTCATGTTCAAATTCTCAATTCTACATATGCCTAATTAACATAAGCCCAATCTTTTGATTTAAGCTTACATAGTCCCAAACTCGTGATTTAATTTACATGCTAATTCATGTATGCCCACTTCATGCCAAATTATTTACATGTTAAATATACCAAATCTCATGTTACATTACATTGATCCTATTTGTGCCAAATTCCATGTATATAATATTTATGCAATTTTTTTCATAACAAGATTATACCAAAATTTACAGATCACGCCCAAACTTGCAAATACAATGATAATATCCAATTTCATGTTGCCAATTATTACAACATATTCATATAGGAAATAATCCCATAATTCCCCCGTATATATATTGTACGCAAATCGCGATTTTAGGCCAAGGTCCGAAATTGACCAAGGTTCATGAAAGAAAATAAATTGGGGAAGGTAGAAATTGAATAAAAATAAGATCAGAGGAAAACATCATCATAGGCATAAATATTACAAATTGATGATAACGTCATTATGAATCAAGAAAACTGCTGAATAGATCATAAACTTGTCATGAGCATAAAGATAGACAAGTCCTAAAACACAAGATTCAAGGAGCAACAGAAATAGATTAGAATCGATAAACATGCTTAAATCCAATTCCACTTTATTCCATGACCATATTATAATTAAATGTTTAAAACTAAAAACAACTAGAACTTACAGAGCATGGATAATGAATTAAGAGCTGAATTTGTTGTAAAAATGTTGCGGCATTGTTAATTTATTGTCTTGAATCATTGTAGAAGCCTTGTTCTTTGGATTGATTTGAGTTTGAATGTTTGTACTTTGATTTGGAGACGGCGGCCATGGTTCAAGATGTATTTTAGCAGAATAAGGGTGTAAGAATGATTTAATATGAATTAGGTTAGGTCTAAGGGTGTTTTTATCGGTGTAGCAACTAGTTTAGGCCCTTAGATTAACCCTAGAATCAATCTGGACCGTCAAAACACGTTTCAGGCTTCAAAAATGAGTTCTGGGTCAAAACAGGCCGACCAGGTTGACCTGTAAGGGGGGAGGTCGACACTATGGTCGACCTGGGGGGGGGGGGGGGGTAGGTCGACCCTATGGTCGACCCCCTGGTCCAGTGCTGCCTGAAAACTGCTGAAACTTGTACATGCCATAACTTCATCCGGACTCCGATTTTCGAAAACTCGGACTCTACTTCATGTAAAATTTCGAGACGAACGCAATGGAGTAACCCGTTTTCCCTGATTCTGATTTTAAAATTTAATTCTGCCTTGATTTCTTGTTTTGACATGTTATTAAAATTCGGGTTGTTACAGACCGCATCCGGCAGGACACAGTATGAGAGCCATGGAACGATACGTCAACTCCGCGAAACATCTAGACGTCGAAGAAGAAAATCCCCCTGAGGCTGCTAGTCCTATTAAACAAAGGAGAACAATGGGGGATGATATTGTTTTCTGCGATCGGGAGTCGGTCGGCATAGAAATCCCAACGGTTGATCCGTTGGTAATAACAACTATCATTGGCCCAGCTACAGTCCGAAAGATCCTGGTTGACCATGGAAGCTCAGTGAACTTCCTATTCAAACAGGCCTACGACCAGATGAAGTTAGAAGTAGAGGATTTAGAGCCGTATAAAGGCCAGATACGTGGATTCAATGGGGCTTCTACTGAGCCCATCGGCCAGATTAAGTTACCTGTAGAATTGGGAGACGGAGATCGTCGAAGGGTTAGAACTCTGTCGTTTGTTGTGATGAATATCAACTCACATTACAATGCCTTCTTGGGATGACCCGCCCTGGCTATATTCCGGGCATGTATTTGGCAGAATGGAAGGAGTTACGAAGCGGTGGTAATAAGGAGCCTGAAAAATCCTCTCCCCCAAGGAGGGGAAAGAAGCATAACAATTATAGATGATACCTCGACCAAGACCGACTGCCTGTGAGGTCGAAGACATCGACCCATAGGACGACGAAGAGTCGAGGTGCACGAAGGCGGCCCCAGATGAGGCCACCGTAGAAATCCTAATCGACAAGGATGATCCAACCAAGGTCTTAAAAATTGGATCTCATCTTGATTCCCTCCGGACGAGGGAATTATGTGAATTCCTCCGAGCAAACTTAGACGTATTCGCCTGGAGCCACGTCGACATGTGTGGGATATCACCATCCATTATAACTCATTCCCTTGGCATTTACCCAAAATATACCCCTATAAAACAAAAAAGGCAAATGCTAGGTCCTGAAAGGTCAAGGGCCTTGAAGGAAGAAGTCGGGAAGTTACAAGCTAACGAAATTATCCGGGATTCAACCTATCCCGACTGGATAGCCAACCCGGTACTCGTAAAGAAGGCTAATGGGAAATGGAGAACTTGCATTGATTTTTCTGATCTAAATAAAGCCTGCCCTAAAGATAGCTTCCCATTACCTTGGATTGATCAGCTAGTTGACTCAACTGCCGGACATGAGCTACTTTCATTCATGGATGCATACTCAGGATATAACCAGATTGCTATGCATGTCCCCGACCAGGAGCATACTAGTTTTATCACCGACCTTGGACTATATTGTTATGTAGTAATGCCCTTCGGTCTGAAGAATGTAGGGGAAACCTATCAAAGGCTAGTCAACCGAATGTTCCACAATCATATAGGGAAAACAATGGAGGTATATGCAGATGATATGTTAGTCAAATCAAAGCAATCGTCCGAGCACGTAAATGATCTCTCAAGAATGTTTGACATCCTCCGAAGATACGACATGAAATTGAATCCTTAAAGTGTTCTTTTGGAGTGGCCTCAGGCAAATTTCTAGGCTTTATTGTGAGTTCCCACGGAATCGAAATCAATCCTGATCAAATTTCGGCCCTCAAGGGAATTCAGGAACCTCGACGGATCAAAGATGTCCAAAGTTTGGCGGGAAAAGTAGTGGCGATGGGTCGGTTCATTTCAAAAGCAACTGATAAGTGCCTGCCCTTCTTTGAATTAATTAAAAGGGGAAAGCGAAACTTCGCCTGGACGCCAGATTGCATTGAGGCCTTCCAGAATCTGTTAGATCACCTTGAAAAACCTCCTATTCTTTCTAAGCCCATCGACCACGAAGATTTATTTGTTTATTTAGCAGTATCTGCTAATGCAGTCAGCTCGATCCTGGTCCGTGAGGAAGAGCGGATACAACGAACGGTTTACTATATGAGTAAAAAATTGATGGGGGCTGAGCGCAATTATCCTAAGATCAAGAAACTGGCTTATAATTTATTAATCGCATCAAGAAAACTTCGACACTATTTTCAAGCTCACCCGATTAAAATATTCACTGACCAGCCCCTTTGGCAAGTCCTGTAATGACCAGAAGCAAGCGGGAGGTTACTAAAATGGAACATTGAGTTGAGCCAGTTCGATTTGACCTTCATTCCACGAGAATCAATTCGAGGGCATGCCTTGGCTGATTTTATAGCGGAGTTTACCACCCTGGATGATGAATATCAAAGCAATGACCCCGGATCTTCGAAGGCCGAATCAGAGCAGGTTATTTGGAAGCTTTACACAGATGGAGCCCGAAATAAACAATGGTCGGGAGCCAACGTAGTACTACTGTCCCCTGTGGGACATTCGGTTTATTACTCCTTAGGATTAGAATTCCTGGCGACCAACAATGACTCCGAGTATGAAGCCCTGATTGCCGGGCTTAAACTCACAAAGGACCTGAAAATAAAGTTAATTGATATCTTTTGTGATTCACAACTTGTAGTATACTAAATTCGAAAAGAATTTGTCACTAGGGGAGACCGACTGACTTCTTACCTTAAGGAAGTTGAGAAGCTGTTGCGGAGTTTCGACCGATATAACATTTCTCATATTCCCTGAGAAGAGAACCAAAAGGCAGATAGATTGGCAAAGCTCGCTAGTTCAGATCATCCGGGCGAAACGGAGCTGGTCCTTATGGAAACTCTGAGAATGCCAAGCATCGACCAGAGGGAAGTTGACCAGGCTGATACTGAACCCGAAAAAGATTCATGGATGACCCCCATAAAAAATTTTCTTCCCCACGGTGAACTACCCGAAAGGAAAAACAAAAGGCGAGCTTTGGTACGACAAGCCTCCAGATATGTTATTCAGCAAGGCCAACTGTACAGAAGAGGGTTCTCTGTTCCTATATTTTGGTGTGTAACCAATGATGACATCAAAAGGATACTATGGGAAGTGCACGAAGGTGACTGCAGGGCACATACACGGGGGTAAACCCTGGCCCGGAAAATATTACGCTACGGATACTTCTGTCCCACCGTAAATAAAGACACCGCTAACTATTCCAAGAGATGTGATAAATGCCAAGGTTTGCACAAATCCTGCGAGCACCCCCGACAGAGATCAGCCAAATGGCTAGTCCTTGGCCATTCGCTATATGGGGGATAGACATCACTGGAACTTTGCCTATTTCTAAGGGAGGTGCCAGGTATGCGATTGCGGCGGTAGAATATTTCACAAAATGGGTGGAGGTCGAACAGATGACTACAATTACGACAAGGAAGGTCATCATCTTTATTGTCCGAAACATTATATGCCGATACGGATTACCCTGAACTATTGTCACAGACAACAGAACTCAGTTCGATAGTCTAGAATTCAGAGTTTTCTATGAAAAATATCATATTGAGAAGAGATATACTGCGGTCGCACATCCCCAGTATAATGGTCAAGTCAAAGCGGTTAATGAGATCATTAAAACCATTCTTAAAAAACGGTTGGAGCAAGGCAAAGGAAAGTGGGTCGATGAATTACCAATGCCATTATGGGCTTATTGTACCACCCATAAAACTGCTACAGGTCATACTCCTTTCGCCTTATCTTATGGTTCGGAAGCAATTCTCCCGACAGAGCTCAAAGTCCTATCCCATCGAACAACATATTACGATACCTTTTCTAACAAGGCGCTTCTCTTAACATCGTTGGACATGATTGATGAAAAAGGGGAGGAGGCCAATCTTTGAGCCATGGCCCATAGGGAAAGGGTCGCCCACTATTACAACAAAAAAATCCGACCAAAGACTTTCGAGGTAGGAAACCTGGTTCTGAAACGAATCTTCCCGGTCCCCGTACATGTGGGCCCTAAATGGGAAGGGCCCTACGTCATTCAATGAAAGCTCGATAATGGAACTTTCAGACTAACAACAGTGGATGGCAAGCCATTTCTATGGGCATGGAATGCGGAGCACTTACGATCTTATCTCTCTTAGTTTACTTTCCAATGTTTCTTTTCTTTCTTTTAGCAATTAGTTTGTTAGTTTGTTTTCAACATTGTAATAAGCGACCTTTCATTGGTTGCGATAGCATATGAATAAAAGTCTCTGTTTTGTTATTATTGTAAAAGCTAACGATTCTGCTCGACTAACTATAGCTCATGCCTTGATGCTTTGACAAGACGAACATAAATAGAACAAGACAGCTCGACCGAAGGAATAAGGGCATGACCCTATCAGTGACACCCATTTCAGACTTTGACCAACTGACTGGTTTTATGACTTATACTTTGGCCAACTCAGAGTAAAATCGAGGCTTGTCCAGGCATACTGATCGACTGCCAAGACTCAACTCTCGACCTCTTGACTTGAGGATGAGTATAAATGGCAAGAGAGCGTGAATGGTGCACCCCGAAAGAAGACCGCTCGAACCCTAAAACTTCAACCTTTACCGACTAAGGGATGAGTATAAAAGTCTAGAGGCACTCCTACTCAATTACATCCAACCCCTGATTGAGGTTGGGTCCATTTGAGTTTGACAGGGGAGTCCGACGTTCGAACACCTTACCCTGACACCGGGGGAAAAAGAACCGACAAATACCCCCGATAAGGGTAACATCCCAATTATCTCCAATGTGACGGCCCGCCCCGCACCAACCGACATTTACTCCAAAAGTGCGTTGTACACATATCCAGTTAGCACGGGACGGTCGCCAGAAGAAAAAAGAAAGAAGAGAATGGGCTAATCAAGGAACCTGTAATATGTCTCACAGCGCATAGAACAAAATATAATAATAACATACTTGACATAAAACAGAAGAGACAGTGCATAAGCCAAAAACCAGAACTGAGCATCATAGCAGCGGAAATCCAAAATATAGCTTATTACAACTTTTCAAACTGTCTCAAAGCAAAAGCAAGATAAAGGAGGTACACTACTAATGCCCAAGTAGTGACCACCAACGACACAGGGAGAATATCTATATATCATACGTGGAAGCCTCCTGCTCGCCTCCGAATCAGCTACTCGCGCATCACCAGCTAACCATAACCTGTCTCTAGTCTGCTCGTGTGAGCACCCAGAGTAATAAGAAGAGACATAAAACTCTGGGTCAGACATAAAGCCTGGTATGAGCGATAAGCATCTAAACAGAATAATAACAGGTATAATCCAATCATACCTGAACCTGGACCTGCAACCAAAGAGTTAGCACTGCATACTGTACAACACTCTAAGGTGCCCTTTCAAATGGTGTAAAGATAACGGGGGTGGGGGTGTGCATGTCATAGTGATGTCAAACAATCAAGCATAGCAATCATCCTCACATCCCTCACTCAGTGCGTAAAGCATACGATATCCACTACTTTGGGCCATGACGGAATCCAATCCCGTGTAACTATCACTACAAACCCACTATCCATCTCTCAGTGGTGGACCAAAGTTATGAATACCGACAACCCCTTTGCACACGTCCCGCAGCAAAGCCCAACCATGAAGCGAACTCATTGATTCCCAACTGGTTCCGGGATCCTGAGCTCTAACTTCCATTTGGACTACCTTTGCATCTCGGGTTATTGGTCATCACCGGATCGGTCTTCATCTGCTTCACTCCGCTCCAGGTCGTATCGTGGTCACCAGTTCCCTTCGGATCGTGTCGCAACATCCCATACGGGTCGGTTCGCACCCCTGTAGTTCGAGCTGAATTCCTCCATTCGGATCGTGCTCACCTGTGCGGATCGGATCGTGGTCGCTTGCTCGGATCGGTTCGTGGCCTCCGGATCGTGGGAACCATTCGTGAGCGGATCGGGTCGTGGTCCATAGCTCGTGACGCTTCCCTGGGATCATGATGCTCCTTCCCCTTCAGATCGCCTGGTTCGGATCGTGACACATAAGTCAGCTCGTGGTTGGAGGCACAACTCAAGGCATCAGTTCGTTCAAGCTCCACGGTTCGGATCGCGCCGCCTTCACCAGGTTGGATCGTGGCGCTTGAGCTAGAGCGGATCGTGGAGTGTGATATGCGATCGGGTCGGGTCGCGCCTTCCTTCATGCGATCCGATCCGGTCCTGTACATTTTCCTGCAACTTCTTCCAGCGACTGTTTACGCCATTCGACGGCGTTTTTGACCAATCTAACTATTCTAATCAATCGCAAAGCAAACCATACAGTCATAGAAACATGTAAAAACATCCACAAACAGCAAAACAACAATATGATATGTCAAAACGGATCAAACATACCCAAAAACCCATATTTTCCCCTTAAGCATATTTAAGCAAATCTAACAATAGGATTAGCAAAACTTAACCAAATTAGCCAATTTTTCTAACAGAGGCTTAAAATAATATTTATGAATTTCTGCATATTTTTCCAGATTTTTAACATGCATAATTTCGCTAATTATCACTAATCACCCCTTAATCCCCCAAAATCCGGGATTAACAAAATTAGTCGAAATTAACCCAAATTCATATCAGAGGCATAAAATGATGTTTTAGAATTTTAGGATTTTTTCTAGATTTTTCTGAGCCATAGTTTCGCTAATTTTCGCTAATTACCATAACTAGCCATAATTAGTGAAGAACAATGCAAATCACTCACCTTTGCCACAAATTAAACTATAGATCTGAAATGTCCTCTGATTTGGATCCAATCCCTATGTGTTCCAGCAGCTCTATCTCAAATTTGACGTTGATTTGCCTTGATTTGATGTAGATTAGGCCAAAACTTGATTAGGAAGTGATTAGAAGGTGATTTGGGATGAAATTAGAAGGTGGAGGCCATGACTAGGGTTGAAGAAGCTAAGTGGCGGCTGGAAAAATGAGTCTAAAACCAAAATCCAAACCCTAGCAGCCCTTAAATACTCCCAAACCCGAAATTACCCAATGGGCCTAGCTGCTAATCACCCGGTTAAGCCCAATTAGCTGAAATTAACCCTTTAAACCTTAATTCAGCCATATCTCCCAAACGGTAAGTCCGTTTGGCTATTATGACCACTCTACGGAAAGAGAAACCATCATTCGAATCCAATGGAAGTGGTTTCAGGTCAAAATTCCTTTCCAGTCAAAAGTTATGGCCAAAACAATACCAACTAGGGGCAAAACGGTCATTTAAAAATCAACAAAAATCATGAACATGGGAAATGACCCCAATAATCGTCTCCCAAAGTTACATGACCATACGACTCCATATGTGAAAGAAATAAATATTCTACGATCCTTCGATGCGTAGAATGCGGGTTGTTACATTCTCCCCCCTTAAGAAATTTCGCCCCCGAAATTCCCTAGCCAAAACACACAAAGGGTTCCGCATGCCTATCAGCCATAAAACAACAATCAACATGCAAAACAAGTCTATCCTAGCATGCGGTATACTAACAAGGGAAGAAACTATCACAACCAAAACCTTACTAGGCAAAGAGTTCTGGATACTTCTTCCTTATATCCTCCTCTGTTTCCCAAGTACAGTCTTTTTCATTCTCACCCCCTGGACTTTGACTAGTTTCACCGCCTTCATTCGAAGCTGCTTCGTATCGTTCCCAACGATACGCATAGACTTGCGGTTCTCAACCGCCTCGGGTTCAACCTCGATATCGTCCAACTGATCTGGTGAAATAGCCACATTAGGGTCTTGCACAAACTTCCTTAACTGGGAAACATAAAATACGTTGTGAACTCCCGCCATCTTGTTAGGTAGCTCTACTTCATACGCCAAATTCCCAATTTGCTCGAGGACTGGGAATGGGCCAACAAATCTTGGTGCTAACCTACCTCTCCAACCAATCCGAATCACATTCTCTATGGAGAGATCTCGACGAACACCAAGTCGTTAACGAAGAATTCCAAATCTCTTCGTCTCTTATCGAGATAAGCCTTCTGCCTATCTTTATCCCTTCCCAGTAGTAGATCTGCTCTATGTCTCAATACATCTTGTTACCGCTGGGATGTATAGTCAATGTCGAGTGATGATATGCTCTAAGCACTTCACCTCTCGGTCCATCTACGTTGGGTACAACTAGTCCCTTATTCTTTCGAAGCCACCCTTCTCGATCAAATCCTTACTTGCTCATTCTCTTTCCATCGATACCCATCTCTACCCTAGAGATGGTTTCCAATAGGTTAGGATCGTCCTTCTAACTGGAACCAATCCACTCAATAAAAATCGATCTAATCGTCAAGCTTACTAGCGTTTCTGAATCCAATTCAGTCTTGGGTCTGAAATCATATCCTGTGACATACTCTAGTTGCTTCCATCCTAGAAACAAAACCCCTAAACTAGCATGTCTCCTACTCAATGCAACTAGTACTGCACCCAAATCCTTTACTATGATCACTCTGCCCCATTGAGTCATGGCGACTCCACTGCACTGATCCATAGTCACTAGTCCTTTGCTATGTCCACTCTTCCCCATGAAGTCATAACAACTCCACTGCATTGGCTCATAGCCTTACTAATCCTTTACTATGTCCACTTTGCCCCTCGAGTCATGACGACTCTACTGCACTGGCTCATAGTTCTACTACAATCACTTTGTTCCCCATCGCTGGAACCCTACAGGTGATAGTCTACTCAAGAGAAGAAAGATAGGAACAAACATAGCAACCATAACATCCATCAAACAAAACCTATCTATCACCTGCTAAAGTCATAAACACATCGACACCTACATGATTGGTCTAACCAATCCCAATATGTCGATTCCAGTCTGTCTGGTCCAACCAACATCAATAACTAATGGAAGCCCAGCCCCCATACATACACCGATGCCTACTTGACCGGTCCAACCAATCCCAGGCTAATGGAAGCCCCGCCTCCCTTCGGACTACCGTACGTCCAACGTACGTTTATCCTCCAAGGATAATTAAACTAATGGAAGCCCAGCCTCCAATCGGACTACCGTACGTCCAACGTACGTTTATCCTCCAAGGATAACTAGATCACGTCCAACGGATCCAAGGTAACGGGCGTCCCCAGATACCCCTGCTTTTAGTCCTCCTAAAATACTTGAGTCCAACCCAAGTCTATCCATTTTCTTGCTGCCCTCTCGAGTCCAACTCGAGCTGAATCCAATTCCTTGCAGCCTTCTCGAGTCCAACTCGAGTCAATCTATAACTCAGACCCAGTCTTGAGTACCGACAAACTCTAGTCCAACGTGAGTCGTCTCCCTATTCGTTGCATCTCCAAGATCAACGAACACCTATTTTCTTTTACGAGTTCAAGTCCAACTTGAATCGCTCTAATCTTCGTTGTATCTTCCATGATCAACGAACACATCCTATTCCTTCAAAGTTCTACTATCCAATAGAGAACATCAACATAGGGTCCTAAACAATCCATTTCTTTCCATCTTTCTCGAGTCCCACTCGAGCAATCTCATAACCCTATCGAGTCTAACTCTGGGCAGGCTATACCATTGAACAGTCTTATCATGTTCCGTCTGCCCATCACTCCTCGAGTGAACCAAGATATCATCCAATGAAAATCGCAACGTTTACTTATCCCTCATGCAAACCATCCTAGTCAAACTCGACATTCCCCAAGCACAAGCCCCAAAGGCCTAAACCAATATCAGACAAGCACCTAAGGAACATCTCCTCCGAATTCGGACAATCCACATGAGGTGATACTAGCAAAACAATCTAGCACTGGAGTACTCATTTGCCTCCCAGAGACAACTAGAACTTATTACAACGATAACCTCTTAGCTTTCTTAACTCCAGTTACTATCGCCATCACTAGGTAGGTACCTAATACCACCCTATTCCTTTGGAGTAGATCGACTCCCAAAATAATGCTAAACCCAGTAAAGCCCAAAACAAAGCAATCACAAGGAAACATACATCCATGACTCGATAAGACCACATTACAACAAATCATGCCAAATCTAGTCGAACCACCAATCGGGTTCGTCACTACTAAAGGTCTATCGACTAACTCAGGTTTGTCAAACAAAACCCGATCAAAACATCTTAAATAGAAAGCATACCTCGGATAACGACACCTTTTTCCTTCTGCGCCGCAGTTGGGGCATTTGACGAAGAAGGAACAGCGTTGATAGCATACGCTTTCACAATCTGCTTCTCCCTAGGAGGTTGTGGGCAATCATCCTTGTGATGTCCCGCCTGGCCGCAGTTAAAGCACTTCCTTTCCCCAGGCTTTTCTCGACAATCTCTGGCGTAATGGCCCTTCTTGCCACAACTAAAGCATTCGCCATCTTTCTTATTTTTCTTATCCTGACCATCCTTGGTCGGGTTCTGCTTCCTCTTGTTCTAAGAATTCTTCTTGCCTTCACCGCCTGCTTGCGGCTTTGGCTCCTCTGCAGATGCAATAGCAACTTCGGTCTTCGACTTAGGGAAAAGGCTCTCTGACCTTAATACCTTTCCTACAATAGACTCGAACGTCTCATCGATATGGTTTATAAGTCTTTCCCCCAAGTACCCATCCAAGCCAGTTATGAACTTCTCGTTCTTCTTTTCGACTGTATCGATAAGGGACCATCCATATTTCGATAAAGTGTCGAATTCAGCGATATACTCCGAGACTGCTCTACCGTTCTGCTTAAGCTCCAAGAACTTCTTGAACAGTTCTGATTTATGAGCAGCTGGAATAAACTTATCACAAAAGCGAGTCTTAAACTGATTCCAAGTAACTTGATCTTCTGGAGTAGCTGTCCTAATGGCATTCCACCAATTCATCGCTCGCCCTTGCAGCTGACGAGACGCTAGCCTTCTCTTCATCGCCTCCTCAAGACCCAAGTCGTCGAAGATACGATCACAGCTATCCAACCAATCCTGAACATCTGTGGCCGACTCCGTTCCGTGGAACGGCTTCCCACCAAGATTAGTGTAATCCTTGCACAACTTGGCGAAATCGACCCTAGGCGCCTGCACTACTGGACCACCACCATTTCCGGGATTGGGAACTGCTCCCTGAACATCTCTAAGCATGTCTCCCATGAGGTCGGTAAACATCGCCCTCATGTCGGCAGCATTCCCATTATTGGCTCCCCTACCAGCACCTCTAGCATATCGGCTCATCGTTAATCTGTAAAAGGGGAAACGATTAACGACCCCATAGTGGTGCTAGTGCAGTACAACTTCATTCTTATACTACCAATAATATATATATATAGCTTTTGAAAACCAAAGTAATCACAAATATGCGCTCTCATATACGTACTATCTCTCCCTAGTGTCTTTCCCTAGGTTAACTACGCAACCTAGAGCTCTGATACCAAGTGTGAAGGCCCGCCCCGCACCAACCGACATTTACTCCAAAAGTGCGCTGTACACATATCCAGTTAGCACGGGACGGTCGCCAGAAGAAAAAAGAAAGAAGAGAATGGGCTAATCAAGGAACCTGTAATATGTCTCACAGCGCATAGAACAAAATATAATAATAACATACTTGACATAAAACAGAAGAGACAGTGCATAAGCCAAAAACCAGAACTGAGCATCATAGCAGCGGAAATCCAAAATATAGCTTATTACAACTTTTCAAACTGTCTCAAAGCAAAAGCAAGATAAAGGAGGTACACTACTAATGCCCAAGTAGTGACCACCAACGACACAGGGAGAATATCTATATATCATACGTGGAAGCCTCCTGCTCGCCTCCGAATCAGCTACTCGCGCATCACCAGCTAACCATAACCTGTCTCTAGTCTGCTCGTGTGAGCACCCAGAGTAATAAGAAGAGACATAAAACTCTGGGTCAGACATAAAGCCTGGTATGAGCGATAAGCATCTAAACAGAATAATAACAGGTATAATCCAATCATACCTGAACCTGGACCTGCAACCAAAGAGTTAGCACTGCATACTGTACAACACTCTAAGGTGCCCTTTCAAATGGTGTAAAGATAACGGGGGTGGGGGTGTGCATGTCATAGTGATGTCAAACAATCAAGCATAGCAATCATCCTCACATCCCTCACTCAGTGCGTAAAGCATACGATATCCACTACTTTGGGCCATGACGGAATCCAATCCCGTGTAACTATCACTACAAACCCACTATCCATCTCTCAGTGGTGGACCAAAGTTATGAATACCGACAACCCCTTTGCACACGTCCCGCAGCAAAGCCCAACCATGAAGCGAACTCATTGATTCCCAACTGGTTCCGGGATCCTGAGCTCTAACTTCCATTTGGACTACCTTTGCATCTCGGGTTATTGGTCATCACCGGATCGGTCTTCATCTGCTTCACTCCGCTCCAGGTCGTATCGTGGTCACCAGCTCCCCTCGGATCGTGTCGCAACATCCCATACGGGTCGGTTCGCACCCCTGTAGTTCGAGCTGAATTCCTCCATTCGGATCGTGCTCACCTGTGCGGATCGGATCGTGGTCGCTTGCTCGGATCGGTTCGTGGCCTCCGGATCGTGGGAACCATTCGTGAGCGGATCGGGTCGTGGTCCATAGCTCGTGACGCTTCCCTGGGATCATGATGCTCCTTCCCCTTCAGATCGCCTGGTTCGGATCGTGACACATAAGTCAGCTCGTGGTTGGAGGCACAACTCAAGGCATCAGTTCGTTCAAGCTCCACGGTTCGGATCGCGCCGCCTTCACCAGGTTGGATCGTGGCGCTTGAGCTAGAGCGGATCGTGGAGTGTGATATGCGATCGGGTCGGGTCGCGCCTTCCTTCATGCGATCCGATCCGGTCCTGTACATTTTCCTGCAACTTCTTCCAGCGACTGTTTACGCCATTCGACGGCGTTTTTGACCAATCTAACTATTCTAATCAATCGCAAAGCAAACCATACAGTCATAGAAACATGTAAAAACATCCACAAACAGCAAAACAACAATATGATATGTCAAAACGGATCAAACATACCCAAAAACCCATATTTTCCCCTTAAGCATATTTAAGCAAATCTAACAATAGGATTAGCAAAACTTAACCAAATTAGCCAATTTTTCTAACAGAGGCTTAAAATAATATTTATGAATTTCTGCATATTTTTCCAGATTTTTAACATGCATAATTTCGCTAATTATCACTAATCACCCCTTAATCCCCCAAAATCCGGGATTAACAAAATTAGTCGAAATTAACCCAAATTCATATCAGAGGCATAAAATGATGTTTTAGAATTTTAGGATTTTTTCTAGATTTTTCTGAGCCATAGTTTCGCTAATTTTCGCTAATTACCATAACTAGCCATAATTAGTGAAGAACAATGCAAATCACTCACCTTTGCCACAAATTAAACTATAGATCTGAAATGTCCTCTGATTTGGATCCAATCCCTATGTGTTCCAGCAGCTCTATCCCAAATTTGACGTTGATTTGCCTTGATTTGATGTAGATTAGGCCAAAACTTGATTAGGAAGTGATTAGAAGGTGATTTGGGATGAAATTAGAAGGTGGAGGCCATGACTAGGGTTGAAGAAACTAAGTGGCGGCTGGAAAAATGAGTCTAAAACCGAAATCCAAACCCTAGCAGCCCTTAAATACTCCCAAACCCGAAATTACCCAATGGGCCTAGCTGCTAATCACCCGGTTAAGCCCAATTAGCTGAAATTAACCCTTTAAACCTTAATTCAGCCATATCTCCCAAACGGTAAGTCCGTTTGGCTATTATGACCACTCTACGGAAAGAGAAACCATCATTCGAATCCAATGGAAGTGGTTTCAGGTCAAAATTCCTTTCCAGTCAAAAGTTATGGCCAAAACAGTACCAACTAGGGGAAAAACGGTCATTTAAAAATCAACAAAAATCATGAACATGGGAAATGACCCCAATAATCGTCTCCCAAAGTTACATGACCATACGACTCCATATGTGAAAGAAATAAATATTCTACGATCCTTCGATGCGTAGAATGCGGGTTGTTACATCCAACATCTAAAGTAAAACAAAACAAGGAATACACACGACATTTTTTACAAACAGATGTTGCGAGCATTTGCAAAACAAGCAGGTTTTCATTTAAAGTACCCTAACATCATTACAAAATACTACTATATGACAGGTACCATTCAGATGCCATCACCAGAGATGTAAAGTCTAATAACCACAAAAGAGGAAAAACTTCTAAAAAGGAGGTGGAATTAGCCCTTGCTCTACCATTTCAGCCAGTTCTTTTTGCTTGATCATCACCTGCATCTCCTCAGTATTCAACCTGTATCTCGACCCCCTGAGCATGTTACCAAAAGAGCTAGGAGCTGATGCGGGAGTCTGTAGATTAGTAGGCACCACAGGAACTGGAACTGAAGAAAAAGTGATCGGAGGAAGGGCCCGAGGAAACTTATTGTTCAAAGGACCCTCAGTGAGTTCGGTCTTCACAGCAAAAACTTCCCTATCTTTATGATCTTTAATCTCAGCTAAGGATCAACTGCCCTCTCTTTTTGACTCCCCAACTATCTTGACGTCTTTGTCTTCCGAAGACATTACGTTAGTCCTTTCCTCTCTCGGGGTCTCGTTTGTTTCCTCAATTCTGCCCCTTTCTTCAGTAACTAGTTCCGCCTGAACTTTCTCAATCCCTGACGGGACTCATGCCAAAGAAAAAACACATAAGTCCGGATAGGATGGGTAAACTCAGGATTAAAAAAAAGGGAGAGAAAGAGACAAGGAAGGGAACCCACCTGCAGCATGAGAGTCGGTCACTTGCTCTCCCATGACCTTGACTGAATCAGATGGAAGAGTAGATGACGAGCCCTTCTCGATAATCAGGTGTGCGGAAGAAATGGGAACCTTAAGCCGATTACGACCGTTCTCTCTTAGGGATCGACTTTCCCTTCAAGCTACGACGATCCGCCTCTGCCGCACTCTTTACCCGGTTCTTTGCTTCCGCCACGATAGCTCTTTCTTTGTCATTCAGGATTCGATTCATCAGCAATGCCTCATCTACCGGGAAACCCTGTGCTACCCTCTTCTCCTCCCACATAACTATCTTCCATATCTCAGCCAGTAACCTAGAGTATCCTGGTATCCAAGACAAATCCCTATGACAGTGGAAGCACACTCAAAATGAAAGAACCTGGTGATCATGCCCCTTTTCAGTTTGACCTTCTCACGGGCGTGCTCGACCTTAATGGTTTCAATGTCGATGCCATGCTGAAGCTTTAGATTATTAGCAGACTCAATCGCTGCAGCGGCTATTTCTTCAGCCTGATGTTTGGCTAGTTCGGATGAATGAAGGGTGGCTTTAAGATTCTGTATTTCGAGATTTAATCGAGCCCTGTCCTCCTTTAAAGTTTCAATCTCCCCCTTCATTGAATCACATTCCCTGCCTCTCTGTTGGACTTGGGCATTCAAGTTTTCAATCTCCTTCCCATATTTCTCTTTGTCAACCGCTGCTTGCAATTCCTGATCTTTGATTTTACTCTCAAGAAATCCAAAGGTCCTCTTGCCACTATCGATGTCTCTTTTTAATCCGACAATTTCGGCCAACCTTTCCTTCAACTGCTCGCTCACCTGCCCAGCATATTCACGCATCGCGCCATATTGAGATAAAGCATATTCAAGATTATTGCGCATATAGCGACGAAAGCTACTAGTTAGTGGCTGTAGCTCGAGGGCATGTCTAATTTCTGAAAAAACGTGGTCAAGGAAATCTCGTTCCAACTCTCAGATTCGATCACTGAAAGGAGTTCCTACCGCAGGACTAGAACGACTCAATACTGCATGATAGGGATCATCTCCTCCCCCTCTCTTGGGCTTGGGGGACTTACTCTCCTTTTTTTTCTTGGGGATGTTTCCCACCTCTTCTGTGTCTCCCGATGCTTGATCATGTGTTCTCAAGTGTTTCTTCTTTTGCCCATCACGACTTTCGGGCACTCTCCCTTTCCTTCCTCCTCTTTCTCCTTCTCCCTTTCTCCTATCCCTTTCTCGCTGCTTTTGTTTCTCCTTGTGTCCTCTGCCTTCGCTTCTTCCTCCCCCCCGCTGTGGCCATTTCTATCACCGTCTCCTCTTTCACCACATGGTAAAATGGGTTCATCCAACCTGGGGTCCATCGGGAAGGAAGCGAAAAGGTCGCCGTAAAACTCTTCGTCAATGTCTGCAACTAAATAAAGACTATAAATGAGTTGAACAACCCCCAATTTATACACGGAGAGTATGGTATCGTGACGTGCAATGGACCTCATACCACTAATGAAATCATACCTTCAGTACCCTCCTTCCTGCCTGGGAAGGACATTCCCACAGATTGATTGGCAAAAAATTGATTTGGGTCTAAGCTTTGTGGCGAGAGAATGACTTCGGGCATGTGCAGCTTTTCCAAACCTGGAAGGGGGGATGCATCATACCCCTCCTGTGAATTATGAACTGTGGGAAAATCTCTCTCGACCTCCGGATCTCTTGAGTGAGTTTCAGTCAGATTCTCTTTGTTTTGTTCCCTCTGCGCCGCTTCTGGGGCATTCTTAGTAGGAACCTTTTCTCTTTGTCGACGTTCGATATCTCGACGTTTGGCCTCTCGACGTTCAATCTCTCGGATCCGCCTTTTGAAGGCAGTCTTCTTTGTACTGGATTTCCTTTTCTTCTCAGGCGAGCGACGAGCAGAAGATCCCTTGATCGAATGAGATACTTGTTCATCCTTCGATTTCTTCTCGACTGGGGCACCGCATCCTAGGTCAGCGCCATAGGTTCAGACCCTTCTTTTGCTGAACCCATTTTCCTACTTCGGTCAAGAAGAGAATTTTAGCGCAAATTTTTATCAGTCAAACGATTCCAAAACCGCCGTCGCTTCCATTTCAACTCAATCAGTTGCCTGTGATGTTCCTTAAATACTCCCTCCTCGGGCCTTGTTGGCTCGTCCCCTGTAAAAAAAAAACAGAATGTGGAAGTTAGCGAAAGAAACTTCCAGCCCTGAACCAGTTTCGCTTAATCTAGTAGGAGAGAAAACTCACCACATTTAAGCCAGTAGTGAGCGCATCCCGGTTGCTGCTTAATCCAAAACCAGTCTCGCTTGGGGTCACCTACCTTACTTGGAATGTATTCAATAATCTTCCAGCCCCGAACGGCCTCAAAGTAGAGCATGGAGGTGGATTGTTTCTCATTGTGTCTAAAATTAAAAAGGAAGGCTAGATCATCAAAGGTCGGAGGATAGCTTAGATGTTTCATATACAAATAATAGATCGACATCAAATTGCCGTAGGCAACCGAGTGAAACTGCATCGGAGCCAAATTCATTTGACATAAGAAGTTTACAATGAAAAGGGGAAAAGGGGAGATGGCTCCCACATTACACATAGGAAGAGAACTTGCCATGTAACCATCTGGGGGTTGTGAGGCCTACTGGTTTTCCCAGGGACAAGGATATCATCGAAAGAAATATTGTGTTATGTTGTTAAGTGTTGTAGTCGTTTGAGTGTGATGTTGGATTTTTCTGCCTCCCGAGGGTTCTCTAGGATTTCCGCACCCAGAAGCATGCCGGGTGCTAGAGGAATGGGTATCGCTTCAGTTAGCTCGACCGCTATTGGGGGAACAGGTAGTGGATCTGTCGACAGAATGGGTCCTGATCGTCCGACGACCCAGAAGAGCTGTCCATTCTAATAGAAAAAGATATTCCTTTGCCCGACCCTTGCTTCTAGGTATCACGTGTTTTGACCATTGATATGCAAGGTGATTATAAATCTAAATAAAAAAGAAGGGAAGAGAAAGAAAGTTAGAACCTTTTACAAGCACAACCATGATGAAAGGTAAATCACAAATAATACGACCCAAAGTGTGTAAAAGATGGTATCTTTTCACCGCTCACTCAAGCATCATCACGTGCCTTAAAGTTCAAAGGCACCCCGATGCACAAGACGCTTGGAATGGGCACGAAATCCTTCTTTTATACATCCCCGATGCTATCAAGATGGCGGATACAACATCCACGAACCCCACCCAAAGGGTGGTGGCCTCACCTTGGACGGCCGCACTGCCGCTGACTCCGACGATTTGGCGTAGATGAACCCCGCCAATTAGGTCAAATCAAACCTCAAACTGTGATGAGGGAAGGAAAGATCTCGTGCAAGACTGATGTTTCGGATGAGAAATGGCTCATACCTGAAAAAGATGACCTTGGAGGAAGATGATGTTTACCAATCGACTTTCTTTAGAGCAGCAAGTTAACTCTCGCGACGGTAAAAATTAAAAAGAAAGAGACAAAGGAGATTTTCCTTTCATAATGAAAGAGAGTGCCTATACAAATTCACCTAATAAGGCTAGACCTAGCTAACGTATAAAGAAGTTAGGGAGTCAGAGACCAACCGACGGGACAGAAGACAGAGAAGCGCCATTATTATCTGAACTCGTCCGTAATTTCGAGGTGATTGATGGGACTCAGCACAATTCACAAGGTCAATTAAATGGGTGAGTCAAGGAAACCCAAAGAACGTTTGATATGGAAGATTTCTCTTAAAATTCATGATAACAAAGTATGCTTCCTTTCAAACGAACCATACTTTGGGGGGAAAGTGTTGATGGGACTTTTTGGACCGCCCACCAAGGCATAGTAATATGACCGATTCATACCCAAAGTATACTGAGTTGGATAAGTAAATGAAGCCCGATATTGTAGTTCACCTCCGCCATTTTGCATGGCCCAGAAGAAGCCCGATATGACCAAGCATGATCAGCTATGGTTTGGCCGAAAAGCTAGCCTATAGATTAGCTCGCTACAGATTTTTCTCATTCAAATCATCTATAGCGGGAAAATCACGTGCCAGCTTACACCGGTGGTTTAAAATAGAATCCCGATTCTTCAGAGGGTACTGACTGATTCAACCGTAACTATTCCTTTGGATCTGACGATAAGTGTTAAAGGCGGCAAAGCATTGCATCACTTATAAATACCCCTTTTTCAGCTTAGAAAAGAGAGATGGAAGTTTATTGTGAATTTCTAAATCATTCTATTCTCTGTTGTAATCATTTGGTTGATAGTTCAATCAATATATAAATATTGTAAAGTGGACGTAGGCTCATTAACGCTGAACCACTATAAATTTGTGTGTGATCCCTTTCATTTTTAGTACTACTTATAATTGTTAATCTTCACTTGTTCTCTACATAATTATTCTCTTTGGGTGTTGAACAAATTTTTGTTATCAACAACAACAATTTATGTTCGTGAGATAGTCCGTCTTCATGGAGTACCTTCCAACATCGTAAGCGATCGTGACCCCATCTTTACTAGCGAATTTTGGAGGAGTTTGATAGAAGCATTATGTACACTGTTGTGTTTGAGCACCGCTTATCATCCTCAGACCGATGGACAGACGGAGAGGATGAACATGATTCTTGAGGATCTTTTGAGACCGTGTATCCTAGACTTCAGAGGGACTTGGGAAGAGCATCTTCCTTTAGTAGAGTTTGCCTATAATAGCAGTTATCAAGCTAGCATCAGCATGGCACCCTTCGAAGCATTGTACGGGTGACCCTGTAGATCATCAACTTGTTGGTGGGAATCTATAGAAAGATTATTACTTGGGCCAGATATGGTCAGGGAAACGTTCGAAAAGATTGACCTTATTCAACGGTGGATGAAGACAGCTCAAGATAGGCAAAAGTCCTATGCAGACAAGAAAAGAAATGACATCGAATTCGAAGTGGGAGACTTAGTTTTTATCAAAGTATTACCTTTGAGGAATGTGGTTCGCTTCGGAGCAGTAGGGAAGTTGGCATCTAGGTTTGTGGGACCATTTCCCATAATCGAAAGAATTGGCCAAATGGCCTATAGAGTGAAACTCCCTGAAAATATATTCGGTATTCATGACGTTTTCCACGTCTCTCATCTGTAGAAGTGTCTGCATGACACCGCAGAAGTTGTGGAGTCGAGTATGTTGGAAGAAGTAGAGGTGGAACGGGAGGCGACAGTAAGACGAGTCCCTACCCGTATTCTTGGGCCAGAAGTTAAGAAGCCGCGCAATAAGGAGATCAAGTTGCTAAAGGTTCAATGGGAAGATAGCCCAGAGGATGCGACTTGGGAGACCAAAGACAATATTCGTGCTTCGTATCCTTTTTTTTCGAGGGTATGTTCTTAACTCCTTTTTCAAAGTTTTATCAGTGCTTGTTTTTGTCAATAGAGTATATCTCATCCATAATATTTTTTGGCCTTTAGATAGGAATCCTATGGATTTAAATATGTGTTCGAAACTTGTATGTTTGATGGATGCAAGTGTTTGCGCTAGTGGTTGCTTGTGGATGCATACACACACACATTAGGCACTAGATCGGCTCAATCACTCTCATACTGCATATGGATATGTGTGCAATTCTTTTCTTTTTTGGATGGAAATGGATGAGTTAGCATATGGATGTTGCATTTGGACGAATGAAGGTGCACACATATAGAACTAATATGATATGATAGGTTTATTTGCATACATATTGGATTCATGGCACTAACATACATTGCATTAAGGAGGTCAACTGAATCAGTAAGGCCGTCTGATCTTCGTATTAGTGTTGGGACATATACACACACCTTTTCGTATATTCATATGAGCATTAGAAATCTTTAAGGACAATGGATGCCAGTGATTGGATGATGGATGGTAAGATATGCATTCTTCTCAACTTAGAGATTTTGGGGACGAAATCCTTTGAGTAGGGGAGAATGTAACACCCCAAATTTTTAATGACATTAAAGAGAATAAATTAAAAGATAATTAATTTAATATTCAAAATTAGGGGAAACGGACTGCATCATCGCGTCCGTCTCGAAATTCTGGTCAAGATAGACATTTGGTTTGCGTAAAACAAACACCGTATGAGGAAGTTATGAGGGTTTTAAGTTTGTATACGCGCAGAAATATTATGTATACGCATATGAGTTAGAGATGAGTCAGAATTTTATTCAGAACAGTTCAAATTCAAAAATTAAAAAATAGCGGTAGAATTCCCACTCTAGGGGGTCATCCTCCTAGAGGGGTGTCGACATCGGGGTCGACCTCCCTTAAGGGGTGTCAACCTAGGGGTCGACCCACCCACAGGGGTGTCGACACCCCTAGGGATGACATGGCACTCAGTTTCTGGCGGTCTAGAAGCTATGTATATGTATCCTATTCTCCTATTTTCTTTATTGGAAATCATGGAGGCCATATGCTGCCGGGTTGCGAACTGAGACAGAATCGTTTTCTACAACAACATACTTTGCAAATCAAATTCAGAAATTCAAGATCTGTTCTTTCTCAATTCTCTAAACCTAACAAAGTGATTTTCTAGTTGCTTTTAGGTTTAGTTAAATTAAAGTAAATTGTGAATGACTCTAAATTGGATATGTTGTAAAGTATGATTCTGTGCTAGTGTTAAATCCTATACTATGTCATGATAGATCTATTTCCCTAGATCTAATACAATTGTGGTTATTCTATTTTGTTGCCTATGTGGATCTTGACTTGTAACTATATTGTGGTGAATGTACATTTATTAAATTGGACAGTTGTAACATTGGCTAGATCTAGTTCTTTATGTAAATCCCCTTTTACATTTCATATTGTGATCAATCTAGATATGTTGTAAACTTGACATGTGAAGCCATCTTTAGATCTAAACATGTTACTATGTCACCCTAATTATACTAGATCTAAATAGTTGGATACCTAGATGGTTAATTTACATATCATTATGCTTGCTTTGACATCGTAGTTGCCACAAGTTCAACAGTTTTATGTCCACCTTGTTATGATGTTAATTACATGACCATTCACCTTGTTATCATGCTAGTTTATGTTTATGCCAAGGTATGTTGAAACTATCACCTTAGTCATATTCCCTTTTCATTATTATGGCTAGGCAACTTTATAGCCTGGATGCCGCCAAAATACGTGCGAATACGTTAGTTAGGAAATAGGGATTAATAATTGGCATAATTTATGTAATATTTATATGAATTGGACATATAATTCAATTAGGGAAACAGAGAAATAATCAACTAAAATGACATAGGTAGATTTGGATAAAAATGGAATGTCTAGTAATTACAATTAGGAATTGTAATTGCACTTATGACACGAGGTTAGATTGCATTAGTGGTGGAAGTCTGCCCGGACCGACCGGCCTATCCAGCAGCCACTAATGTTGAACCTAATGTGAGAGGTCTAAGGTTGCAAATACGAATCAGGCTAAGACACAAGGTTAGACCTAACTGTGGAATAAGACTGCCCGGACCCGACCGACATATCCAACATCCACTTGATGTAGGCCTAATGTGGGAGGTCTAGCCCATATAAACCATAAATGGACATGGTAATGAATTGGACGGCTTAACCTAATTTAATCCATAAGGGTTGTATGATTATGAATTTAAGTTAGGGTTAAGTAAAATTGGATGGATAGTGGGTGGGTTAAGTAAATTAGAGGGGGTGGGTAATATTTACATATAGGCCCATGAACTTACCCCAATAAGATTATGTAATTCAAGACACCCTTTGGGGTAAGCATAACTGACATAGGGCTATGTAATTAAAGACACCTAAGGGTATACATAGTCAGTGAAAAACTTAGTGGGGATACAAGACAAAGGAGAGAGTTCGTATCATATTGTGTGGGACCCATTTCAGTCAGTAACCCGGAGTAGGTATCAAATAAAGAACTCCGTACTAGGCGGAGAAGGGGCACGCTTATTGATTGATTATAAGAGATTCAAACGAGACGGACGGTGTAGGCGGCGCAAACCAACCGGGCCATGTGCGTGCACGAGCCGGGTAGAGGGGGATAATACGACCGTGACACCATTAGATATGGTTGTTCACACCTTAAGGGTTGCCACTTTAGGGAGTGATACCTCCTACTGTGGGGCTAGCACAGGATATCTACGGGGTAAGGAGCTGATCGATTAGGGTAGTGGTTAGGGTACACTCGGATGTATGCCCTAAGTCTACCAACTTATAGTGGAAGAGATCATCTCATTTAGTTATACTAGTAGTAGTGCAGAGTAATCATTAGTGAAGCACATACACCTTACCCTGTCTACCTTGTCACACCTGCCATTTATGTAGTGATCTCTCTTATCCACTTTATATGCCTATCATGTTACTTTTGTTTATTTACTGGCTAAAAGTAACTAAACTCGCTGGACTTTATGTCTGACCCTTTTGTTTCTCCTTCTTTCTTCCGTTTCCCTCAAGGTTTTCAAGGAGGAAACACTCAGACTTAGTCAGGACTCATATATCATCTTGCTAGGAGCTACTTCTGAAGTATGGATCAAGTTCTTGTCTCTACTATGGCTTAATTCTTTCAATTGGAGAAATTATGCTTTTTATTTACTTATGTACTCTGATGGTGCAAGACAGAAATTATTTTATTGTAATGGTTTTAGTGACTTATGGTATTGTGGACCACGGTATTATGATTTATGTTTGAAATAAAAATTAAAAATTTCCGCTGCTGTCTTATTTATATTTGTCTTGTAATTATTCTATGTCTGTTTACCTATAACGCTTCATGAAGCTTAATGCATTCCCTTAGTGGGTGACATTAACGGACGTGGGGTGTCACAGATGCAATGGAGAAAACTTTTTTGCATGGAAGATGGGTTTGTGCATGATAATGTTTGGTGAAGCTTGGCTTCATATTTGATGCGCAAAATGATGTAGGGTGCGACATTAGTGTACACAGTAATAGGGCATGGTTTTAAAATCTGGAAGAAGCAGTAGTATAAGGTAGGATGAGTTTTATTTTTACTGAAAGATGAAGCGAGAATGGATACTTTGATAGGAAGGAGATAGTGGATTGTTGGGAAGTTATTCGATGAAGTGCCGAAGTGGGATGATTATGGTATTGGGATTGTTTTCTGTAGAAAGGGATCGACGATTTTTGAAGTTGTTTGGTGGATTGATCGAGTAGATTTCAAGGGAGAAAGGTATATGTTTTTAATTTAAATTACATAAAATAATATATTTATTCATTTAGTTAATTAAATAAATAGTAAATCGATAAAATAAAAATAAATGATCGTAGGTGTTTGATAGATTGATCTAAGTAGATGCATCGCCAAGACGATTTGGAATTTAATCGGATATTTGCCAAATAAAAATCAAGGTGAGTAAACTCACTCTCTGGTTCGATTATAACTTACTATAATCAAATTTTTATTTAATACAAATATTTATTGTTGTTTGTTGGTTGCTTGGTTGCAATGCTGTTTATTTATAAATTGTGGTTATTATATATATTAATTATTTAGGCTTGGTGATTGTGGTATTATATATATATATATTGGATTTCCCGCATTACCATTAGCGGACGCCCGCGGTATCATTAGTGGATGACCCTATCACCCCACGATATATTAGTGGATGACCTTCTATACCGCGGTATCCTGCCTCGAAGCAGGATTGATATTGTTTATGTTGTTTGACATCTGTGGATACAGCAAAAACAGGTTGGAGGGATCCAACTGGATTCCTCAAAATTTATAATTGTTTGTTTTTATATATTATCATATATGATGTGTATGAAAATATATGATTGATATTTGGGTGTTTGTGGATGTTGTAATATCACTGGCCCTAGATATTTATATTTAAAATTAACAAAAAGGGATATGTGAATTTAAAAAGGAAAATTTATCTTCTAGAATGGAAATTGGATTTAGAATAAGATTTGAAATAGGAACTTGTTTTATATATTTAAAACAAGAAGTGGAATTTATAAACAGTGGTTATAAATAAAAAAAAGAATTTTCATCAGATAGTTTATTTAAATTCAAGTATGAATTTAAAAAGGAATATATAAACTTTAAATTGTTTTAGGAAAGGAAACGTTGGAATTTACTCTGATATTTGGAATGGAAAATGAATTGAAATAAATTCATATGGATTTATGATTAGAATTCAACCATGTCGAATTTATAAAATAAATCAATTATTTCTAAATAAGATATTGGGATTTTATTAGATAGAAATTAAAATTTAAAGTTTAAATATGAAATAGATTCTAGCTAATATGTGTGTGTATGTGTGTGTGTATATATATATAAGTTATAGAAATAAAATATTTAAAAATGGGAATCGAGTTCAAATAGATTATTACAGTAGAAGTAGAGGAAGTTAATTTATAAAGAACGTTTATAAATGTGGTGAAGTAATTTTCATCGTGTAATTTGGAAATAATTTTCCAACTATAAGAAATGAAATAGAAGATAAGATTTTGAACGAGTTTTTGTATTACAAACTCTTATCCATCTCAAGATAAGAATGTTGTCGGTCAAGATCTGAGAGGCAAATAAAATACCCCAACTTGGATGACTTCACTGTTATCAAGAGATGATATTAGTTTGTAATGATAAATGAGGTTAAATTAAGTGATTAGTTCCATAAAATGAACTTATAATTGGAATTCGATTATATCGAATTTTATAAATAAATTTAATATTGAAATTGAGTTTTAAATAAATTCATAATCAAGTTATGAATGTGGAAAAAAATAATCGATGCATTTGAATAATCTAAATTGTTAAGTTAGTTTTGAATATCGGGTTCAATTTATTGAAAGTGGAGTTGGGTGTATTTTATAACAAAGTTTTTAAACGTTATATTTAATTTAATTAAAACAAACTCACAGCAGCGCGATAGTTCGTAATTTGGCGTTTCGAACTTTAATTAAGTATAAGAACTCCATATAAGTCAGAATTTAATGAAATCAGAAATGTTTGGACCTATTGAATAATAATTTTCTAATGGAAGAGAAAAAAAATCTAAATTTCGTCTTATAGATTTTGAGTCATGTCAAAATCAATTTTTTGGAAAAACAGCATCATAATCGTTTTAAAACCGTAATGGTTAATTTAATTAAATAAAAGGGGGTTTTCAGTGAATCAAAATCCGGATTTTCATTAGTAAAATACGGATTTGAGTTATTTATTAAATATGAACTCAAGTCAAGTAAATGGATCGGTTTTTTGGAATAAAAATCAGATTTTTAATTATCGAATACAGTTAATTAATTTCTTTGAAATTAGTTAATGAGGTTTTGGCCGAATTTAACTTAGTTTAAGTAATCTAAAGGTGTTAGTTAAATTTAGGAATCCAAGTATGGAATTTGAATTAAATTTTGGAATTTGACACGGAGATTGAATTTGACATATATATAAAAGTGAATAAAAGTATATTTGAACATGAGAAGTTCAAACTGAAAGTGGATTTAGTAAAAAGCGTAAATTGTGAATTAGTTGAATGTGACTGAAATAAAGTGAAGATGCAGGTGTTTGTATATTAGACAGGTATGGGATGAAGTGAATGAAGAATATTTTTGAGTGCCCAACAAAAACGTACATATTTCAATTTCATATGAGGTTTTATGAGCCTATTAGGCAAGTTGCTTGGCTTTTTGATTTTGTTTTTGAATGGAAAGGGCCTAGAGTGGCGTTTTGAAATTGTACCGATTGAGCCGTACAAAGGAGGTGCTGGCGAAATTTTCCAAAAATTTAAGGAGTTAGAATATTTGTAAGAAATTTTGATAATAGACAATATATCGATATATATATATAGAATTCGATAAGTAAACGGGAAAATAGCTAATGAATGAATATTAAATTAAAAGGGGCCAGTGATTATTTGATTGTTTGATGGATGTTTTGTTTTCCTTTGATAGTTAAATCATCGACTATCAAAGATTTTTGGCCATGGTTGTCAATACAGAGAGACAGTTGGATTTAATATCCGAAAACCACTCCGTATAGGCATAGGCATTGCGAATTAGATTATGCTGAAAATAATTTAAGACAGAGTGAAATGCAAGGGCTATTCTGTTTGTCCAAACCCAGGACAATTATATGGACAAATGTTTAACAAAGTTTGCCTAACAGATCTCATAAGACAATCTTCTCAGGGTATTACATTGGTGGCAGAGGAATTCGTTTCTCTTAGCTTTTTATACCCGTAATATTTTTGGGAAGATCGACTAGTGATTTGACGGGTTTGACGATGTGGTATTCAAAGTGAATGGTAGCTAGATGTTCTAAAAAGATATACGTAGCCTCAAGCCTCACAACCGAGAAATGACAAAAATCGTGTATGCAACATGGCTGGTTGGGTCATTCCCGAGCAGGGTATATTTTTCACCGATCTAGAGAAAATTCAATTATTTGTTCTTCTTGTTTTCACCTAAACTTGGTTCAAACACCAATGGTATGAAAATCGTACTTTACCATCAAGGTTAGAATATAAATGGAGCCGCACTCAATGGCAATTGAGAGTAAAAATGCAAAGGGAACAAAATAAAGATGGGATTTTAGAGTGGTTCAGCCTTGAGCTAAGCTTACATCAACTGTGAAGGTGATTTCCATTATCACGATGACATTTACAAGATACATCAACTCTCATTTTTTATACGTTTCATTGTTCTCTCGATATATTCTCACTTTTACATACAAGTTTTGCTTAGATTCGTGAGATTCGATGAAAGAATGGTGGAATCTATGAAGGAAAAGGATGGATAGGCAACAGAGGAGGAGGATGTCTTCAATCTTTTTCACTTATAGGATTTGAATGGATGCCATGGCCAAGTGAATGAAAGAACTTGGAATGGAGATCATGATCATGGTTGAAATGGCTGAGGATGGAATTTAGCTGCACTTCGTGGTGGCTCGAAGTCTCTCCCCTTCTTCCTAGCGGAAGATATGTCCTATTTATAGTTGAGCCATGATGGAGGTTTGGACTGGGATTTACACGAGTCATTCGTCCCGTAATTACTAAAATGCCGCAGCCTTGCTATAGCCAGCTGTCAGCAACAGTTTCTGGCCGTCCGATATAAATGGCTTCACAAGAGCGAATAACTTTGTGAAGGTGAGCGATTGCTTCAGGTCCGGACAGTTTAGGCGAGTGTCTCCAGGCATGTGAGCGGGCTGGTTGGAGCGGACGTACTTGTTTGTAGATGGATGGGCGACCAACACCTGGTCGAAATGGTAATGACAGATTTAAGGAGCGAGCGACTAGGGCTGTAATTTGTCGGCAAACATAAAGAGTGTGTGCAGTCCATTGTATCTTTGGATTTCTTGGCTAACTAGACGGGAGTGGAATGTGCGACTGAACTCTCAGATACGGAAATGAGCGGTACGACCCTTTTCTGGATGTACGAGTCTTTCTATTACTGTACCATGACCCATACTTTTTTTGAGTGTGTACGATCGAGCTTGATGATGCCCGACCATAATGCTAATGCAAACATAATAGACCAATATATGCGTGGTTTTTGAGGGATAAACATTTTCCCCTCGAAGTTTGTAATTTTTATTTTGCAAAAATTACTGGCTTCGAAATGGCTAAACACAATATAGTTTGGTGGGTTAAATCTGGTTTATTAAGGATTGGTCATGCAAGACTTAGGGTCGTTTTAGGGGAGAACAGCTGAGCTCACTTCTTCTTGTGAGTGGAGAGTCTAAGTCATTCATGTTACTTTGATCATTCAAATCATGGGAAGGCAAGCGAGCCAGCTGGACCTTGATGGGTCATGCACAATTGAGTATGGAACTGACATGGCGGGAAAGGCTTGGATGCACGTCCTTTAGTCTTCCTTGTCGTTTTCTTTATCCTTCTTTATTTTATTCTCAATTTCCCATATAAAGCGCATCGATAGCAGTTACTTAAGTTTCTCAAGTCCGGATTTCTGCTTTGGATTTATTACGATTAATTTCTCCCATCAAGAATCTTCGTACTCCTTTAATCTGTGGAGTGCAGGTTTGTCATTCTTGCTCATGCTTGTTCTTCCTCTGAATTGATAATGTATGT
This sequence comes from Allium sativum, assembly GCA_030737875.1. Classification (NCBI taxonomy): domain Eukaryota; kingdom Viridiplantae; phylum Streptophyta; class Magnoliopsida; order Asparagales; family Amaryllidaceae; genus Allium; species Allium sativum. Next base: position 29,425,043 of record CM060917.1, read on the forward strand.
TTTCTGGTAAAAATAAGTCCTTTTTATGTTTTCCTAAGCTGCTTCTCGAGATTTTCTATAACCATTAGGTGCTATTTGTGCTGTTGTTGATTTTTTACGATGAGAATAGTCGAAATTTCGGAATGGATTCACTTCAATTTGTCCATTTACTTATCTGAGAACTCCGATACACCCCTTCATTTGGTCTGAAACTTTGCGTATATGATATGCTTATCGAAATGTTTAAGACACATTATAATTCTTTAAGACATGTTGTCACGATATTGTCACTTCTGGCTTGATTCCTGAGGTTGCTCATGTATATTTGACCGAAGGTCATTCCTGCTTTGCCCCTGAATCAATTTTGAATAATTCTGACATGTGAGGACAATATGGGATCGGGATTGGAGGAGTTCATTGTTCTTCTCTTGATTACTTTACTTGTCTCGACTTTACCTAACCCTTTAAATTTCTGACTTGCACAATTGATCACTAGTTCACTCTACATGATGGATTCGTCTCCAGAACGATGACGGGTGGAGTGGTTTTTTGATTTAGATGTTCAGATAGTTGATGTTCAATCGACGGGGAAGCCGTCTGTGGATTCCCTTCTCAGTCCTTCTTACTCAGAACATCAAACTATTGTGAGTAGGCCACGCTATGATCCTGGGCCATGCACTCCCAAGCTTGCTAAGCGGCTTAAGGGCTGGAGCTTACAGGGTATATCTTCTAATGTGGACATATCCCCATCTGACCATCAGACTTTTTCTTACGATATGATTGCTGCGAAGACTCAGATGCTGGCCCGCTTCAAGGCTGCTATGTACCAATTTGGGAAGCAGATGGACCTGCTCAAAGATCATTCCGCAAAACAAATGAGCGGCTGGCACTCCCTAGCTTGTGGCCTTCAAAAGCTTCATAGGGAAAATCTCGAACGTATTTATTCTTTAGAGGATGAGAAGGCGAAGCTGATTCAGGCTCTGAGATCCAGAGATAGTGTGGTTGCCTCCTTTGCTCTGGGAGATGTCGAGTTGGTAGCTTCAAAGCGTGCTGATAGGCTTCCATCCTGCTCTGCTCCAGGTAAGAGGAAGGTTGGCAGGCCTAGGAAGAACATAGGTCTGTGGCATTCCTGTCTCGCTTTTGGTTGCTCCTTTTGCAAACTATGTTCTCAGATCGGTTGTATGATTGGGTGCCGATCCCCGTATTTGACTTTCTGTTGGTCTGCTTTGTGACTTGTGATGTTGTGATGCTTCTGTGTTTTGCTTTGTTGGTGCAAGACAGTGCTCGTACTGGTTCTACTGTGTTCCTTCACCCTATTTAATAACATTTTTATTTGTGTCTTTGTGTTACAACTTTCTATTATGATCATGCGTTAGTATCGCATTTACGATGTGTAGCTTTAGTGCTACCGGCTTGCTTTTCGATTTTATAGCGGTTTACTATAGTTTTTATTGAATTAGAAGCGGTCGGCTTCTTTAAATTTTAATTTGGTTAGTTGACCTTGTGCCACTTTTCCTTTTGTATTTGCACATTTATTTGTATGTCTACTGATCCGATGGCACAAGGTCTTTAGACCTGATTATATATTGTTGTTGATTTAGGATGTACTTAAATCCGCATCTCACTAGCTTGGTGACCCAAATTCTTTGGAGACTGGTTTTGAGTACGTGCTCCCATGGAAGGGCTTGGGTTTCAAATTTCAATCCAATTTTGGTCTTATTTGATCTAGTTATCAAAAAAGACCTAAATGGATACCCCCTTTGGGCTAGGATTTCTGTTTGCACTTGTCCTTCTAACATGTTTTGCTGGTCATTTAGGCACTAGGATTGGTGCTTCCGGCCTAGAGTTTTTTTTATCTTTATGCTTCATCCCGGGAGGTGGAAACTAGTTCCTCTTACCGAGTTTTTGTTCGATTCGAAGAATTCATGTCCTACACCTAACAAGGTGCCTCTTTTGGGATTGGCAAAAATAAATTTTAAATCCGTAGGACATATTGAGTTGTTTTTGACTTGGTGCTTCATCTCGGGAGGTGGACACTAGCTCTCCTTGTCGAGTTTTTTTTCGACTCAAAGAATTTGCATCCTGTGCCTTAGAAGGTGCCTCTTTAATGGGACTCAACAATCCTTTATCCATGGGACATATTGATTTGTTTTTTCCCTCGCATAGTTTGAAACCAATCCTTTTGCTGATTGCTTACAGAGAGTGCTGGTGTTTTTTGTGATGAAAGGCGGAATTTTCTGACTCAGTGCCCACTTGCTACCTGTTTGCCTACACAAAGAGAACACTTTTAGAAGAAGTCCGCAAATACATGATTCATGCATGCAAATGGAGATCCTTACTCATTCGTTTTTTATGTACATAGCTCAAATGCGAATTTTTGCAAATATCCAAAACTTTTTTTAATAAATATATACAATGCATTAAAGAAAATAATGACTGATGTGGTCGCTATTCCAAGCTCGAGGAATTTGGACTCCATCTGTGGTTGTCAATTTGAAAGTGCCATCCCGAAGTTTTTGGTTTATAATATAAGGCCCTTCCCAATTTGGCCGAAAAACTCCAGTTTTGGTCCTTACTTTTTTCAGCACAAGGTCTCCGATCTCGAAAGTCCCGTGTCTGACTTTTGAATTAAAATGTCTGGCTACTCTCCTTTGATGTGCCGCCATTCTAAGTTTGGCTTCCTTTCTTTTTTCCTCTATTAGGTCGAGGGCCTCGAGTTGTAACCTCTCATTTGCCTCCTGGTTAAAATGAGTCCTCATGTTAGTGGGAACTTCTAATTCCACAGGAATCATAGCTTCAGAACCAAAAGCTAAGGAATAGGGGGTGTGCCCAGTGGCAGTTTTATGAGTGGTACGGTATGCCCATAATGCTAGTGGAAGCTCATCTACCCAACCACCTTTGGATTTCTCTAATTGCTTCTTAATAGTTATTTTAACGATTTTGTTTACTGCTTCCACTTGCCCGTTCGCTTGTGGATGGGTGACTGCTGAAAAGCTTTTCTGGATTTTATACTTGGCACAGAAATTTTGGAACTCTTCGCTCTCAAATTGGGTTTCGTTGTCTGTGATTATCTTTTATGGCACCCCAAACCTGCATATGATATTTTTCAAAACAAAGTTGATAACTTTCTTTGAGATTGCGTTTTCCAATGGTTCTGCTTAAGCCCATTTTGTAAAATAATCAACAGCGACAATGGCATATTTGAAACCAGATTTTGCGGTGGGAAGTGCCCCTATAAGATCAATGCCCCAAATAGCGAACAACCATAGGCTGACCATGTGAGTTATATCTGTGGATGGCATCCTTGGTATCTTAGCGAATCTTTTACATCTATCGCACTTCTTAGTGTAGGCTACAGAGTCTTTATTTATATCTGGCCAAAAATAACCACCTTCATGTAATTCTATCATGATTGCTTTCAATTCTCTTTTTGTAACACAGCGAAGCAGGGGCGTAGAAAATCCTCGTCTGTACAGCTGCCCGTCCTACATGAGGTACATAGGAGCTTTTCATAGGATTTTCCTTCGCTTCTTAATTTCTGCTGGAAGCGCACCAGTCATGAGGTATTCTTTAATTGGTGTCATCCATGAGTCTGGCTCGTCGGTCGCTTCCATGACCAAATCAATCTCAATCTGTTTCGTGTTGGGGCTGGAAAGGACTTCCACTGGAGCTAATCCTATAAGTTGTGCATCTCCTGTGCTTGCATATTTCGCCAGCGAATCTACTTTGGTATTTTCTTCCCTTGGAATATGAGATATGGTATAATGTTCGAAAGTTTCCAGTAGTTCCAAGGCCTTAGTTAGATAAGTTGGCAAATTACCCATTTTACCCTGGAATTCTCCTTTGATTTAACACACCACTAGCTGGGAATCACTGAAAATTTGTATAGTCTTTATCTGTAATTCTTTTGCTAGCCTTATTCCTGCAATGAGGTCTTCATATTCAACTTCGTTATTTATTGATGGAAATTCTAATCTTAGCGCTTAACATATAGATCTTCCTTCCGGGGTTTCCAGGACTACTCTTTCCCCAGAACAGTAATCGTTTGATGCTCCATAACAAACAATTTCCAGTAGATGTTAGTTTCGGTATCAGGCTCCTCTTTCATCTCTCCTCGGTCAGTAAATTCTGCGATAAAATTAGCAAGTGCTTGTCCGTTGATTGCCTTTCGGGGGTGGTATGTAATGTCATATTAACTAAGCTCAATATTCCATTTTAACAACCTCCCGGAAGTCTCTGGTCGGGACAAAAATTGCCTTAAAGGCTGATCCGTGAGAACCTTAATAGGGTGAGCTTGAAAGTAAGGTCGGAGCTTCTTTGAGGCAACAAGTAAACAATAGGCGAGTTTTTCGAGCTTTGGGTAATTCAGTTCTGCCCTAGTTAATCTTCTACTGATGTAGTAGACTGGTCTTTGAACCTTCAAGTCCTCCCTTACCAATAACGCACTTAGAGCATGGGTAGACACTGCCAGATACACGAACAATTCTTTTCCGTCACTAGGCTTTGACAACATTGGAGGTGTTGCCATGTGTTGGATTAATTCTTCGAAAGCTTTCTGGCATTTTGAAGTCTATTGTATTTCTTTCTTTCCTTTCCTAAGGGCATCGAAGAAGGGAAGGCATCTGTCCATTGCCCAGGATATGAAGCGATTTAAGGCAGCAATCTTTCCATTTAAACGCTGAAGTTCTTTCTTGGTTCCTGGGGCACTCATTTCTCTTAAGGATGATACTTTAGCTGGATTGGCTTCTATGCCCCTGGCATTAACCATAAACCCTAGGAATTTGCCTGAACCGACCACGAAAGAACACTTTAAAGGATTCAGCTTCATGCAATATTGGCATAGAATATTGAACATTTGGGCCAAATTTTCCAAGTGATCTTTTGCTCTTTTTGATTTTACCAACATATCATCGACATAGACTTCCATTGTCCTGCCAATCTATTTTATGAACATTGTATTTACTAGTAAGTTGCCTCGACGTTCTTTAGGCCAAATGGCATCACCTTGTAGCAATACAAGCCAAGATTAGTAATGAAACTTGTGTCTTCTTGATCCGGTCCGTAAATCATAATTTGGTTGTAACCAGAATAAGCATCCATTAAAGACAACAGCTCATGCCCAGCCATAAAATCCACTAGTTGGTCTATCTTGGGAAGAGGGAAACTATCTTTTGGGCAAGCTTTATTATGAATACTCTACGCAGACATGCCATTTTCCATTCTCTTTCTTTACAAGCACAGGGTGGGAGACCCATTTCAGATAAGTAGATTCTCTGATGAAGCCATTTTCCATTAGCCTATCGACTTCCTCCTTTAAGGCGCGCGATCTCCCTGGCCCCTGGGTCCTCCTTTTCTGCTTGACAGAAGGAACATGCGGATCAATGTTAAGTTTATGGACTACGATATCTGGAGATATGCTGCACATGTCAGAATGGTTCCATGCGAACACATCTAAATTAGCCTTCAAAAAGACAACCAATTGACTTTTTAGTTCAGGGCTCAATTGAGATCCTATATTCAACACATGATTTGGATCTTTTAGATTAACAGCTATGGGAATTGTGATCTCAGCTGGAGCTGCTCTTTCGTCCTCTGCACTAGCCTTCCTGGGGTCCATTTCCCTTCATGATCCGTTGTGCTCGCCAGTGCAGGGACCCTTCTTTAGTTGCTACAAAGGAAGTTTGTGAATGCGGAGTGGAGCCTCCGCATCCTTTCCCAAGTCTCTTCTCCTAGCCCTGCGCAACTCCGTCACGTAGCAATCCCTTGCGGTGATCTGGTCGCCTTTAATCACACCAATACCCTTTTCAGTTGGAAACTTCATGGCTAAACACCATGGAGCTAGCGCGATCTTAAAGCCTGCGAGAGTTGGTATTCCAAGGAATGCATTGTAGGATGAGAACTCATCTATCAGGAAAAAGGTGTACACCATAGAGACCTTGCGTTCTCCATCTGCTAGTTCCACGAGAAGGTCTACCGTACCGATGGGTTTGTAGGTTGTCCAGCAAAACCGTGGATTTTATTCGGATAAGCCCGCACTTCTGCCATAGAAAGGTTCATTTTCTAGAACGTGTTTATGAAGATCAAATTGACGGATGTCGCCGTGTCAACTAGGATTCTTTTCACAACTGCAGGTCCAAGACCAATTGTGATCACCATGGCATCGATAGTTGGTGTAATTAGTCCGTCAGCATCTCTATCTTTGAATACCACGTCATTGGTCGAGGTTCTAGGCATCTTTATTGGCAACTCACTACTTAGGATCATGCTTCTTTCTTCTTTTGAGGCTCCCTTCAACTCTTTAGCATACTTTTCCATGTCCGCCCAACTGCTTCCGGCCGGGTGAGGCCCCCTAAATATCATGTTGATTATTGGTATCGAATCAACAGATACTTGGGCTTTCTTACTTGAGTCGGGTTGGCTAATGGTATTATTGTTTCCTTGTGCGGACAGAGTGTTTTGAGGATTTGTTACATACTGTTGGAGTTGATTTTTTCCGATGAGTTCTTCGATTAAACTCTTCGATCAGGTGTCGACACTCATTGGTGTTGTGCCCTGGTTGATTATGAAACCGACAAAATTTGCTGGAATTCGCCAGTTGCTCAGTAATCTTCTGAGGCTTCATCTAGGGAAAGATGCTTGAATCCTTAGTGGCGGAGTAAATTCTATCTGGGGTTTCGTTTAAAAGGGTCAATTCTGAAAGCTTGTAAAGTCGTGTCTTCTTATAAGCTTTGTTGTCCTTCTCATCACTCCCCCTTTTTTGCCCAGAGTCATTTTTCTACTTCGTTCGGAATTCATTGTTTTTTCCTTCTTTGGCGACACTGTTTTCTATGAGCTTCTGAACATTTGGGGTAACATCTTCCATGCTCATGTAGTCCTCAGCTTTCTTATAGAACTTTTTTAGAAGTTTGGGTTTCTTCATTTTGAGCCATTTCCCAAATTCTGATTTCTTATCAATAGCACCTTTTAGGGATGCTAACATATACCAGGGTTCTGGCTCTATGACATCAGCTGCCGCGGCTTGGAACCGTGTAAGGAAAGCTCTGATGGTTTCCCCAAACTTTTTCTCCATCTCACTGAGCGATATTACATCTCTTGCTTTGGTAGTCTGTAGGAGGAACTAGTCTTGAAATTTTCTTGCAAAATCGACAAATTGATCAATGCATTTAGGTGGAAGTCTGGTGAACCATAGTGAAGCCACACCTTCTAGGCATACGGGGAAGTATAAGCATTTTATCTCGGCGGTTGCTCTGGCTCCGTTCATGAGTTGATCATATTTGAATAGAAAGATATTCGGATCCCCAGCTCCACCATAAGGTGCGATAGTTGGAGGTATGCATTTCTTGGGAAATTTCGCTTGACGGATCTTTTCTCTAAATGGATTTTTACTGGGTGAAAATTCCCATTCTTTTTCTTTATCCTCCCAGATTGTCTTTTCTTTCATTATCCACTGGATCATATCTGTAATACGTCTCTCATCGTTCGCTCGTTCCACTGCACTAGCATCGAGGTTTTTGTTTATGTGATCATGGTTCGAGCTCCGATGCCTTCTATTTCTTCTAGGAAATGTCCGTTTGGTGGGACTTGTGATACTTTGAGTAGCAGGCTTCTCTTTGGGCTGTAGAGATTTGACCTTAGAGTTTTCAACGCCGGCCTCCCCCTTATCTTCCACTAAGAAGTGGGATCAATTAGGGTCTGAAGCTGAAGAGTCCTCTTTTTCATCAACATCATTTACAAACTGTGGTCGTGGAAGATTGGTTTGAACATTAATCAAGACATCAAGCCTCTCCATCATCATTTTGGTTATGGCATCCATTTTTTCTTTAAGCCGGTTACAACCACATTTAATTCGTCTTGTTTCACAGTTGGCCTAGAGGACTCCTCAACTTCTCGATTTAGAGTCTACGGCGTAGCTTCATCACCGTGAACATCCTCGACAGCTGTCGTAGATCTTATGGACTTGTTACTTTTCTTTGAACCAGCCATAGCTTTGAGGAAAAGGGAGATTCAGGATTTTGACAGTAGGTAGTTGGAATTAGAGGAAAGTATGAATGAAGGAAATGTGAATGGGCTCCATGGTGGGTGCTAAAATGTTTTCACCAAAACTTCGTTCAAACACCAATGGTACGAAAATCGTACTTTACCAACAAGGTTAGAATATAAATGGAGCCGCACTCAATAGCAATTGAGAGTAAAAATGCAAAGGGAACAACATAAAGATGGGATTTTAGAGTGGTTCAGCCTTGAGCTAAACTTACATCCACTGTGAAGGTGATTTGCATTATCACTATGACATTTACAAGATACATCAACTCTCATTTTTTATACATCTCATTATTCTCTCAATATATTCTCACTTTTACATACAAGTCTTGCTTAGATTCGTGAGATTCGATGAAAGAATAGCGGAATCTATGAAGGAAAAGGATGGATACGCAACAGAGGAGGATGTCTTCAATCTTTTTCACTTATAGGATTTGAATGGACGCTATGGCCAAGTGAATGAAAGACCTTGGAATGGAGATCATGATCATGGTTGAAATGGCTGAGGACGGAATTTAGCAACACTTCGTGGTGGCTCAAAGTCTCTCCCCTTCTTCCTGGCGGAAGATATGTCCTATTTACAGTTGAACCATCACGTAGGTTTGGACTGGGATTTACAAGAGTCGCTCGTCCCATAATTACTAAAATGCCACTACCTTGTTGTAGCCAGCTATCAACAACCGTTTTTGGCCATCTGATATAAATGGCTTTACAAGAGCGAACAACTTTGTGAAGGTGAGCAATTGCTTCAGGTCCGGACAGTTTAGGACAGTGTCTCCAGGCATGCGAGCAGGCTAGTTTGAGCGGACGTGCTTGTTTGTAGACGGATAGGCGACCAACACTATACCTGGTCGAAATGGCAATGACAGATTTAAGGAGCGAGCGACTAGGGCTGTAATTTGTCGATAAACATAGAGCGTGTGTGCGATCCCTGGTATCATTGGATTTCTTGGCTAACTAGTCGAGAGTGGAATGTGCGATCGAACTCTCAAATACGGGAATGAGCGGTGTGACCCTTTTCTGGATATACGAGTCTTGCTGTTACTGTATCATGACCTTTCACATACTTTTTTTGAGTGCGTACGACCGAGCTTGATGATGCCCGACCCATAATGCTAATGCAAACTTAATACACCACTATATGCATGGTTTTTGAGGGATAAACACTTATTTTTGATTATGTATCTTACAGATTACGGTTGGATGGCCGACAACCGTGGGTGACAATATATTCGCTACACTCAAGCTAAATGGGTGGGCAGTCATGTGTGGCCGGGTTGCAGGATGTACTTGCTGAATCCCAGTGTATCCCCTCAAGTGTACTGTAATGACCCGCATTGGCAGAGGTATTATAATTAATTTATTTAATTATTTAAAAGGTAATTAAAAGAATTTATTGGTCGAGGAATTAAATAATGGTGAATATTTAATTTAAAATAATAAATTAAATAATATATTTAATTCTGAAATAATCAAAATTGGCTGAAATGGCAATATGGTGTGAACTGGATCATCTGTGATACATAATTCAGTTTAGAATTGAATTCGAACGACGAATATATTAAATCGACGACAGTTTGAACGTATAATTATAATATAATTAAAATAGAGCTTGAAATGGCGATGCAGTTCGCGATTTAAACTTCAACTGGATGTACAAGATTCGTTTTAAGCCGGATTTCTATGAAACAAGAAACGTGTGGAGCTGGTGGAGTATATCTTTCTAGTGGAAGAGAAAAATCGGGATTTCGTCGTGTAGATTGTGAGTTGTGTCCAAATCAAATTTTAAAATAGTCGCTATAGAATCGTTTATCGACCGTAATGGTTTGTTCGATATAACTAGATACCAGTTTCGAATTTAGACAAGGTTCTTTTGGGAAATAGTGATAATTTAATTTTTAGAAATTTATAGAAAATTTTAATTAATTAAATAAACAACTTTTTGTTTGGAGTATTTTGCACCCTGTAATCAACATTTTGGGGTTTCAAAAAATGAGTTAATCTACCGGTATTTTTATATTTTTGAAATCGTGGTACCTTACTGGTCACAACGGTATTTTCATACCAGTCCATGTTGCGTGCTTGGGGCATGTGTCGCATGATAGGGGGTTCTCGCTTTTCGTTAGGTGGCGAACAGGAGACTCTTACCCCTACATGTCCCGAAAATGAGGGTTGGTTGTGAAGTCGAAAGTCTGGCCGTAAAATGTGGTGCTGGGGTACCAATGTAAGTCACGCTGGGGTATTACCCTGCTACTTTGTGAGGATGGGAGAGGATGGTTGGCCTTCTTAACTAAGAAATGGTAAGGTTTGATCGTAAAGGAGTTTTGGAAATGTTTTCCAAACAAGAATCATAAATGTTTTCTAAATACAGAAAACAAGGAATGGAAATGTTTCCAGTGTTGATAACATATATTTTCTAAATATAGGAAATAACAAATGTTGAATATAGGGAAACATGAGATGTAAAATGAACTAAAGAGATAAATGTTAAATGATGTTTGTTTGATATAATTTCCATCTGGAAATAATATCGTTGTTTGCACACTTGTTTTCTTTGATAGTTAAATCACAGACTATCGAAGTTTTGACCATTTTAACGTTGTTAATATGGAGAGACCGGTTGGATTATTATCCAAAGAACCACTCTGTATTGGCATAAGCGTTGCGAATCATATATGCCAAAGATAATTGAAGACGAAGTAAAATGCATGGGATGTTGTATAAGTCTTAGATAACAGTGACCAAGATGGATATACAGAATAGTGCCTTCGGTTTGTCCAGTCCCAGGACAACTTGTATGGACGAAGGTCTGACAGAGTATATCCAGTGGATCGCGTAAGTTGATCTGTTCAAACGTATTCACGTTTGGTGGCGGAGGAATTCGTTTCTCTTAGCTGTATACCCGTGTTATTTTTGGATAAGTCAATTTGTGATTTGGCAGGTATGACGATGTGACATTCTAAGTGAATGAGGATGACTTGTATGAATGAATGTCTGACAAAGTATTTCCAGAAAGGTCACGTACATTGATTTCTCCAACCGTACCAAGAGTGGAAGCGGAGGAGGAAACTTCTTTTAGCTGACACGTAATGTAGGGTTATAGACGTCAATTAGTGATTTTCGATGGATCTGACAATGTGGCATTCGAAGTGAATCTGATGTGATGATTAAGCGTAGCTTCTAGCCTCATCAACCGGTAAATGACAGAAATCGGGCAGGCAGCATGGCTAAGTCGGTCGCACCGAAGTAGGGTGTATAATCACCTATCTAGAGAATATTCATTTGTTTCTTAAATCTATCAATGCTGTCCCATATATATACGGGAACGGTTGCTGATCCCAACCGTTGGTGATGTACATTCGATACACTCAAGCGAAATGAGTGGTCGATCATGTGTGGCTGAGTTACAAGATGTTCTTGTTGAACTCCAGTGTATCGTTCCTAGAGTACACTGATCGGAAGGTGGTTCCATACCTTGTCATAGTTGGAAATCCATTATCCAATACGTGCTTGCGATTTTGATTGTATGCTATATATGTAGAACGTGAGATGAAAGCGTTTCTGCTAGTTGATATCTATTTGTACATAGACATTATTATAATATCAAAAGGTTTTTGATATAAAGATATTTTGGATTCTCATAAGGGAAAAACCCGTTCCGTTCTGCGGCGTGGTCTTATGAGATATCGTTTACTTGTTCATATACCTGTTTAAACTGTTTTACTCATACCAGTCTCATGACTGACCCGGAGTTTACTTTGTTGTTTTCCCTAAACTCTTGGGTGCCTAAATTTGTACGGGCAGTCAAGTAGTCGGGATTTACAGATATACTTGGAGAGCTGGAGCAGGAGGCTTCTGGATCATATAGCTATAGTTTATTTCCGCTGTGTTGTAAGTGCTGTACTCTGATAAGTGCTATTGTATACATAACTGTTATATTTCGAAGTTATGTTATATATTATATGTTATTCGTTCCGCTGTGAGGTTCGTGTTACTCTGATGTTGTGTTCTTCTTCTTCTTCTATTCTAAGTTTCTACCTTATCTATCCTCACCCTCTAATTTCTTTCACTAATTACCAGGATTTTTTGATGTTTTGGTTATCGACATCGAGCTTATGTCGATAACCAAAGTCGCCGAAAATCCGGGTCGTTACAGTTGGTATCAGAACTTAAGTTAAGAATTACCTTGGCTCTGTGGTGTGACTCGGTAGAGAAAGGGTTAGTAATACCCTAGATTGAGTTGAGTGTATATATACGAGTGCGTATTTGTATTTGATATAAAAATGGTTTTATATTGTGGAGATTCATTGGCTGAGTTGTTTTTGAGTTCTGGTCGATCAGTTTGATCCACTGTATCGGTAGGAGTAAATAAATACTTGAATATGATGGACCGACACAGTATGGATATGTAATATATTATCATATATTAGATATATTGGTTGTAATTATAATCGAATGAGATTATAAAGTGAAATGGTTATATATAACCAATCAGAATTCATATAAGTAAAGTATATGAAATAAGATGAATTAGATATGAATTCAAATCAGATTTGGAATTAAAATAAGGAAATTTTAATTTCCTGGGAGATTTTGAGATGTTTTCAGAATGGATGTATTTAGTAAGGGTTTTGAAATGATATAGTATTGAAATCACTTGGGTCGCTGGAAAATAATTCCGATGATGACTGCGCAGTATCATCGGTGTGATTTTCGAGTTTCTAAGTGGTGGATTACTACCAAAGATTTTGATTTGAATTGTTTTAAGAAAACAAGTTGTTTAGAAATTCAAAGGTTTTGAATAGGTATTATGATTTCAAATTGATTTGAAATTTACCCAGGAATTTAAGTTCTAGAAATTAAAATTTAACTAATGAAGATAAATAAAATGAGATGGTAAAAATAAATTGAAATTTAACTTGAACATAGTTAAATAGAATTGAATTGGATTAGAGAATAATCTGTTATGGAATTGGGTTGATGAGTTAAGAATTTGAAATTTGATATTGGGGTTCGAATAAAATTCGGTTTGGATGTGAGGATATGAACTGATTGGAATTTGATTGAGATAACACTGGTATATGCTGAGTTGATAGCATATGGAAGTGGTAGGGATATAATGATATGCCCAACAAAAAGGTACAAGTTTATATTTTATATGAATTTGGAATTTATGAGCCGAATTGGCAAGCCGTTTGGCGTTTTGATTTTCTTTTGGGTTGAAGAAGGCCCAGAGAGGCGAGTTGGAGTTTGAGCTATTGACCAGTACAAAGGAGGTGCTGGCAAAATTTTTCGAAAGTTTAAAGTGTTAGAAAATTTTCAGAATTTTTGAAAATTTTAGTTAGTCGGAATGAATAAATATTTGAATCGATATTAGTTGGTTCAGTTGAAACCAGAGATAAGGGTTAACAGATAAGCTTTTACCAAATAGATAGGGTCGTCCTCTAATTTAGCAATTTCGAGGACGAAATTATTTTAAGTAGGGAAGAATGTAATGACCCGCATTGGCAGAGGTATTATAATTAATTTATTTAATTATTTAAAAGGTAATTAAAAGAATTTATTGGTCGAGGAATTAAATAATGGTGAATATTTAATTTAAAATAATAAATTAAATAATATATTTAACTTTGAAATAATCAAAATTGGCTGAAATGGCAATATGGTGTGAACTGGATCATCTGTGATATATAATTCAGTTTAGAATTGAATTCGAATGACGAATATATTAAATCGACGATAGTTTGAACGTATAATTATAATATAATTAAAATAAAGCTTGAAATGGCGATGCAGTTCGCGATTTGGCGATTTGAACTTCAACTGGATGTACAGGATTCGTTTTAAGTCGGATTTCTGTGAAACAAGAAACGTGTGGAGCTGGTGGAGTATATCTTTCTAGTGGAAGAGAAAAATCGGGATTTCGTCGTGTAGATTGTGAGTTGTGTCCAAATCAAATTTTAAAATAGTCGCTATAGAATCGTTTATCGACCATAATGGTTTATTCGATATAACTAGATACCAGTTTCGAATTTAGACAAGGTTCTTTTGGGAAATAGTGATAATTTAATTTTTAGAAATTTATAGAAAATTTTAATTAATTAAATAAACAACTTTTTGTTTGGAGTATTTTGCACCCTGTAATCAACATTTTGGGGTTTCAAAAAATGAGTTAATCTACCGGTATTTTTATATTTTTGAAATCGTGGTACCTTACTGGTCACAACGGTATTTTCATATCAGCCCATGGACAAACAGAGTTTCGTATAATGGGGTAGTCTAAAGTGTAAAACAAATATCTCCTATCCATTTCTATTTCTTTGATCAAACAACAGTACACGCTTCATCCTCTCAGCCACTATTCAGTGAGTGGAAACCGAACAGCCACGTTTCCAATTATTCCCTATAAAATAACTTAACCCTCTAACCTAATTCTTTTTCCTCCTTCTGGTCAAAGGCAAATCACGCCGTCGGCCATTCCTTCCAAACCCCTTTCATGATCTTTCAAAAACGAAATCAAATCAAAGTAAAACCTATAAATCTCTAAACCTATGTATTTGAGTTCCTGCAATCATCCTCTTCTTGCTCATATAAGTTTTCAAAGGATCAAACTCGCTGGTTTTTACCGCTGCGAATCTAGGGTTCGTTATTTTGGGGAGTTGGGTTCGTTGTAGGGAATCCGAATGTGAGATTGGGGTTTAGCGAGAAGAGCAGCACTCAATGAGGGTATTTTTGTGGGATTCGGTTCTTAAAAGTGTCGAGACACTTGTGTGGGCGTGGGGTTTTCCTGGAGGACGGAATTTGCATCAGAAGCTCGAATGAAAGGGGATGCATACGAGGATGGAGAGGAAGCTAAGAGGGGATTTTTGGTGAAGTTGTTGTAATTATCGTTGAGCAGAAAGGTGGTTGATGGCCTGGAAATTTGCGAACTGATTTGGTGTGCGAGATGATCAAAACGATGTTGAGGTTGTAGTGTTTCTGCTGGGAAGGTTAGTGGTGAATTTGAGGTGGTTAGAAGGAGATTTTGATGGAGAATGGAGTGATGGTCTTTGTTTGGATTCTCATGGTGGATTGGGAAAGAACGTGGCTTGCGAAGGAGTTGCAATGGCCATCGAACCAGTTCTGGAGCATCAATTCTGTTAAGGGAAGAAGAGGTTCAGGGAGGCGGGCTTTTTATGGTAGTTAGGCTCAAGTTTGAAAAGTTAAGGCCCATTTGTTTTAAAAAGGAATTATAATCATTTCTAATTTAAATACTTCAAACCTGTAAACTGAATAACTTCGTCGTATGTTAACGGAATTCAGCGAAACAAGATCCGACAGGATCGTATGGACAGACACTACAACATGGAGCTGACTGGGAGTGAATCCGAGCTCGTTACAATTTATGGTGAAATAAATTGTCCATCTGAATCAAGCGATGGTTATCGTCATAGATGATGATCGTCCAATGTGAGTAAAACTCACCAACTCTGAACAGTTATATTTTTATAATGTATTTTTAGAACTGTTAATCATCTGTTGATTGCTGTGTGTTGGTTGATTGATTGAACTGCTAGTCAGTTAGTTGAATTTTTTTTATATATATATATTGATTCTGTTTATCAGAATAATCCGTACTGAACTAATATTGATGTTAATCGTGTTGTCTAACATCTGTGATGCAGGGAAACAGGTTGGAGGGACCCAACTGGGTTCCTCAGTATTCATAATACTGTTTTGATTCATATATTCTGTTATATGATGTGATATATAATCTATGGGATATTATATGTGCTTGGACAATATTGAACATCATGATTTGATATGATTGAATACGATAACATACCGGAATGTAGATAAGGGAATTTTCAAAGTGATATTGAAAATAGCATATTTATAAAATGGGATATTTATAAATAAGAGATATTTATAAAGTGGAATATTTATAAATAAGAAATGTTTATAAATTGGAATATTTATAAATAGGAGATATTTGAAAAGGAAATAAATTCAAAACATTTCTTTTTGAATGGAAAGGCCTATGTGGCGAGTTTGGGGATTTTCCCGATGCTCCCGATACAAAGGAGGTTATGGCGAATTTTCCCGGGAATTTAAGGAGTTAGAATATTTCAAGAATAAATTTGAAAAGGAAATATTTGTAAACCATTTACAAATAGAATTGGAAAGGGAACATTATAAAAAGGAAATCATTTTTAAAGTGTAGAACCGTTATTTAAAAGTAAATCTTTTCAAATGAATAAAACGTTGTTAAAAAGGAAATCTTTATAAAGTGAATAAAGTAAATCGAATATGGTATTTGAAAGGAGAAATCGAATATGGTATTCGAAAGGAGAAATAGAATATGGTATTCAAAAGGAGAAATCGAATATGGTATTCGAAGTTAGTTAATCGAATATAGACATTAGAAAGGAGTTAATCGAATATGGTATTCGAAGTTAGTTAATCGAATATAGACATTCGAAAGGAGTTAATCGAATATGGTATTCGAAGTTAGTTAATCGAATATGGTATTCGAAGTTAGTTAATCGAATATAGACATTCGAAAGGAGTTAATCGAATATGGTATTCGAAGTTAGTTAATCGAATATGGTATTCGAAGTTAGATAATCGAATATAGACATTCGAAAGGATTTAATCGAATATGGTATTCGAAGTTAGTTAATCGAATATGGTATTCGAAAGTTAGTTAATCGAATATGTTATTCGAAAGGGGTTAGTCAAGTCGAGTTAGTCAAATAGAGTTAACCAGTTAGAGTTAATCAGTTAGAGTTAACCAGTTGGAGTTAATTAGTTAAAGTTAATCGATTAGAGTTAAAACGAACTAGAGTTAATCAAATATAGTTATTTGAAACAGAGTTAGTCAAACATAGTATTCAGGGTAAGTTTCCATCTTGTACGACTGCTAGCGTAATTCGCAGGGCTGTAAATAGCCTACGGCGGTCGGATGTTTCCTGAGGGAGTCAGGCGTAACCATTGTGATCGCTGCGATCTAGAGTCAAGCGAATGGAGTTTAATCGAATATTAGTTATTCGATAGGAGTTAATCGAGTTGATCGAATTGAGAAATAAGTTAAGTTAAATAAGTTGAGTTGATCGGGTGGTTCGACCAAGTTAGTCGAGCCTAGTTAATCGAATCGAATTGGTCGAACCAAGTAAGTCGAGTTAAGTTAGTCAAGTTAGTCGAGCCTAGTTAAATCGAATCGAATTGGTCGAACCAAGTAAGTTGAGTTAGTCGAGTCAAGTTAAGTTAGTCGAGTTAAGTTCGTCGAGTTAAATAAATCGATGTTAGTTTCATCGAAAGGAGTTATCGATGTTAGTTTCATCGAAAGGAGTTATCGATGTTAGTTTCATCGAAGGGAGTTATCGATTATAGTTTAATCGAAGTGAGATTTTCAAATATGAGATATTTGAAAAGGAAGAGTTATCGAATATTAGTTATTCGAAGAGAGATTATCGAATATCGTTTATTCGAGAAGAAGTTAATCGAATATAGGTTATTCGAAGAAGAGTTAATCAAATAGAGATTTCTCGAAGAGAGTTAATCGGCAAATTCGATTTTATCGAATTCGGGAAAGTACTTATACTTTTCCAGTGTTTAAATAGAGATTTATTTATTTATAAATAAATAAGTGTTAGGTTAATTATTCACTAATAAGAATAGAAGTTATAATTAAAGTTAGATAATTCGAAAGTAGGGATTATAACGTTATCGTTATAACCAATGTTTTAAATATAGAAGTAGATTAGTAAAACTGGATCCGAGAAGGGCGTAAAGAAGTTGTTAAAGATTAAAAGATAAACTTTGACCATTTTGAAGTTATAACGTTGTTCAGTTAAGGTCTGAGAGGTAATTATACCCCAACTTGAGTGACTTCCTTCTTAACTAAGAAATGGTAAGGTTTGATCGTAAAGGAGTTTTGGAAATGTTTTCCAAACAAGAATCAGAAATGTTTTCTAAATACAGAAAACAAGGAATGGAAATGTTTCCAGTGTTGATAACATATATTTTCTAAATATAGGAAATAGCAAAAGTTGAATATAGGGAAACAGGAGATGTAAAATGAACTAAAGAGATAAATGTTAAATGATGTTTGTTTGATATAATTTCCATCTGGAAATAATATCGTTGTTTGCACACTTGTTTTCTTTGATAGTTAAATCACAGACTATCGAAGTTTTGACCATTTTAACGTTGTTAATATGGAGAGACCGGTTGGATTATTATCCAAAGAACCACTCTGTATTGGCATAAGCGTTGCGAATCATATATGCCAAAGATAATTGAAGACGAAGTAAAATGCAAGGACTGTTGTATAAGTCTTAGATAACAGTGACTAAGATGGATATACGGAATAGTGCCTTCGGTTTGTCCAGTCCCAGGACAACTTGTATGGACGAAGGTCTGACAGAGTATATCCAATGGATCGCGTAAGTTGATCTGTTCAAACGTATTCACGTTTGGTGGCGGAGGAATTCGTTTCTCTTAGCTGTATACCCGTGTTATTTTTGGATAAGTCAATTTGTGATTTGGCGGGTATGATGATGTGACATTCTAAGTGAATGAGGATGACTTGTATGAATGAATGTCTGACAAAGTATTTCCAGAAAGGTCACGTACATTGATTTCTCCAACCGTACCAAGAGTGGAAGCGGAGGAGGAAACTTCTTTTAGCTGACACGTAATGTAGGGTTGTAGACGTCAATTAGTGATTTTCGATGGATCTGACAATGTGGCATTCGAAGTGAATCTGATGTGATGATAAAGCGTAGATTCTAGCCTCATCAACCGGTAAATGACAGAAATCGGGCAGGCAACATGGCTAAGTTGGTCGCACCGAAGTAGGGTGTATAATCACCTATCTAGAGAATATTCATTTGTTTCTTAAATCTATCAATGCTGTCCCATATATATACAGGAACAGTTGCTGATCCCAACCGTTGGTGATGTACATTCAATACACTCAAGCGAAATGAGTGGTCGGTCATGTGTGGCTGAGTTACAAGATGTTCTTGTTGAACTCCAGTGTATCGTTCCTAGAGTACACTGATCAGAAGGTGGTTCCATACCTTGTCATAGTTGGAAATCCATTATCCAATACGTGCTTGCGATTTTGATTGTATGCTATATATGTAGAACGTGAGATGAAAGCGTTTCTGCTAGTTGATATCTATTTGTACATAGACATTATTATAATGTCAAAAGGTTTTTGATATAAAGATATTTTGGATTCTCATAAGGGAAAAACCCGTTCCGTTCTGCGATGTGGTCTTATGAGATATCGTTTACTTGTTCATATACCTGTTTAAACTGTTTTACTCATACCAGTCCCATGACTGACCCGGAGTTTACTTTGTTGTTTTCCCTAAACTCTTGGGTGCCTAAATTTGTACGGGCAGTCAAGTAGTCGGGATTTACAGATATACTTGGAGAGCTGGAGCAGGAGGCTTCTGGATCATATAGCTATAGTTTATTTCCGTTGTGTTGTAAGTGCTGTACTCTGATAAGTGCTATTGTATACGTAACTGTTATATTTCAAAGTTATGTTATATATTATATGTTATTCGTTCCGCTGTGAGGTTCGTGTTACTCTGATGTTGTGTTCTTCTTCTTCTTCTATTCTAAGTTTCTACCTTATCTATCCTCACCCTCTAATTTCTTTCACTAATTACCAGGATTTTTCGATGTTTTTGTTATCGACATCGAGCTTATGTCGATAACCAAAGTCGCCGAAAATCCGGGTCGTTACATGTACACTGATCGGGCGGTGGTCCCGTACCTTGTCATAGTTAGAATCCAATCTCTAATAAGCACCTTGCGGTTTATGATTTTATTCTATATATGTAGAGCGCGAGATGCAAGCGTTATACTATTTATTTATTTATTTATTTATTTGATTAGACATTATTACAATAACACCAGACTCTTATATCAAAATGTTTTGGGTTATAGTAAGGTAAAAACCGTCCGTGTTTATATGTGGGCTGGTCTTACTATTATCCTTTTCTTTCAAAGGGTTTTTCAAAGTTAAACAATATGGTTAGAGTTTACTCACACCAATCCCATGACTGACCCTGAATTTATTTTGTTTGTTTTCCCTAAACTCTTGGGTGCCCAAATTTGTATGGACAGTCAAGTGTTTTAGGATCATACAGATACACTTGGAGGAGCTTGAAGCAGGAGGCTTCACCGTTGGTTATTTAGAGTTATTTCCGCTGTATCAAATGTTGTTACTCCGATAATGGTATGTATATATGATACAAAATTTGTAGTCAAAAGATTATGTTATATAATATATTTTATTCGTTCCGCTTTGAGATTTTGCTTTGTTATTCTATTCTTCTTCTGTCTATTTCTATTTTCTTTAACCCTAATGACTCGTATTTCTGTATTATTTGAGTTGGACATGTGTTGTATTAGTCAGCTCAGATAGTACCGATTTCCGAGATGATACATAAGGCATTAGGCTTAGACTTAGGCAAGAAGGAAGATAACTCAAGAAGCAGTTTTTTAGGCCCAGGTAGTTTGCTTGGAATCTCAGTGAAGCATATTCGTAATCCTTGGGCAAAGAGGTAGTTGACTACTCGACCAAAGAAAGACCGTCAAATGGGGCTTGTATACACAACCCACCTTCTCATCTCTCATTCCTTTTCTGACCTATGACACTGAACGTCAACCCCTTTGATAGAAAGTTAATGTGCGTGGTGCAACAAAGCTTCTAGTTTCGGTATCTCTCCTATGGGTATACCCTTCAATAGTGAGTATCTCTCTTGTGAAGTAAGAATATCCCATGAAGTAAAAATTTCTAATATGAGCTGAATCCACTACTGGAAAGGTAGGAGGGCGAAGACGAAGTAGGTCCCTAGAGACATAATGTAGGACTAATGCCAACAGTTCATCACGGAGGAAGGGACCCACCAAGCCGAGATCACTAACTAATACTAAATATAATAGAAAAGAACTCTCTTTTCTGTATACTTTCCCCAATTCTGTTGCTAGTTCAGTAGACATAAACTGGCTTAATTCACAGTAGTATATTAGGCAATCCACTTTGACTTATCAGTGAAGGACTTGGAATCCGCTACGCACCTTATTTGTTCACTCTACTGTCAAGTAAATGTAAATTTCTTATGTCAAGTAAATGTAAATTTCCCCGCCCCTAGCATTCCATAGACTGATTGATCTGGGCCAGGCCAGAATAACTTACATTCTCTCTACTGTAGGGAATGGCCCAATGAACCTCAGTGCCAACTTCCCCACCGAGCCAAAAAGAAAAACACCCTTCGGAGGTGACTTCTTGACACAGATCATGTCTGTAACAATCCGGATTTCGACAGACCGAATTTTTCTTCAAAATTCCTATCTACTGAAACTTGAGTTCGTTTGTCTGGTACCCTGCAGCAAAGACAGAGATAAATATATCAGAGCTCAGAAAACATCTCATAGCGGAATGGAATAATAGATAATATAATCAAATATAGTCTTACCAAATAATAATACTGCTTAACCAGTATCCAAAGCTATCATATCTCTGCCATAAACCTAACCTGCGAGTTTGTTATGAAGAAGGGGTCACAACACAAAGTTCTGGTGACTGGACAAAATTATACATTCTAAAATAACCGTAGATATACCGTTCAATTATGTTTTCTTATCTGTTAAGTTGGTTGGCTTAGCAGCAGTCAAGGCTCCATACTCAAGTCGTGCCCATTTACTTCCAAGTAGATTTACCTAATATAGCATATATGCAGCTACCTCCGATATATCAAGGTACTTCCCATAGTACCCTCCTCGCATGGTCTCTGTCATCATGCCACGAAAGCGTATGCAACTCTCATCCTACGCCGAACGACGTACATACATCCATATTACTATGCAACGTTATCGCAAAGAATCACCATCGCTATGCCACGCAAGCGTATAAACAGTCATATCCAAACTCCTCGTTCGAATCAAGTCTCAGCATAGAGTAATACCCTAACGTCTACGATACACCACTCGGTGCGTGTATCCGACCCTCACATGTACGTATTGTCTACTGTACCCCGAGTCCCGTAACAGGGATGCATCCAATGCATGAAACTCGGTCGAGAGATTTTCCATATCTGTATAGGTCCGCTCAATGGGCCTAAAGTACATATATCCAAACTATGGTCTGCATTTTCCCGGTGGCCATGGTCCCACCTCGACCCGTCCCTCAACTAGTGAAAGACTACATCAATAGCTACGTGTCATTCCCCTAGCAAGCAATCTAACATCCAATTTGGCGTGTCTCACAGCCAAGGTCTAGATAGTAAAAGATCGGTGGTCTCTTGGTTTAGCTCTACTTTTTCTACATCCCACTGACTCCCAATGATTACTATTCTGTATTGGTCCCGACCCGCCTACTTGAGGCAAATCACTGAATCAACCAATGACATCCACCACATCTTTCCGACTGTCAAACTACCATTGTAGTCTAGGTATACTCGCCGGGTGGTGTTGCGTAGACCTAACCTCTACAGCAGATGACCACCACAGAGTACCCTGGCAGTTCCCTCAGAAGCGGTGTGCTTCCTTCCAGTCCCGCTGAGCCAGCAAGCAGTATATCAAGTAGACTAATTAGATGGACGTGCTCCTCTCGTGCCTTCGGACACCATGATGATATACCTTGGTGGGTTCTTCACCTACGTACATGCAGATTAGTCAAGCGCACCATGTTAACGTGTTATTAAACCCTATGCCTAATCTTTTAATCGTGCGCTTATCTAATCATATCAGATTGCCAATTAACTTGATTACCCACGTTTTATCTTTTATTCAAGTTACTACGTTTTCTGTGATCCCCTGATATCTCTAAGGAATGGACCCCTCTTGCTTATTAATCCAGTAATATAACTTAACCCATTTTAAGTTCATTAATAAGCCCATAACATGTTATTCCCTACATTATTACCATATCACTCGTTGTCCAATTTTATATCCACAAGTTACAATAACATATTCTACTTAATGTATAATTAAGCATATCTTATCCCAGTCCACACGTTTTCTATTAGTGTTGCTTAATATGTATATATATAATTAAATATAACTTATTTCATTCGATAAGTCTACCTTATTCTTCCTCATTTAATCATGATGTCGTCTTACACTGTCATCACAACCTGTTATTGTTAACTTATTAATTTAGTTCTCTTAACTAAGGTTTGTTAATAAGTTACCTTTTATTTACTATAACCCATGTAATAATTCCACTTGTCCCTAGGATAAGCCTACCTATTATATATCATTATCATTCATTCAACTAATTATAATAGGTTATATTCCCCGTCCGTCACATTTTCCCTTTTTGGTTCTTTATCATTAACCAAACTTTTACTGTTGTAACATCTCTTTCTTTACTGTCTTGTATATTTTCACATATACCAATTATTTATTTATTTATTGACTTTGTATACATATATTTTTATATATGTTTACGCACCAGACCTCTCACATTAACCTGACCACTTGTGGATGCTGGATTTGCCGAGCGGTTCCAGGCAGGCTTCTACTACAAGTTGAACTTAACCTCGTGTTTTAGTGCGGTTATCTACAATTTCCCAATCACTTTAAATTTTCCATAAAATTTGGAACATTTATTTTTTCCCATTATTCTCAATTTAACTGTAATTTGATTTATGATATATTCAACATCATTTTCTGTAACATATTCACGTTATTGTAAATCCCACAATTTCAATATTACAATAATTTTTAACCTAAACAGAAGAGTAACAAAATAGATTTGTACAACTGTATATTCTTATCATTCTAGAGAATAAGTTATATTGCAGTTACCATAATTTATAGTTATTTAACATGTTAAGATTAATTGGGAATGTAAATAGTAAATATACTGTAATTCAAAAGGTATAATTCTAAATCCACTCACCTAACAACTTTCCAATCCTTGAATCCGATCCAGATTTGTTGTTTCGTGGCAGTCCTAACAGAATCTATTATAATAACCATAGATTCATAAATATGATATTAAAAAGAAGAGAGAAAGAAACCTTAGTAAATCAGATTCAAGAACTCACCTCACGTTAGCTGGAAATCTAGACACCTACGTTGTAGATTTGTATCTCTTATCTTCAAACCTTGAACCAGAATTATAGGAACTAACATTTTAATTTCTGAAATGGTTTGGAGAGAAAAGAGAATGGCGAAGCCTAGGCAGCATCTCAGAAAATATGAGTTTAATACTAAGCTCTGCCAGTCTATTATAGGTATATTAGAAAGTCTGGTCCATCGGATTTAATCAAATAAAATCCTAATCGTTTATATCAGAAAACAACATCACACAAAAAAAAGATCTGGGCCGATAGGGTTCGGCCCTGTTTCGACCCACCTCTAAGATGGGTCGACCCAGGACTTATATGGGTCGACCCATCTTGGGTCCAGACGAGAAGCCTGCACTGTTGTGATTTCTGGTTTTAACGTTAATCAATAACGTTGATTACTTAATATAATTATCCTGACTTATTTTATTCTAGTTATAAGCTATATTTAAGTTTGAATTTCGAATTTATGCGTGTATATACACATATAACCTTTCAACTCCTTGTTTGTTAAGAGCTGCCCAATTAATGTAATAAGTAACTCTATTAATTCATTTGTTTTATTCCTTTTAATACATTGATTTCAAATGCAGCCTTTTCTTGTCCATTCTTCATTTATTATTCTCTTTTCTTATCTTGCACTTTTTATCTCAACATTTGAATTCGTACGCATATATATATATATATATATATGCATACAATTTCTTGATTGTTAATTCATTAATAACTTATGCATATGTGCTGCATTTTGGACATCCCATATACCAAAACGAATCAGAAAATTGCCACGAACACAATGGTATATGTTCCGGGGCCAAATTATGAAATTATAAATTATTGATATTTTCATTTTATTATTAATATAAAATGTGGGGTGTTACATTCTCCTCTCCTTAGGGAATTTCGTCCCCGAAATTTGGTAAGGATGGAGAGAGTGATGTTTTTCTACGTATAAATTGCAACCATTATATGTTCATCCAATTTTTACAACCATCTACGCACTTGTGCAATGTGTCATACAACATAATAATATGTGGATCCAATGAATACCTAAGCGATACCTCCTATATAAATGCAAATTTCTTGAAAACCTTTTGAAAACATGATGCACACATCCTGAATATACTGGCAGTTTCTACATAAATGCAATATTTTGAAAAGCAAAATATTTTTTTATCTAAATTTTCCCACACTCTTACAGAGAAAGAGCGTAGTTCATACAATTTTTGCATTCAAACCCCTACCAACCATCTTTAAATTTACGAATTACAGAAAAGTCTAATTTTCTGAAATCGGTTTCTTATGTTAAAAAGGTAGAAAATGACAAATTTCACATCTTCCGTTTTTCTTTTATGTACCTTTTCGATTTGTACTTGAGTTTTGTGCAACTATTATATAAATATTTCCAATCTTCCAACCAGTTCACATAAGATTTTTTTTCTTTATTATAGATTTTCTTTTTCAACTTACTTTGGAAAATCCATTTTTCTGAACTGTCATGTTTGTTGCTTTACTAGATTTTTTGTTTTCTTTTTAATTATGTCCTTACTCTTTTATTAGCTTATTTAACTTATTCCACTGATCCAAACTTAGCCTTTAAATAAGCCTTCTAATTCTTTCGAAAGTAAAAGAAGAAAACAAGCATACTACACAACTACTACTACCAAGGGCCAAGAATCCTAGAGACCATGTCTCCGTTGAAAAATCCCAAATCAAAGGATCTGAACAACTTGCATACCCTCTACCATCTAACATTCACAACTAGTCCTTGCTGTGTACTAACAGTCTTTTCCAAGCAACAACCTAGGCTTTATAATGCTTATGCACTCTACGGGAATTTACTATTGTTTCAAAACAATTGTTGCTATCCACTTTATAGCCTTAATTTTTTTCCCGTCTTTCCTTGGCACCAACACTTACTTACTCCAAGATTTAGAAATGTGGTTTGGCTTCATCATTTCATTTTCCTTCCTATAATTAAAATCTTCAAAACTCTATTATTTTATTCATTAAAACTTATTTTTACCAAACAATAAAATGACATCTGATAAAAAACAAAAAACCTTTTTTTCCTTTTTCAAATCATAAAAACTGGAGTAGACAAGGTTAACTATTTCTCAGTCAGCTTCACAACGGTTTATGTTTAAAATGTCAGTTCAATAATTTACATCTAGGTGCTAACATCTACCCTGTTCTAAATTCTCATAACTTACTTTGTCCACTCACCAAAGTTTTATGTCAAAACAATTATAAAAAAGTATTGTTCAAAGAATAGAGATTTTCAAAAAAAAAAAAAAATATACTGAAAATTTTAGTTTTTAACAAAATGCAATCTTTTCTATATTTTGCTTTTTAATCCATTCATACTTTATAGCTTGATAAACTATAACCCAAAAGCTGTTCAAATTTCAAGTACTAAAAAGTTAACAGTAGGGCTAGACTCAAAGTGGGTTTCTAGCTTCCCTAAATATTTCAACATAGTCATTTTTTTGAAATATATATGTTCCTAATCCATTTTCCTTTTTACCCTTTCCCAATTTATAAGGCTCTGCAGCCAAACCCACTAATATGAAATACTAACATTTGAAATACTAATATTCTTTATTACAAATCATATTGTACACTTTTCATCCAAACCACCTAATGGTCTCCAATTCACAAATTTCCATAACCGTTTGTTTAGTGTACATAACTGATGTCCTAATTCTTTCCATACGCTGCTCTTCCTACTTAGTGGGTTCTTTTATAGATCTAGGTGTGTGCGTGTATTCATATATATAATATTCATATTTTAGACATACAAATACGCTCACTCACAATCTATATAGGAATCCTAACTAAGCCATGATACAAGGTGTAACAACCCGGATTTCGACAGACCGAATTTTTCTTCAAAAATTCTAATCTACCAAAACTCGAGTTGGCTTGTCTGGTACCCTGCAGAAAAGATGGAGATATATATATATATAGAGCTCAGAAAACATCTCACAGCCGAATGGAATAAAATATAATATAATTAAATATAGTCTTACCAAAGTAATAATACAGCTTAACCAGTATCCAAAGCTATCATATCTTCTCCATAAACCTAACCTGCAAGTTTGTTAAGAGGAGGGGGTCAGAAAAGTTCTGGTGACTGAACAAAATTATACATTCTGAAATAACCCTACATATACCGTTCAATTATGTTTTCTTATTTATTAAGATGGTTGGGCTAACATCACTCGAGGCTCCATACTCATGTCGTTTCCATCTACTTCCAAGTAGATTAACCTAATATAGTATATATGCAGCCACTCCCAATATATCAAGGTACTTCCTATAGTACCCTCCTCGCATGGTCTCCGCCGTCATGCCACGAAAGCATATGCAACTCTCATCCTACGTCGAACGACATACAAATATCCACATTACTATGCCATGTTATCGCACATAATCACTATTGCTATGCCACGCAAGTAAACAAACTATCATATCCAAACTCCTCAGTCGAATCAAGTCTCAACATGACCCGAATGTCTACGATACACCACCCGGTGCGTGTATTAAGACCCTCACACATAGGTACCGTCTACTATACCCTGAGTCCCATAACAGGGCTGCATCCAATGTATAGAATTCGGTCGGGAGCTTTTCCATATCTATGTAGATCCGCTCAAAGGGCATAAAATACGGATATCCAAACTATGGTCTGCATTTTCATGGTGGTTATGGTCCCACCTCGACCCCTTCCTCAACTAGTGAAAGACCACATCAAGAGATAAGTGACGTTCCCGTAGCAAACAAGATAACATCCAATTTGGCATGTCCCGCAACCAACGTCTAGACAGTGAAAGACTGGTGGTCTCTTGGTTTAGCTCTAGTCTATTCGCATCCTACTAACTGCCGATGACAGGTAGCCGATGATTACTATCCTGTATTGGTCCTGGCCCGCCTATCTGAGGCATATCGTCGAATCATCCAACGCCATCCGCACAGCTTCTGATTGCCAAACTACCATTGCAGTCAAGGTATACTCACTGGGTGGTATCGCGTAGACCCAACCTCTGTAAGTGCAACCTGAGCGCTGTACCGCAACAGAGGACTACGACGGATTACCCTAACACTTCCTTCGGAAGTCGCGAGCTTCCTTCCAGTCCCGTAGAGCCAGCAAGTAGAATATCAAGCAGATTAATCAGATTGGCGTGCTCCTCCCTTGCCTCTAGACATCACGATAATCTACCCTGGTGGTTTCTTTACCTTCGTACATGCGGATTGTTCCAGGAACATCAGGCTAACATGTTATTAGACCCTATTCCTAATCTTTTAATCGCGCGCTTGTCTTATCTTATCAGATTGCTAATAAACTCTATTATCCACATTTTATCTTTTATTCAAGTTACCGAGTTTTCTCTGATCCCCTTATATCTCTGAGGAATGGACGCCTCTCGTTTATTAATCCAGTGATATAACTTAAACTATTTTAAGTTCATTAATAAGCCCATAACATGCTATTCTCTACATTATTACCATATCATTCATTGCTCATTTTTATGTTCAAAAGTTGCAATAACATGTTCTATATAATGTATAATTAATTATATCTCATCCCAATCCACATGTTTTTTATTAACATGTTACTTAATATATATATACACATATAATTAAATATAACTTATTTCGTTCCATTAGTCTACCTTATTCTTCCTTATTTAATCATGACATCGTCTTACATTGTCATCACAACCAATTGTTGTTGTTAACTTACTAACTTAGTTCTCTTACTAAGGTTTATTAATAAGTCCCCTTTTTATTTATTATAACCCATGTTATAATTCCACTTGTCCTAAGGACAACCCTACTTATTATATTACATCATCATTCATTTAATTACTTATAATAGGTTATATTACCCATTCATCACATTTTCCCTTTTTGGTTCTTTATCAAACCAAAATTTTACTGTTGTAACATTTCTTTCTTTACCTTCTTGTATATTTTCACACGTACAATTTGTTTGTTTGTTTATTTATTGACTGTTGTATACATATATTTTTATATATGTTTACGCACTAGATCTCTCACACTAAGCTGACCACTTGTGGATGCTGGATTTTCTGGCCAGTTTCGAGCTGGCTTCTACCACAAGTTGAACTTAACCTCGTGTCTTAGTGCGGTTTTCTACAATTTCCGAATCACTGTAAATTTTCCGTACAAATTAAGCACATCTATTCTTTTCCCATTGTTCCCAGTTTCACTGTAATTTGATTTACAATATATCCAACATTTTTTCAGTAACATATTCATGTTTATTGTAAATCCCACAATTTCAGTATTATAGCAATTTTTAATCTAAACAGAAGAGTAACATTATAGATTTATACAACAATATATTCTTAACATTCTAGAGAATAAGCTATATAGAAATTACCACAATTTACAATTATTTAATATGTTAAGATTAACGGGGAATTTAAACGGTAAATATACCATTATCTAAAAGGTTTAATTCTAAATCCACTCACCTGGCAGCTTTCCAATCGTTGGATCTGATCCAGATTTATTGTTCCATGGCATTCCTAACCGAGTCTATTATAATCACCATAGATTCACAAATATGATATTAAAAAGAAGAGAGAAAGAAAGAGAGAAATACTAGTAAATCAGTTTTAAGAACTCTCCTCACATTGGCCGGAAATCTATACAACTATTTTATAGATTTATATCTCTTATCTTCAAACCTTGAACAAGAATCCCTAAGAATTAACATTTTAATTTTTGAAGTTTGGAGAGAAAAGAGAATGGTGGAGCCTTGGCAGCATCTCAGAAAATATGAGTTTAAAGTTAGGCTCTGCCAGTCTATTTATCGGTGTACTAGAACGTCTGGTCCGTCGAATTTACTCAAATAAAATCCAAACCGTTTATATTAGAAAACCACACCACAAAAAAATACCCAGATCTTGGCTGATAGGGTCGACCCCTTGGTTGACCACCTCTGAGGTGGGTCGACCCTTGGGTCGACATATGGGTCGACCCATCCTGGGTCTAGACAAGTTCCTATACCATTATGATTTCTAGTTTTAGCGATAATCAATAACGTTAATTACTTACTTAATATAATTCTTCTGACTTATTTTATTCCTGTTATAAACTATTTTTAAGTTTGAATTTCGAATTTATGTGTGTATATACACATATAACCTTTCAATTCCTTTTCCATTAAGAGCTACCCAATTAATGTAATCAATAATGGTATTAATTCGTTTATTTTATTCCTTTTAATGTGTACTAATTTCAAATGCAGCCTTTTCGTGTTCATTCTTCATTTATTATGCATTTATTATTCTCTTCTCTTATTATACACATTTTATCTCAACATTTGAATTCATACGCATGTATATGCATACAATTTCTTGATTGTTAATTCATTAATAACTTATGCATATATGCTACATTTTGGACATGCCATATACCAAAATGAATCATAAAATTGCCACGAACACAATGAGATATGTTTTAGGGCCAAATTATGAAATTATAAATTATCGATATTTTCATTTTTTTATTAATATAAAATATGGGTATTAATACGTCTTCAGTCTCAAACTCTAGATCTATCCTCCACTGATGTGATACGACTTCTGCTGTCCTGAACTACCTTCGTCCACCTCCAAATCAAATCTTTTTTCTCTGAGGTCTATCCAATCATCTCAGGCCCAATTAGTTGCCTGTCCGTGGACTCTCATTAACGTATAGGTGATCTGCAGGGTCGTTCTTATAATGCCTCGAAGGGAGCCATACCAATAGTCGTATGACAGCTGTTATTATACGCGAACTCTACCAATGGGAGGTGCTCCTCCTAAGTCCCTCCGAAGTCTAGGTTACAAACCCATAATAAATCCTCAAGAATCCCATTAATCCTCTTCATCTATATCCATCTGTCTAAGGGTGATAGGGAGTGCTAAGTCATAGCTGTCCCCCCAAGCCTTCTGCAGGCTCCTCCAAAACTCACTAGCAAAGATGGGGTCTTAACCACTAACAATACTAGAGGGAATTCCACGAAGTCAAAAAATCTCTCTAAGATACACTCATGCCAACCAAGCTATCATCCTCTTACTCTTAACCAGTATAAAGTGAGAGCTCTTAGTTAATGTATCGACTATAACCCACATACTAGTGTTACCCTTCCTCGATCTGGGCAATCCATCTATGAAGTCTATTGAGACACTCTCCCACTTCCACTATGGCACATCCATAGGCTGAAGCAAACCACCAGGCTTCCTCTGCTCAGCCTTCATTCACTAATAAATTAAACATCGAGCTACATATCTACCATGCCTTTCTTCATCCCTATCCAATAGAAAATGCTCCTCATGTCTCTGTACTTCTTATCACCTCCCGGATGGATAGTCATCCTAGAGTGATGAGGCTTCTCTAAAACCGTTCTCAACAAATCATCAACTCGAGTAACACACAATCTCCCATCATGATGTAGCCACCCTCTTTCATCCACATAATACCTAGTAGGTGACTAGAGGTCTCTTCTCTACCAAGTCGGTTCATGATTTCCGCTAGTTGCTGATCCTCGCGCTGACTATATCCAACGCGCTATAAGAGAGTAGGTCATACCTCTAACGATGCCAATAATCCTAGTGTATAGTCCGTAAATGATCTAAAATTGAATGATGAGATAAACTCCAAAATCTTCCACTCTATGAACAATGGACACAAAGTTATTCTCTGCCTACTCAATGCATTTGCTACTACATTCCCTTTTCCCAAGGTATACGCTATCTCAAAGTCGTAAGATGTAAGGAACTCCATCCAACGCTATTGTCAAAAATTAAGATCTTTTTGCGAGAATAAGTACTTGAGAGAATTATGATCTGTCTATAGCTCGAACCTCTCACCTAATATATAATGTCTCTAAGACTTAAGCGTAAACACTATCGCTGCTAGCTCCAAATCATGGGTAGTGTAGTTCTTCTCACGTACCCTTAACTGCCTACTCCCATAGTAAACAACCCTACCCTCTTGCATAAGCACCACACCTAAACCTATGCTACAAGCATCCATATATACAGTGAACATCTTTGTACCAGGAAGAGTAAATACTAAAGCTGATGTTAGAGCCTTCTTCAATCTCAAGAATGTACCCTCACAATTCACATCCCAAGCAAAAACTAGGTTCTTCTTTGTAAGGCGTGCAAGCGGAGCTGAGATCTGCGCAACATCCTTAATGAACTTATAATAGTTACCTAGACCTAGAAAGATTCTTAGTTTTGCCACATTCTTGAAGGGTTTCTCATCCTGTGCTGCGACAACCTTTTCCGGATCCACTACTATACCATTACTAGAGAAAAACATGCCCCAACAATCTTACCTCATTCCGCCAAAAGTGGCACTTAAAAAACTTCGGCTTTAACTAATGTGCATGGAGAGTACGGAGGACCTCTCCCAAATGCATGGCATGCTCCTCGCTCCTCGAGAATACAAAGATATTATCAATGAATACCACCATGAGCTTACTCAGGTACTCCCTAAATACCTAGGTTACCAGATCCATAAAATATATTGATGCATTGGTTATCATAAAAGGCATAACTAGCCACTCAAAAGAGTTCATTAGGAGTCCTAAAAGTAGTCTTGTCTATGCTATCATCTTCCACCCTAAGCTGATGAAAACCCATTGCTAAATACAACTACGAGAAAACCGAAGCTACCACAGACTGGTCAAACAAGTCATCTACCCGTGGAAGTGGGTGTCTATTCTTCTTTGTGATCTTGTTTAATTCTCTGTAATCCACACATAGACAGAAAGAGCCATCCACCTTAGCCGTGAAGACGACTGGTACTCCCCGCTCAAAAATGCTCCATCTAATAAACCCTTTCTCGAATAACTCACCCACTTGCTTACTAAGCTCCCTCCTCTTTTTCGAACCATGTGGCACAATAGCAGCGCAACAGGATTAGCATTCTCCATCAAGTAAATATGGAAATCTATCTCGCATTTGGGAGGTATCTCTCTTACCTCCTCGAGTACGTCCGAAAAATCTCTAACTATAGGCACCAAGATGAGATCATCTACTGAAGCATCTAGGGAATCCAAAAAAACTAAGCATGTCTGACCCTCGTGGAATGCAAGGAATCTTGGGAGTCCTACATGGCACGTCATAAGGTCTAACAACTCTCCTTTTACAGTAAAGTATGACACCATACACGGCCATCCAATCCATTGCTATAATAAGCTCGTAACCCATAAAACCCAATACATACACATCATACTCAAACTCAATGCCATAGAAATCCTCAAATCCCTGCACATCATAGATAGGTGACTCGTGCCTTCGATGGGGTTTTAGAAAATTACTGGATCGGAAACTATCGAAGTAACTAGGTGCAGACTATCAACAAGGGAATCAGATATGAAAGAATGAGAAGCACCAGAATCGAACAAGATCCTAGTGGGAAAGTCAAAAAGAGAAATTAAACTTTCAATAGTGACCTTCCTACCTCTGTCCTGACTGATACCACCAGTCTGAGTCACGTCAACCGCTTGAACATATGCCCCAAATGTATCTGCCTCCTGTCCCTGCTTTTGAGAGCACTACCTGCTATAATGTCCCATCTGTCTGCACTGAAAGCAAGCACCCTTCTTAGCTATCTTCTTGCAATCTTTGATGAAGTGTCCCGTCATGCCACACCCATGACACTTCTTTTCCTTCTTGATTTTTGCTTTATTTGGCTTCTCTCCCTTTTTCATTGCACCTTTCTTAGGCTACCACTTCAGTCTTATCCTCTGTAAAGACCCGTAACTTCCCTGTAAAGGAAAGCGGCGGATAGTTCGAGAACAAGCCACAACAGAACGCAGACGGAAGAATATCTCATTGTATATTACAACAATGCATCAGATTACAAGAATATACAGAGTATAAACAAATAAATATTACACAGAAATATCAGAGATTTAAATTACATTTAAATACATCGCAGCGGAAAATAATACAATACACAACTAGAAGGAGATATACGGGTACAAAGCTTTCCGGATATCGTTCCAGCTGTAAACCAGGGTCCTGTGAATATAAATCTGCAAAACCAAAACTACTAGCTACCCGTGTCAAAATAAGGGCACCCAGAGTTTAGGTTAAAACAATAAACTCCAGGTCAGTCATGTGACTGGTGTGAGAACTAAAACAGTTATCAATCTTTAATTTAAAGTTAGGTAAATCAAGGGACCACGCCGTATAACACGGAACGGGTTTCCTCCCAAGAATACCAGTGCATAAAACAACAGCGCAATGATAAATAAAGAAAAATGAAGCTGTTATAAGACCCAAGTCCTATCACACAATGCAACGCAAGCCGGGGGATAGGGTTTTCCCTTATAACAGCCAAAGAATGCTTGATACGTTTAAAACAATTCATTTGATACTATAATAAGTGCATAGTGTATAAAACAACTTCAAATCATAAGTATCAATCATAGGCGGCATGGGTACCGTATATCATGTCGCCATATATAGGTTTACAAATAAAACCGCAAATGTCACGTATTTGGAAATTGGATTTCCGTCTATGAACCAAGGCTAGGGATCGTCCTCTACCGATTCGAGACAATCTAGCCCATGTCTCAGGCAAGTACTCAGTCAAGCCATGGACCCACAGGGCCGGTCCACCGATGTGGATTAAAATGCCTGAACACTACGTTTCCCCGCCCTTTGGGGCGTAAGTCTGGTCCGTCTGCCGACTAGAATGCATCGGCCGAAACCGATATAACCGAGGCTCCTCGCAACAGCAACAACCACATAAGTCAAACTCGTCAGGGCGTGTAAAACCACTGATGCCACTTTTTAGCTAGAAGGAAACGCATGCCCTCCCTGAGGTCCGTCTCCCGTTTTTGGTTCATACCGGGTGTAAAACTCGCGAAGTAAACATTACACAAAGCTACGCCACAAAGGCCGTGCTTCGATCATCAACCACAAGACTTTGCTTTTCAACAGAAGCCTCGATCAATTGCCACTTAGGTATGCCACACAGGCAATTCACTCCATGCGTTTGATATCCATCAATATATAACCCCTGAGCTCGTACGTCTCAGAGAAGGGCGTTAAGCAAGAGAATAAATTCTCCGCCGCCAAACAGATATATATATTTAATAGAGATCAATCACACGGACTAAAATCCAATGTCAGACACACAGTCCATTTACAAGTCCGTTCTGGGGCTGAACGAAACCGGAGGCACCTAGTACCCTGCATATCCATCGATCTCCAAGTACGTCTGGACGATCACCAACTGTTTCCATCTTCTTGGGTGTACGACCCAATCAAGATCATCAGTAATCACCCAAACGACGTGAAGACTTCCGGTCTTCGACCACCGTCTTCATCTTCAACTTATCGTCATATCAGTTATTCATAATGGGATAAACCCGGTCTTTCCGAATAACTCGCGTATATTTTAAATAAGTGTTACACAAACACAACATACGCCTCATTCCAATTCATCAGTCACTAACCGTAAATTAATCAAGAGAATAATTCCCCAAATATTAACCCCGAAGGCCGAAACCAACATCAGATCAATATCCAGAAAACCATTCTGCTTAGCTAACCGACAGTTAGTTTCTAAATTGCACATTCATAGGGAAAGGTTCCCATTAATTCTATCAAAGATAAATCCTTTAAATTTATTCTTTAATCTCCTTTGAATATCAATTCAAACTAGTCGGGATTAACGAACTTTACCGAAGTAATCATTTGTTTTAATTTCCCAATCCCAACCTATTCATCCCATGAAGTAAAACTGGTAATACTTCATATCTAACACCACGGTGTTATCGGTAAATTCAATTACCATTTCACGTTCAAATCTAATTAAAGATTTAACTATCGCTTGGAGTAAAACTGGTGATACTCCATTCTCGATTATTTCAATCTAATTAAAGATTCATTAAAACTCCACTTAGTTTTAATCGTTAACTAGGTTAAAGAATCAGTGTCATTTAATACACGGTTCACGATAAACCCAAAGTCACATTCCATTAATTATCGGGTTAAAGAATGAGTGTTATTTAAAACACTGTCCACGATAAACCCAAAAATCAATATCAATTCAATTCCAATTAAATATTATTTAATTGGTACACTTCATTAAATCTAAATAAAAAGACTTAATCTTTTCTCAACTGGGTTCAAGAACAGTGTTAGTCAAGACACCATTCACGACAAACCCAAATAACATTTGATATTAAATACAAGGCTCTGAATAGAAAATATATCGGCTTATATTCAATATCAAATTCTACGATTAACAAATGTCATATTGGAAATAACGATATAAATATATATCTTTCAAATTTCCATAACAACATCTGTATAATCACGAAATCCAACATCGAAATATTCCGAAGACAATTTCGATTCAAATCCATTCCAATGCAATCATTGGAAATTCTGGTTATGTTCAAAACCATTTCAAATTCAATTTATTTATTTAAAAATAAATAGAATTATAATTCTGGTTCAAAACTAGTTCATTTCGATAAAAATCTATTTTTATCTTTTCAAATATGGAGTTTTTCATCCCAATTCTTTCTAAATCATTTCTTATGATTTTACACAAATTATTGATATTTATAATGATTTTATCAAGGCCCGTACAGTCGATTTCCATCAATGGCCATCGAACTGCACTTACAACGACCTTTTTCAAATTTGATTTGGACATAATTCCAAATCCAACCGTTAGATTTCTAATTTCTAATATTCGTTAGAAATCTCTTTTCGATACAAACCCAACGGTTCCGGTTTTAGGAGAATCCGATGGTCGGATCTCCCGTAATGTCCGTTAGAAGTCAATGGTCGAAATTCGCGAACTGCCGCGGCGCGGCGCGTTCTATTCAGGCCATTATATTATATATATAATATATATTTCGTCGATTTTAATTCAAATTGATTTCTAATTCAATTTCAGTTCGTTTTCAATTCAATTTCAATCCGAATTCATTTATATTCAATTTCAATTCGAATTCATTTATATTCAATTTCAATTCGAATTCATTTCTATTCATTTTTAATTCGAAATCATTTCTATTCATTTTCAATTCGAATTCATTTCTATTCATTTTCAATTCGAATTCAATTCTATTCATTTTCAATTCGAATTCAATTCTATTCATTTTCAATTTGAATTCAATTCTATTCATTTTCAATTCGAATTCAATTCTATTCATTTTCAATTCGAATTCAATTCTATTCATTTTCAATTCGAATTCATTTCTATTCATTTTCAATATATCAGATTTTGAAATCATTTTCGATATTCATTATAGAATGAATAAAATCGATATAAATGTCGTTCACGTCAAAATGGCGTCAATCTAATCAACACGGCTTCATATATTCCTATTTTCAAATATTCTATTTCAAATATTTCTATTTCAAATATAATTCATTCAACACATGACTAATCTCAACGGATGAGTACTGTCAACACATGAACCTTTAAGATGCAAATTTTATTATTAAAATATTTCGTTCAACACATGACTAATCTCAATGGGTGAGTACTGTCAACACATGAACCTTTATTTTATATTATTCTTTATTTTTCAAATTGGAATGAGGCCCAATCAATTACCATATAAAGTTAATTATATGGATTCCATACAACACATGTATATAATAGCATTGAAAAATAATCAACCATCAACCAAAGTGCACTACACTGTATAAGCATCAAATATAGATATCTAACGCTTATAACAGCCTGTCAATCAATCGATCGACATATTTAATCAATCAGGATGAGTGAACTTCATATTTCATCCCAACACCCGTGTGGGGTTTCAAACAATCAAACACAGATTTTATTTGTGCAGTTGGGCGATGTGTAAAATTTTATCGTCCCAATCAATGTCAGTCAAATCAGTGTATATAAACAAATCGGCCGATTTGTTTATAAATATTTATTTGTTCACTTTCACGTTAAAAATTATATTCTTAACGATAAAACATTTTATTCAACCTATGAAAATATTCTATTCAGTTCATTTATTCAATAAAATGATATTTTTATTTTCTAACATATTTTAGAAAATTTCGGCGGCATAACGACACGATACTAGAAACGGGACGAGGCCTAGCCTTATCCCCGGTCTAGTGAAGGCCCACGCCATTCACACATCAATCAAATTCACCAAACAACCAATTCAAATCAAGTCATCAAATTAATTTATGCAACCAAACAAACAAGTCCATGGTCTGTGGACGATTGTGTCGGGTGCTACTAAGCACCGTCTGCATCCTAGTATATATATATAACTAGAAAAGAAATTGAAAGGTGAGAAATTCTCACCAATAGCTATCCTAACTCCACGGCACTCCTAATGCAGGAAATCTTCACTGTTCTCGTCGATATCACTTTCTTTGCCCGTAGCCACTACATATGTAAAAATCGAATTTTTACTTCGCTATTCAATATATAAAAATCGAATTTTTACTCGTTGTTCAATATATAAAAATCGAATTT
Source organism: Allium sativum (assembly GCA_030737875.1). Classification (NCBI taxonomy): domain Eukaryota; kingdom Viridiplantae; phylum Streptophyta; class Magnoliopsida; order Asparagales; family Amaryllidaceae; genus Allium; species Allium sativum. The sequence continues at coordinate 29,463,658 of CM060917.1, forward strand.
TTACTCGTTGTTCAATATATAAAAATTGAATTTTTACTCGTTGTTCAATATATAAAAATCGAATTTTTACTCATTGATCAATATATAAAAATCGAATTTTTACTTTACTATTCAATATATAAAAATCGAATTTTTAACTACAATAAAAATCTAACCTTTATCTTCATGAAAAGATTATAAAAATCAAACCTTTATTCATTTCAACATCAATTCCTTTTGCATATAAAAATCTATTCATTATATTTTAAACAAAAATCTAAAACTGATTTTTCTCATAAAGATTACACTTCTATAAACTAAAAAATCGCATTTTTACTAACTTAAAATAAATAAAAATACCAAAAACTCACCCCTTTACGTTGAATTCGAGTTGGAGGGGGTCGGGGGATGCTGCGCCGGAGCTCCGGTGCAGTGGTGGTCGTCCATTGGCGGAGCAGTGGCCGGGGAGGGATTGGCGGTCGCGGATTTTGAGGAGATTTGGGCGCTGTGGGTCTTTGAATGAGGGAGGAGGACGTGGAGGGGGTGAGGATGGTCAGTGGGGTTTCGTCAAAGATGGGACGTGGCGACACCGGGCGGCGATGGCCCTCAGGCGTGGTGGCATCAGTTTCAGGGTTGGAAGTGGGGTCTCGGTTCAAGGAGAAGAGGAGAGAGGCGGAGCGGGGTGAAGAAGAAGGGAGGAGGGCGTGGTGGCAACTCGCCTGAGGAGGCGGCGGCTCCCCCGAGAGGCGGCGGCGATGGGCGAACGTCGCTCTCCCCTCTTCACTTTTTTTTATTATATTTTTTTTCCCATCTGATCGGGTATTGAACGGGGAGGGGGGGGGGGAAGGGTTGACTCCAAAGGAAAGAAAGGAGGGGTGTTTATTATTCAATTAATTATTCAATTAATTCAAAAAAAATCAACTTTCAAATTCGATCTCCAATCGAGCCCCAACGACTGTCGCCCCTAGCTAATTACCCCCATTCCAAACACAATGGGATATGCCACATAAGCTGATTCGGCTGTTACAATCGATTTCCGTTAAATTTACATTTAAATCTCCATATTGAATTTTAAACGTACATTTCAAATTACTGGGGTCACATAACAACTCTACAAATCCCATAAAAATATTTTCTAGCTTCGTATTGACAATACGGTCCTAACAAAACTAGTTTCGTTGAATTCTGACACCGTTAGAAAAATGGCCAATTTCCAGTCGATTAAAATCAACTGAAAGTGGTCAAACACGTTTAACTATGCCACGCTCACATATTGATTCGAAAAATTATGAAATTTGAAACCTAGAAGTAACTTGACATCACGGACCCAACAAAAGTGGTTTCGTCGAAATTCGAGGTCGTTTGCAAAATGTCCATTTTTAAGGGCCTGAATTCCATAACGACTATTCAGAATTTTCAACTGGACATATCTTTTGATTCCCGCTATGAAATTTTGATTTTTCGGATTCGTTGGAAAGATATTATCAATTAGATCCTAATGTTTTTGGTTTCACTAAAATCCGGATTGTTTTGCACCCGATACATTCAATTGAAGTTTGAAATCGAATTATCGAACTACCGCGCCATTTTCAATTCCTTTTATAATTATATATAATTATTTATATTCTAACGACGACGCATATAATATATACGTTTGAATCTATATTCAAAATAAATTTCTCGTCGATATTATTTAAAATAATCTATTTTAAATGTTCAAAATTCGCTAAAATTGCCAAAATAAAAATTTTAAACTGGCCCAGATTTTCGAGTTGTTACAATCTCCCCCACTTAAAACTTTTCGTCCCCGAAAAGGAACAAAGTCGAAAGTGGTTTGATCAATCAACTCTACGTTCGATCCGGCTTCCATTCTCCAACTTTTCAGTTTCTGAGAATTTTCAACTTTTCAAAAATTTGGCTAACACCCTAAATTTTCGAAAAATTTCGCCATAACCTCCCCTGCACCGGGAGCCACGGGAAAATCCCGAAATTGCCATACAGGCCTTCTGATCTCAAAAAGAAAAAGAAAAAGCCAAGCGGCTAGCCAATAGGCTCATAAAATCATCATCACCCAAACAAAACAGTAAATTACATAGTAAACATGTACCTATTTGTCGGGCAAACAAATTTTATTCTTCGGCTCTAGCCTCCTTGCTATGACCTGTTCAATGTAAGTACATATATATGCAAGCAATTGCGACCAATTTTCAATACAATTCAATATTTGGTTCAATTAGGCTAAATGGTTAAAAATTAGCAAACAACTAAACAAACAACACAAACATCAGTCAATTAGTGAATTAGAGTTTCAAATTCAAAATTTTGATACATATACAAAAATCATGTTTTTGATACCAAAACACAACAATGGGCCCTATCTAATTTTGGTTCTCACACCAGTCAATAGGAAATATATAGAAATCTCACTTTCGTCGCTCGAAAATAAATACTGGCGATGGTGCCCCATCACCAGAATTATCCCCGGGCACTAGAGCGCGATTCTATAACTATCCAATACATTATAACTTCGAATACACGTTTGCAAGACATATATGCAAAATATTTATATATTGGATTGTCCCGATCAATATAGAATAAATAATCAAATACGAATAGTTGATTTAAATTTTCAAAACAAAAATTGTTTTCACTTTTAAAAATATACTCGTCACACTCGTTCTAGGATACTACTGATCCCATCTCTAATGAGTCATTCTCATTGGATATTACTAATCCAATATCTGATGAATTCTTTCGTATGGTTCTAATGTGCCTTGTTCTCTGAACTTTGTAAACCAAAGCTCTGATACCAAATGTAAAGACCCGTAACTTCCCCGTAAAGGAAAGCGGCGGATAGTTCGAGAACAAGCCACAACAGAACGCAGACGGCAGAACATCTCATTGTATATTACAACAATGCATCAGATTACAAGAATATACAGAGTATAAACAAATAAATATTACACAGAAATATCAGAGATTTAAATTACATTTAAATACATCGCAGCGGAAAATAATACGATACACAACTAGAAGGAGATATACGGGTACAAAGTTTTCCGGATATCGTTCCAGCTGTAAACCAGGGTCCTGTGAATATAAATCTGCAAAACCAAAACTACTAGCTGCCCGTGTCAAAATAAGGGCACCCAGAGTTTAGGTTAAAACAATAAACTCCAGGTCAGTCATGTGACTGGTGTGAGAACTAAAACAGTTATCAATCTTTAATTTAAAGTTAGGTAAATCAAGGGACCACGCCGTATAACACGGAACGGGTTTCCTCCCAAGAATACCAGTGCATAAAACAACAGCGCAATGATAAATAAAGAAAAATGAAGCTGTTATAAGACCCAGGTCCTATCACACAATGCAACGCAAGCCGGGGGATAGGGTTTTCCCTTATAACAGCCAAAGAATGCTTGATACGTTTAAAACAATTCATTTGATACTATAATAAGTGCATAGTGTATAAAACAAGTTCAAATCATAAGTATCAATCATAGGCGGCATGGGTACCATATATCATGTCGCCATATATAGGTTTACAAATAAAACCGCAAATGTCACGTATTTGGAAATTGGATTTCCGTCTATGAACCGAGGCTAGGGATCGTCCTCTACCGATTCGAGACAATCTAGCCCATGTCTCAGGCAAGTACTCAGTCAAGCCTTGGAGCGACAGGGCCGGTCCACCGATGTGGATTAAAATGCCTGAACACTACGTTTACCCGCCCTTTGGGGCGTAAGTCTGGTCCGTCTGCCGGCCAGAATGCATCGGCCGAAACCGATATAACCGAGGCGCCTCGCAACAGCAACAACCACATAAGTCAAACTCGTTAGGGCGTGTAAAACCACTGACGCCACTTTTTAGCTAGAAGGAAACGCATGCCCTCCCTGAGGTCCGTCTCCCGTTTTTGGTTCATACCGGGTGTGAAACTTGCGAAGTAAACGTTACACAAAGCTACGCCACAAAGGCCGTGCTTCGATCATCAACCACAAGACTTTGCTTTTCAACAGAAGCCTCGATCAATTGCCACTTAGGTATGCCACACAGGCAATTCACTCCATGCGTTTGATATCCATCAATATATAACCCCTGAGCTCGTACGTCTCAGAGAAGGGCGTTAAGCAAGAGAATAAATTCTCCGCCGCCAAACAGATATATATTTAATAGAGATCAATCACACGGACTAAAATCCAATGTCAGACACACTGTCCATTTACAAGTCCGTTCTGGGTCTAAACGAAACCGGAGGCACCTAGTACCCCGCATATCCATCGATCTCCAAGTACGTCTGGACGATCACCAACTGTTTCCATCTTCTTGAGTGTACGGCCCAATCAAGATCATCAGTAATCACCCAAACGACGTGAAGACTTCCGGTCTTCGACCACCGTCTTCATCTTCAACTTATCGTCGTATCAGTTATTCATAATGGGATAAACCCGGTCTTTCCGAATAACTCGCGTATATTTTAAATAAGTGTTACACAAACACAACATACGCCTCATTCCAATTCATCAGTCACTAACCGTAAATTAATCAAGAGAATAATTCCCCAAATATTAACCCCGAAGGCCGAAACCAACATCATATCAACATCCAGAAAACCATTCTGCTTAGCTAACCGACAGTTAGTTTCTAAATTGCACATTCATAGGGAAAGGTTCCCATTAATTCTATCAAAGATAAATCCTTTAAATTTATTCTTTAATCTCCTTTGAATATCAATTCAAACTAGTCGGGATTAACGAACTTTACCGAAGTAATCATTTGTTTTAATTTCCCAATCCCAACCTATTCATCCCATGAAGTAAAACGGTAATACTTCATATCTAACACCACGGTGTTATCGGTAAATTCAATTACCATTTCACGTTCAAATCTAATTAAAGATTTAACTATCGCTTGGAGTAAAACTGGTGATACTCCATTCTCGATTATTTCAATCTAATTAAAGATTCATTAAAACTCCACTTAGTTTTAATCGTTAACTGGGTTAAAGAATCAGTGTCATTTAAAACACGGTTCACGATAAACCCAAAGTCACATTCCATTAATTATCGGGTTAAAGAACGAGTGTTATTTAAAACACTGTCCATGATAAACCCAAAAATCAATATCAATTCAATTCCAATTAAATATTATTTAATTGGTACACTTCATTAAATCTAAATAAAAAGACTTAATCTTTTCTCAACTGGGTTCAAGAACAGTGTTAGTCAAGACACCATTCACGACAAACGCAAATCACATTTGATATTAAATACAAGGCTCTGAATAGAAAATATATCGGCTTATATTCAATATCAAATTCTACGATTAACAAATGTCGTATTGGAAATAACGATATAAATATATATCTTTAAAATTTCCATAACAACATCTGTATAATCACGAAATCCAACATCGAAATATTCCGAAGACAATTTCGATTCAAATCCATTCCAATGCAATCATTGGAAATTCTGGTTATGTTCAAAACCATTTCAAATTCAATTTATTTATTTAAAAATAAATAGAATTATAATTCTGGTTTAAAACTAGTTCATTTCGATAAAAATCTATTTTTATCTTTTCAAATATGGAGTTTTTCATCCCAATTCTTTCTAAATCATTTCTTATGATTTTACACAAATTATTGATATTTTTAATGATTTTATCAAGGCCCGTACAGTCGATTTCCATCAATGGCCATCGAACTGCACTTACAGCGACCTTTTTCAAATTTGATTTGGACATAATTCCAAATCCAACCGTTAGATTTCTAATTTCTAATATTCGTTAGAAAGCTCTTTTCGATACAAACCCAACGGTTCCTGTTTTAGGAGAATCCGACGGTCAGATCTCCCGTAATGTCCGTTCGAAGTCAATGGTCGAAATTCGCGAACTGCCGCGGTGCGGCGCGTTCTATTCAGGCCATTATATTATATATATAATATATATTTCGTCGATTTCAATTCAAATTGATTTCTAATTCAATTTCAGTTCGTTTTCAATTCAATTCAATTTCAATTCGAATTCATTTATATTCAATTTCAATTCGAATTCATTTATATTCAATTTCAATTCGAATTCATTTCTATTCATTTTTAATTCGAAATCATTTCTATTCATTTTCAATTCGAATTCATTTCTATTCATTTTCAATTCGAATTCAATTCTATTCATTTTCAATTCGAATTCAATTCTATTCATTTTCAATTCGAATTCAATTCTATTCATTTTCAATTCGAATTCAATTCTATTCATTTTCAATTCGAATTCATTTCTATTCATTTTCGATATATCATATTTTGAAATCATTTTCGATATTCATTATAGAATGAATAAAATCGATATAAATGTCGTTCATGTCAAAATGGCGTCAATCTAATCAACACGGCTTCATATATTCCTATTTTCAAATATTCTATTTCAAATATTTCTATTTCAAATATAATTCGTTCAACACATGACTAATCTCAACGGATGAGTACTGTCAACACATGAACCTTTATTTTATATTGATAAAGATGCAAATTTTATTATTAAAATATTTCGTTCAACACATGACTAATCTCAACGGGTGAGTACTGTCAACACATGAACCTTTATTTTATATTATTCTTTATTTTTCAAATTGGAATGAGGCCCAATCAATTACCATATAAAGTTAATTATATGGATTCCATACAACACATGTATATAATAGCATTGAAAAATAATCAACCATCAACCAAAGTGCACTACACTGTATAAGCATCAAATATAGATATCTAACGCTTATAACAGCCTGTCAATCAATCGATCGACATATTTAATCAATCAGGATGAGTGAACTTCATATTTCATCCCAACACCCGTGTGGGGTTTCAAACAATTAAACACAGATTTTATTTGTGCAGTTGGGCGATGTGTAAAATTTTATCGTCCCAATCAATGTCAGTCAAATCAGTGTATATAAACAAATCGACCGATTTGTTTATAAATATTTATTTGTTCACTTTCACGTTAAAAATTATATTCTTAACGATAAAACATTTTATTCAACCTATGAAAATATTCTATTCAGTTCATTTATTCAATAAAATGATATTTTTATTTTCTAACATATTTTAGAAAATTTCGGCGGCATAACGGCACGATACTAGAAACGGGACGAAGCCTTATCCCCGGTCTAGTGAAGGCCCACGCCATTCACACATCAATCAAATTCACCAAACAACCAATTCAAATCAAGTCATCAAATTAATTTATGCAACCAAACAAACAAGTCCATGGTCTGTGGACGATTGTGTCGGGTGCTACTAAGCACCGTCTGCATCCTAGTATATATATATATAACTAGAAAAGAAATTGAAAGGTGAGAAATTCTCACCAATAGCTATCCTAACTCCACGGCACTCCTAATGCAGGAAATCTTCACTGTTCTCGTCGATATCACTTTCTTTGCCCGTAGCCACTACATATGTAAAAATCGAATTTTTACTTCGCTATTCAATATATAAAAATCGAATTTTTACTCGTTGTTCAATATATAAAAATCGAATTTTTACTCGTTGTTCAATATATAAAAATCGAATTTTTACTCGTTGTTCAATATATAAAAATCAAATTTTTACTCATTGTTCAATATATAAAAATCGAATTTTTACTTTATTATTCAATATATAAAAATCGAATTTTTAACTACAATAAAAATCTAACCTTTATCTTCATGAAAAGATTATAAAAATCAAACCTTTATTCATTTCAACATCAATTCCTTTTGCATATAAAAATCTATTCATTATATTTTAAACAAAAATCTAAAACTGATTTTTCTCATAAAGATTACACTTCTATAAACTAAAAAATCGCATTTTTACTAACTTAAAATAAATAAAAATACCAAAAACTCACCCCTTTACGTTGAATTCGAGTTGGAGGGGGTCGGGGGATGCTGCGCCGGAGCTCCGGTGCAGTGGTGGTCGTCCATAGGCGGAGCAGGCTGAGCAGTGGCCGGGGAGGGAATGGCGGTCGCGGATTTTGAGGAGATTTGGGCGCTGTGGGTCTTTGAACGAGGGAGGAGGACGTGGAGGGGGTGAGGATGGTCGGTGGGGTTTCGTCAAAGATGGGGCGTGGCGACAGCGGGCGGCGATGGCCCTCAGGCGTGGTGGCGTCGGTTTCAGGGTTGGGAGTGGGGTCTCGGTTCAAGGAGAAGAGGAGAGAGGCGGAGCGGGGTGAAGAAGAAGGGAGGAGGGCGTGGTGGCAACTCGCCTGAGGTGGCGGCGGCTCCCCCGAGAGGCGGTGGCGATGGGCGAACGTCGCTCTCCCCTCTTCACTTTTTTTTTATTATATTTTTTTTCCATCTGATCGGGTATTGAACGGGGGGGGGGGGGGGAGGGGGGAAGGGTTGACTCCAAAGGAAAGAAAGGAGGGGTGTTTATTATTCAATTAATTCAAAAAAATCAACTTTCAAATTCGATCTCCAATCGAGACCCAACGACTGTCGCCCCCAGCTAATTACCCCCATTCCGAACACAATGGGGTATGCCACGTAAGCTGATTCGGCTGTTACAATCGATTTCCGTTAAATTTACATTTAAATCTCTATATTGAATTTTAAACGTACATTTCAAATTACTGGGGTCACATAACAACTCTACAAATCCCATAAAAATATTTTCTAGCTTTGTATTGACGATACGGTCCTAACAAAACTAGTTTCGTTGAATTCTGACACCGTTAGAAAAATGGCCAATTTCCAGTCGATTAAAATCAATTGAAAGTGGTCAAACACGTTTAACTACGCCACGCTCACATATTGATTCGAAAAATTATGAAATTTGAAACCTAGCAGTAACTTGACATCACGGACCCAACAAAAGTGGTTTCGTCGAAATTCGAGGTCGTTTGCAAAATGTCCATTTTTAAGGGCCTGAATTCCATAGCGACTATTCAGAATTTTCAACTGGACATATCTTTTGATTCCCGCTATGAAATTTTGATTTTTCGGATTCGTTGGAAAGATATTATCAATTAGATCCTAATGTTTTTGGTTTCACTAAAATCCGGATTGTTTTGCACCCGGTACATTCAATTGAAGTTTGAAATCGAATTATCGAACTACCGCGCCATTTTCAATTCCTTTTATAATTATATATAATTATTTATATTCTAACGACGACGCATATAATATATACGTTCGAATCTATATTCAAAATAAATTTCTCGTCGATATTATTTAAAATAATCTATTTTAAATGTTCAAAATTCGCTAAAATTGCCAAAATAAAAAATTTAAACTGGCCCAGATTTTCGGGTTGTTACATCCTCCTACGTACTCTCGATTCCATCCTCATGTATGAGAGCTATATCCATATGCCTCTCAAATATGTAATGTCCAGTATTTTTACAGTATAATAATTAATTTTATTTAATTATTTAAATAATGATTCAGAGAATTGAATGGTCATAAAATTAAATAATAGTGAATATTTAATTAAATTAAATAATAGAATAATATATTTAATTTCAGAAATAATCAACAATAGTGGAATTCACAATATTGTGTAATTTGGATTATTTAAAATATATAATTCAGTTTAGAGTTGAATTATATTTACAAATATATTATATAAATGAAGTTTGAACGTATAATTATGTTATAATTATAATCGAGCTCGAAATGGCGCTGCAGTTCGCTATTTGCCGATTTGAACTTTAAACGAATATACAAGGTCCGTTTTAAGTCGGATTTCTGTGAAACAAGAAACGTATGGAGCTGATGAAGTATATTTTTCTAATGAAAGAGAAAAATCGGGATTTCATTGTGTATATTTTGATTTATGTCCAAATCAAATTTTTGAAAAGTCGCTATGGAATTCCTTTATAAATTATAGCGATTTATTTATATTATAGAAGGATTTTTCAATATAAATTGAATATCGATTCAACCGGGATTTGAATATCGAGTTATAAATCCATTTATATTTATTTTGGAGCTATACAGTATTCTGTGTGAGTATATACGATAATATTTATTTATAAATATTTAATTTAATTATTTTTAAATATATTTGTATATTTAAATGGGTTATTTAGAGCTTTAAAAATAGCAAGTTTTGCAAACGACCTCCATTTTCGATGAAACTAATTTTGTTCGATCCACAATGTTAAAATATTGTTAGATGTCAAGTTTCATGATTTTTGAAGTCAGTATGTGGCTGTACGGGATTTTAATGTGAAATACAGCTGATAATTTGACCTTTAAAAATAGGTTATGTGAGCAAACGGAGTCGGAATTCGACGAAACAAGTTTCGTTGGGTCCGTAATGACAAACTATAGCTACATGCCAATTCTCAAGATTTTTGGATATGGTATATCATCATAGGGATTTTAATGGATAAATAGAATCAGCGGTTCATTAAAATTGAATATTAAATCGAATATTAAAATATTTAATTTCCACTATAAATAATCCTAATCCTTCTAACCCTAGTTTTTCTCATTTCTCTAGTCAAAGTTTTTCCGCCATAACTTTTATTTCCAGGAAATAAATTTGATCTTCATAAATTCTCAAACAAATCAAATAAAATCCAATAAATTTCAAAACACATATATTTGGAATCGTTGAAGCAAGAGCTTCAAGCTTGTATTCATTTTATCGGACTCGGTGGTACTTATCAGAGGTCGAACTACCACATTGAAAGCTAGGGTTTGCTATAAGCTTGGATTTGAGGCATCGTGTTTGAATTGGATGTTCGGTTTGTGTTTGTAGTTGGATTCGATTTCTTTTGTGGGAATTTACGTGACCTTTTTGTTCGATGGTTTACTGTTAAGTCCAGAGAAAGGCTGAAGTCGCAAATGCCATGGCTGATGCGAGTTGAATGAGAAGGTAACGGGGGGAGAGAGCTCGAGGTGGGGAGTTCGTTGGTGGTTTCAGTTTGTTGATTCGTGAAGTATGGAAGTGGAACGAGGAGCACAAAGAAGCGGAAATGGCATTGAGAAGTACTGGGAGCGATGAGATTTTTCGATTTGGGGAAGATGGTTATGAGCGGATGGGTAAAACGTAAAAGGAAATGGTTTGGGCCTTGGGTAAGAGGGTGAGCCCAATTAATATATAATTAGTTTGAAATTTAATTTATATACCGTATAACTTGTAAATGACATAACTTATACATACGTTATCAGAAATGGACAAAACTGGATCCGTTGGGATCGTATGGACGGGGGCTCCACCATGGAACTGACTGGAAGTGAATTGGAGCTCGGTAAATTTATAGTGAAATAAATTGTCCGATCTGAATCGACAATCGAATATCATTATTCAATGATAACCGATCAAAGTGAGTAAAACTCACTAACTCTATCAGTTTATATTTTTATAAATATAATCTAGTAATGATAAATACTGATTGACTGCTGTGTGATGATTGTTTGGTTGAATTGCTTATGTATTGGTTGAAATTATAGATAACGATATATATATATATATCGTAAAATCAAATATTGATTCTGTTTAGCAGAATATTTCATATTGAAATGAAGTTGATGTTAATTATATTGTTTAACATCTGTGATGCAGGGAAACAGGTTGGAGGGATCCAAATGGATTCCTCAACATTTATTTTTACTGTTTTTCATATATTGTAATATATGATGTGATATATAATCTGTGTTGATTATGTGTGTTTCAATGATATTAATCATTGTTATTTGGTATTTTAAATACCGTAAGAAATACTACGATGTAGAAAAGGGGATTTTCAAAGTTTTGAAAACGAATTATTTATACAAAATCAATGAGTTTTATATATAAAAGGAAAAGACTTTTATAAAAGAAAATTATAAAATTAAAGAAGAATTGAAAAGGAAAATATTTATGAAACAAATGAAAAGGGATATATTTGTAAAACAAATAGAAAGAGAAATATTTGTAAAACATTTACAAATAAAATAGAAAGAGAAATATTTGTAAAACATTTACAAATAAAATAGAAAGGGAATATTTGTAAAACATTTACAAATAAAATTGAAAAGGGAATATATGTAAAACATTTATAAATAAAATTGAAAAGGAAATAATTGTAAAACATTTATAAATAGAGTTGAAAAGAAAATATTTATTTGTTAAATAAACAAATAGAAAAGGGAATATTTGTAATACCAATAGAAAAGGAAATATTCGTATAAACAAATAGAAAAGGAAGTATTTATAATCAAATAGTGTTAGTCGAATTAGAGTTATCAAATATTGGCTATTCGAAAAGAGTTATCGAATATTGTTTATTCAAAAAGATTTATCAAATATTGGTTATTCTAAAAGAGTTATCGAATATTAGTTATTCGAAGAGAGATTATCGAATATTAGTTATTCGAAAAGAGTTATCGAATATTAGTTATTCGAAAGAAGGATTATCGAATATTAGTTATTCGAAAGGGGTTATCGAATATAGTTTATTCGAATAGAGAAAAGGAGTTATCAAATATAGTTTATTCGAAAAGAGTTAATCGATTAGAGTTAATTCATTAGAGTTAAATCATTAGAGTTAATCGATATGGTTGATCCAATAGAGTAAATCAATTAGAGTTAATCAATTAGAGTTAGTCGAATTTGAGTTAATCGATTGGAGTTAATCGAGTTAGAGTTAATTGAATAGAGTTAATCGAACAAGAGTTAGTCGAATATTAGTTATTCGAATAAAGTTAATTGAATTAGAGTTAGTCGGATTAGAGTTATTCGAATATAGTTTATTCGAAGAAAGAGTTACCGAATAAGGTTATTTGAAGAAGAGAATTAATCGAATATAGTTTACTCGAAAAGAGATTATCGAATATTAGTTATTCAAAAGGAGTTATCGAATATTAGTTGTTCGAAAGAAGGATTATCGAATATAATTTATTTGAAAGGAGTTATCGAATATTAGTTATTCGAAAGAAGGATTATCGAATATTAGTTATTCGAAAGGGGTTATCGAATATATTTTATTTGAATAGAGTTAAAGGAGTAAATCGAATATAGTTTATTCGAATAAAGTTAAAAGAGTTAATCAAATATAGTTTATTCGAATAGAGTTAAAGGAGTAAATCGAATATAGTTTATTCGAAAGGAGTTAATTGATGGGAGTTAATTGATAAGAGTTAATCCAATAAAGGTAATCGATTAGGGTTAATCAAATAGAGTTAATCCAATAGAGTTAATCCAATAAAGTTAATCCAATAGAGTTAATAGAATATAGTTAATAGAATAGAGTTAATCGAATACAGTTATCAAACAGAGATTTATTCGAAAGAGAGTTACATAAGGAAGTTTGTTAAAGATTTAAAGGGTGAACATCATCTATTTTGAAGTTAGAAATGTTGTTAAGTTAAGGTCTGAGAGGTAATTATACCCCAACTTGATTGACTCCATTTTTAACTAAGGAATGGTTAAGGTTCGATAGTGAAGCTTGGTTAAGTGAAATTAGTTAATCAGGGTAATGGTTTGAGTGGCATAGCAATGTTTTATTTAAACATCTGTTAAAATCGAAGGAATGAGTTTTGGAAACATTTTCCAAATATAATCAGAGATATTTTCAAATCATAGAAAATGAAATGTTGGATGGTAAAAAATACTAGTGTAATGACCCGCATTTTTCAGCGATATAATAATTTATTTATTTAATTATTTAAAAGGTGATTAAAAGGATTTCATGGTCATTGAATTAAATAATGGTTAATATTTAATTAAAATAATAAATTAAATAATATATTTAATTCTGAAGTAATCAGAATTGGCTGAAATGGCGATATGGTGTGAATTGGATCCTTTGTGATATTTAATTCAGTTTAGAATTGAATTAGAATAATGAATATATTATTTGAACAACAATTTGAATGTATAATTATATTATAATTAAAATCGAGCTTGAAATGGTGCTGCAGTTCGTAATTTGGCGATTTGAACTTCAACTGAATGTACAAGATTCGTTTTAAGCCGGATTTCTGTGAAACAAGAAACGTGTGGAGCTGGTGGAGTATATCTTTCTAGTGGAAGAGAAAAATCGGGATTTCGTCGTGTAGATTTTGATTTATGTCCAAATCAAATTTTAGAAAAATCGCTGTGGAATTCCTTTATAATTTATAGAGGAATTAATTATATTTTTAAAGGGAATTTCAATATAAATCGAATATCGGGTTGACCCAGATTTGAAATATCAAGTTAGAAATTCATATAGGAATATTCTAGAGCTGTATGGTATTCCACTGTGAATATATACGATAATATTTATTTATAAATATTTAATTTAATTATATTTAAATATATTTATATATTTAAATGGGTCATTCAGAGCTTAAAAAATAGCCAATTTTGCAAACGACCTCAGAATTCGATGAAACCAATTTTGTTGGATCCGCAATATTAAATTATTGCTAGATTTTAATTTCCGTGATTTTTAGAGTCCATATGTGGTCGTGGTGGATTTTAATGTGAAATACAATCGATAATTGGACCTTTAAAAATATGCTGTGTGAGCAAACGGAGTCGGAATTCGACGAAACCAGTTTCGTTAGGACCGTAATGTCAAACTGTAGTTGCACATTAATTTTCATGATTTTTAAGTATCGTGTGTGTTCGTAGGGATTTTTAGAGTGCAGAAACAAATAAATAAAAATAAAAATAAAATATCTCAATCCCTTATAAGGCTTAGAAGAGGCCACACACTCATCCTTTTCAACCACACAAAAATCCCATCCCCCTTATAAAAGAAAATTTATGCCGCGCCCTTTTCATTTTCTCCAGTAACCATTTCGTTCAAAAGAAAAATAATGGAAATCAAAATCAAATGCTATAAATCCTCTAACATATGTATTTGAGTTCCTGGAGTTTTTCTCTCCGTTCTGTTGTCCTTCTCGTATAGTTCGACATACATTTGGGTACTCGCGGTTCGTACACCGAGTATTAGGGTTCGACTTTGTTTCTTTTGTGGAGATCAATTCGAAAAATGGAGTTTTGATTCGAGTTTATGGTAGTGTGTAGTTTGGGGTTTGGATTTTTGGTGAGATTTCAAGCTAGGAAGTGTCGATCGAATGACAGGAGCAGTGAGCAGAGCTGTTCAATGGAAAATGTAAACCGAGTTCGAGTTATGTATGGGTGGCATCGGAAGAAAGAGGAGAGGATGAGAAAGATGTTGGTGCAATCTGTTTGTGATTTCATGAAGAAGAGATGATGTTTGGTGGTTGTGAAGTTCGACAATGGCAAATCCTGTGCGCGTACTGGAGCTCAGTGTTTGGTGAAGAAAGTAGGAAGCGGGTTGGGTCTTTGAAGATGTTAGTGGGCCAAGTGAATAATGTTAAAGCCCAATCAACGTTTATATAGTTTAATTTAATTTAAATTGGTATAGAAACTTGTATAATCAATATCTTGGCCATACTGTATCAGAAATTCGAACCGTCAGTCACATTAGGATCGTATGGACGGTGGCTACACGCCGAAATTGACTGGAGGTGGATTGGGGCTCGTATGAATTTATGGTAAAATAAATTGTTTGATTCAGATCAAACAACAGTTTATCGTTCTTTAACGATGAACTGCCAATGTGAGTAAATCTCACTAACTCTGAACAGCTTATAATTTCATGTTGTATTTTTAGAACTGTTAAATATGGGCTGATTGACTGTGTGTTGACTATTTGATTTAAACTGCTAGTCAGTTAGTTGAATTTCTATATTGATTCAATTTAACAAAATATACCATATGGGACTGAAAGTGATGTTGACTTTATTGTGTAATATCTGTGGATGCAGGGAAACAGATTGGAGGAATCTGACTGGATTCCTCAACAGTTATTTTACTGTTTTTCATATATTTTGATATATGATGTGAATTATAACCTGTTGTTGATTGTGTGTGCATGGACGATATTGGACATCGTAATTTAATATGTTAAACACCATAACATACCGGGATTTGGAGAAAAGGGGAATTTGTCAAAGTGAATACTGAAAAGAGAATATTTATAAAATCAGAGGATTTTATAAAGAGAATATTTATAAATAGAATATTTATAAATAGGAATATTTATAAATGGAATATTTATAAATTGGAAATCCGTTTAAGTGGGAATCATAAATGAAGGAAATCTTTATAAATAGAATATTTATAAAGTGGATTACTTACTTAGAAAATAAATAGGATAAGATAATGAGATATTTATTTGTTAAATAAATAAGATACGATTAATGGATTATTTATTTGTTAAAGTAATAGGTTAAGATAAAGAGATATTAGCTTAGAAATTTACTAAGTTAAAAAAGGGATATTAACTTAGGAATGGAATAAGTTGAACAAAGGATATTAACTTAGGAACTGAACAAGTTAAACAAGGATATTGACTTAGGAAATTGAATAAGTTTTAAATAAGATATTTTTAGAGGAAATACTTAGAATAAATAAATAAGGTAATAAAGAAAACACTTAGAACTAAGTCATTAAAGAAGATATTTATTAAGGAATAAACAAGAGATTACAAAAGGGAATATTTGCAAACTATTTGCAAATAAAATAAAAAGGGAAATATTTGTTCCAGAAAACAAATAGGGTTATAAAGGAAATATTTGTTTAGGAAACAAATAGATTATAAAGAAAATATTTATGCTTGGATATATATATATATATATATATATATAAGTCTGAACTTATATATGAAGAAGTAAACAGATAAAAGGAGCAGATTGATTTATAAATGATATCTATAAATTTAGTTAAATATTTATCATTTGGGTAAATAGAATATATAAGTCAGGACGTATATAAAGAAGTAAAAATCGATTTCAACATCGATGTTGAAACTGAATAAGGACAAAGAGTTAATCAGTTAGGGTTAACCATTTAGAGTAAAACCATTAGGGTTAACCAGTTAGGTTAAACCAGTTAGAGTTAACCAGTTAGGTTAAACCGTAGAGTTAAACCAGTTAGAGTTAACCAGTTAGGTTAAACCGTAGAGTTAAACCAGTTAGAGTTAATCAGATAGAGTTAATCAAATTTAGTTATTCGAAGAAGTAAATCAAATCAGAGATATTCGAAGTGGGATAATCGAATAGTAGATATTCTAAGTAAGCTGATCGAATCTGGTTATTCGACAGGAGTTAAATCGAATAAGATTTATTCGAAGAAAGAGATTATCGAATATAAGTATTCGAAAGTAAGCAAATCGAATATAAGTTATTCGAATAAGTTATTCGAATAAGAGTTAATCCAGTAAGAGTTACTAGGTTGGAGTTATTCAAATAAGAGTTATAGATTAGAGTTAACCGAATAGGAGTAAATAAATTAGTTGTCATTGTAAAGACCCGCAAATTCCCGCCCTTTGAATCGACCATAAACCACACAGGTCTGACCCAAAAAGTGAAAATCTACGAATACATTAACTTTGGGCATACAACACATTACAACAGATAACAGAAGACTTTTATAACACTATAATAAATGTTACATCAGAGTACAGAATATACATATCAGAGTACATTGGAATATAATTACAGCGGAAGATAAGTACAAGAAAATGTAATATACTGCAACTGAGGAACACAGCGGAAGGCTCTCTATCTCTGGACACCGCTTTAAGCTTCGACCCAGAATCCTGTTTAATATATCTGCAAAAATAGCTACTCGACTGCCCGTGTGGAAAATATGGGCACCCGAGTTTGCCAGTGGACAAACTACAGGTCAGTCATGGGACTGGTGTGAGAATTCTACTTAACCTATATAATATAATAAGGCTAATCACAGGACCACGCGACTTTCGCGGAACGGGTTTTCTCCTATGGATTGCCAGTGCATGACTAAAGTAAATCGTCACAATAACGCAATGCTTTTTAGAAAAATGAAACCATTATAAGACCCAAGTCCCATCACACAATGCAACGCAAACCGGAGGATAGGGTTTTACCTTATAATGATCAAAAGATGCTTAATACGATAAACACGGTATTATATAATAATAGTGTGCAACCAATTTGAAATACATCAAAGTAAATGTATCAATCCTAGACGGCATGAGTGCCCCATCCCACTATGTCGCCATATATAGGTATACAATCAAAACCGCGTGATGTCGTATTGGAAATTTGGGTTTCCATCTGAGTCAAGGCTAGGGAGGAGATCCTTACCGATTCGAGACACTCTAGCAAATGCCCCAGGATTGGTACTCTGTCCAACCCTTGGATCCTGCAGGGCCGGTCCATACGTTAACGCTTAATGGATTGGCAATTCCTGAACACACGCTTCCCGGTCCTTTTGGACCTATAATACGGCCAGTGGCGACCGCATAAACCGAGGCCTCGAAAAATCCAACAACCACAATGAATAAATGCCAGCGCTGGTAGGTCCCTGGCACCACTCTAGCTAGAGAGAAACGTGTGCACTCCCTGCGTTCCCTTCTCCCGTTTTAGACTCTACCGGGCTGTGAGGCTCGCGAAGTCACGATATACACAAAGCTATGCCTAAATAGACTGTGCTTTGATCATCAACCACAAGGCCTGCTTTTTAACAAAAGCCTTGATTAATGCATCTTAGTATGCCACATTGTCAGTCCATACTATACCATTGATTTCTACCAATATATAACCTCTAAGCTCGTACGTCTCAGAGAAGGGTGTTAACCACCAAACAGATATATATTAACAGAGATCAACGAATGTAGTATAAAGGACTACAACGTCAAACATACATTCCATTTATAAACTTATGCTCTGGGTCTGAGCGAAAGTCAAATCCGTACAAATCAACACTACGTCCGGATAACTACCATCTTAGCCCCGTCTTGGGAGCAAATCAATCAAGGACCTCAACGCTAGTTACCCATTCGATGTGAAGATCGTCGGTCTTCAATCGCCGTCTTCAACTCTTAGATTTAAAACGTCGTATAATCATTTGAAATGAGATTGAACTCGGTCTTCTCAAATGATTCTCGCATATATATATATATATATAATTTGAAAACATTTCATATCGTTATTAATATTTGATAACAACATATCGTTGTTTTTATTTATATAAAAATAGCTTAAATTAATTTAACGACGCTTCGGGTAAATGGGCGACCCTGGCGCTGTTTTCAACCAAATTTGACTTATGCATATCAAACCGTTGGAATTTGATGAAATTTATATCATTCGAAAGATTTTCCCAAAGCGGTCCTAACGGTTCCAGTTTTGGGAAAATCTGATGGTCGGATCTTTTCGGTATAACCGTTTTAAAGTTACAATTGTCGATACGCGAACTACCGCGCGCGTTCCGTTTAATTTATAATTTATATTTATATATATAAATATAAATCGTTTGACTATTCCAATTTCAAAAGTCTATTCTTTTTTATCGCATCTAAAATGACGATAAAAATATCACTTTTAATAACTCTGTTTTGTTTATACTAAATGTAAATAAATTATACTTTTTTCTATATATTTTTTTATTTACCTAAATGTAAATAAATTATATTCTTTCTATGTTTTAATTTATTTACCCTAAATGTAAATAAATTACATTCTTTTTCTTACTTATTTACCTAAATGTAAATAAATGTTTTACTTTTACTTTTGTTATATTTATTTACATTAATTGTAAATAAATGTATCTAATTTCTTATTCATATTTATTTACACTATTTGTAAATAAATGGTTTCAATTTCCTTTGCAAATCCTATTTACATAGCAAATGTAAATAATTGCATTTCTTTAATTCTTTTCTAATATTCCCTTTTAACATAAAAAGAGTATCTTATGTTAGTTCTTTTCTAACCTTTCTTTTTATTATTTACATAAGAAAATGTTAATAATAACTATTTACAAATTGATTCTTTTTATTTACATAAGAAAAATGTAAATAAATACTTATTCACATAATTATTATTTTTATTTACATAAGAAAATGTAAATAAATTCTATTCATAAAATTATTCTTTTAATTCTTTTTATTTACATCACTATTATTTTTATTCTTTTTATTTACATAGGAAAATGTAAATAAATTCTTATAATCTTAATTACATTAAATGTGATCTTCTTTACAGAGTAAAATATATTCTTTCAATTACATATAAAAATGTAATTTATTTATCCTCTTATTTTGTTTGATGTAAATATATATGTCTTCCTTTGTTTATGTTTTATTTATTTACACTAAATATTTTACATATGCTTTAACCTCTCACATTGGATAGGTATTGTTGTGATTACTGGACAGCCGGGCGGGTCCGGGCAGGTTTACATCACAACTCAATCCAACCTCGGGTTACGCATTATAATTTCTTATTTATTTACCTATTTGTAAATAAATATTTTTTTTTTGTTTTATCTTAACAAAATGTCTATTTTGTTTTAACCATCTTTTATCTTAACAAAATGCTTATTTTGTTTTGACACACTTTTAATATACAAAGATGTGTATTTTGTCTAATTCACTTTTAATATACAAAAAAATGTATATTTTGTTCTACCAATCATATTTTGATAAAAATATGTTTTTAACATTCACTAATCATATTCAGATAAAAATATGCTATCTTGTTTTATTTAAACCAAACATGATAAAAGTGTATTCTTTTACATTTATCAAGAAATGTTATTCTTTTTCATTGATCAAGAAATGTTATTTTTTTTCATGTTTATATTTGTGTTGAAATCACAAATAAAAAGGTAATCCAATTTCTATGTTAATATTTGTGTTGGGAACACAATTTACTTCTATGTCATATTTGTATTGAGAAATACAAATAAAAAGATGAACTTAATTTCTATGTATATTTGCATACTTTATTTTATTTTAAATATATATTTGTGTTGAAACACAAATAAAAAGAAAGACTTTATTCTCTAAATATATTAACACAATGCTACGCATAAGGTTCATCATCAATTTTGTCATGTCAATTTGGTGTCAAGTAAGATAACCAAAATAATGGTTTTTGTCTAACCATTCCATCCACCCAACGATGTAATTTCCATGTCAACCATACCACACAACATAGGAGTATATAATTTTAAGGAATCTCAATAAAGGGTCTCATCCTTGTTTTATTTTGTAAATGAAAATAAGGATTTAAACTTGCATTTTATTAGGTTAACAAAATTAAGGATAAAACTTGCATTTATTTATGTAAACAAAAATAAAGATAAAACTTGCATTCATTTATGTTAACAAAAATAAAGGATAAAAATTGGTATCTTGATTCGTAGACAAGACAAAAATAAACGTTGTCCTTTTATTTATGTTGACAAAATAACATAAAAATTGTCCTTTTGTTTTGCTGACAAAATAGTATAAACATTTTGTCTTTTTATTTTATATAAACAAAATCACATAAGAATTGTCTGTTTATTTTAACAAACAAAATGACATAAGAGTTGTCTTTTTATTTTAACAAACCAAATGACATAAGAGTTGTCTTTTTATTTTAACAAACAAAATTAATGTCAAAACTTGTCCTTTTATTAACAAAGTTAATGTTAAAAACTTGTTAACACAACTCATGTTAAAACTTTATCCTTTTTATTTTACTAACAAAATAAATTTTAAAACTTTGTTCTTTTATTTTACTAACAAAATCGTGTTAAAACTTTGTTGACAAAATTTAATGTTAAAACTTTGTCCTTTTCATTATGTAAGCAAAAATTTGTTTTTCTATTATGCAAACAAAAATTGGTCTTTTAATTTACTACAAAATTACATGTTAAAATTGCCTTTTATTTTATTTGCAAACAAAATAAACAAAACCAAAATAAATTTTTCAATTTTATTTTAAAATAAAAAATAAAAAGAGGATAAAAATCAAAGTAAGAACTTTATCATTTACTTTGTAAGCAAAATTTATGTTAACAATTCCCTTTATTTGGTAAACAAAATATATGTTAAACTTTTGTCCTTGATTTTGTGAACAAAATTTATGTTAAGAAAATGTCTTTTATTTTGTGGACAAAAATTCATGTTAAAAATTGGTGTTTTATTTTATAAACAAAATTTATGAAACAAGAATTAAATACCTAATAATTTAAGAAATAAAAATAAAAATAAAAAATAAAAAATAAACAATAAAAATGAGACTTTATCTTGAATACATCAAGAAATGGAGATCCAGAATAATATGGCTGTTTCAACACAGCACAGAACATATTCATCACAAACAACAACAGAGAAACACAGATCTATACAGTGCAAATCAACAGAACAGCAATCATAATTCCAACACAAATATGATTAATTAACATACAAGCAATTATTTAACGTCGAGGAAACAAATAATTAAATTGATTTAATTATCTAAAATTAGAAATCTCACCATGATTTTAATTTTGCAAAATTGTATATCGCTCTGTTTTCAAATCTGATCAGCGTCATGGCGTAGATCTCATCGTCGTGATTCCAACGCAATCAGTTTTGCTGAATTCTGTCGAGTATGATAAAGTTATGATATTATTTACATTTGATAACAAAATTAATAATTTAATTAAACTAATAACATCCTAATACCTCTTGGAAAATGCGATCAATGGCGGTGGGTTTAGGCAGAGAGATTGAACGATCTACACCACAAAACCAAATCTTGACCATTGGATAGCTAGAGCTTGAGATGCTCTTCGATATTCATGTAGATAACATCATGAATTAATTTATGGATTAGTCATTGATTGTGTTTCGAATGCTCGTGGCCATTGGGATGAAAGTGGCGGCTATCGTGAAATAAAGGATTAGGGTTAGGAATTTTAAGATTATTTATAGGCAAAGAAAGTGATAGATGAAGGGTTGATTTAGGTTAGAGTTTAGGAAAGGATTTCAAAGGTTAATTAAATAAATACACCATTCAATTTTATTAAATATACCAAGATTGAATTCTAACTTTTAACGTTTACCCATATAAACAAAACTACATTTTTTCTAAATGATTTGATTTTTTTATTAAGAAAGAAACAAAAGCTTCCCTCTGTATTTGTTTAGAGAAATAGAACGGTATAGATATGATATGAAATGAATTATGGTTAGTGATTAGGATTATTAATAGGCATCTTTTCAATGCTCAATTAATTAGATACCATATTCAATACTTTGTTTATTCATCTAATTCAATTTCCAATTGACATAAATCTCATCCTAATACAAAATAAGGTTTATATTTATCAATTACATAACAAAACCTCAATTTATGTTATTCAACAAATTTTAGTTGAACGTTTTTTTTCTTTTCTTATATCACGAAATAAATTAATAACAGTAATAACTCTTGTTTCCTTGTCTTTTTTATTTTATATGCGAAGAATTCAAAATAAGGGAGCATTTACATACGTTGAAAATAATAAAGGAATATAGAGAACATGACCACATGTTTTTAAGAAACGCATGCGTGTCTCCAACATGACAATTTAATGTAAAAAAAGGAAAGAAAAATTAATGTGCATAGAATTAAATTGCATGCATACGAAGATATAACATATTGTGGCAAGTTTTAAATGTGCACAATGTATGAAATTTATTGTAGTGTGTCATTCTTCATTTAATGCGCCTAATTGGTGCGTTGATTAAATAATTATTTATTTCC
Organism: Allium sativum; assembly: GCA_030737875.1. Classification (NCBI taxonomy): domain Eukaryota; kingdom Viridiplantae; phylum Streptophyta; class Magnoliopsida; order Asparagales; family Amaryllidaceae; genus Allium; species Allium sativum. The sequence continues at coordinate 29,487,177 of CM060917.1, forward strand.
TTTCAAAATTCAAGAGAACAATTCACATTTGGGAATTTATTAATTAATGAATGATACAATTAGAATAGATAGGGGAAGGTATTAAAGAGAATGGCCAAAGATATATATATATATATATACACACACACACACACACATTCATATATATATATATATATATATATATATATATATATATATATATATATATATCTGTATATGTTTGTCAGAATTTTTTTTCATTTAGGACCCACAATTATTTTCAATCAATATTTTAATATAAATTAATAGATTTTATTAAAGTCCTTAAGGCCTATTTTTCACTTGGCATGTAGTCAAAGATTTTTAATACAAGGATAACATCCTTGCTATTAACCTTTAATTGGGGAAATATTTTAAAGTTATTTTTTTTTCTTTTTGTATATTTAGAATGTGCATTAAACAAGCGCCTTCATGAATTATGTCCATCAACATTTAAATCTTAGGATTTAAGTTTTCCATTAATAAATGTAATCATACAATCAAACTTAAATATTAAATTAAGATATAAATTTAATAATTTAATTTTTAAATTTAATTCAATCTTTCAAGAACAAATTAAATTAAACAAACTAGTAATTCAAGTATAAATCTCTACGTTCAAATCCTAAATCAAACTTACAATTTCAGAATTTTCAAACTACCGCGTTATTTCCATCTCCTTTTTAAAATTAAAATAAATATATTCGTTCTAACTTCAATTAAAATTAATTTTTAGTTGTTGTTACTTAAAATAAATTATTTTAAATATTCAAGATTCATTAAAATTCTAAAACAAATATTTTAAATTGGCCCCAAAATTCCGGGTTGTTACAGTCTCCCCCACTTAAAATCTTTTCGTCCTCGAAAAGGAACGTAGCTAAATGTTGTTTAATTATTTAACCAAATTTTAATTTTCTTTTATTAATTTTATTTGTTGACTAACTTATCAAATATATAAATACTTTTATATATTTAAAATCATATTTTCAGAAATAGATTATATATAATTAAAATACGTTAATTATAAGCTTATCACTCTGAACTCATCCTAGGGCATTACTAACCCCATTTCTAATGAGTTTTCTCATTCTAGGACACTGCTGGTCCTATCTCTAATGAGTATTCTTATTGGATATTACTAATCCAATCTCTGATGAGTCTTTGTTCAGTTCTAATGAGTTGTACCCCAAAGATTTGAGCTAACCAGAGCTCTGATACCAACTGTAAAGACTCGCAAATTCCCGCCCTTTGAATCGACCATAAACCACACAGGTCTGACCCAAAAAGTGAAAATCTACGAATACATTAACTTTGGGCATACAACACATTACAACAGATAACAGAAGACTTTTATAACACTATAATAAATGTTACATCAGAGTACAGAATATACATATCAGAGTACATTGGAATATAATTACAGCGGAAGATAAGTACAAGAAAATGTAATATACTGCAACGGAGGAACACAGCGGAAGGCTCTCTATCTCTGGACACCGCTTTAAGCTTCGACCCAGAATCCTGTTTAATATATCTGCAAAAATAGCTACTCGACTGCCCGTGTGGAAAATATGGGCACCCGAGTTTGCCAGTGGACAAACTACAGGTCAGTCATGGGACTGGTGTGAGAATTCTACTTAACCTATATAATATAATAAGGCTAATCACAGGACCACGCGACTTTCGCGGAACGGGTTTTCTCCTATGGATTGCCAGTGCATGACTAAAGTAAATCGTCACAATAACGCAATGCTTTTTAGAAAAATGAAACCATTATAAGACCCAAGTCCCATCACACAATGCAACGCAAACCGGAGGATAGGGTTTTACCTTATAATGATCAAAAGATGCTTAATACGATAAACACGGTATTATATAATAATAGTGTGCAACCAATTTGAAATACATCAAAGTAAATGTATCAATCCTAGACGGCATGAGTGCCCCATCCCACTATGTCGCCATATATAGGTATACAATCAAAACCGTGTGATGTCGTATTGGAAATTTGGGTTTCCATCTGAGTCAAGGCTAGGGAGGAGATCCTTACCGATTCGAGACACTCTAGCAAATGCCCCAGGATTGGTACTCTGTCCAACCCTTGGATCCTGCAGGGCCGGTCCATACGTTAACGCTTAATGGATTGGCAATTCCTGAACACACGCTTCCCAGTCCTTTTGGACCTATAATACGGCCAGTGGCGACCGCATAAACCGAGGCCTCGAAAAATCCAACAACCACAATGAATAAATTGTGAAGACCCGCAACTTCCCCGTAAAGGAAAGCGTCGGATAGTTCGAGAACAAACCACAACAGAACGCATACAGAAGAACATTTCATTGTATATTACAACAATGCATCAGATTACAAGAATATACAGAGTATAAATGAATATTACACAGAAATATCAGAGATTTAAATTACATTTAAATACATAGCAGCGGAAAATATTACAATACACAACTAGAAGTAGATATACGGATACAAAGCTTTCCGGATATCGTTCCAGCTGTAAACCAGGATCCTGTGAATATAAATCTGCAAAACCAAAACTACTAGCTGCCCGTGTCAAAATAAGGGCACCCAGAGTTTAGGTTAAAACAATAAACTCCAGGTCAGTCATGTGACTGGTGTGAGAACTAAAACAGTTATTAATCTTTATTTTCAAAGCTAGGTAAATCAAGGGACCACGCCGTATAACACGGAACGGGTTTCCTCCCAAGAATACCAGTGCATAAAACAAACAGCGCAATGCTAAATAAAGAAAAATGAAGCTGTTATAAGACCCAGGTCCCATCACACAATGCAACGCAGTCGAGGATAGGGTTTTCCCTTATAACAGCCAAAGAATGCTTGATACGTTTTAAAACAAATCATTTGATACTATTATAAGTGTATAAAACAACTTCAAATCATAAGTATCAATCATAGGCGACATGAGCGTCCCATGCCACTATGTCGCCATATATAGGTTTACAAATAAAACCGCAAAGTCACGTATTTGGAAATTGGATTTCCGTCTATGAACCGAGGCTAGGGGCAAGATCCTCAACCGATTCGAGACGCTCTAGCCCGTGTCTCAGGCAAGTACTCAGTCAAGCCTTTGGATCGTCAGGGCCGGTCCACCGATGTGGATTAAAATGCCTGAACACTACGTTTCCCCACCCTTTGGGGTGTCAATGAGCCAACAAATGACTCCATCGGTTCGAGAACGACCGATCAATCCGAGGCGCCTCGCAACAGCAACAACCACATAAGTCAAACTCGTCAGGGCGTGTAAAACCACTGACGCCACTTCTAGCTAGAAAGAAACGCAAGTCCTCCCTGAGGTCCGTCTCCCGTTTTGGTTCATACCTGGTGTGAAACACGCGAGGTAAACGTTACACAAAGCTACGCCACAAAGGCCGTGCTTTGATCATCACCACAAGACTTTGCTTTTCAACAGAAGCCTTGATCATTTGCATCTTAGCATGCCACACAGGCAAACCATCCTATGCAACCGATATCAGTCACACAGAATGAAATCCGATGTCAGACACACAGTCCATTTACAAGTCCGTTCTGGGTCTGAACGAAACCGGAGGCACCTAGTACCCCGCATATCCATCGATCTCCAAGTACGTCTGGACGATCACTAACTGTTTCCATCTTCTTGGGTGTACAGCCCAATCAAGATCATCAGTTATCACCCAAACGACGTGAAGACCTCCGGTCTTCGACCATCGTCTTCATCTTCGACTTATCGTCGTATCAGTTATTCAGAATGGGTTAAACCCGGTCTTTCCGAATAACTCGCGTATAATTTTAAATAAGTGTTACACAAACACAACATACGCCTCATTCCAATTCATTAGTCATTAACCGTAAATTAATCAAGAGAATAATTCCCCAAATATTAACCCCGAAGGCCGAAACCAACATCAGATCAATATCCAGAAAACCATTCTACTTAGCTAACCGACAGTTAGTTTCTAAATTTCACGTTCAAATCTAATTAAAGATTTAACTATCGCCTGGAGCAAAACTGGTGATACTCCATTCTCGATCTTTTCAATCTAATTAAAGATTCATTAAAACTCCACTTAGTTTTAATCTGTGACTGGGTTAAAGAATCAGTGTCATTTAAAACACGGTTCACGATAAACCCAAAGTCATATCCCATTAATTATCGGGTTAAAGAACAAGTGTTATTTAAAACACTGCTCACGATAAACCCAAAAATCAATATCAATTCAATTCCAATTAAATATTATTTAATTGGTACACTTCATTAAATCTAAATAAAAAGATTTAATCTTTTCTCAACTGGGTTCAAGAACAGTGTTAGTGAAGACACCATTCACGACAAACCCAAATCACATTCATTAATTATCGGGTTAAAGAACAAGTGTTATTTAAAACACTGTTCACGATAAACCCAAAAATCAATATCAATTCAATTCCAATTAAATATTATTTAATTGGTACACTTCATTAAATCTAAATAAAAAGATTTAATCTTTTCTCAACTGGGTTCAAGAACAGTGTTAGTGAAGACACCATTCACGACAAACCCAAATCACATTCGATATTCAATACAAGGCTCTGAATAGAAAATATATCGGCTTATATTCAATATCGAATTCTACGACTAACAAATGTCGTATTGGAAATAGCGATATATGTATATATCTTTCAAATTTCCATATCAACATCCGTATAATCACGAATTCCAACATCGAAATATTCCGAAGACAATTTCGATTCAATTCCACTCCAATGCAATCATTGGATATTCTGGTTATTTTTAAAACCATTTCAAATTCAATTTATTTATTTAAAAATAAATAGAATTATAATTCTAGTTCAAAACTAGTTCATTTCGATAAAAATCTATTTTTATCTTTTCAAATATGGAGTTTTTCATCCCAATTCTTTCTAAATCATTTCTTATGATTTTACACAAATTATTACTATTTTTAATAATTTTATCAAGGCCCGTACAGTCGATTTCCATCAACGGCCATCGAACTGCACTTACAGCGACCTTTTTCGAATTTGATTTGGACGTATCTCCAAATCCAACCGTTAGATTTCAAATTTCTAACATTCATTAGAAAGCTCTTTTCGATACGAACCCAACGGTTCCGGTTTTAGGAGAATCCGACGGTCGGATCTCCCGTAATGTCCGTTTGAAATAAATGGTCGAAATTCACGAACTGCCGCGGCGCGGCGCGTTCTATTCAGGCCATTATATTATATATATAATATATATAATATATATTTCGTCGATTCCTATTAAAAACGAATTATATAAATAGTTTTAAAATCGTTTCAAAACCTATTTCAACTTCCATTTCAATTCAAAGCAAAATTGAATCCCTCCTTATAAATTCGTTTTAAAATTCATTTCTGTTCAATTCAAATTTCAATTCAATTCAAATTTCAATTCAATTTGAATTCATTTTCAATTCAATTCACTTTGAATTCGTTTTCAATTCAATTCATTTCGAATTCGTTTTCAATTCAATTCATTTCGAAATCGTTTTCAATTCAATTCATTTCGAAATCTTTTCAATTCAATTCATTTCGAAATCTTTTTCAATTCAATTCATTTCGAAATCGTTTTCAATTCAATTCATTTCGAAATCGTTTTCAATTCAATCCATTTCGAAATCGTTTTCAATTCAATTCATTTCGAAATCTTTTTCAATTCAATTCATTTCGAAATCGTTTTCAATTCAATTCATTTCGAAATCGTTTTCAATTCAATTCATTTCGAAATCGTTTTCAATTCAATTCATTTCGAAATCGTTTTCAATTCAATTCATTTCGAAATCGTTTTCAATTCAATTCTAAATGAATAAAATCGATATAAATATAGTTTACGTCAAAATGGCGTCAAACTAATCAACACGGCTTCATAAATTTCTATTTTCAAATATTCTATTTCAAATATTTCTTATTATCAAAATATTCTTTATTTTCACGATTGGAATGAGGCCCAATCAATTACCATATAAAGTTAATTATATGGATTTTCATACAACACATGTATATAATAGCATTGAAAATAATCAACCATCAACCAAAGTGCACTACACTGTAAAAGCATCAAATATAGATATTCAACGCTTATAACAGCCTGTCAATCAACCGATCGACATATTTAATAAATCAGGATGAGTGAACTTCAAATTTCATCCCAACACCCGTGTGGGGTTTCAAACAATCAAACACATATTTTATTTGTGCTGTTGGGCGATGTGTAAAATTTATCGTCCCAATCAATGTCATTCAAATAGGTGTACATAAACAAACCGTCTGGTTTGTAAATGAATATTCTATTTTATTCACTTCACGTTAAAAATTATATTTTTAACGACAAAACATTTTATTTCAACATATGAATTTCTATTCAATTCATTTATTCAATAAAATGGTATTTTTATTTTTCTAACATATTTTAGAAAATTTCGGCAGCATAACGGCACGATACTAAAAACGGGACAAGGCCTAGCCTTATCCCCGGTCTAGTGAAGGCCCACGCCATTCACACATCAATCAAATCAATTCATTATGTAAACCACAAAATTTGGAGTAAGAGTCTAACCTAGCCTTACTCCTTCGCCTTATAACGGCGCACGTCTAATCCTAACCAATTTATCGATTCGATTTTTCACACCACAAACTACATTCAAACCAATATCACAATCAATAACCAAACAGCCAAACAAACAAGTCCATGGTCTGTGGACGATTGTGTCGGGTGCTACTAAGCACCGTCTGCATCCTAGTATATTTATATATATAACTAGAAAAGAAAACGAAAGGTGAGAAATTCTCACAGATTAGCTATCTTAGCTCCACGGCACTTCCTTTGCAGAAGTCTTCGTCGTTTCGCCTTCTTGTCACCTTCGTTGCCCGCTTTCACTACATATGTAAAAATCGAATTTTTACTTCGCTACTCAATATATAAAAATCGAATTTTTATTTCAAAGTTCAATATATAAAAATCGAATTTTTATTTCAAAGTTCAATATATAAAAATCGAATTTTTATTTCAAAGTTCAATATATAAAAATCGAATTTTTATTTCAAAGTTCAATATATAAAAATCGAATTTTTATTTCAAAGTTCAATATATAAAAATCGAATTTTTATTTCAAAGTTTAATATATAAAAATCGAATTTTTATTTCAAAGTTCAATATATAAAAATCGAATTTTTATTTCAAAGTTCAATATATAAAAATCGAATTTTTATTTCAAAGTTCAATATATAAAAATCGAATTTTTATTTCAAAGTTCAATATATAAAAATCGAATTTTTATTTCAAAGTTTAATATATAAAAATCGAATTTTTATTTCAAAGTTTAATATATAAAAATCGAATTTTTATTTCAAAGTTTAATATATAAAAATCGAATTTTTATTTCAAAGTTCAAATCCTTTCCTTTTTAAAATCTAAATCTTTCACTTTTAAAGTTTAAATCTTTTCACCTTTAAAGTTTAAATCTTTTCACCTTTAAAGTTTAAATCTTTTCACCTTTAAAGTTTTAAATACCTTTTTCAAATCAAAGTTTTTAAAATTCCTAAAATCAGTTTTAACTTTTAAAACAAAATCAGCTTTATTACCTTTTTAAAAATATCAGTTTTAACCTTTCTTTAAAAATTTCAGTTTTATACTTTCTTTTAAAAAAAACAGTTTTCTACTTTCTTTAAAAAAAACAGTTTTATACTTTCTTTTTAAAAAACAGTTTTCTTATTTAATATAAATCAGTTTTCTTATTTATCTAAAAAAATCCGTTTTAAATCTGTTAAAATAAAACAGAAATAAAATAGTAAATAAAATAATAAAAAAAAACGAAAACTTACAGTTGAAGTTCGGGGAGAGGGGAGGGCTGTTAATAGGCGGCGACGACAAGAAGGGGGGGGGTCGGAATCCGACTTGGGCGCGGCGTCAGGCGTCAGGGGGTGTCGCGGCAGGGTTCCAGGCTTCGACTGGGGGGGGGGGGGGGTCCTTCGCGATTGTTCCTGGCGAGGGGGGGGTCTTCTTGCGTCGCGGTCGAGGTGGAAGAGAGGGGGGGGGGGGTCGTTGACGAGGCGCGGTGGCACTTGGGGAGGGCGGCGGCTCCTCCCCGCCTTCGTCGCCTCTTCCCCCCCCTTTTTTTTTTTTTTTTATTTATTCTAATCTGAAATCGAAATGATAGAAAGAGGGGGGGGGCAGACGGTTAAAGGGGGAAAGAAATTTTTTTTTTTTTTTTTTTTTATTAATTTATCCTAAAGAGTTGACTTTCAATTACGACCTCGAAACGAGGCCCACCGCCTGTCGTCCATAGCGTTTTACCCCCATTCCGAACACAATGGGATATATATCGCAAGCTGATTCGATTGTTACAATCAGTTTCCGTTAAATTTACATTTAAATCACTATATTGAATTTTAAACGTACATTTCAAATTACCGGGGTCACATACTAACTAGAAAAATTCCAGAAAAATATTTTCTAGCTTCGTATTGACGATACGGTCCTAACAAAACTAGTTTCGTTGAATTCTGAGACCGTTGGAAAAATGGCCAATTTCCAGTCGATTAAAATCAACTGAAATGGTCAAAACACGTTTTCCTTTGCCACGCTCACATACTGGTTCGAAAAATTATGAAATTTGGAATCCAGCAATAACTTAACATCACGGACCCAACAAAACTGGTTTCGTCGAAATCCGAGGTCGTTTGCAAAATTGCTATTTTTAAGGGCCTTAATTCCATAGCGACTATTCAGAATTTTCAACTGGACATATCTTTTGATTCCCGCTACGAACTTTGGATTTTTCGGATTCGTTGGAAAGATATTCACTATTAGATTCCATTATTTTTGGTTTCACTAAAATCCGGATTGTTTTGCACCCGGTACATTCAAATGAAGTTTGAAATCGAATTATCGAACTACCGCGCCATTTTCAATTCTATTTATAATTATATATAATTATTTATATTCTAACGACGACGCGTATAATATATACGTTCGAATTATATTCAAAATAAATTTCTCGTCGATATTATTTAAAATAATTCATTTTAAATAATCAAAATTCACTAAAATGGCCAAAATAAAATTTTCAAACTGGCCCAGATTTTCCGGGTTGTTACAATCTCCCCAACTTAAAACTTTTCGTCCCCGAAAAGGAACAAAGTCGAAAGTGGTTTGATCATTCAACTCTACGTTCGACCTGGCTTCCATTCTCCAACTCTTTAGTTTCTGAGAATTTTCAAAACTTCAAAAATTTGGCTAACACCCTAAATTTTTGAAAAATTTCGCCATAACCTCCCCTGCACCGGGAGCATCGGGGAATTTCAAATAGCTTCCCCGGTCCTTCAGATCTCAAAAAGAAAAAGAAAAAGCCAAGCGGCTAGCCAATAGGCTCATAAAATCATCATCACCCAAACAAAACAGGAAATTATGTAGTAAACATGTACCTATTTGTCGGGCAAACAAATTTTATTCTCTGCTCTAGCCTCTTTGCTATGACCTGTTCAAAGATATATATGTATATGCAAGCAAATGCAACAAATTCTCAATATAATTCAATATTTGGTACAATTAGGCTAAATGGTTCAAAATTAGCAAACAATTAAACAAACAACACAAACATCAATCAATTAGTGAATTAGAGTTTCAAATTCATAATTTTGATACATAGTCAAAAATCAGGTTCTTGATGCCAAATCACAACAATAGGTTCTATCTAATTTTTGGTTCTCACACCAGTCTAATGGAAATATATAGATATCACACCTTCGAAACACGAATATAAATATTGATAATGCGGCCGCATTACCAAAATTATCTCCGGGCGACTAGAGTGTGATTCTATATCTATCCAGTATATTAAAATTTCAAATACACGCGGATCAGACGTATACGCAAAATCTATATATACTGGATTGTCCACATCAATATAAATAAATAATCAAATACGAATAATTGATTTTAAATTTTCAAAACAAATTTGACTTTCATTTTAAAAATATACTCTTCACCCTCGTTCTAGGATACTACTGATCCTATCTCTAACGAGTCATTCTAATTGGATATTACTAATCCAATATCTGATGAATTCTTTCGTATGTTTCTAATGTGTCTTGTTCTCTGCTTTGTAAACCAAAGCTCTGATACCAACTGTGAAGACCCGCAACTTCCCCGTAAAGGAAAGCGTCGGATAGTTCGAGAACAAACCACAACAGAACGCATACAGAAGAACATTTCATTGTATATTACAACAATGCATCAGATTACAAGAATATACAGAGTATAAATGAATATTACACAGAAATATCAGAGATTTAAATTACATTTAAATACATAGCAGCGGAAAATATTACAATACACAACTAGAAGTAGATATACGGATACAAAGCTTTCCGGATATCGTTCCAGCTGTAAACCAGGATCCTGTGAATATAAATCTGCAAAACCAAAACTACTAGCTGCCCGTGTCAAAATAAGGGCACCCAGAGTTTAGGTTAAAACAATAAACTCCAGGTCAGTCATGTGACTGGTGTGAGAACTAAAACAGTTATTAATCTTTATTTTCAAAGCTAGGTAAATCAAGGGACCACGCCGTATAACACGGAACGGGTTTCCTCCCAAGAATACCAGTGCATAAAACAAACAGCGCAATGCTAAATAAAGAAAAATGAAGCTGTTATAAGACCCAGGTCCCATCACACAATGCAACGCAGTCGAGGATAGGGTTTTCCCTTATAACAGCCAAAGAATGCTTGATACGTTTTAAAACAAATCATTTGATACTATTATAAGTGTATAAAACAACTTCAAATCATAAGTATCAATCATAGGCGACATGAGCGTCCCATGCCACTATGTCGCCATATATAGGTTTACAAATAAAACCGCAAAGTCACGTATTTGGAAATTGGATTTCCGTCTATGAACCGAGGCTAGGGGCAAGATCCTCAACCGATTCGAGACGCTCTAGCCCGTGTCTCAGGCAAGTACTCAGTCAAGCCTTTGGATCGTCAGGGCCGGTCCACCGATATGGATTAAAATGCCTGAACACTACGTTTCCCCACCCTTTGGGGTGTCAATGAGCCAACAAATGACTCCATCGGTTCGAGAACGACCGATCAATCCGAGGCGCCTCGCAACAGCAACAACCACATAAGTCAAACTCGTCAGGGCGTGTAAAACCACTGACGCCACTTCTAGCTAGAAAGAAACGCAAGTCCTCCCTGAGGTCCGTCTCCCGTTTTGGTTCATACCTGGTGTGAAACACGCGAGGTAAACGTTACACAAAGCTACGCCACAAAGGCCGTGCTTTGATCATCACCACAAGACTTTGCTTTTCAACAGAAGCCTTGATCATTTGCATCTTAGCATGCCACACAGGCAAACCATCCTATGCAACCGATATCAGTCACACAGAATGAAATCCGATGTCAGACACACAGTCCATTTACAAGTCCGTTCTGGGTCTGAACGAAACCGGAGGCACCTAGTACCCCGCATATCCATCGATCTCCAAGTACGTCTGGACGATCACTAACTGTTTCCATCTTCTTGGGTGTACAGCCCAATCAAGATCATCAGTTATCACCCAAACGACGTGAAGACCTCCGGTCTTCGACCATCGTCTTCATCTTCGACTTATCGTCGTATCAGTTATTCAGAATGGGTTAAACCCGGTCTTTCCGAATAACTCGCGTATAATTTTAAATAAGTGTTACACAAACACAACATACGCCTCATTCCAATTCATTAGTCATTAACCGTAAATTAATCAAGAGAATAATTCCCCAAATATTAACCCCGAAGGCCGAAACCAACATCAGATCAATATCCAGAAAACCATTCTACTTAGCTAACCGACAGTTAGTTTCTAAATTTCACGTTCAAATCTAATTAAAGATTTAACTATCGCCTGGAGCAAAACTGGTGATACTCCATTCTCGATCTTTTCAATCTAATTAAAGATTCATTAAAACTCCACTTAGTTTTAATCTGTGACTGGGTTAAAGAATCAGTGTCATTTAAAACACGGTTCACGATAAACCCAAAGTCATATCCCATTAATTATCGGGTTAAAGAACAAGTGTTATTTAAAACACTGCTCACGATAAACCCAAAAATCAATATCAATTCAATTCCAATTAAATATTATTTAATTGGTACACTTCATTAAATCTAAATAAAAAGATTTAATCTTTTCTCAACTGGGTTCAAGAACAGTGTTAGTGAAGACACCATTCACGACAAACCCAAATCACATTCATTAATTATCGGGTTAAAGAACAAGTGTTATTTAAAACACTGTTCACGATAAACCCAAAAATCAATATCAATTCAATTCCAATTAAATATTATTTAATTGGTACACTTCATTAAATCTAAATAAAAAGATTTAATCTTTTCTCAACTGGGTTCAAGAACAGTGTTAGTGAAGACACCATTCACGACAAACCCAAATCACATTCGATATTCAATACAAGGCTCTGAATAGAAAATATATCGGCTTATATTCAATATCGAATTCTACGACTAACAAATGTCGTATTGGAAATAGCGATATATGTATATATCTTTCAAATTTCCATATCAACATCCGTATAATCACGAATTCCAACATCGAAATATTCCGAAGACAATTTCGATTCAATTCCACTCCAATGCAATCATTGGATATTCTGGTTATTTTTAAAACCATTTCAAATTCAATTTATTTATTTAAAAATAAATAGAATTATAATTCTAGTTCAAAACTAGTTCATTTCGATAAAAATCTATTTTTATCTTTTCAAATATGGAGTTTTTCATCCCAATTCTTTCTAAATCATTTCTTATGATTTTACACAAATTATTACTATTTTTAATAATTTTATCAAGGCCCGTACAGTCGATTTCCATCAACGGCCATCGAACTGCACTTACAGCGACCTTTTTCGAATTTGATTTGGACGTATCTCCAAATCCAACCGTTAGATTTCAAATTTCTAACATTCATTAGAAAGCTCTTTTCGATACGAACCCAACGGTTCCGGTTTTAGGAGAATCCGACGGTCGGATCTCCCGTAATGTCCGTTTGAAATAAATGGTCGAAATTCACGAACTGCCGCGGCGCGGCGCGTTCTATTCAGGCCATTATATTATATATATAATATATATAATATATATTTCGTCGATTCCTATTCAAAACGAATTATATAAATAGTTTTAAAATCGTTTCAAAACCTATTTCAACTTCCATTTCAATTCAAAGCAAAATTGAATCCCTCCTTATAAATTCGTTTTAAAATTCATTTCTGTTCAATTCAAATTTCAATTCAATTCAAATTTCAATTCAATTTGAATTCATTTTCAATTCAATTCACTTTGAATTCGTTTTCAATTCAATTCATTTCGAATTCGTTTTCAATTCAATTCATTTCGAAATCGTTTTCAATTCAATTCATTTCGAAATCTTTTCAATTCAATTCATTTCGAAATCTTTTTCAATTCAATTCATTTCGAAATCGTTTTCAATTCAATTCATTTCGAAATCGTTTTCAATTCAATCCATTTCGAAATCGTTTTCAATTCAATTCATTTCGAAATCTTTTTCAATTCAATTCATTTCGAAATCGTTTTCAATTCAATTCATTTCGAAATCGTTTTCAATTCAATTCATTTCGAAATCGTTTTCAATTCAATTCATTTCGAAATCGTTTTCAATTCAATTCATTTCGAAATCGTTTTCAATTCAATTCTAAATGAATAAAATCGATATAAATATAGTTTACGTCAAAATGGCGTCAAACTAATCAACACGGCTTCATAAATTTCTATTTTCAAATATTCTATTTCAAATATTTCTTATTATCAAAATATTCTTTATTTTCACGATTGGAATGAGGCCCAATCAATTACCATATAAAGTTAATTATATGGATTTTCATACAACACATGTATATAATAGCATTGAAAATAATCAACCATCAACCAAAGTGCACTACACTGTAAAAGCATCAAATATAGATATTCAACGCTTATAACAGTCTGTCAATCAACCGATCGACATATTTAATAAATCAGGATGAGTGAACTTCAAATTTCATCCCAACACCCGTGTGGGGTTTCAAACAATCAAACACATATTTTATTTGTGCTGTTGGGCGATGTGTAAAATTTATCGTCCCAATCAATGTCATTCAAATAGGTGTACATAAACAAACCGTCTGGTTTGTAAATGAATATTCTATTTTATTCACTTCACGTTAAAAATTATATTTTTAACGACAAAACATTTTATTTCAACATATGAATTTCTATTCAATTCATTTATTCAATAAAATGGTATTTTTATTTTTCTAACATATTTTAGAAAATTTCGGCAGCATAACGGCACGATACTAAAAACGGGACAAGGCCTAGCCTTATCCCCGGTCTAGTGAAGGCCCACGCCATTCACACATCAATCAAATCAATTCATTATGTAAACCACAAAATTTGGAGTAAGAGTCTAACCTAGCCTTACTCCTTCGCCTTATAACGGCGCACGTCTAATCCTAACCAATTTATCGATTCGATTTTTCACACCACAAACTACATTCAAACCAATATCACAATCAATAACCAAACAGCCAAACAAACAAGTCCATGGTCTGTGGACGATTGTGTCGGGTGCTACTAAGCACCGTCTGCATCCTAGTATATTTATATATATAACTAGAAAAGAAAACGAAAGGTGAGAAATTCTCACAGATTAGCTATCTTAGCTCCACGGCACTTCCTTTGCAGAAGTCTTCGTCGTTTCGCCTTCTTGTCACCTTCGTTGCCCGCTTTCACTACATATGTAAAAATCGAATTTTTACTTCGCTACTCAATATATAAAAATCGAATTTTTATTTCAAAGTTCAATATATAAAAATCGAATTTTTATTTCAAAGTTCAATATATAAAAATCGAATTTTTATTTCAAAGTTCAATATATAAAAATCGAATTTTTATTTCAAAGTTCAATATATAAAAATCGAATTTTTATTTCAAAGTTCAATATATAAAAATCGAATTTTTATTTCAAAGTTTAATATATAAAAATCGAATTTTTATTTCAAAGTTCAATATATAAAAATCGAATTTTTATTTCAAAGTTCAATATATAAAAATCGAATTTTTATTTCAAAGTTCAATATATAAAAATCGAATTTTTATTTCAAAGTTCAATATATAAAAATCGAATTTTTATTTCAAAGTTTAATATATAAAAATCGAATTTTTATTTCAAAGTTTAATATATAAAAATCGAATTTTTATTTCAAAGTTTAATATATAAAAATCGAATTTTTATTTCAAAGTTCAAATCCTTTCCTTTTTAAAATCTAAATCTTTCACTTTTAAAGTTTAAATCTTTTCACCTTTAAAGTTTAAATCTTTTCACCTTTAAAGTTTAAATCTTTTCACCTTTAAAGTTTTAAATACCTTTTTCAAATCAAAGTTTTTAAAATTCCTAAAATCAGTTTTAACTTTTAAAACAAAATCAGCTTTATTACCTTTTTAAAAATATCAGTTTTAACCTTTCTTTAAAAATTTCAGTTTTATACTTTCTTTTAAAAAAAACAGTTTTCTACTTTCTTAAAAAAAAACAGTTTTATACTTTCTTTTTAAAAAACAGTTTTCTTATTTAATATAAATCAGTTTTCTTATTTATCTAAAAAAATCCGTTTTAAATCTGTTAAAATAAAACAGAAATAAAATAGTAAATAAAATAATAAAAAAAAACGAAAACTTACAGTTGAAGTTCGGGGAGAGGGGAGGGCTGTTAATAGGCGGCGACGACAAGAAGGGGGGGGGGTCGGAATCCGACTTGGGCGCGGCGTCAGGCGTCAGGGGGTGTCGCGGCAGGGTTCCAGGCTTCGACTGGGGGGGGGGGGTCCTTCGCGATTGTTCCTGGCGAGGGGGGGGTCTTCTTGCGTCGCGGTCGAGGTGGAAGAGAGGGGGGGGGGGTCGTTGACGAGGCGCGGTGGCACTTGGGGAGGGCGGCGGCTCCTCCCCGCCTTCGTCGCCTCTTCCCCCCCTTTTTTTTTTTTTTTTTTTTTTTTTATTCTAATCTGAAATCGAAATGATAGAAAGAGGGGGGGGGGCAGACGGTTAAAGGGGGAAAGAAAATTTTTTTTTTTTTTTTATTAATTTATCCTAAAGAGTTGACTTTCAATTACGACCTCGAAACGAGGCCCACCGCCTGTCGTCCATAGCGTTTTACCCCCATTCCGAACACAATGGGATATATATCGCAAGCTGATTCGATTGTTACAATCAGTTTCCGTTAAATTTACATTTAAATCACTATATTGAATTTTAAACGTACATTTCAAATTACCGGGGTCACATACTAACTAGAAAAATTCCAGAAAAATATTTTCTAGCTTCGTATTGACGATACGGTCCTAACAAAACTAGTTTCGTTGAATTCTGAGACCGTTGGAAAAATGGCCAATTTCCAGTCGATTAAAATCAACTGAAATGGTCAAAACACGTTTTCCTTTGCCACGCTCACATACTGGTTCGAAAAATTATGAAATTTGGAATCCAGCAATAACTTAACATCACAGACCCAACAAAACTGGTTTCGTCGAAATCCGAGGTCGTTTGCAAAATTGCTATTTTTAAGGGCCTTAATTCCATAGCGACTATTCAGAATTTTCAACTGGACATATCTTTTGATTCCCGCTACGAACTTTGGATTTTTCGGATTCGTTGGAAAGATATTCACTATTAGATTCCATTATTTTTGGTTTCACTAAAATCCGGATTGTTTTGCACCCGGTACATTCAAATGAAGTTTGAAATCGAATTATCGAACTACCGCGCCATTTTCAATTCTATTTATAATTATATATAATTATTTATATTCTAACGACGACGCGTATAATATATACGTTCGAATTATATTCAAAATAAATTTCTCGTCGATATTATTTAAAATAATTCATTTTAAATAATCAAAATTCACTAAAATGGCCAAAATAAAATTTTCAAACTGGCCCAGATTTTCCGGGTTGTTACATAAATGCCAGCGCTGGTAGGTCCCTGGCACCACTCTAGCTAGAGAGAAACGTGTGCACTCCCTGCGTTCCCTTCTCCCGTTTTAGACTCTACCGGGCTGTGAGGCTCGCGAAGTCACGATATACAAAAAGCTATGCCTAAATAGACTGTGCTTTGATCATCAACCACAAGGCCTGCTTTTCAACAAAAGCCTTGATTAATGCATCTTAGTATGCCACATTGTCAGTCCATACTATACCATTGATTTCTACCAATATATAACCTCTAAGCTCATACGTCTCAGAGAAGGGTGTTAACCACCAAACAGATATATATTAACAGAGATCAACGAATGTAGTATAAAGGACTACAACGTCAAACATACATTCCATTTATAAACTTATGCTCTGGGTCTGAGCGAAAGTCAAATCCGTACAAATCAACACTACGTCCGGATAACTACCATCTTAGCCCCGTCTTGGGAGCAAATCAATCAAGGACCTCAATGCTAGTTACCCATTCGATGTGAAGATCGTCGGTCTTCAATCGCCGTCTTCAACTCTTAGATTTAAAACGTCGTATAATCATTTGAAATGAGATTGAACTCGGTCTTCTCAAATGATTCTCGCATATATATATATATATATATAATTTGAAAACATTTCATATCGTTATTAATATTTGATAACAACATATCGTTGTTTTTATTTATATAAAAATAGCTTAAATTAATTTAACGACGCTTCGGGTAAATGGGCGACCCTGGCGCTGTTTTCAACCAAATTTGACTTATGCATATCAAACCGTTGGAATTTGATGAAATTTATATCATTCGAAAGATTTTCCCAAAGCGGTCCTAACGGTTCCAGTTTTGGGAAAATCCGATGGTCGGATCTTTCGGTATAACCGTTTTAAAGTTACAATTGTCGATACGCGAACTACCGCGCGCGTTCCGTTTAATTTATAATTTATATTTATATATATAAATATAAATCGTTTGACTATTCCAATTTCAAAAGTCTATTCTTTTTTATCGCATCTAAAATGACGATAAAAATATCACTTTTAATAACTCTGTTTTGTTTATACTAAATGTAAATAAATTATACTTTTTTCTATATATTTTTTTATTTACCTAAATGTAAATAAATTATATTCTTTCTATGTTTTAATTTATTTACCCTAAATGTAAATAAATTACATTCTTTTTCTTACTTATTTACCTAAATGTAAATAAATGTTTTACTTTTACTTTTGTTATATTTATTTACATTAATTGTAAATAAATGTATCTAATTTCTTATTCATATTTATTTACACTATTTGTAAATAAATGGTTTCAATTTCCTTTGCAAATCCTATTTACATAGCAAATGTAAATAATTGCATTTCTTTAATTCTTTTCTAATATTCCCTTTTAACATAAAAAGAGTATCTTATGTTAGTTCTTTTCTAACCTTTCTTTTTATTATTTACATAAGAAAATGTTAATAATAACTATTTACAAATTGATTCTTTTTATTTACATAAGAAAAATGTAAATAAATACTTATTCACATAATTATTATTTTTATTTACATAAGAAAATGTAAATAAATTCTATTCATAAAATTATTCTTTTAATTCTTTTTATTTACATCACTATTATTTTTATTCTTTTTATTTACATAGGAAAATGTAAATAAATTCTTATAATCTTAATTACATTAAATGTGATCTTCTTTACAGAGTAAAATATATTCTTTCAATTACATATAAAAATGTAATTTATTTATCCTCTTATTTTGTTTGATGTAAATATATATGTCTTCCTTTGTTTATGTTTTATTTATTTACACTAAATATTTTACATATGCTTTAACCTCTCACATTGGATAGGTATTGTTGTGATTACTGGACAGCCGGGCGGGTCCGGGCAGGTTTACATCACAACTCAATCCAACCTCGGGTTACGCATTATAATTTCTTATTTATTTACCTATTTGTAAATAATTTTTTTTTGTTTTATCTTAACAAAATGTCTATTTTGTTTTAACCATCTTTTATCTTAACAAAATGCTTATTTTGTTTTGACACACTTTTAATATACAAAGATGTGTATTTTGTCTAATTCACTTTTAATATACAAAAAAATGTATATTTTGTTCTACCAATCATATTTTGATAAAAATATGTTTTTAACATTCACTAATCATATTCAGATAAAAATATGCTATCTTGTTTTATTTAAACCAAACATGATAAAAGTGTATTCTTTTACATTTATCAAGAAATGTTATTCTTTTTCATTGATCAAGAAATGTTATTTTTTTTCATGTTTATATTTGTGTTGAAATCACAAATAAAAAGGTAATCCAATTTCTATGTTAATATTTGTGTTGGGAACACAATTTACTTCTATGTCATATTTGTATTGAGAAATACAAATAAAAAGATGAACTTAATTTCTATGTATATTTGCATACTTTATTTTATTTTAAATATATATTTGTGTTGAAACACAAATAAAAAGAAAGACTTTATTCTCTAAATATATTAACACAATGCTACGCATAAGGTTCATCATCAATTTTGTCATGTCAATTTGGTGTCAAGTAAGATAACCAAAATAATGGTTTTTGTCTAACCATTCCATCCACCCAACGATGTAATTTCCATGTCAACCATACCACACAACATAGGAGTATATAATTTTAAGGAATCTCAATAAAGGGTCTCATCCTTGTTTTATTTTGTAAATGAAAATAAGGATTTAAACTTGCATTTTATTAGGTTAACAAAATTAAGGATAAAACTTGCATTTATTTATGTAAACAAAAATAAAGATAAAACTTGCATTCATTTATGTTAACAAAAATAAAGGATAAAAATTGGTATCTTGATTCGTAGACAAGACAAAAATAAACGTTGTCCTTTTATTTATGTTGACAAAATAACATAAAAATTGTCCTTTTGTTTTGCTGACAAAATAGTATAAACATTTTGTCTTTTTATTTTATATAAACAAAATCACATAAGAATTGTCTGTTTATTTTAACAAACAAAATGACATAAGAGTTGTCTTTTTATTTTAACAAACCAAATGACATAAGAGTTGTCTTTTTATTTTAACAAACAAAATTAATGTCAAAACTTGTCCTTTTATTAACAAAGTTAATGTTAAAAACTTGTTAACCCAACTCATGTTAAAACTTTATCCTTTTTATTTTACTAACAAAATAAATGTTAAAACTTTGTTCTTTTATTTTACTAACAAAATCGTGTTAAAACTTTGTTGACAAAATTTAATGTTAAAACTTTGTCCTTTTCATTATGTAAGCAAAAATTTGTTTTTCTATTATGCAAACAAAAATTGGTCTTTTAATTTACTACAAAATTACATGTTAAAATTGCCTTTTATTTTATTTGCAAACAAAATAAACAAAACCAAAATAAAATTTTCAATTTTATTTTAAAATAAAAAATAAAAAGAGGATAAAAATCAAAGTAAGAACTTTGTCATTTACTTTGTAAGCAAAATTTATGTTAACAATTCCCTTTATTTGGTAAACAAAATATATGTTAAACTTTTGTCCTTGATTTTGTGAACAAAATTTATGTTAAGAAAATGTCTTTTATTTTGTGGACAAAAATTCATGTTAAAAATTGGTGTTTTATTTTATAAACAAAATTCATGAAACAAGAATTAAATACCTAATAATTTAAGAAATAAAAATAAAATAAAAAATAAAAATAAACAATAAACAATAAAAATGAGACTTTATCTTGAATACATCAAGAAATGGAGATCCAGAATAATATGGCTGTTTCAACACAGCACAGAACATATTCATCACAAACAACAACAGAGAAACATAGATCTATACAGTGCAAATCAACAGAACAACAATCATAATTCCAACACAAATATGATTAATTAACATACAAGCAATTATTTAACGTCGAGGAAACAAATAATTAAATTGATTTAATTATCTAAAATTAGAAATCTCACCATGATTTTAATTTTGCAAAATTGTATATCGCTCTGTTTTCAAATCTGATCAGCGTCATGGCGTAGATCTCATCGTCGTGATTCCAACGCAATCAGTTTCGTTGAATTCTGTCGAGTATGATAAAGTTATGATATTATTTACATTTGATAACAAAATTAATAATTTAATTAAACTAATAACATCCTAATACCTCTTGGAAAATGCGATCAATGGCGGTGGGTTTAGGCAGAGAGATTGAACGATCTACACCACGAAACCAAATCTTGACCATTGGATAGCTAGAGCTTGAGATGCTCTTCGATATTCATGTAGATAACATCATGAATTAATTTATGGATTAGTCATTGATTGTGTTTCGAATGCTCGTGGCCATTGGGATGAAAGTGGCGGCTATCGTGAAATAAAGGATTAGGGTTAGGAATTTTAAGATTATTTATAGGCAAAGAAAGTGATAGATGAAGGGTTGATTTAGGTTAGAGTTTAGGAAAGGATTTCAAAGGTTAATTAAATAAATACACCATTCAATTTTATTAAATATACCAAGATTGAATTCTAACTTTTAACGTTTACCCATATAAACAAAACTACATTTTTTCTAAATGATTTGATTTTTTTTTTATTAAGAAAGAAACAAAAGCTTCCCTCTGTATTTGTTAAGAGAAATAGAACGGTACAGATATGATATGAAATGAATTATGGTTAGTGATTAGGATTATTAATATGCATCTTTTCAATGCTCAATTAATTAGATACCATATTCAATACTTTGTTTATTCATCTAATTCAATTTCCAATTGACATAAATCTCATCCTAATACAAAATAAGGTTTATATTTATCAATTACATAACAAAACCTCAATTTATTTTATTCAACAAATTTTAGTTGAACGTTTTTTTTTCTTTTCTTATATCACGAAATAAATTAATAACAGTAATAACTCTTGTTTCCTTGTCTTTTTTATTTTATATGCGAAGAATTCAAAATAAGGGAGCATTTACATACGTTGAAAATAATAAAGGAATATAGAGAACATGACCACATGTTTTTAAGAAACGCATGCGTGTCTCCAACATGACAATTTAATGTAAAAAAAGGAAAGAAAAATTAATGTGCATAGAATTAAATTGCATGCATACGAAGATATAACATATTGTGGCAAGTTTTAAATGTGCACAATGTATGAAATTTATTGTAGTGTGTCATTCTTCATTTAATGCGCCTAATTGGTGCGTTGATTAAATAATTATTTATTTCCTTTCAAAATTCAAGAGAACAATTCACATTTGGGAATTTATTAATTAATGAATGATACAATTAGAATAGATAGGGGAAGGTATTAAAGAGAATGGCCAAAGATATATATATATACACACACACACACATTCATATATATATATATATATATATATATCTGTATATGTTTGTCAGAATTTTTTTTCATTTAGGACCCACAATTATTTTCAATCAATATTTTAATATAAATTAATAGATTTTATTAAAGTCCCTAAGGCCTATTTTTCACTTGGCATGTAGTCAAAGATTTTTAATACAAGGATAACATCCTTGCTATTAACCTTTAATTGGGGAAATATTTTAAAGTTATTTTTTTTTCTTTTTGTATATTTAGAATGTGCATTAAACAAGCGCCTACATGAATTATGTCCATCAACATTTAAATCTTAGGATTTAAGTTTTCCATTAATAAATGTAATCATACAATCAAACTTAAATATTAAATTAAGATATAAATTTAATAATTTAATTTTTAAATTTAATTCAATCTTTCAAGAACAAATTAAATTAAACAAACTAGTAATTCAAGTATAAATCTCTACGTTCAAATCCTAAATCAAACTTACAATTTCAGAATTTTCAAACTACCGCGTTATTTCCATCTCCTTTTTAAAATTAAAATAAATATATTCGTTCTAACTTCAATTAAAATTAATTTTTAGTCGTTGTTACTTAAAATAAATTATTTTAAATATTCAAGATTCATTAAAATTCCTAAAACAAATATTTTAAATTGGCCCCAAAATTTTGGGTTGTTACAGTCATTATATTATTCGAGTTATGAAATAAAAGTCATATTAAAGATAATATATTTCAGATGCAGGAGATTTGTAACACCCCGTAATTCTGTTAGTATTAATATTCACAAATTAAAGAATAACTAATCTCAGACGTGAGAATTGTGGGAAACGGGTTGCCCCATTGTGTTCGTCTCGGAATTCTGGTTGAAATAGAGTCCGAGTTTGCGTGAATTGGACTTCGTATGAAGAAGTTATGGCCATTGGAAGTTTCATAAAATTCAAAACAGATTTCAGAAATTTAAAATTCAAATTCGGAGTCAAAACAGGCAGGCGGGAAAATTCCCGCCAGGCCCAGGTCGACTGGGCAGTCGACCTGCCTACCAGGTCGACTATAGAGTCGACCTGGGGGTCGAACTAGCAGTCGACCTGCCCCCCCCCCCCCCCCGAGCAGTTTTTGTTCTGAGCCTGTTTTTGACTGAGTGATGACCCATTAGGGTTTTGACCTAATCTGGTTGGCTGAGATTAGTCTTGAGTTGATCTGACGGTCTAAATAAACCATAACTCTTTAAATACCTAGGTAGTCTCTCACTCTAATTCACATGAAAAATAGAATAGCTACGTCATACCGCCGCCATGGAACTCAGTCTAGCCGCCGCCAACTAAGAAGGAAGAAAAGCTAATCAAATTCTAATTCTACTCAACTCTAAAGCAAATCAAGACTCTCTTTTCTTCTCTAATTGTGAGTATGATGATCTTAACAAGATTATTATTAAATTAATTAGATTAAGTTATGAATGGATTATGAGTGAATTATGTGAATTGTCATATATGTTGTTGTAAACCTTATGCTATCATGTATGTTGTAAATTCTATGTTATGTGATGATGATATCCTATATGTTGTGAATCATGCTATGATGATATTGTATAGGTTGTAATTTTCTATGCTAAATTGTGATAAATCATACATGCTTTAAAGTCATGATGTTATTGTCTATGCTAATTAGTTCATGTTAATCAAATCATAATATTGATACTATTTGGGCTATGTTGATCTATATGACAAGTCACATATGCAAGTTTAGGTTGATTAGTAAAAGTTATGAACATATGCCATGACATCTATTATGACATCTAGAATTATGCTATGACATATGTGAAATTCTATGCTAGTTCACACCATCATTATGTTGCCTAAAACCCCATATGCAAGTTTATACATAAATTTGGGTTATGATCATATCATGTAAATTGTGACATTTAACAAGTTGACACCTTTAGATCCTTAACATGTGTAGTTTATGCAAGTTTCACCCCTATTATGATTGGATTATTTTATTTGTTTATATGTTGTGATAATTTATCTTTGTTCTATGAGTTAGACTATTTGAGTCTAACGTATATTCTGCGTTGAATAAGCGAACGTATAAACGTGGGGTAGGGGTAATATTAAGGATTTAATAATAAGAAGTTGGGGTACAATTGATATGATTTTGCATGCCATGAGTGGATGACCATAATTGAGTCAATTATGGGCATCATTAAAATTGGAGTTTAATTAATAATTTGAATAGGGAATTATTAAAACTGGGGTAAAAATTATAAGTGATAATCAATGCTTAGGACACGAGGTTGGACTCGTTTGTGACGTAAACCTGCCCGGACCCGCCCGGTAGATTCAGTGGTCACAAATGTCAGCCCAATGTGAGAGGTCCTAGGCCTAAACTAAAGCATAACAGTTGTAAAGACACGAGGTTAGACTCTTTTATGGTGTAAGACTGCCCGGACCCGCCCGGCAAATCCAGCTGCCATAAATGCCAGTCTAATGTGAGAGGTCTTTATGAGGTTATGGCCTGAATGAATTAAGAAATACTTAACCAGATAAACATGTAAGGTGGGACATGGGTGGCATGAGGAATCTAGTGGGTGCCCTTAGTGGCATGTGAAATATGATTAGGAAGACTTAACCAAACACACATGTAAATGAACATGACTAAGAGGGTTAAGTGGGATGTACCAGTGGACAAGCTTAGGTGGGTAGCTTGTGGGGGCCCATTTCAACCAGTATCCCAAACATATCTTTGTAGGCTCGACCCAAGTCGAGGACGGGACATGCATACTGGGTTTGACTATAAGAGGCCAAAACGGGGAGCGGTGGCAACGCAAGTCCAACGGGTTTCATATGCGTGTGTGGACCCGGGCTAGTAGGTAAGACGGTGTTGCATCGTGTAGGTATAAGCCGTGCATTCTCAAGTTGTATCGGGTTGCCACTTTAGGGGAGTGGTACACCCCACTGTGGGGCCAGAACGGGTATCTACGAGTAGGGAGCCGATCGAAAGTGGGTAGTGGGTAACACCTAGTGGAGATAGGGCAGATGGCACCTATGTAGTCAGCTAGGGGTACGCAAGACTATTTATATAGTTTCTGTGTGAAGCAAGTGGGATCAACCTTTAGGGTGACTTGTGCAGTGCAATGTAGTAATTATTCGTTAGTAATTAGGTGTGCCTTTAACGTTATCTTTATCTGCTCTTCCATACCTAATAATTCATAGACATTTCCTTGTTTTCCATCTTATGCCTTAGTCTAGTTATTTTGATAATAGTATTGTTAGAATTATCATACTCGCCAGACTTTATGTCTGACCCCCTCCATTTCTATCCTTTTTCCCCCTCCAGGTCCTCATGTTGGGCCTAGCTCTAGTGGAGTTTGATTGGATTGCTTTATCTCTCTTGGAAAGCTTGGACCGTTGAAGTAAAGTCCAGCTTGTTATCTTCTTTAATGGCTATTTGTGTAATGGGATTATGTATTTTGTTTTATGAAGATGGATATTGTACTTGACTCTGACTTATGGTTTTATGATGTAACAAACATGTTTAAATTCCGCTGCAATAAAATGAAGTTTTAGATTTTCAAGTACTACTTATTATCTGTCTTGTTGTAATTTTTCTGTTCTATATTCACTTAAAACCTCCATGGAAGTTAATGCATTCCCTTTGTGAGTGACATTAACGGACGTGGGGTGTTACAAGATTATAACACCATTGTTATAATCACGTAAACTTGTAAAAGAAGGGGGTTCGTAAATAGAATCCGAGGGTTCGTAAGGAATTGTTAAAGGGTTAAAAGATGAACTTACCCTATTTTGAGATTTGAAATGTTGTTCAGTTAAGGTCTGAAAGGTAGTTATACCCCAATTTGATTGACTTCGTTTTAAATTTAGAAATGGTTAAAGTTCGAGAGTAAAAGTGGTTAAGTGATTTTACGTAAATAAGTTATGGAAATGTTTTCCAGCGTTAACGTATATTTTCTAAACATAGAAAATAAGGAACATATTAATATATATATATATATATGATTGATGGTTGATTTGATAGAATTTCCATATGGAAATAATATCGTTGTTTGCACACCTGTTTTTCTTTGATGGTTAAATTATAGACTATCGAAGTTTTGACCATTTTAACATTGTTAATATGGAGAGGCCGGTTGGATTGTTATCCAAAGAACCACTCTGTATTGGCATAAGCGTTGCGAATCATATATGCCAAAGATAATTGATGACGGAGTAAATTGCAAGGGCTATTGTATAAGTCTTAGATAACAGTGCCTAAGATGGATGTACTGAATAGTGCCTTCGGTTCATCCTGTTCCTGGATGACTTGTATGGATGAATGTCTGATAGAGTATTTCCAGAAAGGTCACGTACATTGATTTCTTCAACTGTACCAAGAGTGGAAGCGGAGAAGGAAACTTCTTTAGCTAACACGTAATGTACTGTTGTAGACGTCAATTAGTGATTTTCGATGGATCTAACAATGTGGCATTCGAAGTGAATCTGATGTGATGATAAGGCGTAACCTCAAGCCTCATCAACCGGTAAATGACAGAAATTGGGCAGGTAGCATGGCTATGTAGGTCGCACCTATTAGGGTGTATAATCACCTAATCTAGAGTTTCATTTATTTCTAAAAATTTATTGTTGATGCTGTCCCATTCGGGAAACGGTTGCTGATCCCAACCGTTGGTGATATACATTCGATACACTCAAGCGAAATGAGTGGTCGGTCATGTGTGGCTGGGGTGCAAGATGTTCTTGTTGAACCCAGTGTATTCCTCTCTAGAGGTACACTAGCGAAAGGTGGTTCCATACCTTGTCATAGTTGGAAATCCATTACCCAATACGTGCTTGCGGTTTTGATTGTATACTATATATGTAGAACGTGAGATGAAAGCGTTTCTGCTAGATGATTATTATATTGTGGTTGATAGACATTATTATAATATCAAAAGGTTTTTGATATAAAGATATTTTGGATTCTCATAAGGGAAAAACCCGTTCCGTTATACGGCGTGGTCTTATGAGATATCATTTAATGGCTCAAACTATTTTAAACCATTTTACTCATACCAGTCCTGACTGACCCGGAGTTTATTTTGTTTTGTTTTCCCTAAACTCTTGGGTGCCCAATTTTGTACGGGCAGTCAAGTAGTCGGGATTTACAGATACTTGAAGAGCTGAAGCAGGAGGCTTCAGGATCATATAGCTATAGTTTATTTCCGCTGTGTTGTAAGTGCTGTACTTGATGATGATAGGTATATTCAAGTATAATCTTTTATTTCAAAGATATGTTATCTATTATATGTTATTCGTTCCGCTGTGAGGTTCGTGTTACTCTGATGTTGTGTTCTTCTTCTTCTTCTTCTTCTATTCTAAGTTTCTATCTTATCTTTCCTCACCCTCCAATTTCTTTCATTAATCATCCGGTATTTTTGACTCTTGATGTTCGATATGTGTTGTATATCGGATAATCAAGGTCGCCAAATTTCCGGGTCCTTACAGTTGGTATCAGAGCTTAAGTTAAGAATTACCTTGGCTCTGTGGTGTGACTCGGTAGAGATAAGGTTAGTAATTCCCTAGATTGAGTTTGAGTGTATACATACGAGTGAACGTATTTGTATTTGATATAAAAATTGTTTTATATTGTGGAGATTTATTGGTTGAGTTGTTTATGGGTTCTGGTCGATCAGTTTGATCCACTGTATCGGTAGGAGTTTATAAACACTCGAATACGATGGGTGGACATGATATGTTTTGAAAAGAGGGTAAATTAAAATAAGTTTACCCAAGGTATATCTTAATATAGAGAAGATATATATATATATATATCGAAATTATAATATTGTGGATATATTGGTTGTTATTACAATCAAGTAAGATTATAAATTAAATGGTTATGTAAATAACCAATCAGAATTCATATAAGTAAAATACATGAAATCTGATGAGTAAAATACATGAAACCAGAATTTGGGAAACGGTTGCTGATCCCAACTGTTGGTGATATACATTCGATACACTCAAGTGAAATGAGTGGTCGGTCATGTGTGGCCGGGTTGCAAGGTGTTCTTATTGAACCCGGTGTATTCCTCTCTAGAGGTACAGTAACGGAAGGCGGTTCCATACCATGTCATAGTTGGAAATCCATTACCCAACAAGTGCTTGCAGCTTTGATTGTATACTATATATGTGGAATGTGAGATGAAAGCGTTCTGCAAGATGATTATTATATTGTGGTTGATAGACAGTATTATAATATCAAAAGAATTTTGATATAAAAGATTATTGTTTCTTTCAAAATGATTTGAAAGTTAAATCAAATTGATTTGGATTTTCATAAGGGAGAAACCCGTTCCGTTATACGGCGTGGTCTTATGAGATATCGTTTAATTGCTCAAACTGTTTTAAATTGTTTTACTCACACCAGTCCCATGACTGACCTAGAGTTTATTTGTTTTGTTTTCCCTAAACTTTTGGGTGCCCAATTTTGTACGGGAAGTCAAGTAGTCAGGATTTTTCAGATATACTTGGAGAGCTTGGAGCAGAAGGCTTCAGGATTACATAGCTATTGTTATTTCCGCTGTGTAAGTGTTATACTCTAAAAATGGTACTGTATGCACGTACTGATTTTATTTCAAAGATATGTTATATATTATATGTTGTTCATTCCGCTGTGAGATTCGTGTTTACTCTGATGTTTTATGTTCTTCTTCTTCTATTCTAAGTTTCTATCTTATCTATTCTCACCCTCTATTTTCTTTCTATTAGTTTTCTGGTTTCCAGTGTAATTTGGTTTGGACTTGTGTTATTTGGTCAGCTCAAATTGTACCAAAATTTTGGGACACTACAGTTGGTATCAGAGATTAAGGTTAAGTAATTACCTTGGCTCTGTGGCGTGACTCAGTAGAGATGGGGTTAGCAATACCCTAGATTGAGTTGAGTGTATATATATGAGCACGTATTTGTTATTCAATATAAAATGGTTTTATATTATGGAGATTTATTGGTTGAGTCGTTTATGAGTCCTGTCGATCAGTTTGATCCACTGTATCGGTATGAGTTTATAAACGCTTGAATACAATGAACCAACACTGTATGTTTTGAAAATTGGGTAAAAGAAATAATTTTACCTAGAATTATATTTTGATATAAAGAATTATTGATATTAAAAATATTATAATATATTGGACGTGTTGGTTGTTACTATAATCGAATAAGATTATAGTTGAGATGGTTATATATATATATATAACCAAATAAAATTCGTGTAAGTGTAACGAAATGAATTAAATCAGAAATTTAAATCAGAATTGAGATTAAAACCCTGGAAATTTGGGAAGGTGGTTGTAAATGGATTCAGATTTAATATATGAGAATTTTAAAATCCTGGGAGATTTTAAATTTGTTACAAGCATTGAAAAGGATATTTTGAAATGGATTTCCAAATGAAAGTGTTTAGAAATGGTTTTGAAAGTGATATAGTATTGAACTCACTTCGTTAGCTGGAAATAAATTCCGATGATGATCATGACATCATCGGTGTTCATTTTTGAGTTTTTAAGTGACAGATTACTACCAAAGGTTTTGTTTTAGGAAATGTTTTGCGAAAACAAGTTGTTTGAATTTCGAAAAGGATTGTTTGGTTTTTGAGAAAAGCGAAGCTGTTTGAAACCCCAGGAAGAGGTTGTTTGAATTTAAAAAAATAAATAAATATAAATTTGTGTAAATAAATTGGAATTGAATTAAAAGCCAGTTAAGTGCTAACTAAAATTGAATTGAAATATAATGATTGGATTGTGAGTTGGGAATCTGGAATTGTATTGGACTAGTAAGTTAAGGGTTGAAATTGGTAATGACATTTGAGTGAGAACAGAATCTGGCTTAGGTATAACCGAATGATTGGGATGACATTGGTATATGCAGAATTGGTAACACATGGAAAGGATATATTAATATGCCCGACAAAAAGGTACCAGTTTATATTATATATGGGTTTAGGATTTTGATGAGCCGAATTGGCAAGCCGCTTGGCAGTTTGATTTTCTTTTGGGTTGGAGAAGGCCCAGAGAGCTGAGTTGGAGTTTGACCTATTGACCCGTACAAAGGAGGTGCTGGCGGAATTTTTCGAAAAGTTAAGGTGTTTGAATTTTTTTTAGGATTTTTGAAAATTTTCGTTGATAAGAATTAATTAATATTTTAATTGAAATTTAAATTGGTTCAGTTGAAACTGAAGTTAAGAAGTGAACAAATTAGTTTTAATCCAGTTAATAGGGTTTGTTTTCTACCTTAGCAATTTCAAGGATGAAATTATTTTAAGGGTGGAAGAATGTAATATCCATTATTTTTACAGTATAATAATTAATTTTATTTAATTATTTAAATAGTGATTCAGATAATTGAATGGTCATAGAATTAAATAATAGTGAATATTTAATTAAATTAAATAATAGAATAATATATTTAATTTCAGAAATAATCAACAATAATGGAATTCACAATATTGTGTAATTTGAATTATTTAAAATATATAATTCAGTTTAGAGTTGAATTATATTCACGAATATATTATATAAACGAAGTTTGAACGTATAATAACATTATAATTATAATCGAGCTCGAAATGGCGCTGCAGTTCGCTATTTGGCGATTTGAACTTTAAACGAATATACATGGTCCGTTTTAAGTCGGATTTTTGTGAAACATGAAACGTATGGAGCTGATGAAGTATAATTTTCTAATGGAAGAGAAAAATTTGGATTTCATTGTGTAGATTTTGATTTATGTCCAAATCAAATTTTTGAAAAGTCGCTATGGAATTCCTTTAAAATTATAGCGATTTATTTATATTATATAAAGTTTTTTGATATAAATTGAATATCGATTCAACCGGGATTTGAATATCGAGTTATAAATCCATATATATTTATTTTGGAGTTGTGCAGTATTCTATGTGAATATATACAATAATATTTATTTATAAATATTTAATTTAATTATTTTTAAATATATTTATATATTTAAATGGGTTATTCAGAGCTTTAAAAATAGTCAGTTTTGCAAACAACCTCTATTTTCGAAGAAACTAATTTTGTTGGATTTGCAATGTTAAATTATTGTTAGATGTCAAGTGTCATGATTTTTGAAGTCAGTATGTGGCCGTACGGGATTTTAATGTGAAATACAGTTGATAATTTGACCTTTAAAAATACTCTGTGAGCAAACAGAGTCGGAATTCGACGAAACAAGTTTCGTTGAGTCCGTAATGGCGAACTATAGCTGCATGCTAATTCTCATGATTTTTGGATATGGTATATGATCATAGGGATTTTAAAGGATAAATAGAATCAGCAGTTCATTAAAATTGAATATTAAATCGAATATTAAAATATTTAATTTCCACTATAAGTAATCCTAATCCTTCTAACCCTAGTTTTTCTCATTTCTCTGGTCAAAGTTTTTTCGCCGTAACTTTTATTTCTAGGAAATAAATTTGATCTTCATAAATTCTCAAACAAATCAAATATAATCCAATAAATTACAAAACACATATATTTGGAATCGTTGAAGCAAGAGCTTCAAGCTTGTATTCATTTTATCAGATTCGGTGGTATTTATCAGAAGTCGAACTACCACAGTGAAAGCTAGGGTTTGCTATAAGCTTGGATTTGAGGCATCGTGTTTGAATTGGAGGTTTGGTTTGTGTTTGTGGTTGGATTTGATTTCGTTTGTGGGAATTTTGGGAATTTACGTGACCTTTTTGTTCGATGGTTTACTGTTTAGGCCGGAGGAAGGATGAAGTCGCAAATGCCATGGCTGATGCGAGTTGAATGAGAAGGTAACGGGGAGAGAGAGCTCGAGGTGGGGAGTTCGACGGTGGTTTCAGTTTGTTGATTCGTGAAGTATGGAAGTGGAACGAGGAGCATAAAGAAGCGGAAATGGCATTGAGAAGTACTGGGAGCGATGAGATTTTTCGATTTGGGGAAGCTGGTTATGAGCGGATGGGTAAAACATAAAAGGAAATGGTTTGGGCCTTGGGTAAGAGGGTGAGCCTAATTAATATATAATAAGTTTGAAATTTACTTTAAATACCGTATAACTTGTATATGACATAACATATACATACGTTATCAGAAATGGACAAAACTGGATCCGTTGGGATCGTATGGACGGGGGCTCCACCATGGAACCGACTGGGAGTGAATTGGAGCTCGTTACAATTTATAGTGAAATAAATTGTCCGATCTGAATCGACAATCGAATATCGTTATTCAATGATAACCGATCAAAGTGAGTAAAACTCACTAACTCTATCAGTTTATAATTTTATAAATATAATCTAGTAACGATAAATACTGATTGACTGCTATGTGATGATTGTTTGGTTGAATTGCTTATGTATTGGTTGAAATTATAGATAACGATATATATATATATATATATATCGTAAAATCAAATATTGATTCTGTTTAGCAGAATATTTCATATTGAAATGAAGTTGATGTTAATTATATTGTTTAACATTTGTGATGCAGGAAAACAGGTTGGAGGGATCCAACTGGATTCCTCAACATTTATTTTTGTTGTTTTTTATATATTGTAATATATGATGTAATATATAATCTGTGTTGATTATATGTGTTTCAATGATATCAATCATTGTTATTTGGTACCGTAAGAAATACTAGGATGTAGAAAAGGGCATTTTCAAAGTGTATTTTGGAAACGAATTATTTATATAAAATCAATGGATTTTATATATAAAAGGAAAAGAATTTTATAAAAGAAAATTTTAAAATCAAAGAAGAATTGAAAAGGAAAATATTTATGAAACAAATGAAAAGGGATATATTTGTAAAACAAATAGAAAGAGAAATATTTGTAAAATATTTACAAATAAAATTGAAAAGGAAATAATTGTAAAACATTTATAAATAGAATTGAAAAGGAAATATTTATTTGTTAAATAAACAAATAGAAAAGGGAATATTTGTAAAACCAATAGAAAAGGAAATATTTGTATAAACAAATAGAAAAGGGAGTATTTGTAATCAAATAGTGTTAGTCGAATTAGAGTTATCGAATATTGGTTATTCCAAAAGAGTTATTGAATATTGGTTATTCGAAAAGAGTTATCGAATATCAGTTATTCGAAGAGAGATTATCGAATATTAGTTATTTGAAAGGAGTTATCGAATATTAGTTATTCAATAGAAGGATTATCGAATATTAGTTATTCGAAAGGAGTTATCGAATATAGTTTATTCGAATAGAGAAAAGGACTTATCGAATATAGTTTATTTGAAAAGAGTTAATCGATTAGAGTTAATTCATTAGAGTTAAATCATTAGAGTTAATCGATAGGGTTGATCCAATAGAGTAAATCGATTAGAGTTAATCGATTAGAGTTAGTCGAATTAGAGTTAATCGATTGGAGTTAATCGAGTTAGAGTTAATTGAATAGAGTTAATCGAACAAGAGTTAGTCGAATATTCGTTCTTCGAATAATGTTAATTGAATTAGAGTTACTCGGATTAGAGTTATTCGAATATAGTTTATTCGAAGGAAGAGTTATCGAATAAGGTTATTCGAAGAAGAGAATTAATCGAATATAGTTTATTCGAAAAGAGATTATCAAATATTAGTTATTCGAAAGGAGTTATCGAATATTAGTTATTCGAAAGAAGGATTATCGAATATTAGTTATTCGAAAGGAGTTATTGAATATTATTTATTCGAAAGAAGGATTATCAAATATTAGTTATTTGAAAGGGGTTATCGAATATAGTTTATTCGAATAGAGTTAAAGGAGTAAATCGAATATAGTTTATTCTAATAGAGTTAAAAGAGTTAATCGAATATAGTTTATTCGAATAGAGTTAAAGGCGTAAATCGAATATAGTTTATTCGAAAGGAGTTAATTGATGGGAGTAAATTGATAGAGTTAATTGATTAGAGTTAATCCAATAGAGGTAATCGATTAGGGTTAATCAAATAGATTTAATCCAATAGAGTTAGTCCAATAAAGTTAATCCAATAGAGTTAATCGAAGAGTTAATCGAATAGAGTTATCAAATAGAGATTTATTCGAAAGAGAGTTACGTAAAGAAGTTTGTTAAAGATTTAAAGGGTGAACCTCGTCTATTTCGATGTTAGAAATGTTCAGTTAAGGTCTGAGAGGAAATTATACCCCAATTTGATTGACTACATTTTTAACTAAGGAATGGTTAAGGTTCGATACTGAAGGTTGGTTAAGTGAAATTAGTTAATCAGGGTAATGGTTTGAGTGGCATAGCGATGTTTTATTTAAACATCCGTTTAAATCCAAGGAATGAGTTTTGGAAACATTTTCCAAATATAATCAGAGATATTTTCAAATCATAGAAAATGGAATGTTGGATGGTAAAGAATACTGGAATGACAGTAATACGTGAAAAATATATGGAAATGTTTTCCAATGATTAATAACGTATATTTTCTAAATTTAGAAAATAAGGAATGTTGAATATATGGAAATAGGAAATAAGTTAATGAACCAAAGAGAAAATGTTGATTGATGATTGATCGGTAAGATTTCCATTTGGAAATATGATCGTTGTTTGCACACGTGTTTTTCTTTGATAGTTAACTCACCGACTATCGAAGTTTTTGACCCTTTTTCTGTCGTCAATACGGAGAGACCAGGATCAGATTCATAACCTGAAAACCACTCCATATGGGCGTTAGCATTGCGATCAAATATGATGAAGATAATTGAAGACGGAATTATGCAAGGGCTGTCCTGTTTACAGAATAGTACCTTTGGTTCGTCCAGTCCCCGGACGACCTGTATGGAAGAATGTCTGACAGAGTATATTTAGTGGACCGCGTAAGTTGATCTCTTCAAACGTATTTACGTTTGGTGGCGGAGGAGTTCGTTTCTCTTAGCTGTATACCAGTTGTATTTTTAGTGAAATCAATTTGTGATTTGGCGGGTATGACGATGTGACATTCAAAGTGAATAATTGTGTGATCAGTCAGAGATAAACGTGGGCTCTAGCCTCACAACCGGGAAATGACAAAAATCGGGCAGGCAGCATGGCTAAATGATTGGCTGCCAATTAGGGTGTATTATCACCTATCCAGATATATTCATTTTATTCTATAATCTATTGTCGATGCTGTCGCATTTGGGAAACGATTGCTGATCCCAACCGTTGGTGATATACATTCGATACACTCAAGCGAAATGAGTGGTCGGTCATGTGTGGCCGGGTTGCAAGATGTTCTTGTTGAACCCAGTGTATTCCTCTCTAGAGGTACAATATCGGAAGGTGGTTACATACCTTGTCATAGTTGGAAATCCATTACCCAATAAGTGCTCGCGGTTTTGATTGTATACTATATACGTGGAACGTGAGATGAAAGCGTTCTGCAAGATGATTATTATATTGTGGTTGATAGACACTATTATAATATCAAAAGAGTTTTGATATAAAAGATCATTATTTCTTTCAAAATGATTTGAAAGTTAAATCAAATTGATTTGGATTCTCATAAGGGAGAAACCCATTCCGTTATACGGCGTGGTCTTATGAGATATTGTTTAATTGCTTAATCTGTTTTAAATTGTATTACTCACACCAATTGTAATACCCTGAATTTTTGAATAATCGAATCAACTAAATTAAAGAATTAAGGGAAATAGGTTGCGCCATTGTGTTCGTCTCGGAATTCTGGTTGAGATAGAGTCTGAGTATGCGTAAATTGGATTCCGTATGAAATAGATATTTTTAAATTAAATATTGCAGCAAAACATGAAAAAAAAGAATGAGAAAAGAATAAATGTTTAGCATTGTTCTAAGGTTTATAAGCAAAAGACTCAGTAGCTCATTAGGTTGGAACATGTGACTTGCATACAAGGGGTATAGAGTTCGATCCTCGCCAGCGCCATATTTTTGTTTTTGGGGAATGGCTTAAAATGGCTTAGTGTGAACACAGTTCAAAAAGTGGTTTAGTGTGAAAATGGGTAATTGGGAAGATAGATAAAAAGAAAATATATATATATAGAAAAAAAATACACACACACACACACACACACACACAAATATATATATATATATGACGTGTACGCATCATATGGCGTACGTGGCGCATTTTTGGTTGTCAATGATTGTTTTTTATGTGGCCTTCTTTGATTGGCTTTTATGACAAATTAAAGGTAAGAAAAAATTTATGCATGTATAAATGGATATTTGTATATGGGTAATTAATGTATACGGTAAAAGGGAGAATATGTAATTAACAATAATAGATTTATAATTTACATATAAATATGAAGGATAAACATGAAAATTACATGGCATAGATTGGTTCATGAAATGGTATATTTAGTATACCATTAATTGT
This sequence comes from Allium sativum, assembly GCA_030737875.1. Lineage (NCBI taxonomy): Eukaryota > Viridiplantae > Streptophyta > Magnoliopsida > Asparagales > Amaryllidaceae > Allium > Allium sativum. The sequence goes on from CM060917.1 coordinate 29,523,949, forward strand.
GAGCATAATTAAAAATATAGTTATGACATAATTAAAATGGGAATAATTTACATATGGAATTTGTCATAAATAAGAAATATGTAAATTATAGAAAAAAAATGAACATTTAATACACTGTGCTGAGTCATTAGGGCTGAGGTGTCACCCTTTCTTGGTTGGATGGTTTAGGTTGCTTCTAGGTTGATCGGATGGCCTAAATTAATCCTAAACTCTATAAAAACACCCCTAGACTCAAACCCTAAAATCAAAACAAAATTAGATTCATGGCCTTCATGCCGTAACCTAGCAACTCAGCAAAGCCGCCACCAATTAGAGAGGAAGAAAGCTAGTCTAAATCAATCCTTTTCAACTTTAACAACGAATATTCTTCAAGGGAAAGCTACTACAACTTCAGAACTCAGAATTCAGAATTCAAGACCTTCTTTGAATTGTGAGTTCGATAATTTTAATAAAATAATTAGCAAATTAATTGGATTGAGTTATGATGTGGACTATTTGGATATGATGTGAATTATTGACCGCATGTTATTATTCATGTAGTAAAATTGTGATGTTTATGTTGTAAATTCTATGATGCTATCTTGTGAAGTTGTGATCATCTATGTTGTAATTTTATGATTGGCTTATGTATAATCGAATCACCATGTTGTTCATATGCTAGTTTGGGTATGTTGATTCATATGATAAATCATAAGTATGTATGCAAGATTAGTTTTTATTAAGACATGAATCATATGCAAGTTGGGGAAAATTATATGTATAACCTTATATGCTTCATGACTCCTATTTTAGATCTAAAGTTAGGTTATGACATGTGTGAGTTATATGCCAAATTCTACATGCTGGTTTACATGTTTAGATTTAAGTATTACTGTCGGAAAGCACGGAGAATGGGACTCGATAGGGCTAAATGTTGTACTCATTCCCTTGAACGAACACTAACACGAGAATTTTTAAAATTTCTCAACTTACCATTCGTGCTTAGTATAAGTTCAAAGGAATGGTACAAGAAAATTTCCCAAGTTACATAGTACAAAATATAATAGCATCAAGCGTAGCACAATAATAACAGCAGAATACATAATACATGTCATAATAGAGATGTCCAAATACATAGCCCATCATACATAATATCACTTCCCAAAATACATAATAGTGTACATACCATAATACTACACACTACTGATAGTCTGAAGCTGCATAGTCCAAAACCCCAAAACATGGAAAAGGATAAAAGTGACGCTGCAGTCCACGCAAACCGAGCCTGCCAACAATCCTCAGCCTGACCCGAGGATTGTTTTAACAAAACAAATCACACGGGTCAGACTATGTCTAGTGTGAGTGAAGTAAGTATCTATGGACATCAAATAATTTAACAAAGAAGTAACGGTGCCACATGTATAAGTCAACATGAGGCGTATGAATGTTACAATATACGAACAATTTAGCATAGTTATCGCATTAATATGCCATAATCTCAGGTATCGGTATTGTATGTAAAGCAATACAATACCAAACAATTATCAAATGTAAAGCAATATGATAATATATAAAAGAGTAAGATTAAAAGGCACGGGTATTGTATGTAAAGCAATACAATACCAAGCAATTATCATATGTAAAGCAATATGATAATATAAAAAGTAAGATTAAAAGGCACAGGTATTGTATGCAAAGCAATACAATACCAAAACAATTATCATATATAAAACTATATGATAATATAATACTGGGTTTCCAAATTAACTTAGGTAATATGCCAACCTTATTCAAGTAAATAAGAGGGTAATAAAGAATTATGGGAACTACGGGATAAACATAATATGACTCATAACAGATACCAAATAAACAGCCGCTAGTATTGTAAAATCACAGTGGTAGAGCTCGAGCGCGCGCGGAGACATCAGCACCGTAACCTACTGATAACGCCATAACGAAACCTGGCGATCAACCCAGGATAACCAAGACGGTCTAAGGCGAAGGCCGTATGCTATCCGTTCACGACACTACACGTGGCACACCCACGTCTCCATCTGATGTAGTCCGTGACCCGCCGATCGGGAATCCCGATCAAAGCATCAAAATTGCCCAATGTAGTAGACCGTTTGACCTTTGGTGGTAAGTGGGCGAAATTTATAACCACCGTGATTTAGGTAGCGAACCTGAATCAGGTCGACCAAGATGGAGTTTTGGTCCATTGGTACAACAGAGTCCAATCTATCCCAATCCCAAAATTAAAAGTATTTTTAGTATACTATTTTGTAAATTCATGCCTTAAAAATTCATAGTGTTTATAACATCAAAACACTATATAAAACCAATCATGGCAACATTCATGCAAGTAAGTTTTATAAAACCCAGTATATTTTGCAGAAAGGTTAACAACGCATGTCCATAGATGGTTACACTTCCGTTTCGCTCTAATACACAAGTACCCCATAATACTTATGTATCATAGCGAAACATAAACATTGTTTAACATGTTTGAATTAATAAAATTATTATTAAACAAAGTATGCTCTATTCAGAAAACAAAAGCTTGTAACGGTAAAAAAAATGGCGTCAATCTTCTGAACTACAACGATTTTTTCTCCTTTCTCTCTCAACTTCTTTTCCGTTGGTTCTTCCTGCTCTCATTTTCTGCCTTGTTTAGTTTCGCTCTTTCCTTAGGGTCTCTATTCCCTTTTCTCGCTAAACCTTTTTGAAAAGGGGGATTATGAATTCTCTGGCTTGCGAGTTTGTGGTTCATGGCTCGTTTCAGAAGCCTTGCTCGTCTTTTGAGTCGATTGCTAAGGCTCTGTTGGAGGTGGCGGCTCCTCCGATGTCTCTGTTCTTAACTGGCAGATCTGAGTTTGAGGTTCATCTTTCTTCTTTGAGCTCGTTTGTGGAATTGTCGAGGTTCAAGTACCTGATTATCGATGGGAGCTTCGTGGAACTTTCCCCAAAGTATTCAGGGAAGCTTGTGTCTTGTTTAACTCCACGCCAAGGCTCGCTTAGAGCTCCAGTTCTGGAAGCAGGAGTCAATCTCGGTCCTGAAGTTAGCTGCAAGAACAGGGACTTCACCACCCCGTTTCTTCCTCGGTTAAGCTTCAGGAGCTCGAGCAACTCTGGCTGTTCGGCATTGCATAACTTCTATGTTGGTTCGCTCTTGTGTGGTGGTGTTTTTGGTCCGGAGTTCGGCCATGTTATAGCGGCAACAGGGGTTTGCGGTGGAGATTTGATCACTCCACCGGCCCTACCTCCGTGTTGCAGTTCTGACGGGGAGGCAGTCCCAGTTTTAGGAGCTCGGCAGCCTTGCTTGCATCGTCGACGACGCTATCCACGACGTCGTACGAAACTCAAGAAGAAAGCATCTTTTATTACTGGAGACTCTATCTCGCCAGTTTTGGCTTCTCCTTTTGTGTTGTGTTCTGGTGCTAAGCAAGTTGTTCCTCCGGTTATCATTAGTAATGCCTTCTCGGCCCTTGAAGATCTTTTGGTGGTTGCGCAGTGCGAAGTGGAGGAGTTCATCACCTCTGCTCCTGTGTCCCGCACTATTCAGGAGGGTTCTTCGATCGTTGAGGCTTTGGTTGACTGGCTCATAGCTAAGCCTGAGTCTCCCGCGTTGGTAGTGTCTTCTTCTGAGCATGAGGTTTCCTCTACTAATCTGGATGGAGTTTTGGAAGCTGTTGCTTCTTCTGTGGTTAGTGTGTCGGGGTTTCTTGTTTTCAGTGCTGAAGGGGTTCCTATCTGGCAGGTAACCTGTTTTTCTTCTGGTCTTTTTGTTTTTTCGTTTGGTTTTGTCTTTGGTGCGGGTTTTTTTTTGCCCCATGCAGTTTTCAGCGAGTGCCAACGTATGGCTTGGACGCTGGCAGTCACTCCTCCCTGTTTATGTGTTGATCCTGTTGGCTGTGAGTCTCGTTTGATGGTCACAGCTGCTCCTTTAGTCTGTGAGTTTTTATTCAGTGGGCTTATCAGTTTGGTCGAGTGTTGCACTTTGGGATCCAGAGTCTCTTTCTGGTTCTTTTCGTGTGTCTTTCACTGCGGCCGTTGCTCCGCGACGGTTCAAATGGAGGCTTTTGTTGTGGGTGGTTCTGTTTTGGTGTTGGTTCACGAGTGGATGCCGGGGCATGTTAGTCTCCTCGTGACCTACTTTGTGTCGGTGGAGTCTTTGGTTTTTTGGTATCGGTTTGTGGGCTTTCGCTGCGGTTGTCCGTCGCTCCAAAGGGTGCTGCGTTATCGGTCTCGGCTGTGTTTCCGTTGTAGCCGTATGTGGGTCCCATCTTTGGACCAACGTACTTGTTGTCAGATAATATGCCGTCTGTGTATATCTTCGAGCGATGTTGCTACTTCTGGATTGGTAGCGGGAACATCACAATCTTTTCGGGGCTGCCATCCTGATGTTAGCTCGGAACCGGTTCAGTTCTCTCATCGATTAGTGATGCGCTTTTTGTCGTATCCTTCTTTTTCGCCCCTTTTGTCGTTCCCGATCGTCTCTCAGTGTACCCCTCTTGTTTCTGGCTTGTGTCCCGTGTCTCCGTCTTTCCCCTTGCTTAGTACAGACGAGATAGCGATCATTAATGATCGTCTATCTCGTCTTACTAAGAACTCTTTTCCTTCGAGTTCTGGTCGTTTCTCGCCCCTCTCTGCTGCTCACGGTTTGGACTTCGGGGTTACTATTGGAACTTCCGAGTCTAGTGAGACTTTTAGTCGTCCATGTGTGGTCCCTTGCCGTTCTTCGCGTAGAAGAACTAAGGACGGGCCTCGCACTTCTCGCACCATTCGCACACGCTCTATAGCGGCGTCCGAGCAGGTCGTTAGATCTACTCGACACACGTTGTATCACGCTTGAGCAGGTTGGGTTTAGCTCTGGTTTCGTGTCTCTTAGTCTCGTTCTTTGGGTCTATCTTTTTATCGTCGGCTAGATGGCGAACATCCTTATCTGGAACATCCGTGGTGTTGGAAATGATGAGTCTGTGGCTAGGCTCAGACGCATTGTTCGGAAACACTCTGTCCTGTTGGTGGCCCTTCTGGAGCCTATGTTAGGACCGGAAGGGATTACTAAGTCCATTCTCTCTCTTGGTTTTGGTGGTGCCTTAGCCAATGTTTCGGGCAAGATTTGGATCCTGTGGTCCAAAGATATTGTTGCCCATCCTATCTTCAACTCCGACCAGTTACTGTCTGTTGGGTGCTCTCTTCCTTCCCTCTCCTCGTCTTTCCTGTTCTCTGCCGCCTACGCTAAGTGCGACAGATTGGAACGTTTGACCCTCTGGTCAGACGTTCTGGGCCTATCTGCTTTTGGCTTTCCCGTTTCTGTTTTGGGAGGCGACTTCAATGTAGTTGCCAGTCAGGCAGAAAAACTGGGAGGCAATGTGGTTATCCGTTCTTCTGTGGCTGATTTCAATGCATTCATCGTTGAGTCTGGCCTGACAGAAATCTCTTTCGTCGGTTCGGCCTTCACTTGGTGTAACAACCAAGACGGGACGAATTGAATTCTATCTAGGCTTGATAGAGTCTTCGGTTCGGAGAGCTGGTTCAGCCTTCCTTTCGAGTTCTCTGTTTCTCATCTTCACCGGACCTTCTCTGACCATGCTCCTATGCTTCTTAGTTGTTCACCCCGTTCGTCTTCGGGTCCTTCGTCCTTTAGGTTTCAGAGCATGTGGAGGTCCCATCACTCGTTCCACCAGGTCATGGAAGACTCCTGGAACCATCCGATTGAAGGCTCGCCTTCTAACGCTTTCTCCTGCAAGCTTAAACGCCTTAAGAACTGCCTCAAATCATGGAATGTTCTTGTGTTCAAGAACATTTTCGACCGTGTCAGAGCGGCCGAAGAGTCTCTTGTTCTAGCAGAGGCTTCTTTTGATGAGGATCCCTCTTTATCTAACAAGGAAGCGTGGGCCCTCGCCCAGCTTTTCTTTTCTTCGGAGCTTCGTATTGGGAACGATTATCTTCGCCAGAAGGCGAGGATCAAGTGGGTGGTCGAGGGCGATTCGAACTCCAAGTTCTTCCACTCCTCCATTCGTAAGAAGAATAGACTTCTAACGATTATTCAGATTCAGCGTCCGGATCTATCATTGGCTTCGACTCCTGAGGAAGTCAAAGAAACTATTCTCTCCCATTTTCAATCCTTTCTTGGCTCTCCCTCGGTTTCGGTGACCGATCCTTCTCTTCTTTACTTCATTCCAAGGTTGATTTTACCTTCGGAGGTCATCGACCTAGCTGCTCCCCCCTCGCCGGAAGAGATTCGCGCCTGCATCTTTTCTCTAAGTAAGGACAGTGCTTGTGGTCCCGATGGTTTCAACGGGGTTTTCTACCGTAGCGTATGGTCGATTATCCAGTCGGATTTTTGCCAGGCTATTCAGTTCTTCTTCTCTGGTGGAGATCTGCCTCTAGGCTGGACCTCTACTAACTTGATCCTTATCCCAAAGTGCGAAAATCCGAGTTCGTGTGCAGATTTTTGTCCTATCAGCTTGTGTAACTTTTCTAACAAGGTTATCTCTAAGATCGTGGCCTCTAGAATAGCTCCCTTTCTCCAGCGCCTTATATCAGCTTCTCAGGCAGGGTTCGTTAAAGGACGTTTGATTACGGACAACGTTCTTTTAGCCCAAGAGCTGGTGTCTCAGATTGACAGGAAAGTCAGGGGTTCAAATGTGGTCGTTAAGCTGGACATGGCAAAAGCTTACGATCGCATGTCCTGGTTTTTCAACATCAAGGTTCTCCGAGCTTTTGGGTTCCCTGAGGCCATTATAGATGTTATCTGGATGCTTATATCCAACTGTTGGTTCTCTATTCTTATCAATGGTGCGACCAACGGGTTTTTCAAGGCTGGAAGAGGTCTCCGTCAGGGAGATCCTCTCTCACCGACGCTCTTCGTTATCGCTGCAGAGGCTTTCGTTCGTGGATTGCATTCATTGACGATAGCTAATCAGATTCACCGTTTTGGCATCCCCTCCGGTTGCCCGGTCATTTCTTCTTTGTCCTTTGCTGACGATATTATCATTTTTACGAATGGTAATCGTCGTTCTGTTCGTCGTCTCGTCAGCCTCGTTAAGCAGTACGAGAGGAGTTCCGGGCAGCTTGTTAATACTGCCAAAAGTTGCTTCGTCCCGTCGAAAGACCTTTCCACGGTCAGATCTTCTTGGATCGAAACCTTCACTGGTTTCAGGAAGGCTTGCCTTCCTCTACCGTACCTTGGTATCGTTCTGTACAGAGGCCGTAAGTTGAACACCATTTTCGACCCCCTCGTCGATAAAGCCAGGGGGAAGATCATTAGGTGGAATGCAACCCTTCTCTCTCAGGCAGGAAGACTAACTCTCTTAAAGTCGGTGCTAGACTCTGTAGGATCGCACGTCTTTGCTGCCATGACTCCTACCTCTGCTTTCTTCAGATCTTTCCGTTCGTTGGCCTCGCCTTTTTTCTGGGGGAAAAAGGACAATTCTAATCGTCACCATTGGATCTCTTGGGATATTATCTGCCGCCCTAGAAGCGAGGGGGGGTTAGGTCTCAGGAACCCAAAGGATACCTGTATAGCTTTTGCTTGTAAACTGTGGGCTAGGTTTGAAGCAAACGATTCATTATGGGCATTGTTTCTTCACGCAAAGTACCGTAGGCTTCAGGCGGATAGCTATACTGGGGTTCCATCCTATGCTAGTGAGACGTGGAAACGGATGCAGTCCGTGAAGGCCTTTTCTGATTCACATGGTGGAGGGTTGGATTGGGATGGTAGTCCCTTCTCGATCCATGCAGCTTGGAATTTAGCTAGGTCGTCTTCGCCTCAGCTTCTTTCCTTCTCTTTCATATGGGATTCCCGTATTCCTCCGAAGGTTTCTCTTTTTATGTGGCGGACACTCCACGAGGGGTTACCAATAGATGAGAACCTCCAGAGGATTGGCATTCCTTTAGCTTCCCGTTACAGGTGTTGTGGATCTGGGGCCTCGGAATCCATTTCTCATCTGTTTTTCTTGGGCTTCGCTGCCAACTCTGTTTGGAATTACTTCGGGAACCTAGCTGGTATCCGATGTAATGCGTCTTCTCTTGCTGAAAGACTGAGTATCTGGTGGGCCGGAATCTCAAGAAAATCCCTGCGTTCGATCCTTTTCCGTCTTCTACCTTGTCTTATCTGCTGGCATATTTGGTGCGCGCGGAATAAGGCAATGTATGATGAGGTGCCTATGGACCCCTCAAATATCATCCGGAAGGTTAGGAATGATGTATTCCTTGCCTTCCGGGGTAGACCGTTTAGAGGTTCTCTCGGATCTCACTCGCGGAGGCTTACCATTACCTTTGATATATCATCGGTTACAGCAATCTCCAGAGCGGGAATCGGTTGAAATGTTGTTTCCTTTGGTTAACGGGTTCCGCTCCGTTAGCCTTACCACACCTCCCCCCCCCTTTGTGTCTTATTTCGTTTGCTAGTATTGCAGGGGCTTGGTTTTCAGGTTGTCGCTGCTCAGGATATAGGAGTTACGGAATGGTTTTTACGCTTAGTTTGGTAGCTTGTTGTCGGACTAGTTCTTTTGCTTTCCTTCGCAGAGGATGAAGCTTCCAGTTTTCACCCCTACACAGATGTGGCCCTACCAGTCGAGCGAGTACCCTATGAGCTTAGTGGGCTGTTTCAGAGCTGGAAATTGAGCTTGGAGCATTTAGGATTTGGTTTTCTCTCACTCGGCTATCAGGATGCACCGACCTTTGGTTCACCATTTTGGCTCTCGATCCATCTCTTGTGGCTGCTTGTTCTGGTTCAGGGGTAGTTGATATATGCTATGGAGCTTCTTGAGTTTTTATTCCCATGTATTAGTATATTTTTGGTTTGACTGACTATTGTTTGTGTAGAAGTAGATATACTTTATTATCGGGTGGTGGCCTTGCCGGAACTCGATCTAAAGTACGATGGCAGTGGTTTTTCCGAAGCTCATCTATCTACTTTATATACAAACACATAGTCAAAGTCCGAGTACTAGATATATTATGGTCACCTGTCAGGCATGTTGGCAGTTCTATGGATTTTTTGATCCTTTATATATATATACTAAAAAAAATTAATAAAATTATTCGGCCATTTGAATATTAACAAAATTTTTGTTTATAGAAAAAAAATTTTGCTTTCAAAAATAATAATAATTTGCAACCGTAAAACATATTTTTTTAATGAAGATCTTATTTTAAACCAATTTTTTTTTAAGGAAAACTGCTCTGCTGGGCTTCACTGTGCAGCCCATGTATGGGCTGCTGCACAGCCTGTTTGGGCTGCACCGTAACCCATTCTGGGCTACACTGCAGCCCATGCTGGGCTGCTGCGTGCAGCCCAGTCACGGGCTGCATGGCAGCCCGTTCTGGGCTGCCGCATGCAGCCCAGATACGGGCTGGTGCAGTCCATTCTGGGCTGCACTACAGCCCGTTTTGGGCTGCACTGTAGCCTGAACGTGGCTGCACACTGCAGCCCGCACGCGGGCTGCACTGCAGCCCAAACGCAGGCTGCTGTGCAACCCACCCCAGGGCTGCTGTGCAGCCTGCGCCTGGGCTGCATGTGCAGCCCAGTTCTGGGTGCACAGTGCAGCCTAGCTATATAGGACTGCACAGCAGTCCTCCCCTTGGTGAAACTTTCAGCAAATTTTTTTTCTCTTTATTTTCAATGGAATCGAAGTTTAACAAAGACATGTAGGTTTGTTCACCAAGGTTTATTAATGTACTTCTCTTTGAAGCAATTAAGCAAGCATTTCGCATGCATCAAAATTACATACCTACAATAACCTTCACTACATAACATTTTCTTTCAACCAATTTGCAATAAATTCAATTAGGTAAAGATTAACCACAAAAGGAGAGGAGCCAGTATATAACTATGAATTTTTTTTGACCTTCTCTCCTACATGCATACCCAAATCAACCAAAAAGAGGAGAAAGATTGAAACTTCACTCACCTCCAATGCCAAAAATGCTATTTTGAAGCCCTATAACAGCTTGCTTTTGATTGTAATCCTCTTCCTTTCCAATTCAAACAAAAATAAAAAAAAACCTAAATAACAACTCATAGAAAGACAAAGAAGAAGATGAAATAAGATTAGATTTAGGGATACTTACTGAATTGGGAACCTTCCATTATCTTCAATTTGATATAAAAACTTGTTTGAATAACAAAGATTAAGGATGAGAGATTTTTTTTTTCTTTACTGCGTTGTGATGTTTTTGGTTTCAGCGTACGGTGAAAAATAGTACAAAATCATACTGAATGAGAATGAGAAATGGGAGATAAGTGAGAAGGAATTTTATATTTAGCCCCTTCTCTAGATTCTTCTATTAAAAATATCCTTTTCCCCTTTCTTTTTAAATTTTCTTTTTATTTTCCTTATGCATCTTAATAATTATACTTCGTCTCATTAGGAGATATTTTTGTTTTCCCCCCTCTTAAATTTGGTTTCTAGAGTATTCCTACAAAATCTCTTTATAAAATGCATACTTATCTTTTATTTTTATTTTGTTTATATTTTTTTTTCTTTAATATAAAAGTTCTTTCTCTTTTTTTTTCTTTTCTTTTTAAAATGCACACTTGAAAACTAACACACACATAAAAATGTTGTGTTATTTAAATTTCTCATACATAAAGGCAAAACTTCGTTATGTAATCATGAAAAAAAATCTTTTTTTCTTTTAAAATTGTTACTTAGTCAAAACAAGAAACTTTATCATTGTTACAACAAAACATGCAACATTTTACATCAACTACATACGCCTAATAATTCATAAAACATGCATTTTCCTCTTATCCCAAAAATATATGGTTTGCTTTTATCTATATATTTATTTATTATTATATTTATTTTTCCTCTAAATTACCAAATCAATTATTTGATTCCCAATTCAGTATCCCTAAGAAAGTGGGTTGTTACAGACTTCCCCCTTACAAAAATTGCGTCCTCGCAATTTCTACATAAGGTATACATCTATAACAAAATTATAGATTTAACTCAAAATAATAGGACATACCTTACTCAAGCGCCAAATAATTTAGGATAATGCCTCTGCATCGACTCTTGTGTTTCCCAAGTGCAGTCCTTTGGATTACTCGACCACTGCACCTTGACAAAAGGAACCACTTTACTACGAAGCTTCTTCGTCTCAGAGGCAATAATACGAATAGGCTCTCGAGTAAATGTCATGTTAGGAGCGATCTCAGTCTGCTGCAACTGCTTCGTCTCTATGACCTCTTCGGAGTCCCTTAAACACTTCCTCAAGTGAGACACATGGAAGACGTTGTGCACACTCGATAAGTGTTCAGGTATGGAGACTCTATAGGCAAGTTTTCCAATTCGCTCCACAGTAGGATAAGGGCCAATAAATCTCAGAGAAACCTTACCAGTCTTACTGAACCTCATTACTCCTTTTAAAGGAGTAACCTTCACGAACACATGATCCCCAACACTGAACTCTAAGTTCTTTCTTCGTCGATCTGCATAGGACTTCTGTCTATCTTGTGCTTCTTTCATCCTTCTTCTAATTAGGTCCACCTTCTCAGAAGCTTCACGCACAGTGTCGGGACCAAGCACCAACCTATCCCCAGTCTCAAGCCAGCATGAAGGAGATCTATAGGGTCTTCCATACAATGCTTCAAAAGGATCCATGCCTATACCGGACTGAAAGTATTGTTATATGCAAACTCGACCAAATATAGGTGGTCCTCCCAAGACCCGCCAATCAAGGATACAAGAACGCAACAAATCCTCCAATATCTTGTTAACCCACTCAGTTTGCCCATCGGACTGAGGATGATATGCTGAGCTGATATTCAACTTCGTCCCCAAAGTAGACTGCATGCTTCTCCAAAATCCACTAATAAATAGTGGATCCCTATCACAAACTATAGCACTAGGTACACCATGGAGACGAACAACTTCCTTCACATATAGCTTTGCCAAATAAGGAGCGGTTCTTTTTGTCTTGACATGGATAAAATGGGCAGATTTAGTCAAACGATCCACTACTACCCATATGCTATCATGCCCTTGCTTTGATCTCGGCAATCCATCAATGAAGTCCATGGATACCTAAACAAAGCATTTATATTTACAGCATTACGCCGAAGGATCTAAGTATAAATAAACAATTTAGAATCTTAATTCACTTATACCTGATCCCATTTCCATAGCGGAATCTCCAATGGCTGAAGAAGACCGCTAGGCTTTTGGTGCTCGCACTTCACCAATTGGCAGGTAATACAATTCTTCACATACTCGCCTATGTCGCGCTTCATTCCTTCCCAGTAATATAGACGTTTCATGTCCATATACATCTTACTGCCACCTGGGTGAATGGTATATCGCGAACAATGGCAATCACTCATCACCTCATGCCTAAGACCTGCAACATTAGGTACAAAGATCCTGCCCTTCTTCCTTAAACAACCCTGAGCATCCAACTCAAATCCTTTCAAATCATCAGCATCATCTCCATTCTTCAGCCGATGAATACGCTCTAAAGCAGTAGGATCTTCCGTCTGAGCATGAGAAATCCTATCCATTAGGCTCGGTCTCATAACCATATTGGCCAACATCCTTCCAGAGCTATGAGTGGGCATATTACAATAGATTCCACTTGAAGCCAACACCTCCAAGTCTTGCCATTGAGCTATCATCATTGACACAACTGTTTGATGCTTACGGCTGAGAGCATCTGCTACACGATTACCTTTCCCAGGTGTATACTGAATATCAAAATCGTATGCTGCCAAAAACTCTAACCATCTTTGCTGGCGCATATTCAGCTCTTTTTGAGTAAAGAGGTATTTCAAAGACTTATGGTCAGTATAAAGGACAAGCCTCTCACCCATAAGATAATGTCGCCATAGCTTCAAAGCAAAAACTACAGCTGCTAGCTCTAAAACATGAACAACATATCTAACCTCATTGGGTCTTAATTGTCTAGAAGCATAAGCTGCGACTCGTCCTTTTTGCATAAGCACAACACCCAATCCAGACCCACAAGCATCCGTATACACCACAAGAACTTGATTACCTTCTGGAATCACCAAAACTGGTGCATTAGTGAGCATCTCCTTCAACTTAGAGAAAGCTTCTTCACACTTATCTGTCCACTCAAACTTTACACCATTCTTCGTTAGCCTTGTCAAAGGAGTGACAATCTTCGAAAAATCCTTAACAAAGCGACAATAATACCTTGCAAGACCGAGGAAGCTTCGAATCTCTGTAACAGTCTCCGGCCTTTTCCAATTCTGAATTGCTTCTATCTTAGAAGGATCCACAGCTAGACCAGCTTCGGATATAATATGGCCCAGAACTTTACCTCCTTCTGCCAAAAGTGGCATTTGGAAAACTTTGCTTTCAGCTTATGTTCCCTCAAAGTCTCCAAAACAATTCTCAAATGACCCTCATGCTCTTGCTCAGATTTGGAATATACATCATCAATGAAGGCCAAGACAAATCTATCAAGATAGCTTCTGAACACTCTATTCATCAGGTCTACAAAATATGCAGGAGCATTCGTAAGTCCAAACGACATTACCAACCATTCATAAGAGCATATCGAGTGCGAAAGGCAGTGAGAGGGATGCTGTCTTCCGCTACTCGCAACTGATGAAATCCAGTGGCTAAGTCAAGCTGGGAAAAGACTTTTGCTCCGCTTAACTGATCAAAAAGATCATCAGTATGAGGTAGTGGATACTTATTCTTTACCGTCAGCTCATTAAGCTTCCTATAATCAATGCATAAGCGGAGAGAGCCGTCATCCTTCTTTACAAAGACTGTAGCGGCTCCCCAAGGAGAGCTACTCGATCGGATGAACTGCTTCCCTTCCAACTCAGTCAACTGCTTCCGAAGCTCCTCCATCTCAACACGAGGCATACGATTACGAGGTCTACTGACTGGTTGGGATCCAGGGATAAGATCTATGCGAAACTCCACAGCCCTCTTAGGCGGTAAGCCTGTAATAGGCTCAAACACATCACCAAAATCCCTGACAATAGGAACTCTAGCTATCTCATCATCTTCTCGCGACTCAATGGAATAGAGAGAACCATGAGCATTAGGGCCTTGCATATCAAGTGTTATATGAGCAAGCCCTTTGAAAGAGGGGTGTTTCAAAGTAACAACTCTGTCTAAGCAAGAAAGATGAGCCTCATATCGTTCTAACCAATCCATCCCTAAAATAATATCAAAGGCAAGACACTCAAATACATGCAAGTCACAAGAGAAAAGAAGTCCTCCTAAGAATAGCTCAAGGTTCTTGCACAACATTCCAAGCGTTGCGGACCCGCCAATGGGATTCGCAACCCTTAGAGACGTGACAAGATAAACTACATCCAAAGCATATCTATCAACTAAATCTTTAGATATAAAGGAGTGTGATGCACCGGTGTCAAAAAGTATGCAAATAAAAGTATCTCTAAATGGGATTGTACCTTCCATTACTTGTTTTCCTTTCCTTTGGCTTGGACCCGGATCTCTCTCCATAACATGAAGCTTAGCTGCTTGCTTTTTCTTTGAGAGTTGCGGACATTCGTTTCTTAGATGACCAATCTGGTGACACTCATAGCACTCCCTTTGAGGACAGACATTAGCAAAATGCCCCTTTGCTCCACACTTATAGCACTCTACTCCACCTTTAGCTTGCTTTTGTGAGCCTGAAGCTTGACCCTTCTTTTGCTTCTTTTGGGAATTTTGCTTCTTCTTAGAGAAAAATGGAGCTTTCCTTTTAGATGCATCATCATCTCTTTCACGATATAGGTCCTCGTACCTCAAAGCCAGATCAACAATCTCATCAAAAGTAGAACGAAGCTGAGTCAAAAGCTGTTCCCTCAGCTTCCTACGAAGACCATCTACAAATTTCTGATTCTTTTTGAACTGGGTGTTGATCAAGTCTGCACCATACTTAGAGAGGGAATTGAAGGTATTGACGTACTCCTGAACTGACATATCCCTCTGCTTAAGCTCAATAAATCTACGAGTAAGGATAGCCTTCTCTGCCTCTGGAATGAACCTCAACTCAAATCGTTCCCTAAATCTTTCCTATGTAAGCTCTTCCTCTCCCATCTCAACATTCATAATGTCAAACCAATTAGCGGCATTGCCTTGGAGGAAGCTAGAAGCAATCTCGACCTCTTGACGGTCAGTCACACCCATATGCCCAAAAACACGCTCACAGGTCTTAAGCCAGGCCTAAACTTCAACAACACCTTCTTTCCCAAGGAAAGGCTTCCCTCCAAGGCTCTTAAAGTCCTTACACATACGAGCGAAATCAGCTCTAGGAGCAGCATTACGAGCGGGTGCGGCTTGAGGCATGTTCCACATCAACTCCAACCACTGCTCCATCGTCAAACGAGGAGGTCTTCCAGCCATCTTTCTCACTAATCTGCATATAGTGAGATATATCATTAAGCTGGAATCAAAACAATACTCACACTAAAACGCTAAAAGATTGGGGTTTCGGTTCAGGTATGTACAGCTATTATTATATGATGGGAGTGATACTGTAAAATAAACAGACATGTATGATGCTTCTACTATCTTGTGCTAACCCATGTTCTAAATATACTTTGTACTATGTCAAACCTAGGCTCTGATACCAACAATGTAACGCCTGGCCCCTAGACCCATGCTAACCAAGAGCAACACTAAGTATTACTGTCGGAAAGCACAGAGAATGGGACTCGATAGGGCTAAAAGTTGTACTCATTCCCTTGAACGAACACTGACACGAGAATTTTTAAAATTTCTCAACTTACCATTCGTGCTCAGTATAAGTTCAAAGGAATGGTACAAGAAAATTTCCCAAGATACATAGTACAAAATATAATAGCATCAAGCGTAGCACAATAATAACAGCATAATACATAATACATGTCATAATAGAGATGTCCAAATACATAGTCCATCATACATAATATCACTTCCCAAAATACATAATAGTGTACATACCATAATACTACACGCTACTGATAGTCTGAAGCTGCATAGTCCAAAACCCCAGAACGTGGAAAAGGATAAAAGTGACGCTGCAGTCCACGCAAACCTAACCTGCCAACAATCCTCAGCCTGACCTGAGGATTGTTTTAACAAAACAAATCACATGGGTCAGACTATGTCTAGTGTGAGTGAAGTAAGTATCCATGGACATCAAATAATTTAACAAAGAAATAAAGGTGCCACATGTATAAGTCAACATGAGGCGTATGAATGTTACAATATATGAACAATTTAGCATAGTCATCGCATTAATATGCCATAATCTCAGGCATCGGTATTGTATGTAAAGCAATACAATACCAAACAATTATCATATGTAAAGCAATATGATAATATATAAAAGAGTAAGATTAAAAGGCACGGGTATTGTATGTAAAGCAATACAATACCAAGCAATTATCATATGTAAAGCAATATGATAATATAAAAAGTAAGATTAAAAGGCGCAGGTATTGTATGTAAAGCAATACAATACCAAAACAATCATCATATATAAAACAATATGATAATATAATACTGGGTTTCCAAATTAACTTAGGTAATATGCCAACCTTATTCAAGTAAATAAGAGGGTAATAAAGAATTATGGGAACTACGGGACAAACACAATATGACTCATAACAGATACCAAATAAACAGATGCTAGTATTGTAAAATCACAGTGGTAGAGCTCGGGCGCGCACAGAGACATCAGCACCGTAACCTACTCATAATGTCATAACGACACCTGGCGATCAACCCAGGATACCTAAGACGGTCTAAGGCGAAGGCCGTATGCTACCCGTTCACGGCACTACACGTGGCACACCCACGTCTCCATCTGATGTAGTCCGTGACCCGCCGATCGGGAATCCCGATCAAAACAACAAAATTGCCCAATGTAGCAGACCGTTTGACCTTTGGTGGTAAGTGGGCGAAATTTATAACCACCGTGATTCAGGTAGCGAACCTGAATCAGGTCGACCAAGATGGAGTTTTGGCCCATTGGTACAACAGAGTCCAATCTATCCCAATCCCAAAATTAAAAGTATTTTTAATATAATATTTTGTAAATTCATGCCTTAAAAATTCATAGTGTTTATAACATCAAAACACTATATAAAACCAATCATGGCAACATTCATGCAAGTAAGTTTTATAAAACCCAGTATATTTTGCAGAAAGGTTAACAACGCATGTCCATAGATGGTTACACTTCCGTTTCGCTCTAATACACAAGTACCCCATAATATTTATGTATCATAGCGAAACATAAACATTGTTTAGCATGTTTAACTTGTTTGGAATTAATAAAATTATTCGGCCATTTATATATTAACAAAATTTTCGTTTATAGAAAAAAAAATTGCTTTCAAAAAAAAAAAAATTGCAACCGTAAAACATACAATTACTTTTTTTTAATGAAGATCTTATTTTAAGCCTTTTTTTTATTTTTTTTAGGAAAACTGCTGGGCTGCACTGTGCAGCCCATGTATGGGCTGCTGCACAGCTTGTTTGGGCTGCACCGTAGCCCATTCTGGGCTGCACTGCAGCCCATGCTGGGCTGCTGCATGCAGCCCAGTCACGGGCTGCCTGGCAGCCCGTTCTGGGCTGCCGCATGCAACCCAGATACTGGCTGGTGCAGCCCGTTCTGGGCTGCACTGCAGCCCGAACGTGGCTGCACACTGCAGCCCGCACGCGGGCTGCATGGCAGCCCAAACGCAGGCTGCTGTGCAGCCCACCCAGGGCTGCTGTGCAGCCTGCGCCTGGGTTGCCTGTGCAGCCCAGTTCTAGGTGCACAGTGCAGCCTAGCTGCACAGGACTGCACAGCAGTCCTCCCCCACCCCTTGCTGAAACTTTCAGCAAATTTTTTTTCCTTTATTTTCAATGGAATCGAAGTTTAACAAAGATATGTAGGTTTGTTCATCAAGGTTTATTAATGTACTTCTCTTTGAAGCAATTAAGCAAGCATTTCACACGCATCAAAATTACATACCTATAATAACCTTCACTACAAAACATTTTCTTTCAACCAATTTGCAACAAATTCAATTAGGTAAAGATTAACCACAAAAGGGGAGGAGCCAATATATAACTACAAAAAGGTTTTGACCTTTTCTCCTACATGCATACCCAAATCAACCAAAAAGAGGAGAAAGATTGAAACTTCACTCACCTCCAACGCCAAAAATGCTATTTTGAAGCCCTATAACAGCTTGCTTTTGATTGCAATCCTCTTCCTTTCTAATTCAAACAAAAATAAAAAAAAAACCCTAAATAACAATTCATAGAAAGACAAAGAAGATGAAATAAGATTAGATTTAGGGATACTTACTGAATTGGGAACCTTCTGTTATCTTCAATTTGATATAAAAACTTGCTTGAATAGCAAAGATTAAGGATGAGAGAAAGATTTTTTTTCTTTACTATGTTGTGATGTTTCTGGTTTCAGCGTACGGTAAAAAACAGTACAAAATAGTAGTGAATGGGAATGAGAAATGGGAGATAAGTGAGAAGGAATTTTATATTTAGCCCCTTCTCTAGATTCTTCTATTAAAAATATCCTTTTTCCCCTTTCCTTTTATTTTCCTTATGCAACTTAATCATTATACTTTGTCTCATTAGGAGATATTTTTGTTTTCCCTCCTTTTAAATTTGGTTTCTAGAGTATTCCTACCAAATCTCTTTATAAAATGCATACTTATCTTTTATTTTTATTTTGTTTATATTTTTTTTCTTTAATATAAAAGTTCTTTTTCTTTTTTTTCTCTTTTTCAAATGCACACTTGAAAACTAACACACACATAAAAATGTTGTGTTATTTAAATTTCTCATACATAAAGGCAAAACTTCGTTATGTAATCATGAAAAAAAAATCTTTTTTTTCTTTTAAAATTGTTACTTAGTCAAAACAAGAAAATTTATCATTGTTACAACAAAACGTGCAACATTTTACATCAACTACATACGCCCAATAATTCATAAAACATGCATTTTCCTCTCATCCCAAAAATATATGTTTTGCTTTTATCTATTTATTTATTTATTATTATATTTATTTTTCCTCTAAATTACCAAATCAATTAGTTGATTCCCAATTCAATATCCCTAAGAAAGTGGGTTGTTACAATTATAATATTGTTATGTTGCATAAATCACATATGCAAGTTTATATGAATACATGTGTTTGAATATGAATCATGTTATGCAAGTTTGTGGTTACTGCCTATGCAAGATTACACCTTTAGATGTAGATCTATGACATACATGATTTATGCAAGTTTGTGACCATTATCCCAACAAGTTCACACCTTTAGATTTGGGTCTATGACATATGTAGTTTTATGCAAGTTGTAACTTTGGCCTATGCAAGTTTTAGATGTAGAACATCATTCACACATGCAAGTTCACCCCTTATGTTTAGATCTAGTTTTAATTATATGTATGTTGTGATGTTTTCTCTTTATTTCATGAGTTAGACTATTCGAGTCTAACATATATTTTACGTTAAACGAATAAACGTACAACGTGGGGTAAAAAGGGATAATATTAAAAGATTTAATTGGCATATATGCCTTAAAAGGCATACAATAAATTTGTGATGGAAATTAGTATGATTTTACGTACCATAAATAGATGGACATAATTGAGTCAATTATGGCCATAGTTAAATTTGGAATTAATTGATAATTTGAATAGGGAAAGTAATTCAAATTGGGTTAATTAGGAGTAATTAATCGTCTAAGACACGAGGTTAGGCTCTTTTGTGGTGTAAGACTGCCCGGACCTGCCCGACAAATCCATCTGCCACAAATGTCAGTCTAATGTGGGAGGTCTTAGGCATAAATTAAATATGTAACATTTGTAATGACACGAGGTTAGGCTCGTTTGTGGCGTAAAAATGCCCGGACCCGCCCGACAAATCCAGCTGCCACAAATGCCAGTCTAATGTGAGAGGTCTTTATGAGGTTACGGTCTTAATGAATTAAGAAACACTTAACCAGATAAACATGTAGTGGGACATGAGGGGGTTAAGTGGGTGCCTTGGGTGGCATGTGGAATCTAGTGGGTGCCTTGGGTGGCATTGAAGTACGATTAGAAATACTTAATAAAAATTGAAACATGTAAGTGAACAAGAATAAGAAGTGGGTTAAGTGGGAAATACTAGAGGGGCCCAAGCTTAGGTGGATAGCTTGTGTCAAGTCATGGGGGCCCATTTCAACCAGTAACCCATACGTATCATTATGGGCTCGACCCAAGTCGAGGACGGGACACGCATACTGGGCTTGACTGTAAGAGGCCAAACAGGGTCAGCGGTGGCAACGCAAGTCCAACGGGTTCATATGCGTGTGTGGACTCGGGCTGGTGGGTAAGACATTGTTGCATCGTGTAGGTATAAGCCATGCATTATTTGTGGTATCGGGTTGCCACTTTGGGGAGTGATACACCCCACTGTGGGGCCAACACGGGTATCTACGAGTTAGGGAGCCGATCGAATGGGAAGGTAGTGGGTACGACTAGTGGAGATAGGAGCAGGCGGCACCTATGACAGCAGCTAGGAGTACAGCTACCATATTATGAATATTGTAATTAGAATGGGGAGGGTAGTGGGTACCACTAGTGGAGATAGGAGCAGGCGGCACCTATGACAGCAGCTAGGGGTACACGAAACTACCATTATTATTATCACTTATGTTCAGTAGGCAGGATCAACCTTAGGGTGACTAGTGGTGGTGCAGTATACTAGTGGTGGTGCAGTATAGCAATTATCTCATAGTGTTGGTGTAGTTTAGTTATTATCTTACAGTGGGTTAGGTGCGCTTTAACGATATCGATGTTCATCCTGTTTCCACCGTGCCATACTCAGTGGTTCATGGTCATTTCCTGATTTTCCAACTTATACCTTAGCCTAGTTACTTTGGTGATTATATTGTTAAAGTTATCGCACTCGCCAGACTTTATGTCTGACCCCCTTTGTTTCCTCCTCTTTTCTTCCTTTCCCCCCCTCAGGTGCTCAGGTTCGAACTAGCACCAGCGGAGCTTGATTTTGGACAACTGTGCTTCTTGCTTTTAGAAGATTGCTTGGATCGCTAAAGTAAAGTTCAGCCTCTCTTTTATTTATAGCTATTTTGTATTGGGGATTATGTCTTTCAATTTATGTACTTTGATTTAGTCAAGATGGGTATTATGTACTCGGCTCTGGTTTTGATGATGTAATCAAACATATGTATTTTCCGCTGTAATGAAATAAGGTTTTTAATTTTTCAAGTACTGTTTATATCTGTCTTGTTGTTAAGTTTCTGTTCTATACTCACTTAAAACGCTCCATAGAAGTTAATGCATTCCCTTTGTGAGTGACATTAATGGACATGGGATGTTACACGTGGTATCAGAGCTGAAGGTTACCAGAACAGATATGAATTTTGAAAAGTTGTTTTTCAAAAACAATTTTATGAAGAAGTACCTTCAAAAGTATGTTTTAAGGAAAGTATTTTCAAGAAAATTTTAGAAAGCATAACCCCAAGAGCCATATATCTTATCTTTAGTATGTCCTCTCGTTAGTACCTTTGACCTTTAGGTAGTGTAGTCCTATGGTTGAAACATGTGTTTGAGACATGCTATGTATGATGGATGCATTTGGATGCAAGTGTTTGCTAGTGGTTGCTCGTGGATGTATATACACACACTTTAGGCACTAGATCGGCTTAGTCACTTCATATTGCATATTGCATATAAATGTGTGTACATATTTAAGTAATGGATGTATAATGGTTGTACCATCATTTGGATGTTGCATTTTGGTGAATGGTTGTGCACGAATGTAGAGATAATATGTATCGATAGGATTCTTTCGCATACATAATGGACGCATGGCACTATCATGGTTTGCATTAAGGAGGTCAACTGAATCAGTAGACCGCCTGATTTTGCATTAGATAAGGAGAACATACACACACTTCTTGCACATGTTCATACAGCATTAGAAAATTTTAAGGACAATGGATGCCTGTGTTTGATGGTTGAGTAGATGGTCGTTTGGATGGTAGGATACGTTTTTCTTGACTTAGAGATTTCGAGGACGAAATCTTTTAAGTAGGCGAGAATGTAACACCCTGAATTTTTGAATAATCGAATCAACTAAATTAAAGAATTAAGGGAAACGGGTTGCGCCATTGTGTTCGTCTCGGAATTCTGGTTGAGAGAGAGTCCGAGTTTGCATAAATTGGATTCCGTATGAAAAAGATATCTTTAAATTAAATATTGCAGCAAAACATGAAAAAAAAAATGAGAAAAGAATAAATGTTTAGCAGGTTCAATTGATTTTAATGATATGAGTGTTATATATCAGAAAAATTACCAACTATTTGTTTTTAAACCATTTCAATATTAACATAATGGTAGAAAGAGTACCATGTTGTGCCCGGACTTCAAACAGTTTAGCTTTAACCATGTTAATGGTCTCACTTTATTGGTTGATAGAGAATCAAAGTTGACTTACCAATAAAGAACGAAATGCTATAATTCTTACATATGATTTATTAATTTATTCAGAAGGAATTCGTCGAGATTGTACACTTTTTTTCTAAGCAAAAGACTTAGTAGCTCATTTGGTTGGAACACGTGACTTGCATACAAAGGGTACAGAGTTCGATCCCCGCCAGCGCCATATTTTTGTTTTAGGGGAGTGGCTTAAAATGGCTTAGTGTGAATATAGTTCAAAAAGTGGTTTAGCGTGAAAATGGGTAATTGGGAAGATTGATAAAAAGGAAAAATATATAGAATATATATATATATATATACATATATATATATATAACCACCGGATTTGTTAGAACTACCGCAGCTACCGCTGGAGGTGGGGCACTTCCTTATCCTTCGACAGGTGTTATAGCTTCGACAGATCTATGAAACCATGTAGGAATGGGAACACTCTCCGGAAAGTTGGGAGCCCCTGACATGCTGAAAAGAAAGAGACAAGGATTCAAAAAGGAACCAAAGGAATATTATAATTTACTAGAAGGGATATTTCTCAAAAACAAGTTTTACTTGAAAATACTTTACTTTTGAAAACACTTTTTCAAAAAATCTTTCTATGATCTTGTAACCTTTATCTCTGATACCAAATGAAATACCCGACAGCCCTTAACGTAACCCGTATGAGGACACGTTAATATTTATGAAGTGCTTAGGTATAACTAACAACATAGAAGCTAAAATTCACAAGATAAAAATATAGAACACAACATAAACGTTAAAACATTTTTAAATAAGTAAGTAAAATCACAGTATTGATTACATTTCAAAATACCTGATAGTCATCATCATAAATCAACCATACTATCGTGTCCAAAATATCATAGTACAAAGTAAAACCATAAAAACCATCCCACTCATATGTCAATACAATGATCAAAAGACAAGAAGTGAACCAATACATGAGTCTAAACAAAGTCTGAATCCAATATGAACTGAATAATCAAGAATCACTGCTGATACCCTCCACCCTGCGAACCTTGGGGGGAGGGGTGAAAGGAAGAGAGAAGGAGAAAAAAAACTAGGTCAGACATACGTCTAATGAAATCTAGTGATTTCTCTAATGAGTTCTCGTAATTTCAAGCATGAGCATAAGTTAAGGAAGAATTTAGACAGATGAACAGTTCTAAGAGCAATAGACATAAATGCATAAATGAAATAGCAGGAAAGATAAACACAAATAAAGATAGGCTTCTCATTCATATCTGAGATTGCTGCACATAAAGTGTTTTACCTAAATTTTTACCCATCAATTGGCTATTTACCCACAATGTGACAACTTATGCTAATTATGGAATTCAGGGTTATCAATCCCAAACCCATCAACTAAAAGGACATAACGGTTAATCATAGGTGTTACAATGACTTATCTTCCCCAATTGGTATGATGCACGCTCATTGTTCTGCCGAAACACTTCCGTATACACCTCATTTGGACTTCTTATTACCTAGTTCAATAAAGCATTCTCTCGCCTCTATCTAATGTGAGACCCCCATGATAATAATAGGGATCCCGACTGGTACGCGTCCCCAATTAAATATGAAATTGACACAAGTCACCCTTAGACTTGGCCACATTCATTATTTTACTAGACCGCTTATCTTCCTCAATTAGCCCCACGCTGTCGGAACAGACCTAATCTACGAGCCACTTATCTTCCCCAATCAACCCCATGCTGCATGAACATACAATCTCTATCTTAGCTTATTAATTTTATCAATTTAACTTAACACAATTTAAGTTTATTAATAAGCCCAATATAACCTTATGTTATATCCCTAGGTTGTATTAGCATTTCTAATTAATGTTATCTTTTTTACAACCCATTCCCGCATTACTTAATGTCCAATTAAGTTCAATCTTTTGCAGTTCATATGTTTGCATGTTCCCCAGTTACATATTAAGGTTTATCCCCAATTTACAGTCCAATACCGATTAAAATATTTAATCAGTTCTAACATACCCTAGCACGTACAATTCCCGACCTGGTTCAACCCACCCGCCTACCTAGATCGAACAGGGGTTGATTTACCTTGGCATGGGTCGACATAAGTGTTGATCCAAGTGGGATGGGTTGCCCAGTGACCGTTTTTTTCACATACATTCTTATATAATATTCTAAATTCTTCTTTAATTCATAACTAATTTATTTTAACTTTGATTTTAGCAAACCATATGTCCATTTTCATTAAAAAATTACAACAGACCCAATGGTGCTAGTCCCGTTATCCAATTGTGAATATTATTCTAATTAACATTTTACATTTAGTTATTTTTTGTTAAAATTCAGAGTGTTACAAAAAATCACTAAACTGGAAGAGCACAACAAAGACGAAATCAGAAAAGATGCTTGCCAAAACCCTAAGCATGGATAGTTCCTACCAGCTGATCACCAGCTGAATTAACCACTCTAAAACCTTTTCCAGCATCTCGTTACCAGAACCGTGCTCTAAATCCATATCAAGAAAACAACATAACCTTAAAAAATCTCAACTAACTCCCTCTCTCGATTGTAAACCTAGAAAGATAGATACTCCATGTGCTAGGGAGGTGAAAGCAGCATTTAGGTTGCTGGTAAAAGGCTTACCTCTGAAGGAAGGAGAAAGGTCAGCAGACCCTCGACTAACAATAACACTCGAAACCATTGACGATTCATCAAAAATCATCTTATTATGATCAAACCAAATATGCCAACAGATGAAACAAGGAATAAGACGGAGGATGATGGAACGGAGACTTGGTAGAAGCCCTGGCCTACTAGGAATGTAGGGACCCCAAAAGGAAAGGAGGCGATCACATGGAATCGATCAAAGCCTCAAAATGAGCCCATACCATGAGTGCAAACTCGTTATCCCAGAGAAAATGCAAAAGAGATTCTACTGATCCCTCCCCGCAATAGTGATAATGTGATACAAGCGGAATGCCAATCCTTATGATGTTGTCATCCAACGAAATACGTCCGAGAAGAACTTTCCAATGAATGTGAAAACCTTCAGAGAAATATGCTTGTACGAAATGAAAGTAAAATATGGAATCCTATGCATGGGGACCCACACGGAGTTCCACCCAGCACAAAGAGAAAAAGGACGACTATTTCAGGAGAAACCACGACCGTGCTTGTCAAAGGCAGACTTAATCGACCATATACGTTTCCAAGTCCCACTAGCGTAGGATGGGGTCCTAGTGTAATCAGAAGGAAAAAGGCGCTTGTACTTAGCATGCAGTAAATAGGCCCATAAAGAGTCATTTACCCTGAGATGTGCCCACAACTTACATGCGTAGGATGTACACACATCTTGAGAAGGGGACCAAGACCATCTTCTTGCCTGGAAAGACAAAAGATATCCTAGATAATCCAGTGATGTCTCCTAGAATCGATCCTGTTCCCTAAAAAAAAGAGGAAGCTAACAAATGGTAGGGAAAAAAGAAGGATGTGGTAGGCGTTATGGCTGCAAAGACATGAGAACCAACCGAGTCAAGCACGATTTAATAAGAACCATCCTGCTCGCCTGAGAAAGAATAACAAAGTTCTATATGAAAATCTTTCCTCTTGCTTTGTCGATTATAGGGTCAAAAAGAGAGTTAAGTTTGCGACTGCGATGAAGCTCTACCCCAAGGTAGCTAATTGGAAAGGTGGTTTGACAAAGCCCTAAAAACAAAGAAATCCAAAGGACTTTCTACTGGTCCATGGATTTGGAAGGGACGAAACAACTCTTCGTAGCATTAATCAACTGCGCCAAGCACTATTCGTAGAGATGAAGAAAGAAGAGCAGAGGACAAAAGATTGACGATGAACGTTGGTGAAAATCATAATGTCATCAGAGAAAGAGAGAGAAGAAATGATAGAGAAACCATTTTGAACAACAAAATGTTTAATTTGCCCTGCGATTGTGAGGGTTACCTCAAACCAGGGCCTCTTCCATGATAATAAAAGGCGTAAGGGAAAGAGGGTCACCCTACCGCAAACCCCTTCCAGAAAGAAAGAAACATTTGGCTACTAGGTTGATGAGAACAGGGAACCAACAGTTGGGAATGAGCCCTAGAAAAGATCACTAAGTGGCTCGGGAAACCTAAAAGAATAAAGAACACAAATCATGAAAGACCACGACATACAATCGAAAGCCACAGCCATATCGAGCTTGACAACCATATTAGGCCCATGAACTTTCTTATCAATTTGAGAGATCAGTTCCTGGGTAAGGACAATATTATCAGTGTTCAGACGACCTTTGATAAAGTTTTCCCGAGATGTAGAAATAATACGGTCGGGAAGTGGCACTTGCCTGATTGCCAAGATCTTAGAGATAACCTTGTTTTAAAAGTTGCAATGACTAATCGGGAGAAAATCTGCATTGGACTGGGGATTTTCAAATTTTAGAATAAGCACAAAGTTCGTAGAGGACCTACTTTTGGAGAGAAGTATTGGCTTGCAAGAGCGTGGTCCTGATGAATAATCTCCCTGGTCCTGATGAATGACCTCCCTTACTGTTAAATTTCTTTATGGATTAACAATGGGAATATAGGAAATATATGATATACAACGTATTATATGTATATACTATTAAATTTCTTTATGGATTAACAAAAATGCTACTAATTTACATTTTATAGCTAAATTAAGTTAAAGGCTCTTGATTTTTGTCCTAAAGAACAAAAGCTTCTTTCATACTTGGGGCGGGAGAGGGGGCTGAATGTTACCAAAAATGTTCTCTATGACATATGGTATGAAAGAAGGAGAATAAAGAAAGAGCATCCGCAGAAATAGGAGGAAGCCTTCAATGATTTCGTAGGGATAAGTATTGAAAAAGCTTCAGAACATGCGGAGAAGAGAGAAAAAATTCTCAGAAGAATTAAGCAAAAACAGAACGACTTTTGGAGGAATCAAAGGCACCCTGTCGTATGCTACATTTTTGAAGATAAAAGAGCAAAACACAACTTTTGGAAAAAAATGCCCCTTTGTTAGTCCAAGGGAATATGTCTCTCTATTCTAACAATGCCATAGCCTTAAATCAAAGCTAATGTAGACCCTCCGAACCAAACACAACCTTTGATTTAATCGAAGGGGAGGTTCCGACCACTGAAAACCTAAACAAAGTCACTACTACAGAAGAGGAGCTTTATCTAAAAAAGGTAGCCCTTCAGAGTCTCTATAGCTAAAACCTTCAAAAGCACAATCTTCTCGCCAGAACTAGGTCCATCGTCTAGAAAACTCTCTTTAGGAGACTTGAAGGCTCTGTAGTGGATATCTAATAAACATCTAGAAGGACTTGATCCCTCTTCAAGTTGCTCACCTCTACCTCAGACTGCATTGGGAGAGCAATCCCATAGACCATTAAAGCCCCTTTTAGTATGCCACTGGATCTGCTTCCACGAAAGCTTTAAAATGAGAGCCCTAAGAAGAGGTCAACCTACGCTTATAAATATGACCCCAAAGGTATGTAATCCAAATGGATTTTTTTCAGTCGAAAAATTAAAACAAATTATGGAGTGGAAACCTTAAATCCAAAACTGGTTTGGGGAAATTTCTGAGAAGATCATTATAACGGAAGCCACGTTCATCTTATTGAAAAACATATTTTCAATCAAATTGTGAATGGATTAATTCGAACGCATTTACCCTACCGATTTCGTTGTTCAACAATCAATTTAGCGTGATAATCATTTTTATGGCTAACACTTTAACTGAAAATTGAAAATATTATTTATAACCAAATTCTATATTCTCAACCATTTGAGATTGGAAGTTGTATAACTTTATAGCCCACATATGATGTATATGTTCATATACATGTATGCATAATAACATATGCATGTAAGGATAATGAAGAAGTAATCTAAGTTAATAAATATTAAGAAATGTAAGCCAAAGAGACAGAAAAGTTTACTATCATTGTTAAATCAACATACCTAGTACACATACCCTCCTATTAAAACACAGTATCCTTTCAAAACCATGCTCTTACATACTGTACAAAGCAGGGGGAGTGGGTAGAAATCAAGGGGTGTAGAGGAGGGATTACTAAAAAAAAAATCCATCCATCATTTAATATTTCTCGTTTTCGTATAAGTACATCCTACATTTTTCTCAGTTATTCACACAAGCTCTTCTCTTATTCCTTCTTTTAAGCTTCATTTAAGAATACCAAATTCTATTAAATAAATTAGAAAATGAAAGAAATATCTGTAAGAAGAGAAAGAGGAGTTATTATACCAAAACACCTCAAAACCATCATCAAACTGGTACTCTTCTTTATCTACTAGTTTTTACCACTTACATCTTCATCAAGAGGTTAAGTGCACGTGATTCGAGGGTAGCAAAAACCAAAGTTATTAGGAAAGGAGAACTAGAGAACTTCGGGGAAGAAATACACAAGTCGAGTATGTGATCTAAGAAAAGCTATAGCGAGTTTCATAAACTTACATAGCCAATGAAGGTGGGAAACTAAAATTTAAAATAACACTAAATAGGCATCTGCTTTGATAATGTTTAATAAGGTATATGCTTGTTATGATTTTTTTTATCATTTTTGATTGATAATATGGTTCTTGCATGGAGGATTTAACAAGTCACATTAAGTACACGTCGATAAGCACAAATGAAATCACTTTCCTTTTGCAAACGAAATGGTGTATATGATATGATAAAACTATTTAAAATTTATTTAAAATATTTTAGAAATAATTTTCAAATACTTTAAATTGTTCACATGAAGTTTGAAAAGAATATGAAATTTAAACAAATTTTAGAGCATCACATAATCACAGTTCGCAATTACATGCCCAAAAAGTTAAAACATTATATACGACAAATTATAAATGCAAAACCTTTGAAATAAGATTCTTCAAAGATATTATGATCATCGATTTATGGATCAAAAAGATCAATATTTCGTTGATTAGGTTTTGAAATAAGAGTTATCAAGTTCTGAAAATCATCATAGTTTGCAATACAATTTTTTTGGAAAATGCATTTCTTTAAATTGAGGTTTTTTTTTTGCATGGCAAGCCGGTTTTATAGTGGCCGATCCACTTTTTATTAGAAAAGCAATGGAGAAGTGAAGTTTGCACAAGCACAAAAACTCCATCTGGTTTTAAGTGCCAGAACACTATAACTATAAATAACAGGAGAGAAACTGAGAGTTTCAACCACTATCAAGGACCTAACAGTTAATCCCCAACAAGGGAGGAATAACTGGAGGAATCACAATCAGTACCTACAACATTGACATACTCAGAAAAAAGGACGACAAGGTTAGGTACAAAACACGGATTAGGACTGTGTAACCTACACTCCCAATCCCAAGTAGGATCATGGAAAAATGTCTAGTTCTTCTCTCCTAAAACACCTTCCTATATGAGCTCAAAGCTATCACCCACAACCTGGTATTCCATCTAGTATCGTCCTCTTTGTCTATTACATATTTGTAGTATTCATTTTCACAAGGATCATATCTCATACCGGAAGTTTCATGTACCCATGCTCTATAGTCAGACATCCATATAATTCCATCATTTTTAGATCCCTCATCTGAAGATACCACCTCATTTTCCTTTAATTCATCGTCACATGTAGTTTCTTTTCTTGCCAAATCTTTTTCAATGCTCGGTTCATCTTTAACTATCTTGTCATCTACCTTGTTCTTTTGAACCCAAACACTAGGAAGCGGCTTAATAAGAGGAGAACGTATCTTAACACGACCAACAAGCTTACAAGTTTCAAGTAGATGTCCAAAAGATTAGCACTTAATGCATATTTCAGGTTGCCATGAATATTGAACATCAACATAGAAATCAATGCCATCAACATAAACTTTGAGCTTTTTTGGTAATGGCTTGCTCGGTGTTATCTCAATCATAGATTTAGCAAAAATGAGATTTTTCCTCATCTCCGTGTTCGCATCAATGCATTTAATCTTTCCAATCCTAGTAGCTAACCAATCAAAGCTGGAAGAGTATGTAATACCGAAGGAACTCTGGTAAAAATAGTCCATACCGGAATGGAAGGGACATGCTTTCTTGCACTCTCAACTGATGTACTCCAAGAAGTAATAATAAGCAGTTTCCCTCCAATAATAGCAGGATCAGACTTTATCACTTTTCTTCTTTCCTCAAATATCGAAAAATTGAAATAATACATTGCGCTACCATAATTAGCACGCAATCCACCTCTCAAGTTCCAAGCTTTCCTACATTGCTCACACACATCCAGATACACAACATCAGAATCCAGGAAAAACCCCATAAGGTAACCTTTCCAATAATAAACCCCCACTTGAACAACCTCGGAAGGAGGAATTGGGTTATCGAAGGATGAGGAGAAAACATGGGGTATGTAAGCACTTGCACAACTAGGAAGAGCAGAAAAAAGAGGAGTAACTAGGTATTGAATGGGAATGGGCAGTCTTAACATTTGCAGTGGAACGAGGCAATACAACAGGTTGCACAACAGTTTTCTTTGGGACATTTTCATGAACACTAAACTTGCAATTTGAAACTAGAGAGTTGAAATGGGATGCAACAACATTGGGAAGCACAACATCATCAATACCACCCACAATATTGCCAACCGCATTCACACCATTCAATCCAACATCAATTTTCGCCTTATCATTACCCATTTTCAAACTGTCAATGCACACGGGAGAGGATCCTTTCTCAAGCACAGCAACCAAATTACGTTTTTAAGGACTTACATAGTTTGTACGCAGTTGTCACGGCTTGTTGACTGCTTTCAAAATTTGTCGATATGTTGACATTAACATCAGACCACCGATCAATATTGACAGCTGTAAGGAGTGGTGAAATAGGAGAGGTAACCATCTGGTTGAGGCCATAATTCAAAACAGAAGGGGAGTCGAGGCTAATTCTTCAGCTAAAATTTGCATCGGGTTCGATTTGCATCGCGATGTTTTCAGATCTAAGAAAATCCTTCCAGATCGAGTTATGCTAGATTAAAAACGAGGTTTAGTTTTCTTATTTTTCGGCATGGAGAAGGAAAGGGGAGGACGGAATGGATGGGAGATGCTGAGAAAAGTTAGACGAGCAGGAGTCGGAGGAGATTTGAGGGAGACGATGGACAAAGGCTCAGAAGGTAGCTACCACATTTCCATTTTTATGTGTATTTGCATACTTGTTTATTTCCAATTATGTTGTTATGACAAAATTTTGAAAATTGAGATTTTTAAGCACTTAAAAACATAAAAAATATATAATAAATCATTCAAAATATTTTGAAAGTGATTTAAGCTGTATGAATTAATTTTATAATAATAGAGAGGTCATTTTGATCAATTAAGCTAAAATAGAACTTCTCGCAACATTTTTCGCAGCACACTTCATTAATTTTTATAATACGTGTTTGTACTTAAAAAACTTTTCCCAAACCTCTTATGTTTTTCTTTAAATGATGTACTAAGTGTTTTACTGACTATTTAAAGGTTTAACAATTGATTATAAAGTGTTTTAATATTTGATTTGAACCAAAAATCTATCATAGGCAATTGTTTTAATCTTGGCTTTAATTAGCCGACGAGTAAACCCGGTTTTTCTATTTATGAGACATAGTGAGTGTTTAACTAAGGAGATATTCAGAAGAAATCTATGCCTAGGCATACCTCACCCTTTTTCTGAATACAGGATTGATAAGGTAGAATTGTCAAAAACGAGTTAAGTGTAAAAGATCAAGATTCCTTAAAGTAAATGAATCATATTACTTAGATATGATCATGTTATATTTAGTACCAAATTACAAGGAGGCAATCCTTACTATTTATAAGAATTTGAGAGGTATTTTCACCGTTATTCGATGAATAGTAGAGATTGAACATTGAAATCGATATCAATAAAATATGCATGATTTCTTGGGATATATCCTACTAAAATGGACTTGCCATCCAAAATCACATAATGAATGAAAGAGGCTTAATAATTCCATGTATATACAAAAGAATATTTGGAAAACACACACCCTTAATTGATATTTTGTCAAGAAATGAATTAAGAAATAAGAAATAACCAAAACTTCTCAAACAATATTTTTTCGGTGGTTGATTCGATGCGACCGAGATTGGACTTCGGAAATTTCTATCTAAAAACCACTTTGGATCGATTTACGTTTCGAATGCAAAAGAGATGATGTGATCAAGAGATATGGAGATTGAATGCAGGGTTGTTATCACTGGCCATAGGTAGAATTTTTTCGTAATACAAACATAGTGATTCCTTTTTCGAATCTTCAATAAAAGGGATCCTCTTTACTAAATCACACGACTTATTGGGAGAAGTGCCTTCAATTTATCCAAACCCAAGATAACTTGTTTGGACGAACGCCTGATGTTGCTCTTTTAATGCACATATATCGATCTCTATGAATATACATCTATTTAGTGTTATTGGGCATAACTCTATTACACTATATACACCCTTCTTTGTGACTTACGATCACAATAGTTGTACAATAATGAAAATCAATTGCATGCGATGGACTCTGCAATGTGGAATTCAAAGTGAATGATGTGCTTGTTATAAGGTAATCGATGACATTAAGCTTTTATACTCGACAATGGTAGAAAAAGGGGATGTAGTGAGGCTATGTGGATTACAGCCATTAGGATAGTATCTTCACCCTTTTAGATTGCTTTCTACATGTTAATTATATATCATATGCTGAAAGACATCTCAGATAGTTGGTGACAACCGGGGTGATATCATGTTCAGTTAGTGCACCACCTTCGGATCTATGCAGCTGGGCCTTCTTACCTTGAGCAAAGGGCAGTTGTTCCTTGGTACATCCATCTAAAGGTGTACAATACGAAGGTAGTTCCTTACCTTTCCATTATATGGAAATCCATTACCTGTACGAGCCTGTAGTTTTATATGTATTGCCTAACATATATGAAATTCTATAATGGTAACAATTGCAAAAATGGGGATGATCTATTTCATGGTTTTTTTTCCTGTAAGTCATTAAAGATAATAGCAGATAATTTAACGTGGCAAAGTTTTGATTAACATAACAAAAACTAATGCCATGTTTATATGTGGTCATGGTCTTATGGAGTACCTTTATTTTAATTTGAGTTTCTCACACCAACCCCATAGTTGACTCAATGTTCATCTTTTTTTCTTCTTAAAATTTGGATGTTCAATTTTCACTGGGAAGCTTAGTAGCTTAGGTTTTACTTAGTATAATTGGATAAAGCTCGAAGCTGAAGATTTTATAATAGTTATTTATTCCCCTCTTTACTATATCCTTCCAAAATTTATTTTGGTACTTGTGAGGATAGGTTTTATGACAATCTAAGTCGACATTAGATATTATGATACTTATGTTAATTTTCCGCTGTAAAGGGTTTGTAGCTAAAATATATACATTTTTCTACTGTGAACGATTCTACTTTTTCTACTTTCTTTCTATTTTTCTTTCGTACCACAACCGATCTACTTCTCAAGTTCTTGGATCTACAGCACATGAATACGAATGATGTATTAGTACAATTTCCAAGGGCCAATGTGAACCCGTTAAAAGACCAAGCCTGGGATGGAACAGCGAAACAAGCACTCCCAACATCTCATGTGACTGCATCTCCAATCAAAGTTGGACAAGAATCGTGACCCAGGTGCGGGAGCCAAGGTCGATCGTTCATATTCGGGCAAAGCCGCTCAAACATGGAAACAAAACAAGTCGCCCATTCAACGTAGGCGGGAGCGACCTTGTGGCACAACCATAAGGACAGGCAACGCCATACAAAGGCAGAAAGAGAATGAGCGCCCTAAAACCAAAAAGGTCGGTCGCACAAGGAACAAAGGAGAATTGTTTCCAGTCCCATGTTTTGCCCTTATAAGGTCTCTCAAAGAGGTCATGCTCACCTGGATGCCCGCTCCTACGGGCTCGCACGACTACTCAAGATGCTCACTCTACTGAGTTGCTTGCACATGGTAACCGAATACAGCTACGGACATCTGGCTACAGCTAGCCGATGGCATGGTTGTAATTAATAAAATGAGCAACCCGTAGTTGGCATAAACAGACTTCAGGTCATTTCCTAAGGGGAGCTCACCTATAAATACACGATGGCTACCAACATTAAAAGGACCCGATCTTTGAAACCAGAGAGTGCTGCCAAATTCTATCCTCAACCACTAATTCAGTCAGGGTGTCAAGAACAATTTTATGACCGTAGAAGACAGCGCCATCCTCTTTCTCAATCATCCATACATTCTCCTTCTCCTCAAATTTTACCATTCTCTTGTGTAATCCCAAGATTGAAGTATATAAACGAGGGTATATTGAGTGAATGCAAAGATGTATGAAAAGAGAGAATTGATGTATTTTGTAATCCTTGTTATAAGATTGAAATTCACCTTCACAGTGGACATAGGCCTAGTTAATGGCTGAACCACTCTAAATCTCGCCTCTAATTTACTTTTCTTGCATTTTTCAATTTTAGTTGCTAATTAAACACAGTTCCATTTAGATCTTACCAAGTTGGTGAAGTATGGCTTAGTACCTTGGGTGTTTAGACCATTCTTGGTGTAAACATTTTGGCGCCCACCGTGGGGCCGTGTTTGATTCTTTCCCCATTTCAGTTCTGAGAAGGTTCTCTAAGAGGCACTGTGCTTGAAATCATGAGCACGCCAAAGGAAATCACTGACAAAGTGGACGGCGCCTTCGGCATTGCCACTTTGCCTACCATCCATCTCGGAGAGAAGGAACCTGTAAGAGTTGAGGCGGTTGTAACCAAGAGGGAGTTGAAAGAGGCTATGATAGGGATAACGAGCCAAATAACTACTGCAAACAACGCATTGATGAAGAAGATCGAGTCAATGCTCATTATCCAAGCCCCAGTCACAAAAACTGCACCAGGTGTCCCTGACTCTCCGTTCTCTCGAGTAGGTCGAGCAAGCGAAATGGAGTTTTCTGCTGAGCAAGAAAGTTCCACTACGAAAACCACGTGTCGTGATTATAGGCCCTGGCAAAGGCCCGGCAAGGATAAAAGCGCTCGTTCCACGGATCGGAATCAAAAGATATGGTATATCTTAATTGCAAGAGGTGAAGCCAAGCAACTGCAAAACAAGCAACATAGAAGGAAACCGCGCTTTTTCAAGAATTCGGAATTCATATCCCTCAACGACACCATAGAGAACATCTTCAAGGCAACTACGAACACTGTACAAGATCCAGTTCCTGAACGGATGCCAGTCAGAGATGCTACCATGAAATCAGGAAGGTTTTGTCAATTCCATGACCAACCAGGACACAATACTAACGAGTGTAGACACCTGAGATCGTTAATCGAGAGGCTGATCAGGGAAAACCATTTGCAACAATTTGTCCAAGGCCATTGTCCCACTTCTCTGCAAATAAGGGCCAACAAACCCTTTGAGGAGAAGGCCTAAACTAGCCCAGAACTAATATTTGGCTAAGGATCAGTAACCGGTGTCCTGATCATGGGGTTTTGAACTAAAGTTCCCATGACTCCTTTTTATTACTCCATTTTCATTCCATTTGGTTAAGAAATATTAGTCGTTTTACTTTGATTTACCACTTTCTATATTCATGCTTGACGATTAATTACTTACAAGTGTCGTGTACAAAGGAAATTATCGTGTGCTTATTTGGGTGCCGTATTCATCACTTCACGCTAAAAGCTGTTTTTTCAAATGTAGGGCATGATAGAAGCAATTAATCACACCCATTCTAATTGCAAAGGGAAGGTTCTCAAAGCACGTCTTGAGCAAAACAGCTTGAAAGCGTCACAAAAGCATACAAACCAAGTTGGATGTATAAATGTATCACCTCAACAAGACATACTGTCCTAAGAAAAACAACAAGCTAAAAGGTGGAGCTTCCCTAAGAAAGCACTTGCTGGAAAAGCTGACATCAAGCTTCAAAAAGGTACAAGGGAAATGATAAAAATGTCCCACAGATAAATACCTAGGATGGAAACATCAGTCCTAATGTCGGAAGGATCGACAAAACATGCTGGAAGGACCAGCGAAAATCAGAAATCCTAGCCGAAAGGGGTAATAAGAAATCCTAGCTGTATGGGGGTATCCAATGAGGCCTTTCAGTCCTAGAAAAATTAGGACTAATAAGGCCGAATTGGGTCGAAATTGGAACCCAAGACCGCCCATGGGGGCACCCAAAAGAAAACACATGATAACCACACGTTGTTTAAAAAAAAATCATAAGTTTATTAAATGAAATTATGATTCAGATAAACAGAATCTATGAAATTGAAAAGAGCTTTGGAATGGGGACTTCACCATTGTGTAAAAATTACCAATGCCTGCTCAAAATATGCCACAAGCTAGTTACTACTTCATTGCGAGAACTATTCGAATGATAAGATTCGCGCGAACAACAAACTAATGGTGCGACCACTCATAAGAATGAAAATAATAAAACTATGATAACACATAAACGATACAAACGTAAGTGTGCAAACATAAAATATTAAGCGAGGGCCGGCACTCGCACAAACAATTGGTCTGAATACGTAACTGGAAAAAGAAAATAAGCTGGAATCAGACCATAAAGGTCACAAATGCTATTTCTTATGCAAAGGAAGATGAATCGACTGTTCTGGCATTTGCTGGTCAGTCCATACAGAAGGGTCGACAAAATGAAACTTATGATCCTAAACTATTAACCAACTAGCTTTCTTTTGCGTTTCAGGGTAGACACAGCCTTGGTATTCCAAATCTCATCTTCATCATCCGAATCGGGCACATCTGGTAGAGATGGGTCATCTGGCGAAGGCGCGATGAGAGGACTAGCGCTGGTAGACATTAAGATAGAATCGATGGCGGCAGACTGAGCAGTGGCGCTGCAAGTAGATAAGGAAGGTGGCGAAAGCACACCTGATGCAAATGGGTAACAAGCGCTAAACTCAGCAATCTCAAGAGAAGTAATAAGAAAATCCAAATCCGAGGTAGACTGATAGATATCAATTTCACCTGAAGTCGCTGGGTATACAAAGTCAGCCCCACAATCGTTTGCATCTGAAGAAGTATTGTCGTAGCTCGTGTACTGTGTAACAACATTGTCCTGATCTGGGCATTCAGTAATGGGTCGAACTCTAGCGACCCCTAAGGCAGAGTGATATACAAGACAAATAAGAGAGCTCGAAGTATCAATTCCGATGGAGTCAGGTGGGGCACAAGAAGAGGTAGCATCTGAACGTCCCCTCCTAAATGATTGAGCTCACTCATTTGCCAATATCCTCCTACCTTCAACCAGAGCCTTGCGGTCTTTGTCTTTTACAAGCCGTTCTTGAAGGAACTTATCATCAAAGTCATCAGAATATGAAAATATTTACTGCCAAACAAGAGCCAGAGTTTGCGGAAAATCCTTGTTCAAATAACTCAAGCTTCCGCGACTCATAACGCTGCAAACATAGAATTGAAACAGAGTATTATCGATCCCGATCTTGGCTTCGTCAAGATCTTTTTGCAACCTGATTTTATCCTCCTCAAAGGTCCTAATGGTTTCATCCTAAGAAGAAATTTGACCTTCGAGTGCTGTGTTTTCCTGTTATAAAGAAAGTAAAGCTTGCTTTTCTAAAGCCAAGTGGTGCTCAACAAGCTCTTAAGAAGATTGAGCTTCTAGAAGTCGCGCTCGCACACACTCCAGCTACCTCCTAAGCTCGACATTGCTGGCCTCTAAACTACTCACTTTAATGCTTCTGTTCTTCAAAGAAGTAATCTCAGATTCTTGGGATCTAATCAAGTGGATCAAGCCAGATTTGTCGTTTTCTAAGGTTTCAATATGGTCAAGGTGTTAAGAGTTCAATTTCTGGAATTCATAACTGAATTTGGCCCAATGTTCTAGTCGCCTATCAACGTCCTTCATGACCAAATTCAATTGTGCAATTGTGTCTTAAATTGATTCTTAACAACATTTAGCTAATGGTTCATGCTACTTCTTATGGTATCCAAACTTTTCACAGTATCTTGCCTATCATTGGGATGTAAATCCAGGTAAAAATGCATTCCCCCTAAGTCCTAACCGCTAAAGCGATCCTTAAGCGTTAAGTTCCCAGGAGAAACCCTATAAGGTGGACGATCGCGTATTATCTGCACTTGAGCAGGGCTCGGGACAATGGACCTTGCAGAAGGTTCTGTCGATGTAACCACCTTAGCCTAGTCAAATTCCTCACTCCTTAAAGATTTAATCATTGGAAGTTCAGGGGTATGCTGGACCTGAGAACTTGAAAACGCTTCAAATAACAGGGAAGATGAGACCGTAAGAGGCTTCGTGGGTCAGTAAGATCCGCCTGTTGAGAGAAGCTGTCCAATAACGAGTAGTTCATATTGAAACCTGAAAAATAAATAAAGCATGAATTCAGCAAGCGTTCGAAGATTATCAGGTTTATGAGAAATTATGCCACAAGTAGGATGATATCAAAACCGGTTCTAGGGGAAGTTATGAAAGCGGAATCTTTTGAAGGACGCTGAGCAAGCCCTCAAATTCCTCCCATATCAAATACAGCGCGGTCAGACATCACAACATCACCCTGGCTCAAGTATTTGGCAGAGTCCAAATCCCCCAGGTCTCCAAAGTCCCTGAGGAACCATCCGCCTGAGTAACAAGGCAAGCAAAACCTTCGACGGTCGTTCTAGAAATTACATCGACCCTTGAACTATCCGCATCCGCATCAACTCTTTGGTCACTCCTTTCGATAATCGACAACGAAGGCTGACCACTTATGTCGGGGATTAGACGCTTCTCTTTAAAAGGCTTACCAGCAGAACATGGAGAGTGAACCAAGGCCTTTCAAGGAGATCGTGTAGAGTGAACTAGCCGGTACTTGCAGAGGTTTTCCTCTGAAAGCAACACCTCTTTACTCCTTTCCTTTTTGTCAATAGAAATTAAAGAATTAAGGAGGGATTAATCCAAAGTAAGACCCACAACGGAAGGAATCACTACAATAATCAGAGAGAAAGCCAGATGAGAAATTGGACAAAAGAGTAAGAACCCGGAAAGCAAAGGCATAGTTACCTCCTTCTGCCCATTGTCCATAGAATTTACAAGGACACCGGACGAATAAATATTGATCCGGGAACCCCTTAGCACCGTCCGTAAGGCCAGTGATGATTCTATCATGGATACTTTCCATAAAAAAGAAAGAAGGACCGTCTATCTCCTTCCTCTTAAAAGTATATAAAGAACAAATATCTGAAAAGTGGGTTCCTGCTGCCGAACTCTCATGAAAAATATGTATAACCCAAGCAGAGTTTGATATCCACTAGGATGCAACTTATATGGGGCAATGGCCAGTTGCCGCAAAATGGATTCTAGATAAGGGTTAAAGGGGGGAATCACCCCATTAGACAACATGTGATAATTGACCGCTACATACCCAGAGGGTGGACAATCCGCTAATTCTTCCTTTTTGGGAAATCTGGTTTCGCTTTTTGAAAACCCGAAGCGATCACACATTCGTAAATACTGATCAAATAAAAGCATCGATTTACGGCAACCGGTCGCCACCCTATCAAAAAAGCGAGGTTGAGGGTGAATCTGACTCACTGTCAAGTCAAAGCTAGTAGCCGGGGCAACTTCAAGTTCCTGATCCAGACCCTCTCGTTCCCCAGACATGATAGGTTAACTAGGATTAAGATGAATTATCAGTTAGCTACATGCCAGCACAAATAAGCATGCTTAAAAAGGAATTACGAATTGATTGTTTGAAGTTAAAGAAAACAGCTCAAGATAAATACATCCCCCAAACCAGATTATCAGCCCTATTTGATAAAAAGGGTTTACTATCGCATAAAGGAAGGATTATAAATTCAAAAATATGAGAAAAGCAGGTTCTAATTTGGTCGGTCACGACTGTTAATCGCACCTACTAAGAGAATAATGAGAAGGGAAGAGCGGATGTCCTGCTATGACATAAGTATTCCATTAAACATCCAGTAAAGACATAATGAATTAGGAAATGTCATTTCATAGGCATTTCAGTGATTAATTTGCCAGCATAAAAAGGCTAAAGTTTATCACATAAGTCAGAACCGCCAGAGAATTCCACAGAATGTTCAAGTACATACCAAGTCAAATCAATACTTCTCAAATATCACAACCATGTGTTCCAGTGACTCGATGTCGCCAATTGAGAACGTCTTTTACAAAACCAAGAGAATTAACCCATAATCAGAGGTTAAAGAAAGGAAGTTCACTTACGAGCAAAATTCAATTTGGAGAAAGGAGCGTTGTAGCTGGAAACAAAGATGAGGAAAATCGTCAACCAAAGTAGGGTCAGGCAAGACAATAAATCAGAATAAAGAAAATCGGAGCTCCAAAAAGCAATAACGAGGTCTTCTATGATGAAGACACCATTGGAATAAGTTCATCGAAGAAATATAAAAGCTGGAAAATGAAGTGACAACGTATAAAAGGACTAGAAACCCCTTTTTATGATATGAAAGCTCAATTAAGATCCAGTGATCCGGTGTAACATACCCGGGAAATATCCCGCCAAATGTCCAAAGACATGCAATTGTCGAAATATCCAAATTTTGAAAGTGCAAGCTATCTGTGAGGATGCCTATTTTGCAATTCTATCCAATGGCATTTCATCTCATTACTTTGAAGCTCGTAGTTCTTACTATCTTAAAAACTATGAACTTCGAGGGGCAAATGTTAACCCGTCAAAAGACCAAGCCTGGGATGGAACTATGAAACAAGCATTCGCAACATCTCATGTGACCGCATCTCCAACAAAAGTTGGACATGAATCGTGACCCAGGTGCGAGAGCCAAGGTCGATCGTTCATACTGGGGCAAAGCCGCTCAAACATGGAAACAAAACAAGTCGCCCATTCAATGTAGGCGGGAGCGACCTTGTGGCATAGCCATAGGGACAGACAGCGCCATACTAAGGCAGCAAGAGAACGAGCGCCCTAATACCAAAAAGGTCG
This sequence comes from Allium sativum, assembly GCA_030737875.1. Lineage (NCBI taxonomy): Eukaryota > Viridiplantae > Streptophyta > Magnoliopsida > Asparagales > Amaryllidaceae > Allium > Allium sativum. The sequence continues at coordinate 29,565,342 of CM060917.1, forward strand.
GTTGCACAAGGAACAAAGGAGAATTGTTTCCGGTCCCACGTTCTACTCTTATAAGGTCTCTCAAAGCGGTCATACTCACCTGTATGCCCGCTACTATGGGCTCGCACGACTACTCAAGACGCTCGCTCCATTAAGTCGCTCGCATATGGTAACCGAATACAGCCACGGACAGCTGGCTACAGCTAGTCGATGTCATGGTTGTAATTAATAAAATGAGTGACCCGTAGCTGGCATAAACAGACTTCAGGTCATTTCCCAAGGGGAGTACACCTATAAGTATACGATGGCTACTGACAAAAAGGGGATCCGATCTTTGAAACCAGAGAGTGCTGCCAAATTCTATCCTCAACCACTGATTCGGTCATGGCGTCAAGAACAATTTTATGATCATAGAAGACGGCGCCACCCTCTTTCTCAATCATTCATCCATTCTCCTTCTCCTCAAATTTTCCCATTCTCTTGTGTAATCCCAAGATTGAAGTATATAAACGAGGGTATATTGAGTGAATGCAAAGAAGTACGAAAATAGAGAATTGACGTATTTTGTGATCCTTGTTATAAGATTGAAACTCACCTTCACAGTGGACGTAGGCCTAGTTAATGGCTGAACCACTCTAAATCTCGCCTCTACTTTACTTTTCTTGCATTTTTCATTTTTAATTGCTAACTAAACACGGTTCCATTTAGATCTTACCAAGTTGGTGAAGTACAACTTAGTACCTTGGGTGTTTTGACCATTTTTGGTGTAAACATTTTGGCGCCTACCGTGGGGCCGTGTTTGATTCTTTCCCCATTTCAGATCTGATAAGGTTTTCTGAGAGGCACTATGCTTGAAATCATGAGCACTCCAAAGGAAATCATCGATAAAGTCGACGGCTCCTTCGGCGTTGCCACTTTGCCTACCATCCATCCCGGAGAGAAGGAACCAGTAAGAGTTGAGGTGGCTGTAACCAAGAGGGAGTTAGAAGAGGCGATGATAGGGATAACGAGCCAAATAACTACTACAAAAAATGCATTGATGAAGAAGATCGATTCAATGATCATTATCCAAGCCCCAGTCACAAAAACCATACTAGGTGTCGCTGACTCTCCGTTCGCTCAAGCAGGTCGAGCAAGCGAAATGGAATTTTCTGCTGAGCAAGAAAGTTCCGCTCCGAAAACCGCATGTCCTGATTATAGACACTGGCAAAGGTCCGGAAAGGAGAAAAGCGCTCGTTCCATGGATCGGAATGAAAAGCGAAGGTATATCTTAAGTGCAAGAGGTGAAGCCAAGCAACTGCAAAACAAGCAGCATAGAAGGAAACCACACTTTTTCAAGAATTCAGAATTCACCTCCCTTAACGACACCATAGAGAACATCTTCAAGGCAACTAAGAACACTGTAAAATATCCAGTTCCAGAACGGATGCTAGTCATAGTTGCTACCATGAAATCTGGAAGGTTCTGTCAATTCCATGACCAACCAGGACACAATACTAACGAGTGTAGACATCTGAAATCATTAATCGAGAGGCTGGCCAGGGAAAACCATTTGCAACAATATGTCCAAGGCTATTGTCCCGGTTCTCTGCAAACCAGGGGTAGCATACCCTCCGAGGAGAAGTCCTAAACTTGCCCAGAACTAATGTTTGGCTAAGGATCAGTAACCGGTGTCCTGATCATGGGATTTTGAACTAAAGTTCCTGTGACTCCTTTTTATTACTCCATTTTTTTTCTGTTTGCTTAAGACATAGTAGTCGTTTTACTTTGATTTACCACTTGCTATATTCATGTTCGACGATGAATTACTTACAAGTGCCGTGTACAAAGGAAATTATCGTGTGTCCATCTGGGTACCGTATTCATCACGTCACGCTAAAAGCTGATTTTTCAAATGTAGGGCATGATAGAAGCAGTTAATCACACCCATCCTAATTGCAAAGGGAAGGTTCTCAAAGCACGTCTTGAGAAAAACAGCTTGAAAGCGTCACAAAAGCATGCAAACCAAGTTGGATGTATAAATTTATCACCTCAACAAGACATGCTGTTCTAAGACAAAAAACAAGCTAAAAGGTGGAGCTTCCCTAAGCAAGCACTTACCGGAAAAGCTGACATCAAACTTCAAAAAAGGTACAAGGGAAATGATAAAAATGTCCCACGGATAAATACCTAGGCTGCAAACATCAGTCCTAGTATCGGAAGGACCGACAAAACATGCTGGAGGGACCAATGCAAATCAGAAATCCTAGCCGAAAGGGGGTAATCAGAAATCCTAGCCGTATAGGGGTATCCAACGAGGCCTTTCAATCCTAAAAAAATCAGGACTAATAAGGCCGAATTGGGTCGAAATTGGAACCCAAGACCTCCCATGGGGGCACCCAAAAGAAAACACATAATAACCACACGCTGTTTTAAAAAAATATCATAAGTTGATCAAATGAAATTATGATTCAGATAAACAGAATCTATGAAATTGAAAAGAGCTTCGGTATGGGGACTTCACCATTGTGTAAAAAATCACCAATGCCCGCTCAAAACATACCACAAGCTAGTTACTACTTCATTGCGAGAACTATTTGAATGATAAGATTCGCGCGAACAACAAACTAAAGATGTGACCACTCATAAGAATGAAAATAATAAAACTATGATAATACCTAAACGATACAAACGTAAGTGCGCAAACATAAAATATTAAGCGAGAGCCGGCACTTGCACAAACAACCGGTTGAATACGAAACAGGTGAAATAAAATAAGCTGGAATCAAACCATAAAGGTCACAAATGCTATTTCTTATGCAGAGGAAGATGAACCAACTATTCTGGCATTTGCTGGTCTGTCCATACAGAAGGGCCGATAAAATGAAACTTATGATCCTAAACTATTCACCAGCTAGCTTTCTTTTGCGTTTCAGGGTAGAAACAGCCTTGGTATTCCAAATCTCATCTTCATCATCCGGATCGGGCACATCTGGTAGAGATGGGTCATCTGGCGAAGGCGTGATGAGAGGACTAGCGCTGGTAGATATTAAGATAGAATCGATGGCGGCAGGCTGAGCAGTGATGCCGCAAGTAGATAAGGAAGGTGGCGAAAGCTCACCTGATGCAAATGGGTAACAAGCGCTAAACTCAGCAACCTCAGGAGAAGTAATAAGAACATCCAAATCCGGGGTAGACTGATAAATATCAATTTTACCTGAAGTCGCTGGGTATACAAAGTCAGCCCCACAATCGTTTGCATCTGAAGAAGTATTGCCGTGGCTCGTGTACTTTGTAACAACATTGTCCTGATCTGGTCACTCAGTAATGGGTCGAACTCTAACGACCCCTAAGGCAGAGCGATCTACAGGGAAAACAAGGGAGCTCGAAGTATCCATTCCGATGGAGTCGGGTGGGGCACAAGAAAAGGTAGCATCTGAATGTCCCCTCCTAAACGATTGAGCTCGCTTGTTTGCCAATATCCTCCTACCTTCAACTAGAGCCTTGCGGTCTTTGTCTTCTAAAAGCCATTCTTGAATGAACTCATCATCAAAGTCATTGGAATATGAAAGTATTTGCTCCCAAACAAGAGCCAGAGTTCGCGGAAAATCCTTGTTCAAATAACTCAAGCTTCCGCGACTCATAAAGCTGCAAACATAGAATTGAAATAGAGTATTATCTATCCCAATCTTGGTTTCGTAAAGATCTTTTTGCAACCTGATTTTATCCTCCTCAAAGGTCCTAAGGGTTCCATCTGAGAAGCAATTTGACCTTCGAGAGCTGTGTTTTCCTGTTTTAAAGAACGTAAAGCTTGCTTTTCTAAAGTCAAATGGTGCTCAGCAAGCTTTTAAGCAGATTGAGCTTCTAGAAGCCGCGCTCGCACACACTCCAGCTCCCTCCTGAGCTCAACATTGCTGGCCTCTAAACCACTCACTTTAATGTTTCCGTTCTTTAAAGAAGTAATCTTAGATTCTTGGGATCTAATCAAGTGGATCAGGCCAGCTTTGTCGTTTTCTAAGGTTTCAATATGGTCAAGGTGTTGAGCGTTCAATTTCTGGAATTCATAACCGAATTTGGCCCAATGTTCCAGTCGCCTATCAACGTCCTTCATGACCAAATTCAAATGTGTGTCAAATTGATTCTTGGGAGCAACCAGTGCCCTGACTCACTTGGGCCCTTTTTTGGGCAAAGGATAAATAAGGTTTAAATGTCAAAAGAAGTACAATAATTAAACTCCCATATTTAAATAACTTGGATTGCTAAGAAATTATCTCCTGATACTTAATATTAAATTTCAAGTAGGAATCAATGTCTTCCATAAGAATTCAAAGGTGATTTCACCGATGGATATTAAAGGTTGAACATAGAAATTAATACTGAGTAAAATGAGTATAATTCTTATGTATTTATCTTACTTTGTTGCAAAGCAATTCAGATTTACCAAAGGTAACATGTTTTTAGCTTTTGGAAGAGTTAAACGAATGGGTTTTAATGATTTCATATATACTAAAAGAAACGTTTTGAAGATATATATCTCTAAAAGAATTTTTAACAAGAGACATGAATTAAACAAAAGATATACTTGGTTACTAAACATAAATTTCTCAATGATTGGTTCAGAGAAGCATAGGTCAAATCTCTGGTGGTTCCATTCTGGAACTACATTGAACGAATTTACGTTCGAATGTAAAGACATGGGATGACAACAATTTGGAAGATAGAATGTAAGGCTTCTTATCAATGACCCTTAGGGGTAATTTCCAATATTATACCAAAACAACAATTATTCATTGGAAATTTTTAATGCAAAGGCTCCTTGTTACTAATCACTAGGTTTATCTAGGATGTAGTAGAAGAAGTGCCTTTGGTTTTGTCCTATTTCTCGATAACTTGTGTAGGCAGATATCTAACATTGCAATTTTAAATGCACAAACCTTGATTTTTATGAACATGCATCTGTTCGTAGTGTAGGAAGTATCTCTCTTATACTTAAATTCCTTCTTAGAGATGCACGACTATTAGTTTTGCATTTGTGAAAATCAATGGCATAGTCTGTGAAATGACCTGAACTTCCCGGCTGGCCTGGACCGAACAAGAAGACGGATTGCTTTGAGAATACAATGCATCGGAATGCAGAACAAGAGAACATTTCATTGCTATTACAATAATTACATCAGATTACAAGATATCAAAGTACAAATAAGTAATATACAGCAGGAAAATAATATCCGAGATTTAAATTACAAGCAGCGAAAAACATCAACTAACATAGTTGAAAGAAATACACGGATACAAAAGCATTCTAGAGTATACCTCCAGCCGTAATCCAGGATCTTGTGGAATAAATATCTGCAAAACCAAAACTACTAGCTTCCATTGTAGAAAATATGGGAACCCAGAGTTTATATAGGAAACAATAAACTCCGAGTCGGTCATGGGACTGATATGAGAACCAAATAGTTAATAAATTTCTTTTAAAGTTGGGTAAATCATGGGACCATGCCGTATAACACGGAACGGGTTTCCCCACATGAATGCCAGTTTTAAAACAAAAATAACATAATGCTTTTTGAAAAATGAAGCTATTATAAGACTCGGGTCCCATCACACAATGAAACAACAACCAGAGGATAGAGTTTTACCTCATTATAGCCAAACGTGCTTGAAACGATTTAAAACAAATATTTTGATATTATTATAAGTGCATAGTGCAGAAAACAACTTTAAATATAAATGTATCAATCATAGATGGCATAATACCCCCATCTTACTATGTCACCATAGTATACAACTAAAAACGTAAGATCATGTATTGGAAATTGGTTTCCATCTTTGAACCAAGGAAAGGGATCTTCCTTTCCATGTTGAGACAATCTAGCACATGCCTCAGGACCTAGACTTAGGTGAGCCATTAGGAGCGGCAGAGCCGGCCACCTATCGTTGGTTCGGATTTCTCCATAAACAATATGTTCCCCGGTCCTATCGGACCTAAAACCTGGTCAGTACGTCGACCATCTTGGTTAGTATGTTTGTCATCAATGGCCTTATGCCGCCAAATATGAGGTATCTTGCTATCCATCATCCATATAAGTAAAATGTGTGGGCTCCATACCATGACATCCCTTCTAGCTAGAAGGCAATGTATGCCCATTTCTCTACGGCCCTTCATCCCGTTTTTGGTTCATACCGGCCTGTGAAGCTAAATAATTAACACTATACACAAAGCTACGCTAAATAAAGCCATGCTTTGATCATCATCCAGAAAGCTCTACTTTTCAACCAAAGCTTTGATCCATGCATCTCAGCATGCCACATTGTCAATTCATACCATATACCTGATGTCTACTGATATACTACCTCTGAGCTCGTACATTTCAGAGAAGGGTGTTAAGCAAAGAGAATAAATTCTCCGCCACCAAACAGATTTATATTTAGTAGAGTTCAATTTATATAACATAAAATACGATGTTAGACATACAATTCATTTGCAAGTCCGTTCAAGGTCTAAACGAAACCAGAGGCACCTTATTCCTCATCCCATTTGTCCAATATAGGAGAGAGACCCTCGCATATCCGGTCGATCTCCACGTATCTATGGACGACCACAACTTATAACCTCGTCTTAGGTGTACCTCCTAAGCAAGACATCAAAAATAACCCAAACGATGTGAAGATCTCCAGTCTTCAATCACCATCTTCAAATCCTCGATTTTTAATCGTCGTAACAGTTATTCAGAATAGGTTAAACCCGGTCTTTCCGAATAACTCACGTATCTTATAATCAAGTGATATAAAAACACATCGTATGCCTCATTCCAATTCAGAATATTCTTTTATTCAAATATTCTTATCTTTGGGAATGGTTCCCATTAATTTTATCAAAGATTATGTCTTTTAAGATTATCGTTTAATCCATTCCTTGAAAATCATTTCAAAAGATTTTGTAATATCTTTTCTCAACTTAAACCAAACTAAGGTTTATAAAACTAGTCGGGATTATCGAACCTTACCGAAGTAATCATTAATTTTATTATCCCAATCCAAACCTATTCATCCCATGGAGAAAAACCGGTAGTACTCTATATTTAACACCCATTGTGTTATCGGTAAATTTAATTACCATTTAACGCTCCAAATCTAATTAAAGATTTAACTATCGCGGGGAGTAAAACTGGTGGTACTCCATCCCGAATTTAGTAAATTTAATTACCTTATTCACATTTCAATTTATTTAAAGGTTTATTAAAACTCCAACTTAGTATTAATCTCAAAAATCATTCCTTAGTGATTATTCAACTTTAGGAAATTAATCATGTCTTTAACTGGGTTAAAGAACAAATTGTCATTTAAAACATCGTTCACAATAAACCCAAAATCAACTTCCAATTAATTATGGAATCTTCATAGATATCAGGCCCGTAATCGGTATAAATTTCCGTGTTAGACTAAGACTATAAATGGGATAATGACAAAGCCTTTTAAATTCCATAAATAGTAACGGTCTTTGTTCGCAGAAGCTCATCTCGATTACTATTAAATCGAATTTCACTCAATTCCAATTTAGTTTATTAAATTGGAAAACTTCTCTTTGGAAAAATTTCATTAAATTTTAATTAAAAGATTTATAAATTCCAAATCGTTACTTTACTATGAGTTTGGTTTAAGAACTAATGTTATTTAAAACATGATTCACAATGAACTAAAAATCATCTTCAATTTAATTCCAACTATACTTAATAATTGGAAAACTTCATTAATCTTAATTAAAAGATTTATTCTTTTCTTAACTGGGATTAAGAACAACGTTATTGAAGACACCATTCATGACAAACCCAAAATCCAATTTGATATTAAATACCAGTCTCTAAATAGAAATCATGTCGACTTATATTCAATATCAAATTTTGGAACCGATAGATATCGTTTTGGGAATAATGATATCTATATCATCCAAATTCCTCAACGTTATCTGTATAATCATGGAATCCAATACCAAAATATCTGAAGATAATTTCCATTCAAATACAATCCAATTAACGTATTGGTAAACTCTGGTTATATTAAAAACCATTTCAAATCCTCTCAGTTCTTTACTTAAGTTGGTAAACAGTTTATTTAGATAAAAAAAATCTTTTATCTCTATAAACTTGGAATATTTCATCCAAAATCATTTCAAATCATTTATTATGATTTTACATAATTTATTCATATTTTAATAATTTTATTAAACCCTTTACAGTCGGTTTCAAAAATTGGCCACCGAACTGCATCCATAGTGATCTTTTTTTTTTTGGCAAAGCCGATGGGGTTGAGTGGAACCTGACCACTTTTTATTAATGCACTCAGAAAGAAAGGATACAACAAAAACAATAAAATGGGGAAACAAAGTGCATCAAACACAAGAAGACAAAGAGAAACACATATTTACAGAACAAAGAAAGCAAGAGTCACATGAGCTTCAGCACAATTCCTTGATCAAAGGTGAAGCTCAACATACTTAGACCATTGCGCACGTCCTTATTAATACTCCGCCTTAGCTGATCTTCATTTTTGGGCTACATCACATTAAAAACTCTAGTGTTTCTTTCTTTCCAGATCGAAGCTAAATATTTCTTAAGCGCATAACGTAGGAGCCTACCTTTTCTACTCTTACTGCTTGTCATTTGTGCAAGTTTCCTCCACTCAAAAACATTTTCTTGTTTAGCATCATCTCTCCCAACAATTCTCATCAGATCATCCTAAATAGGAAAGCACTTATCACATTAAAAAAAACATGCTTTTCCGAATCAATGTGAGCAGGGCACATACCACAAGACAACTCAATTTGCATGCCCATATTATGAAGTTTCTCGTGTGTCAATAGAGCTTCCTTAATCACCTTCCATAACGACATGTTTTCTTTAGCATTATTGTCCTTGCACCAAATTCTTTTGTACCATTTTCATTTCTCCATACCATCAAACCCAGAAAAATAATTGTACATGTCACTTATTTTGTAATCCGATCCTTTACCTCCCCATGCAGTCTTCGAGTCTAATTCGCTGTGTACTCTTGTATGTCTTGCACTATTCCACAGTTGAACTATGTTAGACACAGTTGTGGCCGACAGACAGATGGCATTGTTATGAATGTACGCACTAACCGAAGCATCCCTTCCAATACCGATCACCTCCATCTCTAGAAAGGAAAGCACTTATGTCCATAGTGACCTTTTCCAAAACCGATTTAGATATATTTTGAAATATAATAGTTAGGATTTTAAATCTCTTATGTTCATTTGAAAGATCTTTTTGATATGAATTCAACGGGTCTGGTTTCAGGAGAATCCTATGGTCAGATTTCCTGTTACGTCAATTCAAAGTTAATGGTCAAAAATCACGAATGGTTGTTGCGCGACTCTTTCTGTTCGAAACATATATATATATATATATATATATATAACAAATCACATAGATTTCCATTCTAAATGTATTTTATAAAATGTTTATAAATTCTTTTGAAAACGATTTCAACTTCAACTTCAATTCTAAACGAAAATTGAAATGCCATATTATTATAATATTATCAAAATATCAGATTTTGAAATCAAATCTTCTCGATATTCATTATAAAAATGAATAAAATCGATAGAAAAATACATTTGAGTTAAAATGTCGTTTATTTACTTAACTCGACTTCATATTTTGAAATTATTATTCATTTCAAAATAAACTTGAACAAACCATAATTAAATGAAAATTTATTCAACTCAATTCATTTTAGTTATGAATACTTCAATATTTTCATGTCCATCCAAAATCGGACATCAAAATCATATTTTAATTCTCCACTGAATATTATATTAAAATATTCTTATTTCTGAATTGGGATTAGACTCAATCAATTACTATATAATTTTAATCATATGGATTTCATACATCACATGTATTCAATAATAGTTATAAACAACTGTTAAAAATTCAATTAACAACTAGAGTGCAACTACAACTATATAAGCATTAAATAATTAAATAGTGCTTGTAACGGTCTGTCAATCAATTGGTAGACATACAATTACACACAAGGGAGATGTGTGAATTAATTACCATCCCAAAGCCCGTGTGAGGTTTTCAACCAATAAGTAATCAATTAATAAATTATTTATTTATTCCAGTCGATATTACTTAAATGGGTGAACATAAACAAGTCATTCGAGTTGTAAATGGATGTTTTAATATAATTTCAATTACCACAAATAATCTAACATCGTTTTTAACTTCTTAACTTGTAATAACCCAAGATTTTTACATTGCTTAAATTGGGTTTCTATAATATAATTTGGGTTTTTGAATATAAATCAAAAATTAATAAGAATTTAATACAAATATTGATTTTTTTTATCCTTTACATTTGTTTGTTTTATCAATATGAGTTTGCAAAGGGAAATTTATTTTTAAGATATGTCTGATTTATCAAAATTTTATTTTGATAATATCTTATTTGAAAACTTATTTTAAGGTATGTGTAATTTATAAGATTTTATTTGTAATGATATTATTTTGAATTTTTTTATGATTATTTAAATGTTAACATAATATTTTACAAATCAAGTTTGATTATAAAGATATAAAGAGTTATTTATTAGCATAAGTTATAAATAAATAGATTTTGATATTAATAAGTATTTGAAAAAAAATATGAAAACAATAGATTTTGTAAAGTACACAGTTGTTATATATATAAGACTTTACTAATATATGTCAGATGTTATCTCAATATTTATTTTATTTAATTTAACATTGGATAAGATATATATATTTAAGTAATATTATTTTATGAGTTATATATTTTGACAACTTATGATGTTTATATATAATTATATTTTAAAGATATAAATTTTATTTTATTTATGTAATGTATAAGAATATATAAGTATTATTTTGATCATAAGTATATACGTTTTATTAGAATATATTTCGGATTTATAGGTTGTAAGTATAATGTATTAAAACACAAATTTTGATATATATATATATATTGTGTAGCAAGTTACATTAATAAAGGTTATATAAATATATATTACTAAAATCTAAATTTTATTAAATAAATAAAGGTTAAAATTTGTGCCATACATGCATTGGTATTTGGTTGATATTTAAATAAACAAGTGGGTGCACATGTGTTCTTATGCATGAAAAGGAGTTGCCAAATGGCCTTGTTTGGGGAAAAGGGAAAAAATAAAAATTTAAAGGTGGAACATGCAACATTATTATCATTACTTCCTTCAAATAAACCCATATGTCCAGAAATTTCTCTTCTCCCCATACTTTGTGCCTTCCCCTTGACAGCAGTCCTCCTTCCCATAAGCACGTTCCAGCTCCAACGTAGTTAACTACCCATCCTCCACTTTCGCTTCTCTTCTTCCTTTCAGAGAACCACAACACTCTCATCTTCCTTCACCGTCCACTTTTGCCCTGCCACACTCGTTAACCAACCACCGTACTCCATCGCCACAGTGCCACCCAACATCTGCTCCATCACCTGACTCAAACTCAACTCCTCCTCTCCACGTTCTGACCTTCACCGCCACCCAACCCCACACCTCAGTCCACTTCAGTCCGCCTCCTTGTCAACCGAGTTGCCACCGCCTCATTGTACCATCTCCTCTCCCCTATCTGCATGTACAGGTTCAAAGAGAAAATAAAAACTGCACTATCCTCCTTTAAAATCCTCACCGCCATTTCATCTTCACCTGCAACCCCTCCGGCATCGCCACCGTCCGACCCTATGCCGCCGACTGCCACCCCACGTCCGCCTCTTTTACAGTAGCTCATGTTTCCTTCTTGCTCCAACTTACAGCCACGCCACTTTCCGCTTGAAACACCCCTTTATCTCATGCATGGCCTCGTCCACCTCTTTTGTAGTAGCCTCCTTCCTGCGTGAACCACCCATTTAGTTGTTCAGTTCTCAAGTCTACAAGAAAGACCATCCCTCCTCTCCAAAAATTTCAAACAGTCAGCTCCTTACTTAAAACAACACATGCAAGTTTCCAGCCACCTTTCCCATCTACGTTCGTAGCTAGCCTCGGCCCTTATGTTGAGAAGAACAAAAGTGGGAATACCTGACAGTTTATATATATCGGTTGCAAAGGAGACAAGGGATTTAAGTGTTGTAGGAAAGAAATATATACATTGTTTTGTTAAGAAGTAGTGCAAGTGACGCTGTCCGCAAGCTGGTTAGAAATAAACGGGGGTTCTTCTAAAAAAGAATTGGAAGCTTGAAGTTGAGAACCATTAATTAAATTATTTATTTTAGATTAATATAGATAGTAGATTATAATTTATTGATAATTAAAATCAGTTACCGTTAGTTGATTGCGTGTGGATATGGATGGTTGCATGCGATGTTCGAAAAGTCGGTTATGTAGTTAAACACCTTAACACTAAGCGTTATTGACCGTAACGCTTTGCACATAATAAAATTTATTGCTGGTTGATTGTTGTGTTTACAACGAATGGCTTAGTTCTTGTATGATTGATTATTGATCTGTTTATAGTTGTGTCATACACACCGTAGTTGTGGAATTGTGTGGATAATCGATCGAAATCTCCTTGCCATGTAAATAACGATTTCATTTGAAAATCTAATGATTTAAAATTTGGAAATTATATTCGAATTTATTTGAAATTCTTAAATAATTAAACAAGGTTCGCAAAAGACAACAAAGGTGAAGGAAACTGATTATGAAATTTACAAGGAAATGGGATTTTGAATTTCGTATACACATAAAGGATTTTGTGAAAACGGTTGATTTCATAACAATATTCAAACAAGTTTAAGGAATTATTATTCGATTTAGTTTAAAGTGAATACTCAGGAATTAAAAAGATGTTTCGAAATAGAGTTGTTAACAGAAAAATATTAAATTGAAAGGTTTGGATTAAGATTTGAAATTCTAAGTTAAAGATTATAAATACCTTTCGTAAAGGACAAAGCAATTTCGAATTATTTTAATAATTTATTTTAAATGGGTTGTTTATTATGCAAAGGAATTTAATTTTGAATTAAATTTCAAATTATTTGAAAACATAAAAATGATCGATCGATGTTCATAAAACGAGTTTGAAATCGGATTAGTTTTGAAATATTGATCGAATAATATTTGAAATATGTAAGCATTGGGTTTGTACAACGATTTTTAACGATAATTATGAGAAATTGAACTGGTATTGGAAAATGTTATTTTAAGAGTTTGATTGAAATTTAAAGTGAATATTTAAATTTGAAATGATGATTTAAAGTAAAGTGATTTCGAAACACGAATTAAATATAAAATATTATTCGAAGTATGCGATTATACCTGAAATTATTAGAGACCTGGATTGAAAATGAATTTAAATTTGAGAGGTCAGATTTGAATGTTGTTTGAATCGAGATATGGAAATGAAATAATATTTATCGAAGCTGGAATATAAATTTTTAGTTATTGAAATTTGAAAGAAGGAAACAATTATGGTTTTGAAAGAGTTAACTATATATATACCTATAGTTTGAAATAAATTATATTATATCATTTATTATTTAAAGGTTATTTGTTATTTAAAGATTATTTTAGTAAAGAATTAATATATATATATAGTGATTTAATTTTTTTATTTTACTCTAATTATTTTAATATATATATATATTCATAAAAAAGGTTTTATATAAAATTTCTAATTTTTCAAGTTATTCTAAATAGGTATAACTTCTTCCTAAATTGGAATTGTTCTCGATTTAAAATCATTGATTCAAGCTAAGATTTGAAATAAAAATATGTTCCCCTTTTAATATAAACCAAATTTGAACAGTCTATGGTATTGTGATTAGGAAAAATATTCTATTTTGAGTATAAAATCGACTTTGAAATGAGTATGATATCTCGATATGAAATATATTATATGTAGAATATAAACGGGTTTGGAATGATTGTGATATTTGATATGGAAAGTATATTCTATTTTGTAGTATGAATTGTTTGAATTATCATGAATGGAATCTAAACCAAAATTTAGATTTGGGAATTTTGAAAACTTGTAACAACGAGTAAAAGAATCATGTTCTAAAATATAAGACTTGAAATGAATATTAAATTTCAAGGAAGGGTAAGGTGATAACGGGGTTTTCTGAAATTGAGTGAGTCCAACTTGGTCTGCAAGTAAATTAACAATAATTCGGAAGGAGATTTAAATTCGGAATCCGAAATGAACCATAACTATTGTTTTAAAATGCGCTTATTACTTGGGAAGATCGGGATCGAGTATATGTTCGAAAACCATTCCAAGTAATAATATGACATTATAAGGAAATCGAGACTTATAAATCAATAGTGAAGACCGAGAATCTTCGAATTTCGAATTGATGGCTGATGTCTCGGTTGGGCCGATTCCCCGATACAAGGTTATAAGTGGCATGGGATCTGAATATATTTGAATAATTTCAAAGTGTTGTTCCGTTCAGACCCAGAACGAACCTATATGGATTGTGTGTTTGACATTGAAATTGACCACATAACACTAATTTCTGTTAATATATATTAGATTTGTGGCAATATATTATTCTCGTCTCCAAGGTATACGAACTTAGAGGTTATGTGTTGATGGAAATCAATGACATGTCGTGAATTGTCAATGTGGCATACTCGAGTTATGAGTTGAGCTAGTCATGATCAAAGCACGGCTTATTGAAGCGTAGCTTTGTGTATATCGTGACATCGACAAACCTCACACCCCGGATTGATGTTAAACTGGCGGTTAGGTTGTATACATAATCTCTAGTGAAAATCGAAAGCTGTGGTGGTAGATCTACGTTGAAACCTGAGGAAATAAAGTATATACAGTGTCTGATGTCTGGATGAAAACAGAGATATATACTTTTGCGCTCTGTATTCGGTGTCCATTGTGTGGATGTTAATCGGGATAACTTAGCTTCGTGTCCTCGATTGATCTTTCGTGCCAGGAACCATCATATTGGAAAATCCAATAACCAATACGAGCCATTCGATTTGTTTATAAACTATGTATGTGGGTATAGTTACTAAGCTCACTAAGTTTAATATATTTATTCGTGAAATGGTTTCACCATTATGCACTGATTATAGTACTAAAAGAGGATGTTCGCGTACTAAAGCATTTTTTGTTATCATAAGACAAAACTCGCCCATCTGTTGTGCGCTTGCATTGTGTGATATGGGATGAGCTTATGATGGCTTCATTTTCCAAAGTCATTACGAATTTCTGTGCATGGAAATTCACATGGAGTAAACCCGTTCCGCGTTAGCGGCGTGGTCTGGTGAATTTTCCCAAAATAAACCTTAAATAATAACAGTTTTGATTTCTCACACTAGTCCCCCGACTAACCTGGAGTTTATTGTTCCCTCTAGGTGCCCATAATTTTGCACGGGCAACTAGTAGTTTAGTTTGTAGGATTAGTTTCAGAGTTAGATTCATTTTGGAGCTAGAGTTTCAGTTTTGGTCTTACTTCTTTCGCTATGAGCATTTCGTTTCCGCTGAGCATATTATGTACTATAATTTACTGTAACTTTGATGTAAAAATGTTGTAATGAAATGAAAGTTCTGTTCTTTGTGTTCAAATATGTTTGTACCCATAACTATCCGTCTTTATGAACGATTTAAGTTGGTTTAAATACCGGCGAGAATCGGGCAAAAAGGCAGGTCGTTACATAATTATTTCAAAATCACATCCAAATCATAACACAAACAATCATCCATTCATCCATCTGGTTTGCAAAGAACTATGATGTGAGCTACCATACACCATATAACAATTTGTGATAATTAAATCAAATATAATTTTGCATAGGCAATCAATATATATTCAGTTATAAAATATAATAACCGTACAAATTAGTTGAGTGAGATAGTTCTCACATCGATCGGTTTCTGAAATTGTTATAAACAATTGCTTTGACAAAATTAACAAGCGTCTAATTTTATCAAAAAAATCCAATAGCTTCCTTTTTTGACCAAATCTTTTCCATTGCGTAGATCTCGAATTTATGGTTCCAACGCACCCAAGTTTGTCGAATTCTGATATAGTATGAAGAAAAGATGTTCGTTACAAGTTTGAATAGATTTTAATATAAATAGTATTCACTAATTACAGTAATTAGGCTAATCCATAATTAAAGTTAGTCGAATCCCACTTACCCTTCTAAACGTGATTTAGCATAGGGTTTCTCCCCCGATTCATTTTCGGGCAACGAAATAAACTCCATCCCCAATCCTAAAATTACACGCCATGTGGGAGGTATCAACCATGATCGGATGTGCCCACGCCAACCGCCTACATCTCCTACCCCCACGCCAGTCATGACGTCAAGTGCGCATCCACCAAGCCCCTCGAAATCCGCCACGAACGTTGGCCATTCGAGCTCAATACTACACCATATATAATCATACCCATACCGATTGAAAGCCCTCAAGAAGGTCTAGGATTTTTTTTTATAAGTTTCGAGTGAAATCAGGTGGTTTGAAGGATTTTAAGGAATCAAAATCGGTGAATATCAACCATTGAAAAGGTCTAGCGGCGCAAAACCAAAGGAATGGATCTAGGGTTAGATAAATTGATATATATATATTATTTTATTTTAATATGCCTTCATTGTGAAGTTTTATGTCTGAACTCCAGATAAATCCCAACAACTTTCATCTCCAACTAAATACCCCCATTCCGAACACAATGGAATATGTTTCGTAAGATAATTCAACCATTTCAGTCAATTTTTATTGAAAATAGAATATAAATCAATATAACGTTAAAATTGATTTTCAATGTAGTTTTAATTTGCCACGACCACATACTAACTCCCAAAATTATGAAATTTGGAATCTTGTAATAATTTAATATTCCGGATTCGAAAGAATTGGTTTCATAAAAAATGGAGGTCATTTGCAAAATGATCATCTTTAAGGGCTTATAAAAATATTAATATAATTCATAGCGACTATTTGAAATTTTAATTTGGACATAACTTACAATTTATAACAAGAAATCTAAAATTTTATCATTCATTAGAAAGATATAATTAAATAGATTCTAATGTTTCTTGTTTAATGAAATTCGACTTATTATGAATTCTGTGCATTCATTTAAGTTTAAAAAGTAAATTTTCAAATTATCGCGACGTTACGAGTTCATTTTCATTAAATTTAAATTTATACGTTTAAACTTCATTTTTAATTTATTCTAAGTCTTAATTCTCAAAATAAATCATTTTAAATAATTAATTTCCAATAAAATCAATTAAAAATAAAATTTAAATTGGTTCCAAAATTCAGGGTTGTTACAGTCTGGAATTGCATTGTGGCATTCAAAGTAAAATATGTGCTAAGTGAATGGAAATCGTTACCATAAGCATCATCAATCGGTAATAGCTAAAACAACAAATTCCATAAGGCTACGTGAGTCACACCCATTATGATGTGTTTACATACCCATCTAGATTACTCTTTATATGTTGAGTATGTTGTGTATCCTATGTAATGCCCTGCCTCTATACCTACTATCGTCCAGTTCATTTCATAGAAATATCGTAGACTATAATAGAGAATGAGGTTTGTGAAGAGCGACCGATTATATGATTACTCCATGTGAGGAATGCACATCGAATTCTGATACCGATTAAAATTTCGACATGACCATTCGGCACAAAGGGCAACTACACAACGGCTATATGTAATCTGGAAGGCAGTATAAAATAGACGACAACAATAATAAATATCATAGCCAGACATAGAATAATCATATCACAAAGGCGGAATAGATATGAATAAACCAAGGAGGTGTACTAACTAGTTAGTGGTCAACCAAGATCAACTAATACATGTACCATGATCTAAATAAAAGAATATATACGCAGTGATAGATAATGTCATAGGTACAAAAGTACATAAAGCTACGGAGACAGAGTAGCAAGCTGAAAGTGGAAAATCAATCATGCGAGAAGTCCCAGAGGAGTACCTAAAATGACTCGGTCTAACCCGAGTATTATTTATAGGAATAAATAATAAACGAGTCAGCCTAGCTGTACTTATCAAATAAACCAAGATAATAAGAGATATAACATATGATGGCATGATTCCAATAATAATAATAATAATAATAATATCTAACCATAAATAAATATGAAACATGGCATGTCAACACAATCAGGAAATGACAATGGATTGTCAGCACACAAATATCTCTAAATAACCTCCTAGCTAATGTAGAATGCAACGTTCAAATAATAGCACACAACAGGAAATGACAGAGGGATGCCAAACATAAATCAAATTGATGCGCATCGCATCAAAGTAAACATAAATCAAATTGACGCGCATCGCATCAAAGTAATCATGAATCAAATTGACGTGCATCGCATCAAAGTAATCATAAATCAAATTGACGCGCATCGCATCAAAGTAATCAAGAATCAGAATTCACTAGAAATCCAGAAAACATCATAAAAAGGGTCTGTTCATAGAAGATGAGATACGATCTCTAGGTAGCGAACCCATTTGTTTGAGCTGAAGCTCCTCATAGAACTGGGTCGTGACCCCGAAAGAGCGAAAACCCACAAATAAGAGAAAGTTAGAATGAAGTCTCGTAGATGAAGGTCACAAATTGTAAATTCCCACTCACGTGATTGCGAACCAAACAAATATGTCATGAAGCGGATACCATCGATTTGGGTGAGTATAAATTACACCGAGATAGTTAATATAAAAAAACAGTTAAATGTCCCATAACCACCCGCTATTCTCGAATATTTACGAACCCGTTGTTTGTTCATACTCAAAACAGGGAAAATCACCACACATGTTCGAACACACGAGTCCAAGGGTTATTCGCCAAAGTAAACATATAAGGGGTCATAGTCCTCATTTTTACTAAGATAAATAAAATAAATTTCTCGTCTAATCGACAAGATAAGGAATCGTATATAAATCAATAGTTTCAGAACCGAGTTTAGAAATTGAATTTATTTTAAAAGGATTTGAATTTAAAAACTGAACAAACGTTGGTTAGATGCCCATTGACAATATAAAACCCCGTCATCCATTGTGGTTCAATTATTCATAAAAACCGTCGCCGTAGCGAAGGGAACACAAAAATCATAAAACATAAACCCACATTACAATAACGTACAGGAAATCAAAGGGATAACAGTTGTAATTTCGATCAACGATCGAATCGAAATCAAAACTAGCACCCGAAGGTTTTAAACTATAATGGAATAGACTCGAAGGATATCGAGTCGATAATTAACGTTTTAGAGTCGTTAATCATAATCGAACTAATATAGAGGGTCAAACCCGAATTAACGAGTAACTACATTCATAAAATAGAGCGCACGGGCTCTAGAAAGATTTCTAAGTGTAAATTACTCCAAAATTAGTTTCATTTCTAAACACTCGTTGATACGGTTCCAACGCATCTTGTTTCGCTGAATTCCGAGTTCGTATGAAAAAGTTATGATCGTTTTAAAGTAAATTAATTATTTCACCCTTTTTTTCATTATTAGGTTATTTTCATTGGATGTTTTCCTCCACCAAAAATTATCATGAACTCCAAATCACTTTAAATTAGTTTCATTGGAAAGCTCTCATCGACACGGTTCCAACACACCTGATTTCACTCAATTCCGAATTAGGATGAAAAAGTTATGGTCGTTTAAAGATTGAATTTTTTCTTTATACTGTTCGGCCATTAATGGCTGAACAGAAAGCATTTGCTCGGCCATTAATGGCCGAACGGCTGTTAAAACACCAAAAAATTACATTTTTCCCTACCAAACATCTCCAAAATGATACAAGCCATTTCCTGAAGGCCTATGACGTTAAATACAAGCAAATAAGGCGTCTATAACTCACCGAAGCAACTCATAACACCAAATTCACATGAACAAACATTCACATAAGAGATTTGCAATGATTCTTGATTATAAATTCAAATGTGAACTAAATTCTAAATCAAGGCATGCAAAAGCAATTCAAGAAACTTGTGAAGACTTAGAATTTTGCCGGGGGACAAGGGAGCTTCACAATATCACCAAACTAACTCATAGAATATGCATAGATCGTATGAACAATCCTTATCATAATTTTCAACACAATGAAACATAAATACAAGAAATCGGCTAAGTTACACTAGCCTAACCAATTCACAAGCATATGCAAACTCATATGAGCACTAAATTACACTTGTACAAGCCAATGGCTTGTGGCATAGATGTGAGTTCATAAAGAACTCACCTTTGCTGTCTAGAAGAAAGAAATCAATCCAAACTTTGCTAAATCAACCTCTCTTCCAATATAGCTTGTTAATCTCCAATCTAAACTCAAACAAATGAATTTCCTAAGAGTTAGGTCATAGGAATTCTCAAAAATAGAAGAGGAGATAAGCTAGAGATGATGGAGAAGATGAAGAGGAGGCTTACCAAAACTTCTATGCTTGATTTTCTCAAGAATTGGAGCTCCAAGGATTAAGCTAGGTTTAGGAATTTTAATTTCCCATTCCTTTTCCCCATTTTCTATTTTCTTTGAAGTGTTAGAGTGAATGGGAGAGAAGGGGGCTGATTTGGTTATAAGGAGTGGGCTAGGTTTAGCTAAACCAAGACCCAACCAAAGTGCCAATTTTTACGAACTCGAAACATATCGATGTTTATAGTCAAAAAGGTTGTAAATGACGATCCGGACTCAATGGAAGTGGTCCCGAATCATAATTTTATCATTTGTGAAAAATGACATTTTGAGTGACACATGAGATACGATGATATATTTAAATAAAATATTTAAATCTAAAATCGTCGGATGAGCAGGTTGTTACAGACTCCCTCTTAAAAGAATTGCGTCCCCACAATTCCTTAAGATTGAAGTAATAAGTAACAACCAAAAATCATACCACGGAGTGGTACCATAAGATCCGATACAAAATGAAAAGGTCACACCAACGGCTAGGTGAGATTCCAATTTTGTCTCGCAAGATAAAAAAACTAGAGTTTATTCTCGAACTCTATTACCCATGAAGGTAGTCATCCCAAACGGGTAAAATAATTCTAGAAAAATTCATAAGCGCTATGAATTCAAATAGACTCGCCTTTCTTAGTATGATTCTCAAGGGAATGAGAATTAATAAAATGCACAAAAACCATGCGAATCTAATTTGGAATTTCAAGAGACAACGGGACTGCGTCCTACAGACGCGAGATATCAATAGTAGATATTTCTCTTAGGGTTGAAATGGGAATTTACGATGGTTAACTATTCCATTCCCAAAACTCAATCACAGCGATGTAGCGAACACCGAACTTCAGCACTTTAGTCTTGCGATAAGGTGGCTGACACCCACAAAAGAAAAACACAGAGATTCCAATGAATTTAGCTAAGGAGAGCAATTCTCGAAGGAATAATCAATTTTAATATCAATGATTCAAGGTTGGTAACGGAATACCAACGAACTACAAGTCGATAATTAAATATTGGTAATGGAATACCAATGAACTAGAAATCGATAACAAATATTGGTAACAGAATACCAATGAACTATTCAGGGAAATCTATTTCTAACCAGGTACTAAATCTCATTAAGTAACCATAAAGACGAATCATTAGGAATTATACGAAATTCCCAATATTCAAAAACTTGAGTATCGATTTTAGAAAATCAGAAACATCGAGAAGATGATGGATAATTAGTGCACAACTTACCACTTCGGAACAACATGATTTAAGATAATTTTCCGCTAAAAATCTTAAATCGTAAAAACGTCAGCAATTAATCAAAGAAGCAATAGACAATTTCTATAACAAGATGAGATTAAACTAAAGAGGTCGTAATCCCCAAAAATTTGATTGACAAGGGTTAACAAACGTGCGTAGACAATTGTCAATCCAAATGATTTAGACAAACAAAGAAGGAATATCAAAAGAGTACATCCTTTTGATATTTATTTCTAAGAACAACGCAAGGCTAAGTCCATAAGTGAATTGACTATAACACTTCCGTACGATCGACTAGATCATAGATTCGAAGAAAGGAATTATTGAGTTCGCCGCGGATCGCAAAAACTCAAATTTCCCTCCCCCCACGGGAACAATGCGAGATTCCCAATCATTAAGAATGTCCAAGAATCAAATAACTAAAATCCAGAAATTAGAGACATAATAAAGCAACTCCAGGAACAACAGTCATCGGTTATTTATTTACTCAAAGAAAAGATTCAAGATAGTTTCTAATTAAAAATCTTGAACCACTCAAATTCTTAGAATTGCTCCAAGGAAATCTAGAAATAAATTATCTAGAAAAATAAAAAACGATTATGAAAAATCACAAAAATCCAAAATATTATTATTTTGATTAACCTATTAGGAGTGAATTTTAATTTTAGGAATCATTTCGAATGTCGGATTGTCACATAATGGTGTTTAGGAATTCCGAACTATAACATGGCGTCCCATATCTTGTTCGAGATCCTTAACGCACCCGATGGACAAGTTAGCACAAGAAAGTCCTCACAATTTCTAACGTTCATGCAAATCTCACGAAAATATAAAAATTCAATAAATCATTCGGGATGGCATAAAGGAAATAATTTTTTTTTATCAACTTACGAATAAAACACAAATGATATCTTTTGATAACGAAGAACACGATCGATGTATATCAAGAGAACATAAATAAAATAATATCTGAACAAGGTAAATGACATTAAGGAATTAATGACACGTACCTTGACTCAAGAAGATGGATCATAAGAAGTGGGATGCTTTCCCTCGTTCTTGATCTTGAGTTTGGAACGCAACGATACATTTGTTAAGTCAATTTAGCACAAATGCTTGGTGACTCACACCGGCACAACGAGGAAACAAATGAGTTGTTTTATCCCGAAGGCTTGGTGGTCTAACACCGAACTAGAACTATATAGCTGACAACAAGGGAGTATATTTAGTCACAAAGACATGGTACCTCCATACCGACCGACAAGTGATCAATAGACCATGCTAGGTACGTAACGACGTATGAAACAATCTTAACTAGAAATCAAGAAATATCAGGATCAAAGGCGCTTACAACGTGCGTAACGACGCATGGGAAAGATATCCAATGATCAGCCAACTACAAGGATCATAAATGATCAACAAGATAAGTGTGATACACAATAGGCCAAAAGACATCGATTAGCAACTCGAGTCAAAGAATAAAACAGAAGCACCACCAGAGCACACGGGTCCTAGATGGACTATAGAAATCAATCCGAAGGGACAAGTTGATAACTATTCTAAAAGACTAAAAATAGGCCACTTAATACAAAATCACCCCTCCCGTAGGAGGTACACTGGGTGTACTGGCACTTGCACGGCTACGAACAACTATTTCGCTTCTTTAAGGAAAAAGAAGGAAGAAAAAGTTAGTCTCAAGTTGAATTCAAACGATATGAATTCAATCAAAAATGGAATCGTATATGAAGATAAGCTATGACGGGTCTTAAGACTCTAACTAAAACCCTAAAACACGATTCTCGAGAGAGTCTTAAGACAATACCATCGTCATACTATCTTACACTTTTCCGGAAAGTGGCCCTGATACCAACTGTAGCGCCCCGCCTCTATACCCATTATAGTTCAGTTCATTTCAGAGAAATGTCGTAGACCATAACGGAGAATGAGGTTTGTGAAGAGCAACCGATTATATGATTACTCTATGTGAGGAATGCACATCGAATTCTGATACAGATTAAAATTTCGACATGACCATTCGGCACATAGGGAAACTACACAACGGCTATAGGTAATCCAAAAGGCGGTGTAAAATAGACGACAACAATAATATATATCACAGCCAGACACAGAATAATCATATCACAAAGGAGGAATATATATGAATAAACCAAGAAGGTGTACAATTTGTTAGTGGTCAACAAAGATCCACTAATACTTGTACCATGATTTAAATAAATGAATATGTACACAACAATAGATAATGTCATAGATACAAAAGTACATAAAGCTGCGGAGACAGAGTAGCAAGCTGAAAGCGGAAAATCAATCATGCGAGAAGTCCCAGAGGAGTACCTAAAATGACTCAGTCTAACCTGAGTATTATTTATAGGAATAAATACTAAACGAGTCAGTCTAGCTGTACTTATCAAATAAACTGAGATAATAAGAGATATAACATAGGATGGCATGATTCTAATAATAATATCTAATCATAAATAAATATGAAACATGGCATGTCAACACAATTAGGAAATGATAATGGAATGTCAGCACACAAATATCTCTAAATAATCTCCTAACTAATGTAGAATGCAACATTCAAATAATAGAACACAACAAGAAATGACAGAGGGATGCCAAACATAAATCGAATTGACGCGCATCGCTTCAAAAACGCACATCACATCAAAGTAATCATAAATCAAATTGATGTGCATCACATCAAAGGTATCATAAATAAATTTGACGCGCATCGCATCAAAGCAATCAAGAACCAGAAATCACTAGAAATCCAGCTGTTCATAGAAGATGAGATAAAATCTCTAGGTAGCGAACCCAATTGTTTGAGCCAAAGCTCCCCACAGAGCAGGGTCGTGACCCCGGAAGAGAGAAAACACATAAATCATAGAAAGTTAGACCGAAGTCCCATAGATGAAGGTCACAAATCGTAAATTCTCATTCGGGCGATCGCGAACCAAACAAATATGTCGTGAAGCGGATACCATCGATCCGGGTGAGTATAAATGAGACGACCCGAACTTCCCCGGTAAGGAAAGCACGGACTGAGTTGAGAACAAGCCACATCGGAACGCGAATAGAAGAACATTTCATTGCTTATTACAACAATTTCATCAGAATACAAGAATATACAGAGTATGAATCAATATTACACATTCACTAAATATCAGAGATTACAATACATTTCATAGCAGCAGAAAAATAATACAATACACAACTGAAAGATATAAACGGATACAGAGCTTTTCGGACATCGTTCTAACTGTAAATCAGGATCCTATGAATATAAATCTGCAAACCCAAAACTACTAGCTGCCCGTGTCGAAAATACGGGCACCTAGAGTTTAGGTTAAAACAATAAACTCTAGGTCAGTCATGTGACTGGTGTGAGAACTAAAACAGTTACTAATCTTTATTTTAAAGTTAGGTAAATCAAGGAACCCCGCCGTATAACACGGAACGGGTTACCTCCCAAGAATACCAGTGCATAAAACAACAGCGCAATGCTAAATAAAGAACAATGAAGTTATTATAAGACCTAGGTCCCATCACACAATGCAACACAAGCCGGAGGATAGGGTTTTACCATATAATAGCCAAAGAATGCTTGATACGCCAAATTTCATCTTTTATTATTACTATAAGTGCATAGTATTAAAACAATCTCAATCATAAGTATCAATCATAGACGGCATAAGTGCCCCATACCACTATGTCGCCATGTATAGGTTCTACAATCAAAACCACAAAGTCACGTATTGGAAGTTGGATTTTCATCTGTGAACCAAGGCAAGGGATCGTCCTTACCGAATTCGAGACGCTCTAGCCCATGTCTCAGGAACAGAACGCATCGTCCCTTGGATCGTCAGGGCTGGTCCACTGATGTGGATTAAAATGCCTGAACACTGCGTTTCCCCACCCTATGGGGTGTCAGTGAGTCCAATGACTCCATCGGCTCCACATAGTCACCGATATATCTGAGGCGCCTCGCAATCCAACAACCACATAAGTCAAACTCGTCAGGGCGTGTAAAACCACTGACGCCACTTCTAGCTAGAAAGAAATGCATGTCCTCCCTGAGGTCCTTCTCCTGTTTCTGGTTCACACTGGGGTGTGAGGCTCGCGAATTAACGCTACACAAAGCTGTGCCACATAGGCTGTGCTTTGATCATCAACCACAAGACTCTGCTTTTCAACAGAAGCCTTGATCATTTGCATCTTAGCATGCCACACAGGCAGACCACTCCATGCAACCGATATCCATTAATCACACAGAATGATATCCAATGTCAGACACACGGTCTATTTACAAGTCCGTTCTAGGTCTGAACGAAACCGGAGGCACCTTGTACCTCGCATATCCATCGATCTCCAAGTATGTCTGGACGATCACTAACTGATTCCCTCCTCTTGGGTGTACGGCCCAATGGAGATCATCAGTAATTATTCAAATGACGTGAAGACCTCCGGTCTTCAACCACTGTCTTCATCTTCGACTAATCATCATATCAGTTATTCCGAATAGGATAAACCAGGTCTTTCCGAATAAATCGCGTATTTTATAAACAAGTGTTACACAAACACAACATACACCTCATTCCAATTCAGAATATTCTTTTATTCAAATATTCTTATACTTTGGGAAAGGTTCCCATTAATTTTATCAAAGATAAATTCTTTAAATTTATTCTTTAATCTTCTTTTGAATATCAATTCAAACCAAATTATGGTTTATCCAAACTAGCCAGGACTAACGAACCTTACCGAAGTAATCATTTGTTTTAAATTTCCCAACCCCAACCTATTCATCCTATGAAATAAACTGGAAATACTTCATATCTAACACCACAGTGTTATCAGTAAATTCAATTACCATTTCACGTTCAAATCTAATTAAAGATTTAATTATCTCCTGGAGCGAAACTGGTGATACCCCATTCTCAATCATTTCAATCTAATTAAAGATTCATTAAAACTCCACTTGGTTTTAATCTTACCAAAAATCAATATTAATGATTGTTTAACTTGGGAAATCATATCCTGTCTTTAACTGGGTTAAAGAACCAATGTCATTTAAAACACGGTTCACGATAAACCCAAAATCACATTCTATTCCATCAGCCTTTAACCGTAAATTAGCAAGTGATTAATTCCCTAAGTGTTAATCCCGAAGGCCGAAACCAACATTAGATCAATACCCAGGAAAACAATTCAACTTAACTAATCTCCAGTTAGTTTCTGATTTTCTTAACTCCGTTGGGTCTAAGAACAGTATTATTAAAGATACCGTTCACGACAACCCAAATCACATTTGATGTTAAATACAAGGCTCAGAATAGAAAATATATCGGCTTATATCCAATATCAAATTCTACGACCAACAAATATCGTAGTGGAAATAACGATATTAATATATCTTTCAAATTTCCATAACAATAGCTATATAATCATGAAATCCAACATCGAAATATTCCAAAGACAATTTCGATTCAAATCCATTCCAATTCAATTATTGGAAATTCTGGTTATTTTCAAAACCATTTCAAATCCAATTTATTTATTTTAAAAATAAATGGAATTATAATTCTTGTTCAAAACTAGTTCGTTTCGATAAAAATCTATTTTTATCTTTTCAAATATGGAAATTTACTTCCCAATTCTTTCCAAATCGTTTCTTATGATTTCACACAAATTATTGCTATTTTTAATAATTTTATCAACGCCCGTACAGTCAATTTCCATTAACGGGCATTGAATTGCACTTACAGTGACCTTTCCCAAATTTTATTTGGACATAATTCCAAATCCAACTGTTAGATTTAAAATCTCTAATATTCGTTAGAAAGATCTTTTCGATATGAACCGAAAGGTTCTGGTTTTAGGAGATTCTGACGGTCGGATCTCCCGTAACGTCCATTCGAAGTCAATGGTCGAAATTCGCGAACTGTCGCAGCGCGGCGCGTTCTATTCAGGCCATTATATATATATATATATATATTATATATATTTTGTCGATTTCCTTTTAAAACGTATTTTATAAATCGTTTTAAATTCGTTTTCAAAATGATTTCAACTTCATATTCAATTTCAAATCAAAATTGAATATTCCATATCATCGATATATAAACGATAGTATTTTCAAAATATTATATTTGAAATCGATTCCTTTTCGATATTCATTATAAAAACGAATATAATCGATATAAATATCGTTCGCGTCTAAATGGCGCATATCTAATCAATACGACTTTATATATTTCAATAATTTCATTATTCTATCCAACAAATGAATATTTTCTTCAACACATGAATTTTCTTTTATTCAACACATGATTATATATTTTATTCAACACATGAATTTTCTTCTATTCAACACAGGAATTTTCTTCTATTCAACACATGAATATATATTTAATTCAACACATGAATTTTCTTCTATTCAACACACGAATATATATTTTATTTTCCAACTTGGAATGATGCCCAATCAATTACCATATAATGTTAATTATATGGATTCCCTACAACACATGTATATAATAGTAACGATAAATCATCAACCATCATCCAGAGTGCACCACACAACTGTATAAGCATTAAACATAAATATTTAACGCTTATAACAGCCTGTCAATCAATCGATCGACATACAGCTAATTATTGGGACTAGTGTATGGTCAATTTCATCCCAACACCCATGTGGGGTTTTCAAACAATCAAACACAGATTTTATTTGTGCAGTTGGGCGATGTGTAAAATTTTATCGCCCCAATCAATATCAGTCAAATCGGTGTACATAAACAAATCGTTCGATTTGTAAATGAATATTTATTTTATTTCAACACATGAATATATATTTTATTTCAACACATGAATATATATTTTATTTCAACACATGAATATATATTTTATTTCAACACATGAATATATATATTTTATTTCAACACATGAATATATATTTTATTTCAACACACGAATATATATTTTATTTCAACACATGAATATGTATTTTATTTCAACACATGAATATGTATTTTATTTCAACACAACCAACAGTCAATCTTCATAACACAAACAATCACACAAGTCGTCCATGGTTTGTGGACGATGGGGAGTAATTTATATATGTAGTTATAAAATAAATAACTGAACAGAAAAAAATTTAGTATAGAGTTCTCACCGAGGGGTTCCACTCCGCCGTTTCTTTTCTGAATGGCTTGAATTTGTTTGAAATTCCAATGCGGTCCTTACCACGCTGTTCATAATAAAAACTATACTTTTATTGCTTCATTCCAATAAATAAAAATCACATTTCTACAACATATATTTTTACTATGCTTCTTTCTATATAAAAATTATATTTTTATATTTCTACTTCTTATATAAAGATCGAATTTTTGTCGCCACTTCAAATATATACAGATCTCGCCTTTCTATATATATATATATATAAAAATGTAATCTTTTCATCGCTACTTCATATATAAAAATCGAAATTTTCTACCGCTAATGAATATATAAAAATCACATTTTTACATTGTCATTCAAACGATAAAAATCGTATTTTTACTTCGCTACATATACAAATATCAAATTTTTATTATCCATATATTATAAAAATCATATTTTTATTATTCCTATAATATAAAAATCACATTTTATTATCTCTATAATATAAAAATCATATTTTTATACCGCTACCTTTAAAATAAAAATCACTTTTTTATAACTTCGCTATATTTATAAAAATCAAATCTTTATACTATAACTATATAAATAAAAATTATATTTTTATTCGCGAGAAATTTAAATAAAAATCTTATCTTTTAAACAAATAAAAAGTCAAAACTTTCACATAATAAAAAGCTAATTTCTATTTCATATCCATCTACATAAAAATCTAATTTTTATATAAACTAAAGATCCTAGTTTAATTCTAAGAAATTAAAATCAGAAAACGTACCAAAATTTAGGGTTTCTGGTCGGAGGGGGTATATTGAGGTTGGTGGCGGTCGGGATGGAAGCGCAGGTGGCGCAGGGCGATGTGGAGGGGGCATCTTGAAGGGGGCTGCTCGATTTGGGGTTCACGGTGCTTTCAAACGGTGGAGGGAGGCTCGAGCTGATCGAAGGAGGGGAGGGATGGCACTGGCCGGCGGCGTCAAGGGGAGGCGGCTGATCGAAGGGGTGGGGAGGTGGCGTGCGATCGACGGTGGGGGCTGGGTTGGGGGCAACGTTGATTTGGGGGAGCGGTTTTTTTTATTTGTTGTTTTTTCTTTGACCGTGTTTTCAAAGAGAGAGAGAGAGAGAGGGAGGTGGCCCTATATAAATAATTTAATTAATTTAATTTAATTTCTAAAAGTAATTTTTTTCGAACTCCAATTGAGACCCAACGATTGTCGCCCATAGCTAATTACCCTCATTCCAAACACAACAGGGTATGCTTCGTAACCCAATTCGGCTGTTACAATCAGTTTTCGTTAAAATCAAAATATAAATCTACATATTGAATTTGAACGCACACTTCAATTTACCGGGGCCACATACTAAATCTAAAAATTCCAGAAAAATTATTTCTAGCTTTGTATTGACGACACGGTTCTAACAAAACTAATTTTGTTAAATTCCGAGACCGTTTGAAAAATGACCATTTTCTAGTCAATCGAAATTGACTGAAACTGTCAAAACACGTTTAACTTCGCCACGCTCACATATTGATCCAGAAAATTATGAAAATTGGAATCTAGCAATAATTTGGCATCCCGGATCCAACAAATGTGGTTTCGTCGAAAATATATATAAATTCCACAGCGACTTTTCTGAATTTTAAACTGGACATATCTTTCACTCTATAAAGTGAAATCTCAGTTTCTTAGATCTGTTAGAAAGATATGATTAAACAGATTCAAATATTTCTAGTTTCATTCAATTCTGATATATTGAATTATGTATGTAATAACCCGGAAATCTGGGCCAATTTAGAATTTTTATTTTGGCAAATTTATTGAATTTTGATTATTTAAAATGAATTATTTTAAATAATAACAACGAAAAATTTATTTTGAATAGAATTCGAATGTATATATTTATATAGCTCGACGTTAGAATATAAATATTTATTTATAATTATAAAAGGAATTGAAAATGGCGCGGTAGTTCGATAATACGATTTCAAATTTCAAAGGAATGTACCAGGTGCAAAATAAACCGGATTTTAGCGAAACCAAAATTATTTGAATCTAATTGAGATTATATTTCCAACGAATCTGAAAAATCAAAATTTCATAGCGGGGGTAAAAAGATATGCCCAGTTGAAAATTCTGAATAGTCGCTATGGAATTCAGGCCCTTAAAAATGGAAATTTTGCAAACGACCTCGGATTTCGACGAAACCACTTTTGTTGGATCCGCGATGTCAAATAATTACTAGATTCCAAATTTCGTAATTTTACGAATCAATATCTGAGCGTGGCAAAGGTAAATGTGTTTTGTCAATTTCGATCGACCTGAAAATGACCATTTTTCAAACAGTCTCAGAATTTGACGAAACTAGTTTTGTTAGGACCGTATCGTTAATACGAAGCTAGAAAATATTTTTTTGGGATTTTTCGAGTTAGTATGTGGCCCTGGTAAATTGAAATGCGCGTTCAAATTTAATATATAGAGTTATATGTTGATTTTGACGAAAACTGATCGAAACGAGCGAATCAGCCTACAATACATATTCCGTTGTGTTCGGAATGGGGGTAATTAGCTATGGGCGACAGGCGGTGGGTTCGATTTCGTGGTCGAAACAAAAAGTTGCTTAATGAATAAAATAATATAAATTTTTTTCAATAAAACCCCTCTTTCACCTTTTTCTCCCTGACAGATCAGAACGCAAATAAAAAGAAAAAAAATAAATTGCGACAGGGGGGATTCGACGCCGCGCCGCCCTCCAGCGCCTCCCCCGCCTCTTCCTCCACCCTCCGATCGCCTCTCATCTCCTCCATCCCTCCAACGCGAATCACCGCCCACCAAATCCGAAGAAGACCCCGCTGCCTTGCCAAGAACGCGCCGCCGCCAGTAGAGGGGGCCCACCGCGCCTTCATCCTCCCCTGTTACCTCCGATGCTGCCCTCTCTCTCTCCACTTCCATTTCGAACCTTCCCTCTCCCAAACCGCCACCACTTCACGAGCCCCAGTATCACCAAAGGCCGCCGACCTCCTCGAGCCTCCATCGATAGTGAGCATCTTTATTTTAATTTTATTTTATTATTTATTACCTTTTATTTTATAAGGTGAAAGATTGAATTTTTATCAGTAGAGAAGGCGATTTTTATTCCGGTAATTAGATGATTTTTAGTGTTGAGAGGTATGATTTTTAACATCGTAAAGATATGATTTTTATATTATAAAAAAGTATAAAAATATGATTTTTATCATATGTGAAATATAAAAATATGATTTTTATATAGTAGAAATATTAAAGATGTGATTTTTATATAGTAAAAATATTAAATATAATTTTTATGAGATAAAGAATAAAAATACGATTTTTATATTATATAGATAGCAAAAATTTGATCTTTATATATGAAATAGAAATATAAAAATACAATTTTTATATAGGATGAAGCGTCGAAGAAAATATATGAAGTAGAAATAAAAATATGATTTTTATTTATTAGAATGAAGCAATAAAAATATAATTTTTATTGTGAATAGCGTAAAAAGGACTGCATTGGAATTTCAGACGGATCTAGACGGTTCAGCAATTCAAAAGCAAAGCACGGTGGAGTGGAACCCTCTGTGAGAACTCCACACTTTTAAATTTATTTCTAGTTAAAATATATACTAGGATGCAGACGGTGTTTAGTAGCACCCGACACCCGTCGTCCACAGACCATGGAGGGCTTGTATGCTTGTTTGTTTGATTTTGATGTGTAGTTGATTGTGTGATGTGATGTGAAATGAAATAAAATATTTTATAGTGGAAAATATTTTATAGTTAAAAATAGAATTTTTAACGTGTATTTAAAATGAAATAAATATAAACAAGTCGGACGATTTGTTTATATACACACATTTGACTGATATTGATTGGGATGATAAATTTTACACATCGCCCAACTGCACAAATAAAATTTGTGTTTGATTGTTTGAAAACCCCACACGGGTATTGGGGTGATATATGACATACACTAATCCCAATAATTAGTTGTATGTCGATCGATTGATTGACAGACTATTATAAGCGTTGAATATTTATATTTGATGCTTATACAGTGTAGAATGCACTTTGGATGATGGTTGATTATTTGTCGTTGTTGATATATACATGTGTTGTATGGAAGTCCATAGAAATAAAATCTAACGTAATTGATTGGGCCTCATTCCAGTTTCGAAATAGAATATTTGAAGAGAACTATTTGAATAAAATATTTGAATAGAAATAATTGAAAAAGAAATATTTGAAATAGAATATTTGAAAATAAAAATATATGAAGCCGTGTTGATTAGATTGACGCCATTTCTACGTGAACGATATTTATATCGATTTTATTCATTTTATAATGAATATCGAAAGTGATTTCAAAATCTGATATTTTGAAATGAATTGAAATTGAATAGAAATTGAATTGAAATGAAAACGAACTGAAATTGAATTAGAAATCAATTTGAATTGAAATCAATTTGAAATGAATTTAAAACGAATTTATAAGGAAAAATTCAATTTTGATTTGAATTTGAAATGAAGTTGAAATCGTTTTGAAAACGAATTTCAAACAATTTATAAAATACGTTTTAAAAGGAAATCGATGAAATATATATATATATATATATATATATATATATAATGGCCTGAATAGAACGCGCCGCGCTGCGGTAGTTCGTGAATTTCGACCATTGACTTCGAATGGATATTGCGGGAGATCCGACCGTCGGATTCTCCTAAAACCGGAACCGTTGGGTTCGTATCGAAAAGAGCTTTCCAACGAATATTAGAAATTAGAAATCTAACGGTTGGATTTGGAAATATGTCCAAATCAAATTTGGAAAAGGTCGTTGTAAGTGCAGTTCGATGGCCATTGATGGAAATCGATTGTGCGGGCCTTGATAAAATTATTAAAAATAGTAATAATTTGTGTAAAATCATAAGAAATGATTTGTGAAGAATTGGGGTGGAAAATTCCATATTTGAAAAGATAAAAATAGATTTTTATCGAAATGAACTAGTTTTGAACTAGAATTATAATTCTATTTATTTTTAATTAAATAAATTGAATTTGAAAAAGGGTTTTAAAAGTAACCAGAATTTCCAATAATTGAACTGGAATGGATTTGAATAGAAATTGTCTTTGGAATATTTCGATGTTTAATTTCGTGATTATACATATAGCGTTATGGAAATTTGAAAGATATATAGATATCGTTATTTCCAATACGATATTTGTTGGTCGTAGAATTTGATATTGAATATAAGCCGATATATTTTCTATTCACAGCCTTGTATTTAATATCAAATGTGATTTGGGTTTGTCGTGAATGGTGTCTTCATTAACACTATTCTTAAGCCCAGTTGAGAAAAAGATTAAATCTTTTTATTTAGATTTAATGAAGTGTACCAATTAAATAATATTTAATTGGAATTGAATTGGTATTGATTTTTGGGTTTATCGTGAACAGTGTTTTAAATAACACTTGTTCTTTAGCCCGATAATTAATGGAATGTGATTTTGGGTTTATAGTTAATCGTGTTTTAAATGACACTGATTCTTTAACCCAGTTAAAGATTAAAACTAAGTGGAGTTTTAATGAATCTTTAATTAGATTGAAAAGATCGAGAATGGAGTATCACCAGTTTTACTCCAGGCGATAGTTAAATCTTTAATTAGATTTGAACGTGAAATGGTAATTGAATTTACCGATAAGACCGTGGTGTTAGATATGAAGTATGACCAGTTTTACTTCATGGGATGAATAGGTTGGGATTGGGAAATAAAATAAATGATTACTTCGGTGTGGTTCACTAATCCCAACTAGTTTGAATTGATATTCAAAGAAGATTAAAGAATAAATTTAAAGAATTTATCTTTGATAAAATTAATGGGAACCTTTCCCAAAGTATAAGAATATTTGTATAAAAGAATATTCTGAACTGGAATTAGGCGTATGTTGTTTTAGTGTAACACTTGTTTATTATATACGCAAGTTATTCGGAAAGACCGGGTTTATCCCATTCTGAATAGCTGATTCGACGTGGCGTCGAGGATGAAGACAGTGGTTGAAGACCGGAGGTCTTCACGTCGTTTGGGTGATTACTAATGATCTTGATTGGGCCGTACACCCAAGAGGATGGAATCAGTTAGTGGTCGTCCAGACGTACTTGGAGATCGATGGATATGCGAGGTACTAGGTGCCTCCGGTTTCGTTCAGACCCAGAGCGGACTTGTAAATGGACTGTGTGTCTGAAATTGGATATCATTCTGTGTGATTGATGGATATCGGTTGCATGGAGTGGTTTGCCTGTGTGGCATGCTAAGATGCAAATGATCAAGGATTCTGTTGAAAAGCAGAGTCTTGTGGTTGATGATCAAAGCACAGCCTGTGTGGCACAGCTTTGTGTAGCGTTGATTCACGAGCCTCACACCCCGGTAGTGGACCAGAAACGGGAGAGGACTTCAGGGAGGGCATGCGTTTCTTTCTAGTTAGAAGTGGCGTCAATGGTTTGACACGCCCTGACGAGTTTGACTTATGTGGTTGTTGCTGTTGCGAGGCGCCTCAAATATATCGGTCGATCCGGGACCAATGGGGTCATTGGACTCATTGACACCCCATAGGGTGGGGAGATGCAGTGTTCAGGCATTTTTATCCACATCGGTGGACCGGCCCTGACGATCCAAGGCTTGCCTGCGCGCTTGCCTGAGGGGCGGACTAGAGCGTCTCGAATCGGTTGAGGACGATACCTTGCCTCGGTTCACAGAAGGAAATCAAATTTCCAAATACGTGACATTTGCAGTTTTGAAGGTAATCCTATATATGGTGACATAGTGGGATGGGGCGCTTATGCCGTCTATGATTGATATTTATGATTGAAATTGTTTTAAACACTATACACTTAATTTAGTATCAAATGACTTGTTTTAAACATATCAAGCATGCTTTGGCTATTATAAGGAAAAACCCTATCCTCCGGTTTGTGTTGCATTGTGTGATGGGACCTGGGTCTTATAATAGCTTTATTGTTCTTTATTTAGCATTGCGCTATTGTTTTATGCACAGGTGTTCTTGGCAGGAAACCCGTTCCGTGTTATACGGCATGGTCCCTTGATTTACCTAACTTTAAAAATAAAGATTAATAACTATTTTAGTTCTCACACCAGTCCCATGACTGACCTGGAGTTTATTGTTTTAACCTAAACTCTGGGTGCCCTTGTTTTGACACGGGCAGCTAGTAGTTTTGGTTTTGCAGATTTATATTCACAGGATCCTGATTTACAGCTGGAACGATACTCGGAAAGCTCTGTATCCGTGTATTACTTCTAGTTGTGTATTGTATTATTTTTCCGTTGCGATGTATTTAAATGTAATTTAAATCTATGATATTTTCTATGTAATATTTATTCATACTCTGTATATTCTTGTATTCTGATGAATTGTTGTAATAAGCAATGAAATGTTCTTCTGTCTGGGTTCTGATGTGGCTTGTCCTCAACTTAATTCTTGATTTCCCGTAAGGGGGATTTCAGGTCGTTTCACTGTATATTTAATTGAAATTCAAAATCGAATTTTTGAACTGCCGCGCCATTTCAGGCATGTTATATAATTAAAATAAGTTTATTCGTTTTTACTTCATCGAAAATAATTTTTTCGTCGTTATTATTTAAAATAATTCATTTTAAATATTCAAAATTCACTAAAATCGCCAAAACAAATTTTTTAAATTGGCTCAGATTTCCGGGTTATTACAATAAATTATACCAAGACAGTTGATATAAGAAAATAGTTAAATGTCCCATAACCACTCGCTATTCTCAAATATTTACGAACCCGTTGTTGGTTCATACTCAAAACAGGGAAAATCACCACACATGTTCGAACGCACGAGTCCAAGGGTTATTCGCCGAAGTAAACATATAAGGGGTCATAGTCCTCTGTTTTACTAAGGTAAATAAACTAAATATCTTGTCC
Source organism: Allium sativum (assembly GCA_030737875.1). NCBI lineage: Eukaryota > Viridiplantae > Streptophyta > Magnoliopsida > Asparagales > Amaryllidaceae > Allium > Allium sativum. The sequence goes on from CM060917.1 coordinate 29,602,230, forward strand.
GATCGATAGGATAAAGAATCGTATATAAATCAACAGAATCGGAACTGGGTTTAAAAATCGAATTTATTTTAAAAGGATTTGAATTTAAAAACTGAATAAACGTTGGTTCAATGCCTAATGACAATATAAAACCCCGTTATCCATTGTGGTTCAATTATTCATAAAAACTGTTGCCATAGCGAAGGAACACAAAAATCAAAAAACATAAACCCACATTACAACAACATACAGGAAATCAAAGGGATAACGGTTGTAATTTCGATCAACGAACGAATCGAAATCCCAAACTAGCACCCGAAGGTTTTAAACTATATCGGAATAGACTCGAAGGATATCGAGTCGATACTTCACGTTTTAGAGTCGTGAATCATAATTGAACTAATATCGAGGGTCAAACCCAAATTAACGAGTAAATGGATTCATAAAATAGGGCGCATGGGCTCTAGAACGATTTCTAAGTGTAAATTACTCCAAATTAGTTTCATTTCGAAACACTCGTCAATACGGTTCCAACTCATCTTGTTTTGCTGGATTCCGAGTTCGTATGAAAAAGCTATGATCGTTTTAAAGTAAATTAATTATTTCACCCTTTGTTTTTCACTGTTCGGTTATTTTCATTGGATGTTTTCCTCCACCAAAAATTATCATGAACTCCAAATCACTCCAATTTAGTTTCATTGGAAAGCTCTCGTCGAGACGATTCCAACGCACATGATTTCGCTCAATTCCGAGTTAGTATGAAGAAGTTATGGTCGTTTAAAGATTGATTTTTTTATACTGTTCAGCCATTAATGGCTGAACAGAAGGCATTTGCTTGGCCATTAATGGCCGAACGGCTGTTAAACCCCCAAAAATTTACATTTTTGCCTACCAAACATTTCCAAAATGATACCGGCCAATGCTGAAAGGCCTATGATGTTGAATACATGCAAATGAGGCGTCTATAACTCACGAAGCAACTCATAACACCAAATTCATATGCACAAACATTCACACAAGAGATTTGCAATGATTCTTGATTATAATTTCAAATGTGAACTAAATTCCAAATCAAGGCATGCAGAAGTTATTCAAGTGACTTGTGAAGACTTAGAACTTTGCCGGGGGACAAAGGAGCTTTACAATATCACCAAACCAACTCATAGCATATGCATAGATCGTATGAACAATCATTATCATAATTTTCAACACAATGAAACATAAATACAAGAAATCGGCTAAGTTACACTAGCCTAACCAATTCACAAGCACATGCAAACTCATACGAACACTAAATTACACTTGTACAAGCCAATGGCTTGTGGCATAGATGTGAGTTCATAAAGAACTCACCTTTGCTGTCTAGAAGCAACAAATCAATCCAAAGCTTTGCTAAATCAACCTCTCTTCCAATATAGCTTGTTAATATCCAACCTAAATTCAAACAAATGAATTTCCTAAGAGTTAGGTCATAGGAATTCTCAAAAATAGAAGAGGAGATAAGCTAGAGATGATGGAGAAGATGAAGAGGAGGCTTACCAAAGCTTCTATGCTTGATTTCCTCAAGAATTGGAGCTCCAAGGATTAAGCTAGGTTTAGGAATTTTAATTTCCCATTCCTTTTCCCCATTTTCTATTTTCTTTGAAGTGTTAGAGTGAATGAGAGAGAAGGGGGCTGATTTGGTTATAAGGAGTGGGCTAGGTTTCGCTAAACTAAGACTTAACCAAAGTGCCAATTTTCACGAACTTGAAACATATCGATGCTTATAGTCAAAAAGGTTGTAAACGACGATCCAGACTCAATAGAAGTGGTCCCGAATCCTAATTTTATCGTTTGTGAAAAACGACATTTTGAGTGACACATAAGATACGATGACATATTTAAATAAAATATTTAAATCTAAAATCGTCGAATGAGCGGGTTGTTACATCCTATGAGACGTCTTGTATTTTTCATTTACAATCGAGGTGATGTCCATGTTCGACTTATGCACCACTATCCTTTATAGGTGTATTGTACTAAACATAGTCCCTTTCCTTCCTATTATATAGCATCCGTTTTTCCTAAGATCTTAAGATTTTGTTTGTAGAGTTTAACATAATTGAAATTTAATAATGGTGACAATTTCAGATAAGGTTTGGTGTGCACTTGCGAAGCATTTTCAAAGTCTAAACATTCATTATAATATCAAACGATTCCACATAGCAAATATTCTAGTAATCATAAGTGAAAAACCCGTTCTGATTTATTATGGCGTGATCTTTTGAGACACCTTCTATTTCGAAGCATCAAATTCGGGTTTCTCACACCAGTTCCATTATTAACCATGATTCCTTCTCCTTAAGCTATGGGTGCCCGATTTATTTGGGCTACTAAGTAGTTTAGGTTTAACTGGTAGTAATTTACTGGAGTTTGAAGCTATAAATATATTGCAGATAATTAACTATTCCTACCTTCGCCTTCAGCGTATCTATATTTATGTTATTGAACATTTATATGGACATGTTTTGTAACTATCTAGGATGACATTTGGATTGACAATTATATAAAAACCTTGATATTTTCAACTATAAGATCATGTGTGATGTATAATTTTTACGATTCATGTAGAATTTTATTCTTTCTTTATTTTTTTTTCTACCTATGATAATCAACCTCTTCGACACTTAGATTTGTAACATGCATATACCATAGATGTTTTTATGTCGATTTCTTAAGGTCGAGGAGGTGGGTCATCTCATTTGGTATTAGAGCTTGGGTTAAACAAATATTTAAGCCTGATAAAGACGTATTAGAGATGCATCTATTAAAACTCTATGATAAGTACCTCATTAGAGATGGAGATAATAATACCCTAAATGAGTCGAGAGTTATATATATTTATGGGAACTTATTTGGAAATGTTATATAAAAAGATTTCAATATTAAAAGTAGGTGTATGAAATAATTTTATCTAAGATTATATTTTGAATGTAAAAGAATATATTTTAAAGTAATATTAACGAAAAATCTGCTTGTTAAGGGAATGATAATATTCAGGTATTATCATTTATTAATGTTTCAATTAAAAATTAAAGTTGAAACACTTTGTAAATTTCGTATCATAATTTGACTAGATGGCATTCAACAATCATATTTGCTTTAGATTGATGAAATTTATTAAAGATAAATAAATTCTATGAATACACTTTATGTAAGTAATTTTATAAAACATATTTTATAAATGAGATTTTTGTGAATATACATTCTGGTATTTTTGAAAATAATCTTGTGTTAAAGAGGTAACATGAATAACCAATTGATAGATTAATTACTAATTATTTGTTTATCAAGGGGTTTTCATTGTTAATAGGAGTATACCATACTATAAGGCATTCAATATAGGGTAAGTTTGTCTCAGGTCCCTATAAGTTTCAAAATTAGGCTCACTTCCGCTCCTATTTTTTTATAAATTAGGTCCCTATTTTTTGAAAATTCACCAAAAAATCAAAAAAAAAAAACATGAAAATTTGTAATTAAATAAAACAACAAATCGTCATCAAATTCATCTATTAAAACCATTAAAATATGCAAAAAACCAAAAAAACTAAAAAACAGCAAAACATCAGTATTATGCATCAAAAGATGCACTTATTTGTAAATAGTTGCATACATTTATGCAAATATTTCTATTTTGCATCAACCTACAATATTTATGCATACACATATGCAGTTAAACTACAGTATATGCATCATTTTATGCATATATTCAATTCTGGCCTGTTTAACAATTTTTAAACATTGTTGCAAACATTTCTGCGCTTATACAGAATAAATGCATACATTCATGCACATATTCATAAGCCTTCTTCTTTTATAACTTTGTTGCATACATGTATGCATATATACAGAATAAACGCATACATGTATGCAACTATTCGTAACGTATGCAGCTTAGTTCAACTTATACGCATACAAGTATGCAATTATTACCAACATATGCATACATGTATGCATATATTGGTCCAGATTTTCAACATAAAACGCTGGATGAATATATGCATACATGTACACATATATTCAGTATAAATGCATAGATGTATGCAATTTTATTTTTAGATTGCTTCTGGGAATATTTGCGATTTTTTGAATTTTTTTTATGAATCAACGCATTTTTTTCCCGGAAAGCACGTAACATGCAAAATAAGGACCCGCTTTACATGTTAAAGTTGGGGGTGGATGCCACTTTAATTTAGAACAAAAACAGGGACGTGACTTGAATTTCCACTTCAATATAATTTTCGGTTGGTATGCACTTTATAAATTGTTCCCTTCCTTGGTAAAGGAGATATATGATATTGTTGGGTAGTACCCAGTTCCTTGAATCATTTGGTCTTACTTAATCTGTATGTATAACTCTCTTGAATTTTAAAAGGGAATTGATGTGCACATAAAAATGTACATTTATATTCACACATTTATTCTTGTTTTAGTTAAATAAATAATATAAGGTTACATGTTTTAATCAAAAACTCAAAATCCTTAAATTATCATGCATTCATCTTCATATTAGGGTAAAACAGTAAATTGTGCATGTTCTAATTTGTGATAGCATTTACTTACTCCTTGTAGTTGTCTCTTGTAGGTATTTAGAAGAAAAAATGATGTATGCATATGAAGATATGAAGAATGACACGAACATACACATGAGGAGGCAAAGACATAATTAATTCTATGGAAAGTAGAGGATCTCATCTCTCAACTAACCCACTTACTCTTAATCTTCATATTAGAGATTAATGCACTATTTGGATGAGACAAAAAGGCTTCATGCATTCTACATGACGAATTAGTAGCTAACGACTAGATTATAAGCTTCATGAAGTGGGCATTTTGGGGTTTCCCAACAAAATGGATTAGGATTTTACGGTTTTAGACATGTATGTATACCCCTTTTATGTCATGTAAATAAGGCCTCACTTTGATCCCTCTCTTTTTGTTAGTTTAGTTGGCAGGATCAAAGCTCTCTTTCTCTTTAATGGCTATGTAGCCAATTTCCCTCTTATGTAATTACTTTAATGCAATTTTAATTAAGGCAATTTTATTTCATGTTCTTTACTTTATGTTGTAGCGTAGATCTCTTTTATTTTATGCAAATAGAATAGATTTTCATTCATTTTTCTATCTTTTTCCTTTGCTTTTTTTGTTAAATGTTGCAATCTACATTTATTAGCATGATTACATATATTAGAACCTAAAACCCTTCAATTTAGAGGCAATGAAGCTCTCTTGATTATATAATTTGAATTTATGTTCTCTTTTTGGTGCTTAACGAAAATATGATTATGGCAAAGAAGTGATTGTTTAAATTGAAATTTGATGGCCTATATTTCTAAACAATAGTTAATAAGCCATGCTTAAAATAGATTTAATTTTCATCTTTTTGTCATCCACACAATACCAAACCATTAAATAACTTCCAGACCATTCATCCAAACTAAAACTTCAACATTAACCACAAACTAACCTCACCAAAACAGCTTTGTCCCCTTACGATATTACCCCATAGCTGGTCACCAACTTAACCATAAATCACCATACTACCTACCCTTGCTTCAACTCCAATAAGAGGTTCAACCTGCATACTACCTTCACTTCACCCTAAACAGCCTTTACCAAAACTACCGTCATCACCAACAAACCATCTATCACCCTCAACATCAACACATTTTCTTGCTATCATCTTCAAAGTTAAAAACCTCCACATTCACCTGCAAAATCCACTACCATACCATCGACAAACTATAAAACTATCAGAAAAGACAAATCCTAACCAAATCCGAACCACTACCATAAATTGCCAACAACAGCCAATTACCTTCAATCGAACTCCAGAAACCCCCCAACCTAGTCAAAGCCAGCCCCCCTCCGCAATAAGCCAATCGCCCCTTTTCCATCACTAGCAACTCGCCCAAGTCAAGCCACCACCTACACCTCAACAGCTACTACGAAAACCTTTCGGAAATCACCAAACTTCGAATCAAGCTTCGATCGCAAATCCCCAAACCACCTGCTTCAAATTCACAACCCCAGAATCGAACCCTTCGAAAGCCCCGAATTCACAAGTCAAAGATCAAACTTTTTGATTTTTTCGACTCCAACCACAACCATTTCAATTTCGTTTGGAATCGATTTTTTGAGTTTTTGATTCTATAATAGTAACAAGATTTGATTTATAAAATAAATGAGGGAGAGACGTTGTTGATAACGTCTGTGTTTTTGAGATATTTTTGTTCATCGACTCACATTTATTTTTGTTATTTTTGGGCTCGGACTACACTGTTGGGCTTGGGGCTGCATTTGGATTTAAGCGAGTTAAAACTTGTGTTGTTTTGAGATTTTTTTTGTGTTACTTTTGGCTTGGGTTTTTAATTCCTTTATCTAAAAAAAAGAGTTTGCTTTTAATTGGCTTGGCTTGTGTACGAATTTTGGTGTTGATTCATTCGCTTTGTTTTTCTTTCTATTTCTTAAAAAAAACCATTTTCTACTTTATTTTATCCTTGTACAAACCCCTTTTCAGGTTGAAGAAGTGCTTGGAGAAATTGCGCCGCTTTGCTTGCTTGCTAATAATTAAAAAAATACCTTAAACGAATTGCTAAAATCTGCATGCTCTGGTATTGTGTTCTCAACCCTATTTCTGTTTTGCATACATTATTGTTTGCTTGCATTTGCATTTGTAAAACAAAAAAATATATTCAAAAATAAAAAACAAAATGAAAAATTATTCGTATTTGCATCGGTAATTCATGTTTAATTTTTGTTTTGCATTCATCTTAGTTTATTTCCTAAGGACATAATTATATTTTGGAAAATTATTTCTCGATGTCTAGACAACGACATAGTAATAGGCATTTATTAATATTACGGTGATCCATAAATATTATAGCGATTGTTCTTCCAAAGGTACTTAAACCTTCGGCTGTATTTCTTGGGTGATTCCTGGTGCACCGATAACTCATGTCCGTTAACTGGTTGAAAAATCTTTTATTGAAATTAATATAACCGTCTTTATATAATTTTAGAAATTTCTAAATAAGTAAGTTGCATTAGGTTCATGCATATATAAAAAAAATCCAAAATCCAAAATCCAAAAAAAAGATTGAAAAATGATTTTCTTTTGTAAATATCTATTTCCTATTCTCTTTTAAAAGCCAAAAAATAAAATTAAAAAAAACACCATTTTCTTGAAAATGTCTCAATTTCCATACTCATCAGAACTTCACGATAGTTGCGAAAATCAATATAATCCATATAGTTTTACACCAAATTCATATGGATATTTTAATAACAATTATGGTACAAACAATTTGGAATTTTCACCATAAAATTTTCAAAATAACAATCAACCCTCAACTTTGGAAACAAGTATTCATTCTTTACTCAAACAAAGTCAATGAATGAATGAATGGTATAATTCATATTTGTGCAACAATTCAAGTCAAAGGTTTCAAAATAATCAAAATTCAAATTCAATTCCGAATTCAAATGATTTTGATTATAACCCTTGCCAATTCAATTTCGAACTTCAAAATGAATTTCAAATTCAAAATGAAAATATGAATTACTTTTCAAATGATTTTGGAAATGGGAATAATTTCAATTGTGATGCAAATGAAAACTTTTGTTCTCAACAATTTCAAATAGAAAATTCTCAAGTACATAATTATAAATTTGATTTTGTTGACCAAATGAACGTAATTCATGATAATTACACAGCTTTGTTATATGAAACATACTTGAATTTCTGTGAGAAACAAAATCAAATCCCAATGTGTGACGAGTCAAATAATAATCCATCTTTTACCAAACTCAATTTTCAAACAATGACTTTTGAAATTGAAAATGACGATCTTAATAAAGTTGTTGAGAACATGGTAGTTGATTTGGATTTTATTCTTTTGAGAGGGTAGAGATAAGTCTCAAATTTGATCTTCCTTTTTCTAAAAATAACGAAATTCAAACAACAACTTTGGACTGTGAAAATAGCACACGCATTGAAGTTGTTGATAATTCACTAAAGGAAGACGAATTTGATGAAAATGATTTTTTTGGACTTTTCGAAAATGAGTTGAATTCTAAAGGGATAGATTTTGATCACCATTTTGTTTTTAAAATCTACAATTCAAAAAAAATTTCAATGACAATTTTAAAATTCAAATTAGTGAAAATAAACTTGAAATTCAACAACTTATTCAATCTACTCCAAAGATCATCGAAAATAAAACAACTCATTTGATTTTTAATAAAACAACATTCATTTTTCCAAATCAACGCTCAACTTCGAAATCTTTTGCGATTTGGTTTTTTGTGCTTAAGCTGTGTCTCACACATTTGATGAGACAAATGAATTGTTCTTTAGAATATCGCTTCATTTACTTCTTGTCAATATATTTTCTGATATACTGTAAATAATAATATTTTTCTTGTAAATATAAGTCATATTTTTTAAATTTTCATTTTCCTTTCACTTGGGTTGACTATGAAGACATAGTCAGAATCAAGTGTGGGGGGAGTTTCATATTTATTTTGGTTTTTCATTAACTTATATTTGTTTTGATTTTGCATTAATTTTTCTTTTCGCATTCAGAAATTAAAATAAAAACAAAAATAAAAGAATTTTAATTTACTTTTAAATGGGCGTGATGAAGTAAACATACAATTTTGGTCATACAATTAAAATATTTAGAAAATCACTTCTCTTAACGGATAACGAAAGAAAAGTTTGAATTATGAGCAAATTTAGTGTAACTAGTATATAAGGAGATTCATAGGTGATGAGTATGAAATGTTTTCTAAATTGTAATTTGATTAAATAAATGGTTGACTTAGACTACATGCGATACCATTTAGATCTTTTAAGTGAAGTTGTGCTAAGATATTCTTGCTTAACTCTCTCTTTCAAAAAAAAAACGAAAAAAGAGAATACATATAATAATCCAAGGGTATCCAACATTGCTTATAAATATAGCGTTGGTGTGCAAACCCGCCAAGCTTTGTCACAACTCTCATGTCAGTCCGCGAGGCAGTGCATGGGTAGGATACCTTGGTCTCATTTTATGAGTTGGACACCTAAGGGTTAATGACATCTTGTTGACAAAGTCAGCGTCGATCTGCACAATCCGCCAAGCTCTGTCCCAAACTCTCACGAGTGGTATACCTTGGTCTTTTTCAGTTTGGTGTTTGTAATAATAATAATGTAAATATCTTTCAAAATAAAGAGAGAGTAAGCACTTGAAATCCAAGCACTGTCTTCACTTATTTGACCTAACTTGTTAAACTAAAGGAAATAAAAATGCCATTTTATGATTGTTAATAATCGATCATAGAATTCATTTCATATTTACACCATGTTTTCAACCGAAACAACTATCCAAGCTGGAGAAGTTTGTAACGATAACCTGACTTTTGTTTGAAATTTTGATTAGTAATGGACTGAAATTTCATGGTGATGATCCAAACTTGTGTTTAACTCATTCGTGTCACGCTTAAAAGTAAATTATTCATTTGTAAATATTCTTTTGAAAACTTGCATTCATCTTGTAAATATTTCCGATTTTTGCATTTTGTAAATATTTATTGCATTTGACATTTGGATTTTGTTGGTAGTATCCGCTGGAAACCCTCACGAGACAACACTCGTCCTACTGGGGACACATAGAGGTTTAACGACTTGTTGTAGACACGCAATGCAATCGTGCTCCCTATGAGAACGGATTTATCTTTGTTTTTTTATTCAAGGACAAATAAAAGATAAGTGTGGGGGCGGGGGCATTTGATGTGCACGTAAAAGCGTAAATTTATATTCACATATTTATTCTTGTTTTAGTTAAATAAATAACATAAAGGGATATTTTTACATGTTTTAATCAAAAATTCAAAATCCTTAAATTTTCAGGCATTCATCTTTATATTCTGATAAAACGATAAATTTTGCATGTTCTAATTTGTGATAGCATTTACTTATTCCTTGTAGTTGTCTCTTGTAGGAATTTAAAAGCAAAAATGATGTATGCATATGAAGATATGAAGAATGACATGCACATACACATGAGGAGGCAAAGAAATAATTCATTCTATGGAAAGCGGAGGACCCCACGTCTCAATAACCCACTTACTTTTAAACTTTATATTAGAGACTAATGCACTAACTGGATAAGACAAAAAGGTCATCATGCATTCTACATGATGGATTAGTGGCTAAAGACAAGATTAAAAGCTTCACGAAGTGGGCATTTTGGGGATTTCCCAACAAAATGGATTAGGGTTTTAGACATGTATATTACCCCTTTATGCCATGTAAATAAGGCCTCTCTTTGACCCCTCTCTTTTAGTTTGTTTAGTTGGGAGGATCAAATCTCTCTTTCTCTTTACTGGTAACATAGCCAATTTCCCTCTTATATAATTACTTTTAATGCAATTTCAATTCAAGTAATTTTATTCCATGTTCTTTACTTTGTGTCGTAGTATAGATCTTTTTATTTTATGCAATTAGAATAGATTTTCATTCATTTTGCTCTCTTTTTCCTTTTCTTTTTTGTTCAATGTTACAATCTTCATTTATTAGCATGATTACATATATTTGAGGCTAAACCCATTCAATTTAGGGGCAATGAAGCCCTCTTGATTATGTAGATGCAACATAATTTGAATTTATGTTCTCTTTTTAGTGCTTACTGAAAATATGATTATGGCAAAGAAGTGAATGTTTAAATTGAAATTTGATGGCCTTTATTTCTAAACAATAGTTAGTAGGCCATGCATAAAATAGATTTGATTATCATCTTTTTGTTATTTTCATGAGAGTTAAACAAGTGGTGAAACGACCCGAACTTCCCCGTAAAGGAAAGCCCGGATTGAGTTGAGAACACGACAAATCAGAATACAAACAGAAGAACATTTCATTGCTATTTACAACAATTAAATCAGAGTACAAGAATATATCAGAGTACGATTAAATATTACATAGAAAAATATTAGATATTAAAATACATAACAGCGGAAATAAAATGTATAAATACAATGCGCAGCGGAAAATACAATAACTAGAACAAATGGAAGAAATACATGGATACAAAGCGTTCCGAATATAGCTGCAGCTGTAAATCCAGGATCCTGTATAAATAAATCTGCAAAACCAAAACTACTAGCTGTCTGTGTGGAAAATATTGGCACCCAGAGTTTAGGTTAAAACAATAAACTCCAGGTCAGTCATGGGACTGGTGTGAGAACTAAAACAGTTATTTAACACTTTACTTTAAAATGAAGTAAATCAAGGGACCACGCCGTATAACACGGAACGGGTTTACCCCCAAGAATACCAGTGCCTAAAACAAACAGCGTAATGCTAAATAAAGAAAAATGAAGCTATTATAAGGCTTAGGTCCCATCACATAATGCAACGCAAGCCGGAGGATAGAGTTTTACCATATAATAGCCAAATATGCTTTGTACGTTTTAAAACAAATTTTTTATTATTACTATAATTGAAGGAATCAAATTCAAATATAAATGTATCAATCATAGATGGCATAAACACCCCATCCCACCATGTCACCATATATAGTATACAATCAAAACCGAAAAACGTCATATTTGGATATTGGATTTGAGACGACCCGAACCTCCCCATGAAGGAAAGCCCGGATTGAGTTGAGAACAGGACAAATCAGAACATAAACAGAAGAACATTTCATTACTTATTACAACAATTCCATCAGAATACAAGAATATACATTACTGCAGCAGAAAAATAATACATAACATAACTGAAAGAAATACAAGGATACAGAGCTGTCCTAATATCACTTCAGCTATAAACCAGGATCCTATGAATATAATATCTGCAAACCCCAACTACTAGCTGCCCATGTCGAAAATAGGGGCACCCAGAGTTTAGGTTAAAAAAACAAACTCCACGTCAGTCATGTGACTGGTGTGAGAACTAAAACAGTTACTAATTTGATTTTAAAGTTAGGTAAATCAAGGGACCACGCCGTATAACACGGAACGGGTTTACCCACATGAATAGTAGTGCATAAAACAAACAGCGCAATGCTAAATAAAGAACAATAAAGCTATTATAAGACCCAGGTTCCATCACACAATGCAACACAAGCCGGAGGATAGGGTTTTACCTTATAATAGCCAAAAATGCTTAGTACGTGAAATTTCATCTTTTATTATTACTATAAGTGTATAGTGTCAAAACAATTTCAATCATAAGTATCAATCATAGACGGCATGAGTGCCCCATCCTACTATGTCGCCATATATAGGATTACAACTAAAACCGAAATGTCACATTGGAAATTGGATTTCCTTCGTGAGTCGAGGCAAGGGGCAAGCTCCTCACCGCTTCGAGACACTCTAGCAAATGCCCCAGGACTACACACTCTGGGTAGCCCTTGGAATCGGTTGGGCCGGTCCTCCGTTACGTTTAAGGATTAGTTACTCCTGAACACACACTTCCCGGTCCTATCAGACCTATATCCGTCGGCTCTGAAGAGACCGATATATCCAAGGTGCCTTACATTCCAACATCCACAAAGGTATAATAATCAACGATGTCAGGGATAGTAAAACGCTGACACCACCAGCGGTCGTATCCCCTTTTTAACTCATACCGAGGTGTGAGGCTCGCGAATTAACGCAATACACAAAGCTACTCTGTATTGAAGCCGTGCTTTGATCATCAACCACAAGATTCTGCTTTTCAATAGAAGCCTTGATCATTTGCATCTCAGCATGCCAAATAGGCAATTCACGCCATGCGACTGATGTCTATCGATATACAACCTCTGATCCCGTACGTCTCAGAGAAGGGTGAAGTAAGGGAAAAAATTCCCCTTCATCAGGTAGATGTATATAGAAAGAAATCAATCGACACAGAATAAAATCAAATGTCAGACACACAATCCATTTACAAGTCCGTTCTGGGTCTGAACGAAACTGGAGGCACCTTATTTCTCGTATATCCGTCGATCTCCAAATACGTCTGGACGATCACCACTTATTACCTCAGCTTGGGCGTACAGCCCAATCAAGACATTAGTAATCATCCAAATGATGTGAAGACCTCCGGTCTTCAACCACCGTCTTCATCGTCGATATATCGTCGAATCAGTTATTCAGAATGGGTATAAACCCGACCTTTCCGAATAACTCGCGTTTCGAATAAACAAGTGTTATAGAAACACAACATACGCCTCATTCCAATTCCGAATATTCTTTTATTTAAATATTCACATCTTTTGGGAAAGGTTCCCATTAATTTTATCAAAGATAAATACTTTTAAATTTATTCTTTAAGCTTCCTTTGGATGTCAATTCAAACCATATTATGGTTTTCCAAACTAGTCGGGATTAGCGAACTTCACCGAAGTAATCATTTATTTTATTTTGTTCCCCAATCCCAACCTATTCATCCCATATAGCAAAACTGTTATTACCCCATAACTAACACCACGATGTTATGGGTAAATTTAATTACCATTTCCCGATTAAATCTAATTAAAGATTTAACTATCGCTCGGAGCAAAACTGGTGATGCTCCGTTCTCGATCATTTCCCATATTTGATAATTTAAATTATCAATTCACATTTCAATCTAATTAAAGATTCATTAAAACTCCACTTAGTTTTAATCTTCCCAAAAATCAATATTAATGATTATTTAACTTTGGAAACACAAACATGTCGCATCGACAATCTACACCGTACTATAGATTTCTGCCGATATATAACCTCTGAGCTCGTACGTCTCAGAGAAGGGCGTTAACCAAGAGAATAAATTCTCTGCCGCTAAACATATGTATATTTAGCAGCGATCAACCATACAGTTCTAAATACAAGAACATACATGTAATCCTGTCTTTTACTGGGTCAAAGAACTAATGTCATTTAAAACACAGTTCGCGATAAACCCAAATCACATTCCATTAATTATGGAATCTTCACGGAAAAACAAGTCAATATATAATCGGTATCAATTTCCGTATCCGACCAATAACATAAGTGGAGTAACGGTAAAGCCTTTTAAATTCCATATGTATAACTAGTCTTCTTCCACAGAATTTCATTTCGATTATTATCAAATCGAATTCTATTCAGTTCCAATTTAATATATTAAATTGGAAAACTTTACTTAGGAAAAATCTCGTTAAATCTCAATAAAAAGATTTATAAATTCCACATCATATTTCACCGTAAATCGGGTTAAAAAACGAATGTCATTAAAAACATAGTTCACAATAAACCCAATTCACATTCTATTTATAATCAGATTAAAGAACAAGTGTTATTTAAAACACCGTTCACGATAAACCCAAAAATCAATTCTAATTCAATTCCAATTAAATATATTAATTAATTGGTATACTTCATTAAATCTAAATAAAAATATTTAATCTTTTCTCAACTGGGTTTAAGAACGGTGTTGATGAAGACAACATTCACGACAAACCCAAATCTCATTTGATATTAAATACAAGGCTCTGAACAGAAAATATCGAATTATATTCAATATCAATTTCTGAAACCAACAGATATCGCTTTGGAAATAACGATATAAAATATATCTTCCAAATTTCCATAACAATATCCATATAATTCGGAATCAAACATCGAGATATTCTGATGATAATTTCGATTCAAATCCATTCCAATTCATATATTGGAAATTCTGGTTATTTTTAAAACCATTTCAAATCCAATTTATTTATTTTTAAAAATATTGGCTTTATAATTCTAATTCAAAACTAGTTCATGTTGATAAAAATATATTTTTATCTTTTTAAATATGGTATTTTTCATCCCAGTTCTTTCCAAATCATTTATTTTGATTTTACACAAATTATTGATATTTTTAATAATTTTATCAAGGCCCGTACAGTCGATTTCCATAAACGACCATCGAACTACACTTACAACGACGTTTTCCAAATTTGATTTGGACATAATTCCAAATCCAACCGTTAGATTTCTAATTTCTCATATTCGTTAGAATGCTCTTTTCGATACGAACCGAACGGTTCTGGTTTTAGGAGAATCCGACATTCGGATCTCCCGTAATGTCCGTTCGAAGTCAATGGTCGAAATTCATGAACTACCGCGGCGCCGCATGTTCTTTTCAGGCCATTATATATATAATATATATTATATATATTTCATCGATTTCCTTTTAAAACGTATTTTATAAATCGTTTTAAATTCGTTTTCAAAACGATTTCAACTTCATATTTAATTTATAATCAAAATTGAATATTCCATATCATCGATATATAAATGATATTATTTTTAAACCATTATATTTGGAAATCAATTCCTTTTCGATATTCATATTAAAAATGAATAAAATCGATATAAATATCGTTAACGTCAAAATGGCATTTATCTAATCAACACGGCTTTATATATTTAAATATTTTCGTGTCCATCCCGAATCGGACATCAAAATTTTATTTTGATCCTTTACTGAATATTATTTTTAAATGTTCATTATTTTAACACATTTGTTATTTTAAAATATTTATTCATTTCTGAACTGGAATCAGACACAATCAATTACCATATAATTTGATTATATGGATTTCATACACACATGTATACAACAACAATCAAATACTGTCATCCATCATCCATAGTGCATTCTACATTGCATAAGCATCAAATATAATTATTTAATGCTTATAACAGTCTGTCAATCAATCGATTGACATACAACTAAATATCGGGTTTAGTATATGTCCAATTTCTTCCCAATACCCGTATGGGGTTTCAAACAATCAAACATAGGTTTTATTTGTGTGGTTGTGCGATGTGTAAAATTTATCGTCCCAATCAATATCAGTCCAATGTGTGTACATAAACAAGTCGTCCGATTTGTTTATAAATATCTATTTTATATACCTGTTAATAATTATATTTTTAACTATAAAATATTTCAGTCCATTCCACATCACACAATCATTTTCACCACATAAACAAACGAGCATACAAGTCGTCCATGGTCTGTGGACGACGGGTGTCGGGTTCTACTAAGCACCGTCCGCATCCTAATATATATTTTAACTAGAAAATAAAAGTAAAAGTGAGAAGTTCTCAACTTTGGGTTCCACTCCGCCATTTTATTTCTGAAATTCAGAACAGTCTGGATCTGCCCGTACTTCCAACGCAGTCTTCTCTACATTGTTCATATTAAAAATTATATTTTTATTTCAAAATTATAGGGATAAAAATAACATTTTTATACCATTACTATATAGATAAAAATGGAATCTTTCTATCGCTAATGAATATATAAAAAACATGTTTTTACATTACCATTCAAATAATAAAAATCATATTTTTACTTTGCTACATATATAAAGATCAATTTTTTATTATCTATATAATATAAAAATCATATTTTTATTATCTATATAATATAAAAATCATATTTTTATTATCTATAAAAATCGAATTTTATATTATTACGATAAAATTTATATTTTTATCTAACTAAAAAATAATATTTTCATATCGTTATTCATATTATAAAAATCATATTTTTATACAAGCAAAGATTATTTTTTGAAACAAACAATGGTTACATTTTTAAACAAACAAAGATCGGCACTTTATATTGTTAAAAATCGTAACTCTGCATACATAAAGATCTCATTTTTATGTTAATAAAAATCCATTCTTTTTATTTAAAAATCACTTCTTCATCTACAATTAAAAGTCCAATCCTTACATAAAATAAAAATCATATTTTTAATTCTAAAATCATTTCAAAAAATCCAATCTTTTTCCATTTATATAAAAATTAGAACTTTTATTTATTTTATATATAAAATCAGAAAAGAAAATTAAATAAATAAAAAAAACTAAAATAAATAAAGATTTACCTTTAAGATGGAAAGGGGGGGTGGCTCAAGGCAGCGCAGGTCAACGGGAGGTGGAGGCGGCTGCTCGCGACTGAGGTGGGGGGTCGCTTCAGGTCAGTGGTGGGTCAGAGGAGCGGTTCAGTTAGGGTTCTGGGCGGTGGAGTTTAGGATCCACGAGACGGGGTTTCGGGGTCGATTTGGAAGAAGGGGGAGGGGCGTCGTGGCTTAGAAGGAGGAGAGGAAAGGTGCGCGCGAGGGGGGCTTGGTGGCTGCGCCGTCGGCGGCGCGGTGATGTAGGGGGGCGACGAGGTATCGGCGGTGGTTTTTCCTTTTTTTCCGTTATAAAATGAAGAGAGAGAGGGTAGAGAGGGGTGAGGATATTATATACATATATTATTATTTTCTAAAAGTACCCTTTTATTTTTAACTCGAAATCACACCTACCGACTGTCGTTCATAGCTAATTACCCCCATTCTGAATACAATGGGATATGTATCGTAAGCCAATTCGGCTGTTTCCGTTAAAATCAAAATATAAATCTATATATTGAATTTGAACGCACATTTCAATTTACTAGGGCCACATACGGACTCTAAAAATTCCCGAAAAATATTTTCTAGCTTCGCATTGACGATACGGTTCTAACAAAAGTAATTTCATCAAATTCCAGGACCGTTTGAAAAATGGCCATTTTCTGGTCGATTGAAATTGACTGAAACTTTTAAAACACGTTTTACTTTGCCATGCTCACATATTGATTCAGAAAATTATGAATTTTGAAACCTAGCAATAACTTGACATTCTGGATCCAAAAAAGCGGTTTCGTCGAAAACCGAGGTCGTTTGCCAAATTTTCATTTTTAAGGGCCAAAATTCCATAGCGACTATTCTGAATTTTCAGCTGGGTATAACTTTTTATTCCAGCTATGAAATTTATATTTTTCAGATTCGTTGGAAATATATTCTCAAATAGATTCTAATATTTTTGGTTTCGCTAAAATCCTGTTTATTTTGAATCCTGTACATTCATTTGAAATCAAATTTTCAAACTACCGCGCCATTTCCAATTCCTTTTATAATTAAAAATAAATATTTATATTCTAATGAGGATTCAAATAAATATATACGTTCTAATTCTATTCAAAATAAATTTCTCATCGTTATTATTTATAATAATTCATTTTAAATATTCAAAATTCATCAAAATTGCCAAAATGAAAATTTTAAATTGGTTCGGATTTTCCGGGTTGTTACAAGATTTCAATCATGGTGGTTCCTGATTCGAAAGATGAAACACCCCACCTCCATTAAGGTCACTCAAAAGGGAATGCCTTAACTTTGGTGGAGGTTTTTAAGTAAAACTCACAGATAAACACAAGACAGATACATATAAACATATATATATAAGCAGCGGAAAACAAACAGACTTTTTATTTCATAAATACGTATTCATACAAAACATTTCCATAACTATCACATAATAACTTCCAAAACATTACATCATCATCTTTGTCTTGGTTATTAAATAAAGAAGCATAAAACATAATTAAAACTGCCTAAATCCCCATTGAATGTGTCCAACAGCCATAGCCAAGGAAAGGGCGTCCAAACCATACATCTACTATCTTGAAGCTTGCAAAGAGTCTGACTAAGATGAGTTGTTTCCTCCCTGTGGACCTGGGGGGGTGAACGGAAGAAAATAAGACGAAAGAAAATAGGGTCAGACATAAAGCCTGATAAACTAGTGACTCTTCAGTATGAGAATAAGAAAAAGGGCATGATAAGTATAAACTGGAAATAGGAAAGTACCATAAACTAAGGTAAGGCAGTTTGAATCGAATATACTATCGCACCCCACACTATATCTCTGCACCTACTTGCATTGTCTCAACTGGCACCCCATGATCAAGGTGAAGTGATCCCCTTCCTAAAGATCGGCTCCTACTCGCATAATCATCTGTGTCATACGGCCCCCAAAGATTGTAGATAACTATGCTGGTCCCACCATGGGGTGTATCAAGTCCCATGGTGGCGGCCCGGCACAATCTTTAGAATGCATAGGTCATACTATTGGTGCCCCCAGTGCCCTGTTTGTCTACTCCGAAGTGTGTGCACGCCCGCACTTCGTTAGAACCCACACTGTTGCACCCACCGTCGTCGCTTTTGACCGCTTACAATCAGCCCAGTAATCGTGCCCCACCCTGTCTAGTTTCAGGGTACCATGATACCTAATTGAGTTACTGCTGAATGGGTCCCCATTACTAGGGTTTTCTAGTCAAACATGTTAAGTGGTTAAGTGTCTGTATTTACCTAACCCCACCCATCAGTTTAATTAACATGTTGAATTGGTTAAGCGTTTAGTTAACTTAACCCTACCATCTTGACTTGCCTGTCATTAGCTTTTTAAAGCACCGACCACTCACATTAGACAGATATTGTTACGGTTACTGGATGTGCCGGTCGGTTCCGGGCAGGTTTACACGGTAACTTAGTCTAACCTTGGGTCCTTATTGGGATAAATGCTTAATCACCCACATTGGATAGGTATTGTTGTGACTATTGGACAACCGGGCGGGTCCGGGCAGGTTTACATCACAACTCAATCCAACCTCGTGTTAAGCATATTTGTATTTTCAAAATTTACATATTTGTCTCTTTTACTTGTTATATGTAAATTTGTCAACAATTAAATGTTGTAGCCCACTTTCCAAGTTTAACATTTTTGGTATAAGAATTTATACCATTCAAGTGCCACCAATTTTGGCATGTGACAAACATGCCAATTTCATATATTTTCACTAATTTATGTCAAGTTGCCAATTTTCCCAACGTTACCCCGTCTAAATATTAGGCTAATAATCTTAGCCTAATTTTCGTTTGCATGGTTTTTAACATATAATATTAGGCTAAAAACTTAGCCTAATTTAGTGCAGCCAAAATTGGCATAAGGGAACTCATAAACATAAACATGACATAGGTGTAAACTTGGCATTTTTGGCATAGTCAATATGAACATCATAGGTGTGAACTTGCAAAATAGTCAACATGAATATCATAGGTGTGAACTTGCAACATAGGCTAAATTAACTTACATACATGTGAACTTGCATTGAAATAGGGGTCTAACCAAATAGGTGTCACATGAATTAACATATGATTTAGACAACATAAGCCTAAACATGTTTAGATCTAGGCATAACATCGAACATCACTAGCATATGACAAGAATATAACATGTCTAAAAAGTATGTATAATTTCATCGCATGTGTGAACTAGATCCAAATCATGTTTACTACTATAACATGAAACTTGTATTAAAATGGATCTTGGCATGGATCTAATTATGAATTTTGCAACTTTTGTATAAACATATGAGCATGTATATGAACTTAACCATTTAGACATAGAGGTTCTAGCATAAAGTATATACATGAGATCTTAACTTGGACATATCACATACAACTTATATAATCACATAAACATATAGGTGTAGATTACAACATGAATACAACTTGCATGTGATGTTATTTTCATTTGAATGGATCCAACACCAAGTAAATTTAACCACAAACATTCCAACCATTCACAATACAATCATTTCAATACATAGATATGAATTAACATCATCGTTATACAATAGCACAATTCCGCTTTCAATTTACATCGAATCAAGTCTTAATTTTATTCCCATCGGAAAAATAACTATACTTACAACAAACGACGGTCTTGTTTTCTGATTTCTGAGTTCTGAATTTGAATTGCTTTCCTTTGGGTAGACAAACGTTGATTTGATTCTTGTTTTAACTTTAATTTGGGTCGTCTCTAAGCTTTTCTACAAATGGAGGCTCCTCTCAATTTTCTCCCGACAGCATGGCGGCTCCGTCTCTAATTTTTTTAATGTGAATTTAGGTTGGAGACTTAAGTTGTTTATATAGAATTTCAGATTGACTTGAGCCGTCAAATGATCATAGATGAATCTAGACCATTCACTTCGAGAGGAGCCAACCAGAATGTGACAAATCAGCCCTAGTGACACAGCCAAGCTCAGAAATTCGACCAGAAACCGACTAGGCCAGCCAGGGCCAAACCAGGTCGACTGGGCAGATCGACCCCCGGGTCGACCCTATGGTCGACCCCCAGGTGCCTGGGCGGGAATATTCCCGCCCAGCCTAGTTTGGGTCTGAATTCGAATTTCGAATTGAATTTTGAACTGTTTGAATTTTAAATTGAATTCTGAATCTTCCGGAGGTCATAACTCCTTCATACGGAGTCCGATTCACGCAAACTCAGACTCTATCTCAGGCAGAATTCCGAGCCAAGTGCAATGGCGTAACCCGTTTCCCTTAATTCTTTCATTTAGAATTAATTATACTTTAATTTGTTAATTTACTATTAACAGAAAATTCGGGGTGTTACAAAAGATATATCGCGTAGTACATTTCCCAATGGCTTATGTCGTAGGCATGCGAAAATGCCATAATGCACATCCGCACTATCCAGGAAACAAGTTACTGCAGCTTACGTCCAAGCATTGGAAAACACCGCTAACTCTATCCATCTGGGAATCGGGGGTGTGCCTTTATCCCTACTGGTGTGGGGCGACCACAACCAGTATCACCTCGGTCGACCGAATCCATGATAACTCATAGGATGTCTATCCTCATCTCTAAAGTATACTGATCTAACCATCAGTTTACAACCATTCCGGTGTGTGAAGCTCGTGAATTAACGCTACACAAAGTTGTGCAATATTAAAGCTGTGCTTTGATCATCATCCACCAAACTTTGCTTTTCAACAAAGGTTTGGATCACTGCATCTCAGCATGCCACACTATCAATCCATACTGTACCACTGATTTCTGCCGATATATAACCTCTGAGCTTGTACGTCTTAGAGAAGGGTGTTAAGCAAGAGAATAAATTCTCTGCCACCAAACAGATATATATTTAGCAGAGATCAAAAAATACAGTATAAAGGAATACAATGTCAGACTCACCATCATTTACAGGTCCGTTCTAGGTCCGAACGAAACCGGAGGCACCTTATTCCTCGTCCCGTATGTCCAATACAGGAGAGAGGCTCTCGCATATCCGTACAATCAACAACTATGTCCGAACGGCTACCACTATAGCCCCTTCAAGGTAGCTACTCCCGTCATGAGCAATAGTAGCAACCCATCCATTCGATGTGAAGATCTTCGGTCTTGCACCGTCTTCAATCTCTTCGATTTTTCGTCATATCAGTTATTCAGAATGGGATAAACCCGGCCTATGTGAATAACTCGCGTATCCTATAATCAAGTGCTATAACAACGCATCATACGCCTCATTCGAATCCAGAATATTCTTTTATTCAAATATTCTTTTTCTTTGGGAAAAGTTCCCATTAATTTTATCAAAGATAAATTCTTTAAATTTATTCTTTAACCTTCATTTGGATATCATTTCTAAACCAAATTAAGGTTTATCAACTAGTCGGGATTAGCGAACCTTACCGAAGTAATCATTTGTTTATTTTCCCAATCCCAACCTATTCATTCCATGGAGAAAAACTGGTAATACTCTATATCTAACACCACGGTGTTATCGGTAAAATTAATTACCATTTCACGTTCAAATCTAATTAAAGATTTAACTCGCTTAAAGCAAAACTAGTGATACTCCGTTCTCGATCATTTTCATGAATTGATAATTTTAATTATCACATCCACTTTTCAATCTAATTAAAGATTCATTAAAACTCCCCTTAGTTTTAATCTTCCCAAAAATCAATATTAATGATTATCTAACTAGGGAAATCATATCCTGTCTTTAACTGGGTTAAAGAACCAATGTCATTTAAAACACGGTTCACGATAAACCCAAAATCACATTCCAATTTATTCCAATTACTAAATTTAACTGGAAATTCTAATAATATTAATTAAAAGATTTATTCTTTTCACATGGGGTTTAAGAACAGTGTTACTGAAGACACCATTCCATCAGTCTCTAATTATTAATTAGTAAGAGAACAATTCCCTAAGTATTAATCCCGAAGGCCGAAACCAACATCAGATCAATACCCAGGAAACCATCCAACTTAGCTATTCTCCAATTAGTTTCTAATTTTCTTAGCTCCATTGGTTTAAGAACAACATTTTTAAAGATACCATTCATGACAAACCCAAAATTCAATTCAATTCAATTCAATTCAATTTCAATTAAATATTAATTAATTGAAAAACTTCACTAAATCTTAATTAAAAGATTTATTCTTTTCTCAACTAGGTTTAAGAACAGTGTTAATGAAGACACCATTCACGACAAACCCAAAATCTAATTTGATATCAAATACAAGGCTCTGAATAGAAAATATATTGGCTTATATTCAATATCAAATTCTGAAACCAATGGATATCGTATTGGAATAAAGTTATACATATGTATATATATGTATATCTTCCAAATTTCTCAACAATATCCATATAATCACGGAATCCAATATCGAAATACTCTGACAATTATTTCCATTCCGAATCCATTTCCAATTTATTCTTTGGAAAATTCTGGTTAATTTAAAACCATTTTCAAATCCAATTTGTATATTTTAAAAAATAAATAAATTAAGATTCTAGTTAATAACTAGTTCATTTCGATAAAAATATATTTTTATCTTTTCAAAACTGGAATTTTTCATCCAAAATCTTTCCAAATCATTTATTATGATGTTATATAATTTCCATATTTTTAATAATTTTATTATCACCCATACCGTCGGTTTCCAATAACGGCCAACGAACTGCATCCATAGCGACCTTTTTTAAAATTGATTTGGACATATATCCAAATCTAACCGTTAGATTTCAAATCTCTTATATTCATTGGAAATTTCTTTTCGATACGATACCAACGGTTCCAGTTTTAGGAGAATCTGATGGTTGGATCTCCCGTAAAGTCCATTTGAAGTTAATGGTCGAAATTCGCGAACTGCCGCTACACGGCGCGTTCTATTCAGGCCATTATAATATATATATAATATATATATATATATTATATTTCATCGATTTCCATTTAAATTGAAATTTATAAATCGTTTTAAATTCGTTTTAAAAACGATTTCCACTTCCATTTCAATTTGAAATCAAAACTGAATATTCCCTTTTAAATTCGTTTTAAATTCATTTCAAAACGATTTCAACTTTATTTTCGTATTCAAATCCAATTTGAATATTCTATTATAAATTTGTTTTAAATTCGTTTTAAAATGATTTTAGTTCTATTTTCAAATTTAAATCAAAATTGAACATTCTATTATAAATTCGTTTTAAATTCATTTCAAAATGATTTCAATTCAATTCGATTTTCAATTCCATTTCAATTCAATTCGATTATCAAATTCAAATCAATTAAATATTCTTTATATAAATTCGTTTTAAGTTCATTTTAAAACGATTTTAATTTCATTTTCAAATTTAAATCAAAATTTAATTTTCCCTATCATTTCAATATTAAAATGATAATATTTTTAAAATATCAAATTTTGAAGTCAGTTTCCGATATTCATTATAAAATGAATAAAATCGACAAAATTCCCATTCGAGTTAAAATGGCGTTTAACTACTTAACACGGCTTCACATTTCAATATTCACTGAATATTATTTTAAAAATTCGTTAATTCTGAACTGGAATCAAACTCAATCAATTACCATATAATTTATTTATATGGATATCAACGTCATATATATGCAACAATAATGATAAGCAATCATTAAAAATTGAAACATCATCCAGAGTGCATTCTACAACTGTATAAGAATTATAATAAACATATAACGCTTATATAGGCTGTCAACCCATCGTTTGAAATACCGCTAATTATTGGGATCAGTGTACGTCAAATATCATCCCAATACCCGTGTAGGGTTTTTAAACAACAAATACTATTCATTATTTGTGCAGTTGGGCAATGTGTAAAATTTATCGTCCTAATCCATATCAGATAAATAAGTGTCCATGAACAAAACTTCTGGTTTGTAAATGAATATTTATTTTATTTTCATTTCACAATAATTTATATATTTATTTTATATAAATAATTTCTATATACAACAGTATCAACACATGACAATCACAATCAATTCCTACATCACAGTACAATCAAACAAGTCATCCATGGTCTGTGGACGACGGGGAGAAGTTCTCACTTTGCTTTTGGTTTCACCTAAAATCGTAGCCAGCTCTAAATATTCCCCTGTCTCTTTTGGAATCTAGAGAACGTCGTCACGGTCGCGGTGTCTCTTGTTTCACTGGATTTCGACCAAATAGCAAAAATATATGATTTTTAGAAGTTAATCAAACTTTGCAACGGTTTTAAACGGTTAAAATCAGTTTAAATAATTAAAACCGTTACCTAAGTAAACAGTTCGAATCTAGGTCTTCAATTTCCGATCAAACGGTGTAGTGGTTGGACGATCAGACTTCGTCACAGTGGAGAGCTAGGAGTCGCGCACCTGATGAGGTACGTGGGGCCCAGTTCGATCTCTGATATGAGCGGCGGTGGCGGTTCCAACGTTGGAACTTCACGGCGTCGGATCCAAGAAAATACACAACGAAAATTGGCGTAGTGGGTATGGATTTAAAGCTGCGAAGATGATCTTCAAAATCCTCAACTACACCGTTTGATTTCTTGGAGTGGATTGGGAGTTTTCGAGGAGAGAAGGAGAGAGATGAAGGCGCAGTTCAATTTTGAAGATGGAGCGGGTTTCTGGAGAATGAATTAGTCAACGTTCATTTTCTATTGGTCCTTGCATATATATATTTTATTATTTAATTTATTTAATTTCGAAAATATCCTTCTCTTCATACGAACTCCAAATCAAACCCAACGACTATCGCCCCCAGCTAATTACCCTCATTCTGAACACAATGGACTATGTTTTGTAAGCCCATTCGACTGTTTCAGTCAGTTATTCTTCAAATTAAAATATAAAACATTCGATTTTAGATTTAAACGTAAATTCTAATTTGCCGTGGCCGCATACTGATTCTAAAAAATCCAAAAATAAATAAATTTGGCTATGTTTTAACGATACGGTCCTAACAAAATTAATTTCATCAAATTTGGAGACCGACTGAAAAATGGCCATTTTCTGGTTGATCCAAATTGACTGAAACTGTTAAAACACGTTTTCTTTTGCAACACCCAAAAATCATGAAAATTGGAATCTAGCAATAATTCGACATTCCAGATCCAACCAAAGTGGTCTCACCATTAACGGAGGTCGTTTGCAAAATCGCTATTTTTAAGGGCTAAATTCCATAGCGACTATTCTGAATTTTCAACTGGACATAACTTTTTATTCCTGCTATGAAATCTGGATTTTTCAGATTCGTTGGAAAGGTATTTTCAAACAGATTCTAATATTTTTTGTTTTACCAAAATCCGTTTTATTTTGAATCATGTACATTCATTTGAAATTTGAATCGAATTTTCAAACTACTGCGCCATTTTCATTTCCTTTTATAATTAAAATAAAATTTTATATTCTAATTTCGATTTATATAAATATATACGTTCTAATTCTATTCAAAATAAATTTCTAGTCGTTATTATTTAAAATAAATAATTTTAAATATTAAAATTCATTAAAATTGCTAAAATAAAAATTTTAATTTGGTTCTGCTTTTTTGGGTTGTTACAAGTGGGTTGATGGTTGTGTTAAAATTTGATGGCTTATGTTGGGATAATTAATAGCACAGATATGCCATGGTTAGGATAAACACATCAACTAATCACACTTATGACCAAAATAGAGAGATCATAATTTCATAACTTGTTGAACTATATGATCTTGAAAGTGGATTTTCTTCTAAGTTGATATTTAATATCATAGTTTTTATCTACCTTAGTTTGTCAGTTTAGTTTAGTTGTAGTTGTAGTTAACATTTCTCTTAGCATTGTTTTAATTTGGTTGAGTAGAATCCAAAATTATTTCCACATACTACAAGTGTTCGTCGTGCACTTGCGGTTTATTACACTTCGCAACGGATTTCTAATTGATAGAATTTTCATCGTCGAACAAGAATATTTTGGAAATTATTTTGAAAATGATTTCAATTTAGTCCTCCAAGGATTGATCTGATATACAGAAGACATATGTAAAAATATTTTATTCTTTCAAAATGAAGCCTAGAATTTAGTACCAAAGTTTCCTTTGGAAAAACTATGATATAAACTATTTTTTAAAGAAAATATTACAAAGTGGTAGTGGCGTTGCTTGGAATAAACTATTCAACCCTTTTATGTTGTTGTATAATATATGCTTGATAAAATGTTAAGACTTGTTTGGTTATTTGGTGAACACATGTAGTCTATACATTAAGATCACAAGGACGTGTACCATCTATATAATAAAATTCCTTAGTTGGTTTTAAAAGACAAAGAAAGGTAAAGATCTATTCTTAGCATAGACAAAGAAAGGCTCCAATTTGTACACAAATATCGTTTCATTCCGACGATTTGCCACAATCTACTCCACCTTAATTACGTTACCGAATTATTCTGCCATCCACCAAAACCCTTTAACCTTCTTCCCAACGTTCATTTCCACTTTCCACCTTCTCCAAATAAAAACTAGAAAAACCTCCATGCCAACTTTTCGAAGACTTAATCTCTCTCGTCTAATCAATGTTCTCAATAAGAAAATCATGTAGAAACCTTATGTTCTCCTGCGTTAACATGAAAGAGAAGAAATTGTGAAGCCGATTGAAGAAATAAATAAGCAATTAAAGACAAGTTTGCAATTTGATGATGCTGAAAACCAAAATTCCTCAACCCAAGTTTTCTTTTCGAATATATTTGCCAAAGTACAGTTTTTTTAGGTATTTTGATGATTTAGACTTGCTATTGTTAATTTCCTTAAGGCAATCATGAATGTGCTGCAATTAGTGTTTTATTTTGTTATTCCAAATTTTTACTTGACCATATACCTGTTGTCATTGAGGAGTAGACTATTAACTTCAGTTAATCACCATTAAACATTGTTTTTAGTATAAAATCGACACAAGTAAAAAGCAAATCATGGGCTAGTAAAAATGTGTTAAACTACTGTTTCTGACTAAATTTATATGAAAAAAATTATCGATATGAGTTTGAAATTTGGTTTTGCTAAGTTTAGCTTACCTATCTGGTATCATAATAAGTAATTTTGTATTTAAAATTATTAAAATAAAAATGAAACATTCAATGATTTTGGATATTGATAATTTTTGAATGGTTATCAAATTTTAGATTAAAAAATTATGAAATATAAGTGGGTTTATGCAACAATTGAATTAAGAAGAAACCAAATCTTTGCATTTGGTGTTGAAATCTTGTTAAGAAAAACAAATTTGATATTTATATATACTCAAAGGATATAATGGGTATTAAAGAAGTATGAAGATAATTATTTATGAAATAGTGCATTAACTGTTGGTATAGAACGACATACTATTTGGATAAATGATATTGTTAGATAAGAAATCAATAGGATAAATACATAAGTTTCATGCAGATCGTTTTATCTGCATAGTTGGTCAATCTTGATCCAGATTCTAGTAAGAAACTTCAAATGTGTTAACCAATAAAGGTTATGATTGAGTATTGAGTTTTTTTGTCATAGCAGAGAATTATATAAAAGAAAGAATGTTTCTAGTCAAAGAGCCTGGTCAAAGACTGCATTGAAGGATTGAGGAATTGATACAAGTATAGAAATTAAGTTGCGACTTCGAATGGAAGATCGAGTCAGATATTGCATATGAATGATCTATATATCGTATGTGTAATTTCGAGGATGAAATTGTTTTAAAGAGGAGAATGTAATGGCTTAGAACTTGATCACTTTGACTAAAAATATTTAAATTATTTTAAATGTTACAATACAGATTGTTTATGACAATCAAGTTTTAAGTGTTTAGTAATGATAATGATGTTATCATGGAGAAATGTTCCAAAAAATTTGTTATTTGGAAACTGACAATAAAATGTTTGAGAACCGTTTTATGAAGCCGCTTTTTAACCATAAGGTTCACGAGTAGCTTTGGATGCATACACTTTTTATGATTGAATATGAGTACGAAATGAAATTATTTACTTTATTTCTGAGAATTAAACGTATTTATGACATCATCAATAAGGTCATCATATTTAATGATTTATTTATGATTTAAATAGAGTTTTAGTGATATAATAATTATTATACTTATCCAAAAATTATTTCAAAATAATTATGATTCATACTAATAAGTTGTATTATGATAAAAATAATTTTAATAGTTTTGTAAAGATACATACTCAATTTGAAAATATAAGAAAACTCAAAAAAAAAAAAAAAATCGGCAGCTCAATTTTAGGAAATGGCGACTAAGGTTCTTCATCCACCACTTCTTTCTCATTCGCCTCTTTTCTACATCATGTCTCCCTCATTTTTACCCTATCTTTCACTTTCTTCCAACTCTCGTTTTTCTTCATATCTAATTTATGGATCTCTGCTTCCACCCTCAACTGTAAGCTCTTATGAACCAGTGATTGCCGAATCTAGCGCATAAACGTGAATCAGATTGTTTCTTGACACAGTCGACTTCATAGTTGTCACATATCGAATCAAGAGAATTCTACAGCTGGCATGGTGTGTTATGGTATTTTCGTTCTTTGCGTTAGTCTTTCAAGTTTTGTGTCATTTGTTGGTTTTGGGTTTGCATCTCCCAATATTTCTAGATGGAATTTTTTCTGCATTTTGCTTTTGGTATTTTGTTTGTTGGTGGATGCGGGTTGGCCAGCGTGGATTTTTACGTCGCTGTAGTGGTCCTACATTATGCTATGCTATTGCTTGCATGGTTTCTGGGTTGCGTCGCATTTTCTTTCTTCTTATGTTGGCCGTGCTATTGTTTTTGTGCCATGTTGTTGTTTTTGTGCCATATTCGGTGTCTTTACTAGTGTAGTGGTGTGTTTGTGTTGCTATGTCATGGTTCCCTTTTGAGATAGTTCAAAATAAGTGAGTTTCTCATGTCATTTTTCTTGTCTCTATACTGTCTTGGTTAGTTTCCTTTGTGGTAATGCTGCTTTTCAATATGTCAATTTCCTGGTTCCGTAACACAAGATTTCGATATTGTTTGTATTGGCTCCTATGGCCTTTATTATATATCTAGTATACCAAAACAGAGAATAATCAATTATAAACTCATCCCATAAGTTTATAACTCGAATTTCCGCTACTCTGGAATTCAATATTAGCTAATGACAGCAATAAATATGTTGTAATCAATTTACAATAACTAAGTTATATTATTTTAAAAAATAACACAACGTAAGGAATGGAAAGATTATGAAATAATTATATAAGTATGCAAAATAGAAATCTAACCAGATGATGTCTGAGGCTTATTGTAACAATTTCCTTAAGAATTTTATTTCAAAATTCTCCCAAGATACAACAGACGTATTATGCACGAGATTGTAATGAGTATGTCACTCTGTGATTTTATATAAGAGGATTAGAGAGAGAGAAGGAAGATTGGATTGAAATAAGTGAGGAAAGTGATCAGTTTTCCTCCTTATTTATAGTTTATCCGCATCCATTCGAATGGTCGCACCCGTACATCTTTGTATAGTCACATATCTTCTGTACGGTCGTGCTCATACCTCTTCGTACAGTCGCATCTCTTTTGAACGATCGTGCTCATACCTCTTTGTACAGACGCATCTCTTTTGGTGAAAGGAAGTGACTTTTCGTGATGTGTCTTTTCACTGAGATATGACCGTTGGTGAAAGGAAGTATCTTTTCGTGAAGTGTCTTTTCACTGAGATATGACCGTTGGTGAAAGGAAGTGTCTTTTCGTGAAGTTTCTTTTCACGAAGTTTCTTTTCACCAAAAATCATGCTGCTAATAGTCGCGTCCTTTCACCAAACAGTCGCACCTGTTCGCTTAAATTATATATGATGTGAGACAATGGAAAAAGTATATTTCATTTAATACTTACGAATTACAACAATCCCCCTCATGAATGATAATATACTTTTCTCCCCACACAAAGCGAAATATCATAGAGTATATATGGAATAATGCTTTTTCATGGACAAGTAGATATTTCTCTTTGAACCTTTCCTAGTTAAAACTTGTCCGATCTACTTGGCTAATCGGTGAATTATTTCATCTTGAACTGCCGGCTGTTATTGTATATCCAAACAATAATCTTTGTGATGCATTGATTCCCTTCTCATGCCATCTCTTGGTTGTGTTCATTTCGGTCCTGAACACTTCTTGGTTTTGCGAGTGTAATAGAGAATTTAAGCCTTTAAAATTCTCATAGTGCCGACCCAGCTCACACTAACACAGGTGATCGCAACCATTAAGAGTATCCTACATATAACCCACTTTTTATTTTCAAAATATATGCATCATTAAAAAACATAGTTTTAACCTTGTAATACTTCTGTAGGCACCATAGTAATGGAGTAGGACCGTATCCAAAAATGCATTATGTCTTTA
This sequence comes from Allium sativum, assembly GCA_030737875.1. Classification (NCBI taxonomy): domain Eukaryota; kingdom Viridiplantae; phylum Streptophyta; class Magnoliopsida; order Asparagales; family Amaryllidaceae; genus Allium; species Allium sativum. Next base: position 29,633,628 of record CM060917.1, read on the forward strand.
GTTATTCACAACTGGTTTGCCTATTGATCCTTGTTCGTGGGATCTCCAATCGCTAGGATAGGTTTCCATATAAGATAACTCTTTTTGGTTTAGGCTTTTAAACCCATTTCCCTCGATGCGCAGTAAATTTTCTCTCTTGATAAACCTTTAGAAAAAGGATCCGCTAGGTTATCATTTGTTCTCACATAATTTTTAGAAATAGTTCCATTTGAGAGTAATTGCCTAATTGTGTTATGGCGTCTACAAATATGTCATGACTTTCCATTATACACAAAGTTTTGTGCTCTGCTTAGCGTTGCTTGGTTATCACAATGTATGCATATGGCCGACAAAGGTTTGGGCCAAAATGGAATATCTTCTATAAAGTGATGAAGCCATTCTCTGCTTCTTTTCCTGCTTTATCTAAAGCGATGAACTCTGATTCCATAGTGGATTGAGCTATGCATGTATGTTTAGTAGATTTCCATGACATTACTGCCTCTGCTAAGGTAAATACATAACCACTAGTTGATTTTGATTCCTCTGAATCGGTAATCCAGTTTGCATTACTATATCCTTCTGGGCAGGATATTTCCCATAATGTAAGAAATATTTTATGTTATTTTTCAAATATCCAAGTACTCCTATTAGTGCTTTCCAGTGTTCTTCTCTTGGATTGCTTGTATACCTCCTTAATCGACTTACTGCATAAAGTATATTTGGTCTTGTTCAATTCATGAGATACATTAGATATCCTGTTACACGAGAATATTCCAGTTGCATTACATTCTTGTTAGTGTTTTTATGCAGTACTTCTGATGGATTAAAAGGTGTTTGTATTCCTTTAATTCCAAATTCTTGAAATCTTTCAATCACTTTATCTACATAGTGTGACTAAAATAATTTAATTCCATTAGGTATTCCCATTATTTTAGTTCCCAAAATAACGCCTGCCACACCTAAACCTTTCATATCGAAATTGTTGATTAGCATCTTCTTTACGTTCTCTATAACATAAATGTTAGAACCAAAGATTAGCATATCGTCTACATATAAGCAAATTGTCATTTATGATTACCGAACTTGTTTATAATAAACACATTTATCACATTCGTTTATACGAAAACCATTTTTCATCATGATACTATCAAATTTTGCGTGCTATTGTTTTGGAGCTTCTTTTAGTCCATATAGTGGTTTGATTGATTTATAGACTTTGTTATCATTTCCTTTGGAAATGAAGGATTCTGGTTGCTCCATTTAGATCTCCTCATCGAGATCTCCATTTAAGAATGCTGTTTTTACATCCATTTGATGAATTTCTAAGTTATAGATGTATGCAATTGCTATTAACTTTCTTATAGTGGCTATTCGTGTTACCGACGAATATGCATCAAAGAAGTCTACTCTTTTTTTTTTTGACGATAGCTTTTGGCCACTAATCTGGCTTTATACTTGTCGATAGAGCCATCTGATTTCATTTTCTTCTTGAAAATCCATTTGCAGCCAATTGGTTTTATTCCAGGTGGAGTATCAACAGTTTCCCTAGTTTTATTACTTATAATTGATTCGGTCTCACTTTGGATTGCTTCTTTCCAAAATGCAGATTCAGGAGATGTCATTTCTTCTTTGTACGTTTGAGGTTCATGTTCTAATATGTATGTTAGGAATTCTGAACGAAATTCTTGGAAGTTCTAGCCCTTACCCTTCTTCTGCATTCAATTTCCTCAATCTCATGAGGAGTTACATCTTCATGTGAATTACTTAATTCTTCTCTTGTCCTTTTATGGACATTTCTTTCATTCCTTTTGTGCCAAAACACATCTCCAAAGAATGAGGCATCTCTTGATTCAATGATTGTATGTACATTTATATCAGCTATATCAGACTTGAATACCAAAAATCTATAGGCACTACTATTTTGGGCTGGCTCTAGATAGTAACAATCTATAGTCTTTGGTCCAAGTTTGACTTTCTTAGGAGGTGGAACTGGAACCTTTGCCAAGCACCCCCACATTTTGAGGTATTTAAAGCTGGGTTTATGTCCTTTCCATAACTCATATGGAATTTCTCTTATTTTATTGTGAGGAACAGTCTTTAAATTATGATTAGACATATTTAAGGCCTTCCTCACAAGTTCGTCAGTAAGCCAGAGGTCAGTAGCATTGCATTAATCATATCTTTAAATGTTTTATTCTTTCTCTCGGCAACATCATTTTGTTGTGGTGAATATAGGGCTGTTTTTGATGAATTATTCCATTTTCTGCACATAATTGTTCAAACGGTGATTCTTATTCTCCATCCCGATCAGATCTCAATATCTTGATCTTTTTATTTTACTGATTTTCAACCTCAGCCTTATACTTTATAAATGATGTAATTGTTCATCTTTACTGTTCAAAAGATATACATAACAATATCGCGTATAATCATCAGTAAAAGTAATAAAGTACTTTTTCCCACCTATTTAGGCAATGATTTAAAATCACATAAGTTTGTATGAACCAAACCTAGTTGTTCGGTACTTCTATGAACAATATGAAATGGTTTCTTGCCAATTTGACTTCTACTCGTGTCTCACATTTATAGTATTTATCTTCTAGGAATTTAGGAATTAAGCCCAAGTGTAACGACCCACTTTATAGTACAGTTTAAGCTGACATTTATCAAACCATGTCAACTCAAATTATACAGAAAAGCAGATAGCCATTAGAAAGAAATTAGAGGGTGAGATAAGAAAGAAAGAATTACTAGAATAAAAGAAGAAGAACTAACACAACACGAATTCTCACATTGCAGCGGAACAAAATATTATATAGAAATAAATCTTTATTGAGAGCTTGAAATAAAAACTTATAATCATCAGACTACATCACACATCTAGACAGCAATAATATTTTGTCCTCATATACAATCATACAATGGAAAAAATACTAGATATATCATACGTCTGAACACCTCTAGCATGTCTTCTGAAATTCGCAGCATCCAAATCTAAACCTGTAAAACTCGGTCTAACCCGAGCATTACAAACACCGGATTAGTCTGGTGAACAAGAGTGAGAAAAACACACTAAGTTTATAAGTATCACACAACTTTATTTCTAAGTCAAAATCTCTTTGAAAGAAAAGGATAATTGTTAACTATATTTTTCATCAACACTGGAGATAGGTCTATGGAAGTGGATCTAGGGGGAAAATATGTTTTTTAGCCTTCACAAGTTTGAGTTAATTCACCGTCTCCTAGATATCAAGGTTTGGAATCCAAAAGAATAGTTACTCTTCCCTCCATGGGGTAAGCATCGCGCTTAAGTTATTCAAGAACCAATAGTTATCTTGGGATAAAAGATTCCTAAGCATAACCCTTGGCGAATGGCTTAACGGTTTGTAGAAGGGGGTTCTGCACTGAGCTTGCAGAAGGGTCTAAATTTGTAGAAAGAGGGGTGTTTCACCAGACTTGCGGAATGGTTTGGATATAGGTTCATGTACATGGAGAAAGCAAACAACAAGTTGCGGCAATAATAACTGAGAAATCACATAGCAAACCCATAAGGAAATACTCTAAGTATTGATTCACACTTTATTGATCTTTGATTTAAAATACATGAATATAATAAAGAATTCCCAAAATCGATCTAAGAATTAGTGTTACTCTAGAGAAAGAACGAATACAAAAATAAGAATGAGGAAATCATCCTAAAAAATTATAGAGAATACGGGGCCCCTTCTGTTGTTGTGCTATTGGGCTTGCAGAAGTTTCTGTCGACCGCTTTTCTCCTTGGTCTCGGATGTTTAGCTTTTGGCCGCCTTTGTGGTGTTGATTATAACTTTCCGAGCGAGGGTCTCAGTCAATTGAAGCTTCTTCGAGATTGGTATGAGCTTGTCGATGTAAATGGATTTCGGAAGACATTTGTGCTCCTGGTTGTGGCTTCCGGGTGTAGGCTTCCGATTTTCTCATGAATACTTCGAGGAGCTTGCCTTTGTGATGTATGTAGATAGTTGTCGGTTCGGAATCCTTCTCGGTGTCGGTACCGAGCAGATTAGTATGGATATCCTGTATCCACTTTAGGGTTCCGGTTTGCCTTCCAGTGGAGCCTTCGAGTATAACTTGGTTTTCCGGAAAGTAGCTCCCACTGATTTTTTTGTGATTTATCAATGTGGCCTTTCAGTATTTGTGCAGTGGATGTTTCAAAAGCTGGTTCCAGATAATCCATACGTGCTTTTAGCTTGGTATTCTTGATGCATTTATCTCCTGATATATCAATGTTAAGCAGGTTGGTACCAACAACCCTTCCATCTTTCTGGGTTTTGATTGGCGGAGCTCTTGCCTTCCTCTTTCTTAGCTTTTGACTAAGACGACCTTTCGTTATAGATACCCCTACCAGATGCACCCTGCCGGATAGACGCTGTCGGATAGACCCTGTCATTATTCTGTAGCTTTTGAGTTCTCTTTAGTGTTTGGCCTTTGCTTTCGGAGAATTCTTCTGTGCTTGTGTTCATCCGATACCCCTACACCGTAAGCCTGTTTTAGAGTTAATTTTGGTAGTGACATTTGCCCCTCTAGTGAAGGTGTGTTTTCGACTTTTCAGGTTAAAATTTTAAGTGGATCTGTTATATCTCTCTTCTGGTATATATACCCCCTCCTTATTGACTCCTTTATTTCCTTTATCATTTCCTGGAAAATTTATCTTAAGGAAGTATCAGCTGTTTAAATAATCATATCGATAAGTTATCCTTATTTTTAGTTACTATACTACGAGTTTCTGGTAAAAAACTCCAAATTTGATAGGTTAAATTAGCGTTTTCATTTTGTTTTTATCCTTTTGTGGTGGCTTTTATGTAGAATAAAGCTCATTCCCTTTTGGATATTGATTTTACTTTGTTGCATAAAAAATTCATAGATCATACCTGGTATTATAGGAAAGAAGCACATTGCTTTCAAACTTGGTAGGAATGGCCCTCTGATAAACGATCTCTCTGCCTCTAGTAAAGTTAGTGTTGTTGAGAAGCATTCTTTGATTTCGTCTCAAAAGCAAGTTGATGCTACCCTCCAGGATTTCGGGATTTCGGGTGTTGACGCCATCCTTCCTTGTGAAAAGGACACCATTTCCTTTCCTCCGGAGGGTTACTTCGCTTATTCTGTGGTTCATATTTTGCATGGAGGTTTTATTCCTTTTCAGAATTTCCTTCATCATTGTCTACAACCCTTGGGAATAGCTTCTATTCAGCTCTTTCCAAACACTTACACCTACCTGTTGGGCTTAGAACTTTTCTCTTGAATATCCTTCATCATTATCTACAACACTTGGGAATAGCTTCTATTCAGCTCTTTCCAAACACTTACACCTACCTGTTGGGCTTAGAACTTTTGTCTTTAGAATCAGGGAATGGTTCTCTAAGTCCTTCCACTCTCGATTACTTGGTTCGTCCTTCCAAATCTAGTGATGCTAACCGTCGGATTTTTCGTGAGAATCCTATGAAGAAACCATTGTTCGAAGGAACGTCAAGGTTCAAATATTGGGAGAATCAATTTTTCTTCATCCGATGCCCTTCGGGTATCACCGGCGGCTTTCACACCCTAAGTACGCATACTCGAAAGTTTTATTTATGTTTGTCATCTTGTTCCTTTTCACAGATGTTGTTCCCAAATTACCAAGTTTCACGGATAAGGAGTTAATTGATGCCTTGGGCATTGCTTCTGAAAAATACGGGAACAGGTCTCTGCTGCTCACTTCTTCTATCCTTCGGAGGCATTCTTTATTGCCAGCTGGTCAATTCATAATTGGGAAACTACCTTTGGCCCTACTAAGCAAGGGGATCCCTTTTTTATTGGGGAGAGATGCTCCTTTCTCTTCTAATTCTCCTTTGTCCCTTGACAACTCAGGTATGCTTTTTCTTATCTTTAAGACGGAATTGTACTTTATCCTTCTCTTTGTTTCTTCTCATTGTGTGTTTTGAAGGTCCTTGTACTGAGTCTAGTAAGACTGGTTCCGTCTCCTTGGTTCTGAGAGTTGGGGTTTCTTCTCTCAAGGATGCATTATTGAAATCTAGAGAAAATGTAAAGATGAAACTTCTGGAGAAAGGTTCAGAAGATTCTCCATTAAAGACATCTAAGGTGTGGTTAACCTGACTTCTCATTCTAGTGTGGTTCTCGATATCCCAAAGATTACTTCTTCAGTGAAGATTTTTGGCTCGAACACTTACTGTATTGGATCTTCCGAAGTCCCCAATGGGTTGCATCATGCGATGGGTTTCTCTTCTTCTTCTGAGGACATCTCTCCTCTTGATTTAACCAATCCTACTAATGGTGGTAAATTCGATGACTTAGTTGGCCAGATTATTTATTCTTCTGCTTTTTCTAGTGTCGACTCCTCATTTGATTCCCCCCGAAGCTGTCAAGCTTTGGTCGAGCAACTACTTATGGTATTATATTTTCCTATTTCCTATTTTTCTGCCTTTTTTAAGTATTTTGTTTCTAACTGTTATGCCATTTATAGGCTATCAAGCGATGGTTTGTGATGCAAGACAATACTCTAGACCCTAGTTCTGAGCTGTCGAGGCTCAAAAGAGAGAACTGACTTTGAAGAAGGAAAAAGATGCTCTGGTTATTAAAAAAGATTATTTAGCTGTGGAGCAAAATAGGTTGGAGTATGCTTTATCGGAAGCTAGGAGTTATATTGCCTTGGGAAAAGAATCCCACTTGGCTTTGGTTGAAGAAAATAATGCATTAAAGAGGAAACTGGAGAGATCCAAAGAGGATATCGGCCTGCTCAATTCTCATTGTTCTTCGTTCCATGATCATAATTCCTTTCTGGAAAAAGAAAATAGTTCCCTCAAGATCAAACTTGGTAAGAAGAAAGCATTGCTGACCAGGTTTTCCAGTGTAGTTAGCGATGCTAAACGAAGAATTTCCTGCTTCCTTCAGACCACTTTGGACGAAATCATGTTAACTCCTTCGTAGAGGCTTTCCTTCTTATTTATGGAGATAACATGGATAAATGTTTGGATTTAAACTTTTATTCTCTTGACCCTTCCTTGGTGGAAAAGTTTATGCCCAAGATATCTTGTATGAGGAAGAAAGAAGAAGTTCCTGCAAGGAGGGAGATTGACGTTTCTAAAATTTTGTTTACTAAAGATGTTCCTATCGAGAGCTGCACGCTAATGGTGAAGGTGACCTTGTTGTGGTATCGCAGGATGTTTGCGTCAATGATGATAACTTCAAGCGTATTAATGTTACAGTGGGTAAAGAGGAAGGAAGAGGCGATAACTCCATAGGTGTTGGTGGTACTTTTTCGGCTTTTGATCCTCTAGACAAAGCATGTGGCAAAGGTACTAAAGTCGTTGAAGAAGACCCTATCTTAGTTGACCCCTTTGACCTTCCTGAAGCACGGAGGATGGGGAAAGGCCCAAATTCCCCGGGTTCCTTTTCTATTGAAAATCCACAATTTTATGTTCCTACTTCGAAGGTATGACATCTTCTTTTATACACACATTCTTTTGCTGCCCCTTGACAATCAACCTATAATTAATTTCTTCTAGACGGGAGGGAAACAATTAAGTTTTAGGAATTCCATTCTAAGGAAGACTCGACTGGAAGCGATTCATCTTACTAGGGAGATGGACAAACAAACGAACGAGTATATGATACTATCCCACAAATATCTTCTCCTCGATAAGAGTGTTGCGAAGTTAATGCTTTTTAAAGAGAAAGAAGTGGCTCCTGGACTGTGGACGACATGGTTGCGATGTGAGAGGCTCTTAAAAGAAAATTCCGAGCTTGTAACTTTGTTTTGGATGTTAATCGAAGACAGGGATACATTAGTAAAAATTTTGTATCAAATTTATCGTAGATATGAAACCATGGGTTTCTCCTTTTTAGTTGATCGTAGTAGGGGTCTGCTTAGACGTCTTCATAGAAGGTACCTAGATGAATGTGGCATGGACCTACACCCAAGCAAATGCTGGAACCTTCCTCGAGTTACCTTCACTTCTAGAAAATTTCCTTTAGATAAAATTAAATTTAACAAGCAACGGTTTGTTACTAAGACCTTTGAGAGATTAGTCTTTTATGAGCGAGAGGAATATCCGTGATGAATGTACTTGCTTGGTTGAGAATATAATGATTTATCTTTTTCCTAATTTCTTTTGATATTTTTTTTCAGAACTTGTCTTTTGCCTCGCATTTACTCTCTAAGGCTTTCTTAGGAGATTATGTTAAGTTGAAGAGAGACTATTGGGAGAAATTTCCTCTTATTATGTCTTCTCCGTTGGCATGATATTGCTTCTTAAGGGATCTTAAGAAAGTTTATACTTGCTATCCTCGGATTTGCCTTCATTTCCTTGGAGAGAATAAGGACCAACTTTTAAGAGAGGTTCATACATATTTGACGAGGTTGGTTCATAGTTATGACAGTCCGTCTCCTGGAAAGTGGGACTATCGTAAGCGTCCTCCGGTTCATACACCTGATGGATTCGAAGTCCTCTTTGATTCCTCACTTGACCTTACTGCTGACGTCCTATATAGAGCGAGGAAGGCTGCTTTCTTATCCTGACAATCATGATAAACACTTGTAATGGTGCTTTTATAGAGAGTTAGATTACGCTCATATGAAAGTTCTAGTATTGGGGTACGGGTGTTCCCTCTTCTGGGGATGTGTTTATTTACAATTTTTTTTGTAAATAATTATGTAATATGTGATGTTCTTAGCGTATTTCTTGTTGTATGTAATATTCTAAAGTGATGGTGCTTATGAATATAGGTAGGGCCTATGGCAATATTACTTAACATGCGATCACACATTTCAGTGTAAACGTTTTTCTTTCGTTATGGTTTCACCATGATATGGTGCACATTTCAGCACACTTTGTTAGAACTTTGTCTTATAGGCCTTTATAGAGCTTCACTTGCTCTCAGTAGGGTTAATAGTGCCGAGGTGCGGAAGATATGAAATGTATTTAGTGCTTACTTGTGTTTTGTGTGTTAGTGCAAATATTTGACATACATGGATAATAAATTGATGAATGTATAGGTTAAAGACACTTCCCTGAGCAAGTGAGAAAGCCATGGGTTTGCCTCTGGTAATAGTAGGATTCTAATTCCAAACCAGATGCGGATCAGTTAGAAGGTTGAACATCTCCTTCTTGTTTAGGCTTAGGGATCTGAATCACCCAGATTTAGATATTTATGGTCAGACTAGAAATACACCACTAGTTGTGATTGGCACTTGAGTCAACCCAGACTTGGGTATCAAGATTGGAGATCAGAAACCCGCTTCTGGCCTCGGCTGAAAGTAGAATCAACCCATATTCGGGTTATTAAAATAGGAGACCAAAAATCTACTTCTGGTCTTCGTCGATAGCCGAATCAACCCAAATTCGGGTATTAATATAGGAGACCCGAACCAACTCTTGTTCAGGTAATTAAAAAAGGAGACTGGAAATCCACTTCTGGTCTTTGTTGAGAGTTGAATCAACCCAGATTCGGGTATTAATACAGAAGACCCGAACCAACCCTTTTTCAGGTAATTAAAATAGGGTACCGAAAATTCACTTCTGGTCTTTGTTGAGAGCTGAACCAACCCAGGTTCAGGTATTAATATAAAAAACCCGAACCAACCCTTGTTCAGGTAATTAGAGTTTGAGTACCAGAAATCCATTTCTGGCATTAATGTTTTGGTATCCCCCCTGGATTTGATTTGTGAAGAAGAGTTTGTACGTGCTTCTTGAGCCACTCTCTGGACTTTTGATGTCAAAGCAGAGGTGTACGTGCTTTCTTGGCCACTCCACGGACCTGTGCGTCCGGTGCGCTTCGCTAGCTTATCCACAAGTAAGGCCCAGGCACTTACTCGACCTCTCTCTAGGAGGTGCTATATCCTGACCATCGTAGGCGATGATAAGGTCTTAGAAACTTAAACCGGGCCATCGCAGACACAGAATTAAGGTTTACTCTTTTGATGCTCTATACTAACCATCATAGGTGCTGATAGAGGCTTACACACCACCCCCTCCAAGAGGTTCCCTATCCTGATCATCATAGGAAAATATAGGGGTTGGCATTCCCTTCTACCGGTAATGAGGAACATAAGCAGAGGTAGGACGAGCTCTTCTATGAGTAGAGGTAGGATGTGCTTAGTTCATAGCAGAGGCAGGGCATACTCTTCTACGAGTATGGGCAGGGCGTGCTAATTTTAGATGCTCCGCCACGACCATTTCTGGTGTGAAATGAAGGCTTACGCTTTTAATGCTTTAACCTAGACCCCTCTGATTTGGGCATGGTGAAAGACTAACACACCACCCCCTCCGGGGGACGCCTTGCCCTAACCAATTTGGCAATGACAAGGGATTTGATCCATTTGTGGTTTGACCCATCTTGGGTTTCTTTAAGCTTTGAAAGGAGGGTTTTCCATACCCTTGGTTGTGTTTTATAATCCTTTTTCGAAGGACTTTTAATGAACTTGATCTAATATTTTTACAAATTCTTGTAATTGGCCTTGGTTGATGAAGATGATGACCATTTCCTCGAGGATTCTGCAGTGGTTAGTTTTATGTCCATTCATCATGTGGTAATGACAGTAGGGTCCTCCTGACTTCCTTTCATATTTGGGTTTTTGCTTTGTGAATGACCAATAGTTGAGCTCGTGTTTGGTTAAGAAGTAGATATTTTCCATCGAAGTGGCAAAGTAATATCCCTTGGGTAATCTTGGCTTAAGTCTCTCTCCTTGCCACTGAGATTTAACCCTTTTGTTACATAGGTTTGTTGTTTTACCTAAATTTTTGTTTCTACTTACCAAGATATACTGATATTGAGGTGCTATCCTTTCAGACCATTTGTTACTGAAGTGGTTAAAATCATCCATTACTTCTTGTTCAAACACCATTCCTCTGATTTTCTTATAGAGAGTTCTCCTTATGTGAGAGAAAATGTCAATACCCTTTGATGTAGAGACACTTAGAGGAGATCTTAGGGTTTGTTCTATGTGGGAAAGCTATTATTCCAAGCGTCAGAAGCATATTGTTAGGGTTTGCATCATACTTTAATTCAATTTCTTCAAACAAGAACCTATAGCTACGATAAAGTCTACAAGAGGGATGTCCAAGTCCTATATGTTATATATAATAATATTCAAGTGAATTGGGCTAAGTTTATAATGGATGAATTTCTCGATATTACTTATAAAAGGAAATATAAGACGATTCATTATGGTGCTTGTATTATGTGAATTCTCATTGATTCAAAGGTTAAGCTCATTGAATCTACAACATCTTCGATTGGTGAGGTTGGAGCAAAGACTTTGGCTTTGATGCATATCTCTGTAAGGCCAGAAACACTTAATATAATTTCATTCGATCAATGACAAGTAAACATTGCTAACAAGGTCGCCCAACTAACTGAGGCTACAACCACCAAAAAAACCTCTTCTTCCGTGACTCTAGACGATGAAGAAAATTCCAAGCAATCTCTCGCCATCCTTTCCAAAAATCAACTAAAACTTCAAACACAAGTGACGAACTTGGAATTTAAAACGTAGAGGCGCTTTAATTCAACCAAGGGATTTCTTACTAAAATTTGGTATAAATTTGCTTGCACTGATGCTTCTTCTTCTGAGGTATACAACGTTCCTTATTTGAATGGTCCACTGAAGAAGAAGATGACGATAACGAAGATGATGAGGATGATGAGGTAAATAACGATAATGACGATGAAGAATGATCATTTGTTTTAAACTTGTTTCATATAAAATATGTTGCTTTAAAAACTCTATATCCTAGAATTTGTGCTTGTATTTATGTCATGTGGGTTGTGTAAAACTCTTGTTATTATTTTGGTCATGATTTTGTTATGTTTATGAGTTGTTGCCATTAAGAACACTCTTGGTGATTAACTCGCATTATAACCGGTGAATTTTACATTACACAATCATCACATAATATTATGTGACATAAGTATGAATTTATAGATTATACATTAGCATCATTACATGTTTATAACTCATTCGTATATTGCAAAATGTATGTATATACAAGTTATGTCTTTCAATTTTTATATAACATAGTTCATATATAACATTGGTCATATAGAAAATTCATATATTCTTTCATGGGTTATATAGTTTTGTTCCCAATAAGATGTACTTCCTTTTTGTCGATGATAAATGGGGAGGACAATATATAACATATATATGGGGGAGAAATGTATTCAGGTGGAGCACAAGTAAAAATAAAATTCTAAATTTCATTTTATTATTTCATATATACATATACATACATACATATATATGTTGTCATCATCGAAAAGGGGGGAGATTGTTAGAGCCTCCCGAGCTATGATTTTGACTATGGCAACTATGTACCGATAACATTGTTCACTAACGTCTATCATAGGAAAAAGGAGAAGAATGCAGCTAAGTATAAGAAGATTTGAAAACAAGATATATTGCATATTTTAGTGTATTCGAGTTTGTAATTAGTTGGTCTTTATTGTTAAAATCTCTTTTATAGTGTGTGTGTGTGTATATATATATATATAATGTTTTTTATATTTAAAAGGTTGAAGCACATATGCATAAGTCATGTGCATCAACTGGTTGAACTAAAATTCAGCTGGCTAATTACTGAGTTTTTAAACTTCTTAAGTTTGAACATTTGGCCTGTTGAATGGCATGTCTTGTGCATATGCGCACTGATTTCAAATTCTAGCCATTTTTTAGCCAATTGAATTTTAAATTCAGTCGGCTGACTTGAAGGGATGCGACTTTTTAAAGAGTCATAACTCTTTAATTCAAGAGTTATGACTACATCTTTTGATTAAACCATTTCAAAAATAATTGCAACGTTTTATTTATTATAAATACACTTCAAAATCACTTGTCTTAATCATAGAACCTTCTTGATATTATAATTCTTTTATTCTAGAAAATTTCTATTCTATATTCACTTGTGTTCTTAAATATTCAACATTATGATTATAAATCACTTTCCTTCTTTATTCTTCATTTACCTTCAAATATATATACACACACACACATAAAGGCGAAGATTATAGGAAGGATGTACTCAATAGTGACTTAACAATGTTATCAAGAACTCATATGCAGTCAAACAAACTTTTATGTATCTATTGAAGTCCCGTTCCTGTTAAATAAAATATAATATGCCAATACTCATTACATAAAGAGAAAACTTAATATATATGACTACAAATTCAGAGTACCCATCTAATGTCTCTTATAAATTCTGATAGATACAACACACCCTGTGGGAATAAATTAGTACTAGAAAATATGGGAATACGTATCAACTCAGTCTCCTCTCCTTAATCTCCAAGAAAATCTTAATGCAACCTGGAAAATATAATCGGTCTGACCCAAGTGCATTTTGACGAAAGCAAAATCACCCAGATCAGTCTGGAATACTTTTAGTGATAAAACCCACATCACAAAAAACTTGCTTAATTTTAGAAAATCCTTTGAAAGAATGGAACTCTCATAAGACATGACCACACTTAAACATGACACATGTTTTTCCCTTACGATAACCAAATCATTTTTGTATCAAATCCAATGATATTATAATAATGCCTATCAATCTACAAATAAACTAAGAATGTAGTTGAAAAGCTTGCATCTCACTTTTTGACATAGTTGATTTACATCTAAAAACATACGGCTCACATTAGAGTTTGGATTTTTATACATGACTAGGTATGGAACTACCTTCCGATCAGAATCCTCTAGAGAAAAACATTGAGGTTCAACAAGAACATCTTGCAACTCAACCACACAGAACCAGCCACTCATTCAACTTGAGTGTACCGAGTATATCATCACCACAGTTGGGATCAAAAACCATATCATTCTGAAGCATACAAAAAGGGACAACTGATTTCTCTAGATCAGGTGATGATATATCCTAATGGATATGACCCATATACCCCTGTTGCTTGCCCAATTTTAGTCATTTCTGAGTTAATGATGCTTGAGGCTACAATTACCCTTTTCATAAAAATCACATCAATCTTTGAATGCCCCTTTGTCAGATCACTAATTGATTTTCACAAAGATACTCTGGGTGTTAAGTTCAGAGAAGTTGACTTTTCCACCACCATACTTGGTATATTTGTAAAATCAACGTATGTGGTTTACGAAAATACAGTGTCAGATATTCGTCCAGGATCAGGACAAATCGAATGTACTCTTTTACTATATCCTGTCGGATTAACCCTAGAATCAGTAATAAGAAGTCCTTGCATCTTGCAGAACCTCAAATGTAGGTATTACTGCTACAAGTTCAATCCTTATAGTTAACCGAGACATCAACGAACTCCCCTTTCCTCTCTCAATGTCTACGACTTTAGATCATCTTAATACGCAAAACCATCCCTGCAAAATTTAGTTTTAAAATGCAAAGTCGGTTCGAAGTGGTTTTGGTCCAGTTCCCATCTTGGTCTCTTCGTACTAACACGTCATAAGTCAAAAGGGATATTTATCGATAGTCGGTTCTTTAACTATCAAATCAATATAGTACATTTAAGTACATCATCAACTCATCCTCTTCTAAAATTAAATCCATTCATTAAAATCATTCCATTAGTTCTTAAACATCGATTCCATATACTAGATAGTTATATTCAAAAATCTCTCTTGTATTTGTTACTTTGAAAATCAAAACCGTACCCTTATCTCTTCAGAATAAACATATTCAAGAAACCCCCTTTTATTTTCTTTACATAGAAAATATCGCTATATATACATAGCCAATTGGTAAATATCTAATCACCACATCCTATATGGGCCAAAACATGCCATTCAATCATTGTTTATTATACAACCCGCCCAAACCGTTTTTATTTAACTTCAAAACTTTGTCGATTAAAGTTTACAATAAAACTTATGGAAATAACAATTAACTTTCCAGCATTCACTTTCATTCCCAAACCAGTATAGCCTCTTGTTTACATTTCTTCGAAAATCCTAGCCATTTACTTATTTCTTGGAATAAGCATATTCCAAAAATTGTACTATTTTAATTACTTAGAAAATAGTGCTATATACTCATCCAAATGGTATAAGTAAAATTACATTATATCTGGACCAACAAAGTCAAGTAATATATTATTTATTATAAAACCCAGTTGTTTTATTCAAATTCTAAGTCTTGCCAAATAAAGTTGCAATTTTTCTCTAATGCAAATATTAATTTAATTTCAACATATTTTAATATTTCAAACTAGTACCATTACTAGGATAATCATGACGTCGTTCAGGTTGGACTATTTTATTTACCTCTCAGACATTGACTCAGTAAAGTTCTTATCCTAAGATAGACAAAAGTTTGTAATTCAAAAACTGATATTAATTATAATTTCATACAAAATCTCTACTATTCCATTTAAATGATGGTTTTATAAACCATTACTTACTATTGAAAAATCGTCTTTTAATTATATCCACTTTTACTTAATTCATCGTTTTAAGTAAGCACTTATTTAAACACCAGCCCTTGGCTTTAAGCCTCTTTAATACAGTTCATTAACAATTTGGATTTATTACAAAAATCCAATCACCAAATTCTTTTTCACAAACCTTTTAAGCATCTCCCTTTATATCTCTAAAGATCTCCTTTCGATTACAATCGGTTTTACTTAATTCAAGTATGAAGTAACTGTCTATTTAAAATCATCGCATTAGCTTTGATCTCTTTTATAAATTTTGATTATAATATTTGGATTATTATAAAATTCCTTCATAAAACCGTTTTCAAAATTCAAATAAACCTCATTACGAACTTGATAAATTTCCTTTAGTGAATTCCAATTAAAAAGGAAATCACCTGCATTATTATTAATTAAATAATAATCGACTTCAACATTAACTAAGTAGAAGTAGTTAACTTCTTTATTAAATAAAATAGTTAATACTTTTTAAAACCTTATTAGAGTAGTAGCTACGGTAAATTTGTCTCAGGTCCCTAAAAGGTTTGCAAATTAGGCTCACATCTAGTGTAACTTTTCATATAAATTAGGTCCCTATTTTTTGAAAAATCATAAAAATATAACATCAAAAAAAAATCATGTAAAATCGTAATTAAATACAACAATTAATCATCATGAAATTTAGGTGTTAAAACAACCAAAAAATAACTCAAAAAAATAGCGAAACAACAGTACATTGCATCAAAAGACGCACTTATTTGTAAATAGTTGCATATTTCATGCATATATTTTAGTGATGCATCAAACTGCAGTATAAATCCATACATGTATGTAGAAATTGTGGAGTAAATGCATCGTTTCATGCATTTATTAATTCCTCGGCTGTTTTTCAAGCATTTGCAGTTTTCAGACATTGTTGCATACATTTATGCACTTATACAGAATAAACGCATACATTCATGCAC